>CM054129.1:78037547-78767547 GCA_028751855.1 Ambrosia trifida
TTTTGGAAATTAAAATGTATAAACATAGATTTTTTGATATTTCATGAAGCATAAAAAAAACAACTCTTTATATTAAAATATACAACACCTTTATGTATGCAAGTGTGATAAATAATGAGTATAGACGTAGGTTTCCAAACAACATTTCTAGCCTTTGTACTCTTTGATAAATTAAATACTAAAGCTATCTCAAGCAATTCATATTGTGAAAGCAAATTGGTAAAATAAATAAATAATACACACAATCAAAAGAATATATGCTAGACATATTTGACGTTAAAACTTATGTAAGCATATTAGATAGATATTAAGAAAGTTTATTGTAACCCAAAGGTTGTAACATTATTATTAGCTTTTTTTTTTACATGGCAGAACATGGAATTTAAGTCAATATCTAAACATAGGAATTAGCGAAATGTGTGGTGGGACTAAGGAAACGGGTCTGTAATGGTGGACTAAAACAAGGTAGAAATACTTTAAATACCAAGGAGGTTGACCAGTTGATCAAGATCCAACGCTTTCAATGCATTAAGACAAATTTGAATTTATAAAGATATTATTTTGTATTATAATTTAGAAATTGGTAGATATGGTAAAAAAAATCCCTATGTGTTTTATGGATTAAAATGCGCAAATAGCTATAATAGAGATTGTATTAAAACGTAGATGAAAAATCCTAGATGTTACAGTCTCCCCTGGTTAAAGGAATTTTGTCCCCAAAATTCTATTAGTAGTGAGATTTGGTGTCTTGATGATTTAAGTTGACAAGGGCTAGGCCTTGTTACAACCTTAGTGCCACTTTCGATGCACTATTAGTGTTTATTTATAGGGTGTATCGAAACTAACCAACCACATATTTGATACCTCTAAAATGAATTGGATGTTTACAGAAAAAAAAAAAAAAATAACACCCTAACAGAATTTCACACCACCTTAATGTACCTGTAAATTCATGATTACGTTCCGGACCGCAATCACCAATTTACCTTACATTAGGGTTTTGTGTCCTTCTATAACTCTAGACATGCGCACAAAGTCAAATAACCTTATGTTTGAATCGCACACAATGTATCCAAAAATGAGTCCAACTGTTGAGTAGGGAAAAAGACTTCTACCAGTCAGTGAGTAGGAACCTCTACCGATTGTTGAGCAGGTTGTTAGGGCCTCCACCAATCGTTGAGTAGGTTATTTGGTACTCTACTAACTGTTGAGCAAGTACTTCGTCCTCTACCAGTTGTTGATTAAGTGTAACAATATCACATAAGTTGCAAATTGATAATACATACATGTAAGCAAGTTTGTAAATGCATCAATTATCAAGTATAGCATAGAGTTGCCCTAGACAAGGTTAATGACTCTAGGTGTGTTTATAGCAAATAGTTTATATTCTACACTTTCAAGTATCATGAATGACCAAATGTAGATAATCAAATCCTCATGTATAACTAAGAATCAGGTTTGATGTAGGGATCAAGTTCATGTCTTGAGAAGGCGGATAATATACACTGCATCCTTGGGAGAATGATGAGAGTCCTTAGTATAATCAAGTTTGTAATGAATGGAGAATGTAAACATAGTTGATAAACGGTTTAGTTTATAGGTCAAAAGGAAGAAGAAGGTTATTATGTTGGTGATATAATGAAAATGAGGACAGTCGAGCTAGATTGAGGCGAATAAGATTTGTGGACTGTGTGATCGGAAGATGGTTTCGTTTTTATTCAGATAAGATTTTTTTTTTAATTTCAATAAGGTTCAAGTATTTAAAGTTTAATAAAATGGATTTTCAAACAAAGGAACACAAGAATTTAGAAGATTGTGATGCATAGGTAATTATGTAGCGTGTTGTAACAAATACAAGTCGAATCATGAGGTTCGAATCAATTTTAAAATTAAGCGTATGAGAAAACTAGGGATCTTCACAGAACGAAGCATGGTTGCAAAAATCGTGAAAGTTCTAACTGATTGAAAACAAGTAGGAATAAATGGAGAATTTGAAGGGTTTAATTTTTCCGTTGTTAGAAAGATTTTATTTTCAAAATCGGTTTTGGCGTAATAACAAGAGTAGTTGATTATTTTTTTTTAGGGATAAATAGTGCAAACTAAATGGGTTTAAATTTGAATATTTTAGTGAGCCGGAGACTTTAAACACGATGTTGGGTTAAATCAAGAATTTGTTGAGGCGTTTTGTATAATAGACCCTGATTAACTTGCTTGAAACGAAAGAAGTGACGTTTAATAGGCTAAAATATTTTAAAAAACCCTTTGTTACATCAATTAGAATTTGATATTTGGAAAGTTGGTTTTAAGGGAAATAAAAGACGCTCTGACAAAAGTATTTATTTGTTCTAATTTGTGAAATCTCTAGGTGATGAAATTTTGACAAAATTCCAGCGATCATTAGTGTTGATGCTAGGGTATCTTCTGTGCCCAGTTTTATGGGACTATAGTTTAAACAAGGACTTTTAAAATTTTGAGTAAGACGAAATTTTTATGGTTGAGGTACTTTCAAAAAGATAAATAAAAATGCAGGGGATGTTCAAAATAGAATTGGCAAGAAAACACCAACAGTGATAGATTAAAAATAGGCAATATGTTGTAAAGGAAACCATATGATTTGGGCCAGATGTTGAAAATAATCAAACATGTGAGTAATATTTTAAGACGAAATATGATTGTGAAACTCACAAATGATCATGAAATTCAGGCTGATTAATAACTTATAAAAGAAATGAAATGGATTTGAATTGTAAAAGTTTTGAGATTCAAAAATTAGGATTTAATAAGGGGGTGGATAGGGATAGAGATAAAGAATAGATAGAGTTGCAAATAAGAGAAGCAAGTACCAGTTAAAGTCCTAGGGTTATAGACTAGATTATTTTTCTAATAACCTAATTCCCTATAACCAAGGCTCTGATACCAATCTGTAACACTCCAACCGATGGCGGAAACATCGGGGTGCCACGTATTGATGATTGTTCAGTAGCTCATGGTGAATAATAAATTCCATTAAATAATTTAAATGAATTACATACAATTGTTCTAGAATTTGTACATCAAATTGAATAAAACTATACACATATCTTCAAGCATCAATTCAAATCTTCAAGCAAATAGAACCTGAAACATGTTAATTTGAAAATATTTTGGGTCAACAAAAGTTGGTGAGAATTACATAGGTTTTTGATAATTGAATAAAAATGTTGTGCAATTCATGTGTCATGTCAATCTAGTCCATATGTGAGAACATACTAGAAATAAATCGAGTGCATAATCAACCCTGATGACTGTTATAATATGATACATACCATACGCTCATGGTCCACTTGAATATGTTATACGATAACAAACACCCACGCTACCTTTGTAGGAGGCACGTATCCGGGTGGGATTGTCAGTCCAATAGATCTATCAATGTTTACCGCCGGCTTGTACGGAGTTAATGATTATGCTAGAATGGTGCTTACTCTAATTATGCTCAAGACATAATGCAACATAGAAAACACATAGACACATTGATGATTGAATTGCATAAATGATGTTGTAACATGTTTCACCCCAAAAATGGTGATAAATAGAAAAGGGGCTATGTAAAACTCACCTTGATTGTGAATGGTAGATTCGCATTGAATCAACGAGAATCAATGAATTATGATTGAGCCATTTAGAAATCAACAAAAGTCCATATAAATCGTAAAGCTTGAATAACGTGTCGCGAATTCCTAAAAATTATAACACTAACTCAATTTTCTAATAAAAGTGTACATGTCCGAATTCTCAGCGACTAGAACTTGGTTCTTAAATTTAAATACATATAACTCATGATAACATACTGATACAACTTTAGTTACTAAAACTAATAAAATATATATTGAAACCATTAAATCTCATTTGCTTCATGAGTTACGATACTCTTTTCAAAATAAAACTTTTAAGGATAATGGAAAATGTTAGTATATGAAATAAAAATTTACATAACAACATCCAGAGGAGTTTCTCTATCCAATCACAACTTCATTATCCATCGTACACCATGGTCTCATTATTAATATAATTTAGAAACATATGTTTAGTATTATTGGTATTTATGCCAACGAAATTCATTTATGTAAATACAAAAATTTATGAGTCATGGCCTCAATATAATTTAGAGATACGTAGTTGAACTTCAGAACCAAAGTGTTAAGAAGGAACACTTAATAATGTTATCTTCTTAAGGAAAATTCAGTCGCCGTGAGTTTATAGTACTTAACATAGAGATCGAGATTACAACATAATGTTACCTCAAACCGCTACTTGACTGATGCCGTCGAGGTTGGCATCATGAGTAGATTAGGCGATTTATAAAAGGGAAGAAGTCATCACGTGCGGTGGTCATATACGGTAGCTGCGCAGCGGCTAAAGCGACACCAGTCGGTGGTAAGGTATGGAGGTAAGGCGGCTTGTATGTAGGGTTGCGGAACTAACTTGGAGGTCACGAAGAAAAAAAAATGGAGTAGAGATATGGGAATTTCGAGTAAGCCATTTGTGATTTTATAGAGATCGTTTCATATGTAAACTAGCAATGGTCTTGATGGCCATTAAGGCAGGTAAAAAAAAAAGTATATGGAGAAATTTTCGTTGAGATCTATTAGGAAATTGCATTTGAAATTATTACCATTTCTATTGCTCAATCAATTCTAAATTAGTTCATATCAATTATCACTGTATGACACGCATATAAGATCTAATTTATCCTTTATAAATTTTGGAAATTAAAATGTATAAACATAGATTTTTTGATATTTCATGAAGCATAAAAAAAAAACAACTCTTTATATTAAAATATACAACACCTTTATGTATGCAAGTGTGATAAATAATGAGTATAGACGTAGGTTTCCAAACAACATTTCTAGCCTTTGTACTCTTTGATAAATTAAATACTAAAGCTATCTAAAGCAATTCATATTGTGAAAGCAAATTGGTAAAATAAATAAATAATACACACAATCAAAAGAATATATGCTAGACATATTTGACGTTAAAACTTATGTAAGCATATTAGATAGATATTAAGAAAGTTTATTGTAACCCAAAGGTTGTAACATTATTATTAGCTTTTTTTTTTTACATGGCAGAACATGGAATTTAAGTCAATATTTAAACATAGGAATTAGCGAAATGTGTGGTGGGACTAAGGAAACGGGTCTGTAATGGTGGACTAAAACAAGGTAGAAATACTTTAAATACCAAGGAGGTTGACCAGTTGATCAAGATCCAACGCTTTCAATGCATTAAGACAAATTTGAATTTATAAAGATATTATTTTGTATTATAATTTAGAAATTGGTAGATATGGTAAAAAAAATCCCTATGTGTTTTATGGATTAAAATGCGCAAATAGCTATAATAGAGATTGTATTAAAACGTAGATGAAAAATCGTAGATGTTACAGGTGGCGTTGGGTGGTGTTAGATAGCGGCGGTGGTGGGCGGGTACGGTGGTGGGTAGCAGCGGGTGGTGGCAGCGACGACGATGACTGTGGTGAGTGGTGGGTGGTGGCGGCAGCGGTGGTTACGGCAGTGGCAGCAGTGGTGGGTGGTGATGATGGTGGTGGGTGGTGGTGGGTTGTGATGTTGCTAGTAAAGGGTGAATGAGGGATGGAATGAAAAAAACATGGGGGTGGATGGAATGGTTTTGAGGGAATAAAATGCCTTGTGGAATGAGTGATTCCATTCTTTTAACCTACAAAACAAACTATTTTTCATTACCTCGTAATGGTACATTTCATTCCCACTTCCATTCCATCATACCAAACGCTATCTAGTAGCTTTTCACTATAGAGCTTTTTCTCCTAACCTAAAAGCTTCCAGCTCCTTCAACCAAACAAGACTTTTTATTGAGTAGGAGTTTTTTCTTAAAAGCTTGAAGCTTAAAGCTCCTAAAAGCTCTTAAAAGTTCCTTGACAAACATACCCTAAAACAAATTATCTTAAAAATGTTTAAACCTTACATTGTTATATAGCTTATTGTTTCACAAGTGAGATTTTGGCAATCAAAGACGTTATGACAGGATATGTGAGGGGATATGGTACCAAAGCATTACAAATACCATATCATCACCCAACTAGAACCGGCATCGCATGGCGTCCATCCGCCCGTTTTAAGTCAGCGGATCGTCTAGCGTCCATCCGCCCGTTTTACGTCAGCGGAACGTCTGGCGTCCACCCGCCCGTTTTACGTCGGCGATACACCTGGCGTCCAATCGACGCCAGGCGCAAGCTCGTCCGCCCGTTCAGGCAGGCTTTCTCAACCTGTCTCGAGGTCCAAGGAAAAGTATGATTACCCACCGTCCTCGGTCTACCAATATGCGGGCGCCACGTGTCCGTCGGCCATCAGCGTCCATTCAACGGACGCCATGTATGCAATCGTCAGGACGGTAACATCCCCCCTTACCATTTTACTTTCTCTTTTTTACCAAATGTCCGCGCCGGCAAGACGAACCCGGTAAGGCCATCAAAGACATCAAGACACACCACATCCGCGACGCATACAACCGACAGTGCAACATGACGCGCAACACCAAGTGGAAAACAAACCTCGCCGATAGGGCGAACACGTCGCAGCAAGCAGAAGCGACGACATCTGGAAACTGGAGGGAGGCCCATGTCATCCTCCCAATAATACCAGGGGGCGCAAAGTCAACAACCCCACTCACCATAACAGCACTGTTCGGACACTACCGAACTTACAAAATGATGTGCGACGGCGGAAACAGCTTCGACATCATGTACCAGCAGTGCTTTGACCAACTCGATGACGAAGACAAGGCACGCCTGCAACCAGATGCACCCATCGCAGGTTTCTTCAATGAAGTCATCCACCCCATCGGCAAGTTTGACTTTACAGTCACACTTGATGATAGGACCCACACCCGCTCAGAAGTTTGCACCTTTCATGTCATTCCAGCCAACTCCTCATATGACATCTTGCTTGGCAGACAAGGTCTGGCAAACTTCAACTGTACTGCATCAACTCCCTACCAAACTATGGGTTTCCCAACACCCACGGGGATTGCGTACATCAGAGGCAATCAAGAATGCCTCATGACAACCGAGCCGGCGGCAGACACTGCGCCGCTAGCACCACACACCCCAAAAGAAGAAGAACGGGTTCTCAACCCGGCCTTCCCCGAATAAACCATTACTTTGGGGCCGACTCTATCCCCCCAAGTATGAATACACCTAAAACAACTCTTAGTGGCAAACAAAGACATCTTTGCCTGGCAATCATCAGACATAGTCGATGTCCCAAGACACATAGCTGAGCATCGCCTCAACACCTACAAGGACGCTCGTCCACTGGGCCCCGACAGAGTCAGATCCATGAACGAGCAAGTCGATGACCTACTCGAAGCAGACATCATAAGAAAGTGCAACCACCAAACTTGCGTCATCGTCCTCAAGAAGAACGGGTCTTGGCGCACGTGCGTCGACTACAAAGACCTCAACAAAGCATGTCCAAAGGATCACTACCCCCTACCAGAAATCGATCTGAAGGTAGACTCTCTTGCGCCGTTCAAATACAAGTGTTTCCTCGACGCCTATCGAGGATACCACCAAATCCAGATGGCCTATGAAGACGAAGACAGAACCGCCTTCAGAACCGATAGAGGGGTATACTGCTACACCAAAATGCCCTTCGGACTAAAAAATGCAGGCGCAATTTACCAACGCCTAATGGACCACGCTTTCATAAACCAAATCGGCATTAATCTCGAGGTTTACGTCGACGATTTGGTCATCAAAAGCACCCAAGAAGACACCATGCTACTGGACATCCAGCGCACCTTCGATGTAACACCCCAACCGATGGCGGAATCATCGAGGTGTCACGTAGTGACGATTGTTCAAAAGCACATGGTACTAAAATGTAAATATTATTGAATAAACCAAAATTGTCTTACATGAAAATGGAAATTACATTGTCTAAATGAAATGTAAATATTGAAATAATTGAATTAAAATAAATTACTAAATGTCTCTTGCTAAAGCATTAGATCAAACTGCACCTGAAACATGTACAAAAATAGGTTTGGTCAACATAAGAAATGTTGGTGAGCATTCCTAGTTTTGATATATATAGTAAGTTAAAAAGATATACAATTCAAGTGCAAGCTACAGTGCAAATATGTAAACTATGTATCATACAAATGAGTGAAATCAACCCTGTGACTGTATAATGTACTGTATGAACGGTGGTGTACTCATCCAATAATTGGGTGATAACTTAACAATGGCCACGGATTCTCCGATGAAAAAGGGGGAGAGTCAATCTAGGCGGATTGTCAATCCAAATAGCGCTATCCAATGTTAAGGTCGGCTTGTACCATGTTAATGATTTCACTAAGTACAAATGTAATCCACATGTAATGTCTAAGCATAAAGCACGTGGTAAGCAATGCACATAGTACTAGAATTGTATTGTAAAAATGTAAACTTGTATTTGAAATTGTAATAGTGTACATGTAACACCCCAAAAATGTATAAAAGCAAAAAGGGGTAGGAATACTCACCTTTATTGTGGTGATGAACTTGTAAGAAGTCAACGAGAATCAATAAATTACGCTTGAACCTAATTAAATAGAAGAGCGATATCGATTACGTACAAGTTGTTTTGCGAGTTTTCGGATTTAATTTCGTCATGTGCTTTACATATATATATATATATATATATATATATATATATATATATATATATAAAGAAAGAACCAAACTATGGCCTTGTTTAATGCATTGTATTAGATAATACATACATAAATAAAATGATTTAGGCATATGGATGAAATATATCAATGGGTTTAAGCTTATTTTGCTTAAAAAATGACACTTGAATAATATTAAAAATAAACTACTTAACTTCATATAAATTTAACTTTTATGTTTGTATAAATACGTATATATGTATTCATGGCTTCCTTATAGAAAATACATTTAATTATGTATGGTTACTTGTTAAGAAGAATGATCCTTCATAAAACATAATTGGCTAGTATGAAGTGTTGGCAATGGTATCTCTACATATCCTTTATGGTTATATATAGACCCATTCAACATATTTTGAATAAAATATGTAAATTGTGGAAAATGATATATATTTGGAATTGAAAGAAACCACATGTCCCTTGCGTTTTCTTCTCGCCCAAGAAAAAAAAACGGTAAACAACATAAAGGAGATAGTTTCCTCAAAATTTGGTTTCAAGAATTAAACATTAGGAATTTTAATCTTTATGTTAAAATGAGTAGGTTGATAGTAGTAATACCTTGAGTGATGTTCGTTCGACACCGGCAGCTTATGGCCGGAGCCCGGAGCTCGCAACGGTTGTCTGAAATGCATGAACCGGTGCTTGCTTAGTCACTAGCGGTTTGGCCGGTGAACCCGCAGAAACGTCGGTAGTTAACTTCATAAAGGTGGTTGATTCGAGTGGGCAGGATGGTGGTGACGTGTGGTCGGAGTCGAAACAGAGCCAAAGTGGCGTTTATTTATAGAGTGAGTATTCACTTGTCGGTTTATAGTAAATCTCGGAAATTATGGCATGACTTACGGTCGTTATGGTGTTTTTTTTATTAAAAGAATGTTGACCGAGCATTTAATCCGTAAATGTGAATTTGATTGCGGTTGAATAGGGGTTATTATGGAAGGTTTTGGGATCTCGACATAGTACGTCAAAGTTATTAGAAATTATGGCATGATGGAAGCCGAGATTTTCGAAACCGCTTTAACTTGATTTGTGACTATTTCTGTGATTTGTGACAATTAGAGATGAAGTTATTATGAGTTTAATGTTCTTCACGATTAGTGTATTGAACACGATTTAGGTTAAACTTTTGAAAGGAAACAGAGGCAAGGTATTGAAGAGGATGGTGCAGATGGGTGGCTTGGCTCTAATAGTTTTTGTTATTAATATGTTACTTTTTTTTACGAGTAAGATTGTGGAGATTGTAAATATGAATTTTGAGTCTTATTATTTATATATTTTTTGTCCACTTATGTTTTCTTTTGTTCAAAGTTTTCCAACGAAATGAATGCATTGAATGCATTCTATATTTTATTTCCAATTAATTCAGAATTATTATTATTATTATTATTATAAAGTGGTTAAACAAAATATATATTGTTTTTGAAATCATATAAGAAGTATATGGTGGGTAAAGTGGTGATTTTATTAACTCAAAATTTGGGGAAAATACGCGATGTTACATTCGAACAGTTGCGCG
This sequence comes from Ambrosia trifida, assembly GCA_028751855.1. Classification (NCBI taxonomy): domain Eukaryota; kingdom Viridiplantae; phylum Streptophyta; class Magnoliopsida; order Asterales; family Asteraceae; genus Ambrosia; species Ambrosia trifida. The sequence goes on from CM054129.1 coordinate 78,047,803, forward strand.
AAATCAAGATGAAACTCAACCCGGGCAAGTGCTCCTTCAGAGCCGAAGAGGGGAAATTTTTACGCGTCATTGTTACCAATGGCGGCTTCAAACCGAACCCGGAGAAAGTTCAAGCTATCCAACGCATGCCATCACCAAATTCAATAAGGGACGTGCAGACACTTATGGGACGCCTCGTCGCCCTCAATCGATTCCTATCAAACTACGCGTCCAAGTCTTTTCCTTTTGTTCATACCCTAAGAAATGTACTGAAAAAGACACAGTTCCGCTGGACTCCAGAGGCGGAATTGGCTTTTCGTGAAATGAAGCAGTGTTTGACTTACTTACCAACTTTAACAGCGCCCCTCCCAGAGGAACCATTAACACTGTACCTATCTGCATCTGAAACAGCGATAGGCGCAGTACTTTTGGTAGAACGCAACAAAGTCCAAACACCGATATATTACATCAGTCGCACCCTCGCAGAAGCAGAAACTAGGTATTCCACAATGGAAAAGCTATTTCTCGCACTTGTACATGCCTCACGACGCCTACGACGATACTTTCAAGGACACTCAATCAATGTCCTAACAGATTACAGAATCAACACCGTACTCTCAAAGCCAGAACTCTCAGGACGCCTAGCAAAATGGGCAATCGAACTTGACACGCACACCATCATCTACAAACCAAGGCCCGCGATCAAAGGACATGTCCTCGCAGACTTTATCACAGAAATTCCAACCGATAAAATATAAGACTGCAAAGATGAACAAGATCCAAAACCTGTCCCAGATTCCCTCCTAACTTGGTCACTATACACAGACGGAGCCTCCAACGATCAGGGCACAGGCGCAGGTCTACGCCTCGTCAGCCCCGACAAAACCGAATTTACATACGCCTTTCGCCTTGAGTGCCCAAGCACAAACAACGAAGTAGAGTACGAGGCATTCCTTGCAGGACAACGCCTGGCCGACAAAATGGGCGCCAGACATCTGAACGCCCACGTCGACTCAATGCTCATAGCGGGTCACATGAATGGCGTCTACGACGCCAAAGACTCGGTTATGGCTCAATACGTCGACCAAGCCAGGGTCCTCACCAAAAGATTCAAAACTTGCACAATTGTCCACATCAACCGAAGTGGCAACAAGGAAGCTGACGCCCTCAGCAAAATGGCTTCCATTGCTTGGCCGCATATGGCCAAAGAGGTACGCATCGAAACTCTGGCTCAACCTTCAGTACCTCTCAGACAGGTCAATGTAACACAAACGGGCGCCGGGTCATGGATGACCCCGATCCAAGCATACTTAGCAACGGGCACTCTACCACCCCAAAAAGCAGAGGCCCGAAAACTCCAATACAAATCCGAACACTATCAACTCATGAATGGTGTTTTATACCGGCGCTCCTATCTTGGCCCTCTCCTGAGGTGCGTGGATACAGCGACTGCCGCCTCCCTTATAAAGGAAATCCACGAAGTCATATGCGGCATCCACGCAGGCCCAAGAATGGTCGTCGCAAAGATCATGAACGCCGGATACTACTGGCCCGGGATGCACCAGGACGCTGTCAAGATCTTACGCACTTGCTTCAATTGCTAGCAACATGCACCAAATACCCTGCGCCCAAAGAACGACCTGGTTCCGGTCACCGCCGCCTGGCCATTCCAGAAATGGGCTATCGATCTAGTCGGCCCGTTCCCAATGGCCCCTGGATAAATACAATATCTTATAGTCGCCGTCGACTACTTCACAAAATGGGTTGAAGCCAAGCCGCTCACATCAATCAGTGCCGAACATATCAAAAAATTCATCTGGGAATTTATCATCTGCCGCTTCGGCCTACCCATGGAAATCGTCACCGACAACAGGACGCAGTTCGTGGACAAAAAAGATTCAAGCCTAGTTAACGCAGTTGGGCGTCAACCAGATCTTTATGTCTGTCGCTCACCCTCAAGGAAACGGTCAGGTGGAATGTATCAACAGATCGCTGGTCGAAGGCATAAAGACACACCTAGGATCCAAACGAACAGGTTGGATAGACGAACTCCCACACGTCTTATGGGTGCATCGCACCCTCACAAAGACCGGCACCGGCGAAACCCCTTTCAGCCTAACATATGGCCCTAAAGCCGTAATCCCCGCAGAAATATCATTCCCATCGCCAAGAGTCCTCAACACTGTCTTGTTTTTTCTGTAAATATAGTAAGGTTTGTTTACATACATCACTACTAGAAAAGTGATCATTTTACTACGAAATTTTCTAGCGGAAAAAAATGCGTCACAAATTTTGACAAAAATGCGACGCATTTCCGATGACATAAAAGCCACCAATCTTTGAAACAATTTTGCTACACAATATTAACAAAAACAAAAACCACCCTAATTTTGTTACAGTTTAGTCATAAATTTATAGGAACTCTTTTTTTATATAAATATACAAACACTATTAGTTGTTCCGTCATAAATGCATCACAATTTGCGACACATTTGCTACAAAAACACTAGCTTTAGTTTTTATTGACTTTAAATTTTAAAACATTAAATATCCTAAATTGTATTCCTGTATACACATCATACCCCGCCATGAGGAGTGATACAAAAGGCCTATGGGCGGTTGTCAAGACAAAATATCAACACATATACGAAGTCGCCCTACCTGAAATTGAAGTCCCGGATGATGAAAACACGGATGAACATGGGTTCCTTCAGATTGATGAACGATTTGAGTTACCAAGTGTAGTAATTAGTAGTAAACGCATGTGCCTAGTTACAAATACAAACAAAACAGAGCAAACGACTGGTGAGGAGGCTTAAATATTAGAAAATGAAGTATTTGAAGAGCAAGAATTTGAAGATGAAGAGGATACATCTGATGATGACGATGATCAAATAGTTTTCTCTGACCACTCTTCAGATGAAGACGAATTTTAGGAACATTGTTTAATGTTGTACACTTTATATTATTTATCATATGGTTTGTCAACTTTAAATTATATGCAATCATAGTCAAATTTATACTATCTATATGACAATTCTTGTTCTATTAAATGTAGGTGTATATATTATGGTACGTTGTCGTGGTGGTAATAGTGATGGTGGTAATAGTGATAGTAGATAGGGAGATAGTGGTCATGGATGGGAGATAGTACTTGTGGACGGGGGGATAGTAGTCGTGGTGGTCATAGCGGTGGTCGTGGACTTGTCTATTCTAAAGGAGATCGACCATGGAATGGTAATAGTATATTCTCTTCTGGGAGATGTGCCATCATTCATGGGACATTTGGTGGTAGAAGTTGTCGGGGTTCCGCGAATTTCATAGTTGATATGCATGGGGTATTGCATGAGCAACGGTCACATGTGAATTCTAGTTATGAATCGGACGATTATAGTGAGGTGCCAATTATGGGGATGGCGATCATGAGGATGAAGCAAATCATCCTTCTCAGCATAATTCATATGTCGGAGAAACACTTCGTAATACCTTGCGTGGGAGATTGATCGAGCGTTCGTGGGAAGGGTATGTAAATATTAATAATCATAGTAATAATTAGAAATATAAATAATAATAATAATAATAATAATAATAAATATATTTATTTGGTTATTATAAAATATTGTAGGTTTGTGAATGTGCATGGTGATGTGCCGAAAAATTCACATGTTTTACACACATATTTTTACTTGTTTTCCACCCAAAATCATGTTTTTATCTTTGTTTTATGATGATTTATCTTCCTTTGTTGATAATTGCAGGTTTTGAGGCCAAAAAGTGAAAAGAAGAGAAAATGGCAAAGAAGGCAAGGAATTGACGACTTTTAGAGTTGTTTCAGATGTAGCACGGCCGCGCTCAGGCAGTGCACGTCCGTGCACCTGTCCCGGGATAACAAGTCAACATTTCCAAGTTAGCAAGAAGCAAAAAGTAGTAAAAAAGAGCACATTTACAGGATGAGTAGAGAACAAGCTTCTCAGAAGAAGACAAAGTTGTGGCTAGGGGACAAAGGGTACATGGTACAACAGCATTGTCTCCCACATGCAAGGTTTTGAACCACAAGGAAAAGACAAGTGTGCTTCAATTTAATAAATATTATTTATTTATAAATAATATTTAAACACTCTTATTGCCTATAAATAGAGGCCTTCAGCCCTCATTTGAGACATCCCCTCTATACCATCCTACACTAAAAACCAACACTTCTCCACAAAGTTTCAGCCATCTTTGAGACTTGTGAGTGTCCTTTGGAGCTTGGGATCACTCCATAAACACCACATTCGAGAGAGAAACAACTCGAAATCGCCCAAAACCACTAGAAATCTCTATAAAACCCTCACCATGTTTTGTATACAAAACTAACCTTGTGAGCTTGTTGTATCAACCATGCTAGACTAGATTTCTCTTGGTGTTTCTAGGGTGATGATGGAACTTGGTATGAAATAAATAGTTTATCTTTAGTTTAAAGTGGTGTTTTGTGTTCTTAATAATTCTTTCTACTATAAATTTTGTTTAATGAATTAACTAATTAATTAATCACTTAGTATGTGGTCTTGTAGGTGTTTTGATAGGAAGTGGATAGACTTTTGAGTGTACTCGCGGTGTGTAAAAACCCGCGCACTTGCAAGCTAACCTAATTCCATGAGTAGTGATTAGCCCATTTGTGGATAGAAATATACATACTTTGTGTCTTAATCCCCTACTATCAAAATCTCACTTAGGGTTAGTACGGTCTTTATACTTGGTCCTGGTGATAAACCAAGACTTGATTATGTGACTTAGCTTCATTGTCTATGTCATAGCTTTGGTGCAAATCAAGAATTGATGAAACCGTGTTGGAAGAAAACGGTCTTTATTTTCTTTCATTACTATATTGTTGCACAATTAGTAATAGGCCAATCACTTTTTGAAACATTAATTAATTCAAGTAGGGGATGCACGTGTTCTAATTGGTCACGACTCCCTTATGATATTAAATGGTAGCTTGTTCGTTCATGCTCCGGCCACTGACAAGTTATTCATAAAAGTTTAGGGTCGTCAGATGTCTATATCGCAACACTGGGAGGTGGGTACTTCGGGGTTGGGACGTCACACTCTTGAGTCATCTTTCCCTCATTGTTGAGAGGTGAGTTACCCGGTTTGGGAAACCCTTATAAAAACCTTAAGAACACAAATCGTTTACACAGTTATGCGATAACAATCACCTCTAGAGAATGTTGTCATGTGCAACTCAAAGTTAAGCAAAAGTGTGCAACTTAAACACACCACTTTAACAAAAGTCTACTATTGTTTCATACCAGGCAACATCTGATCCCGAAGCAACACCTTTGTTTTGCTATTGATTTCTCTTACTGTTTACATCTCTCTCTCTTTTACTTTTCTTCTTTCATTTTTAAAACTCTTTTAGTAATTTTTAGGAAGCTAAGTAGTAAAAATCGTGTCCTTGGATTCGATACTCGGTACTTCCACATTTCTATACTACTCACGATAGGTACATTTGCCTATTGTGTGGGGTCTAGAACGTTGAGCAACTATCGTTTTAGATAATAAATTTAAAACTTGAAGAGCGTCCCACTATTTTTTGACTTAATTCCCTTTTCACCCACTTTTGGCACTTCCTCCAGGAATTTGCTGTTTTTAAGGAAAAGAAATTTAAATCTTGTTAAAACCCACACACACCACATGGTGATGTTCATAAGAGAATCTCTCGTATACTACGTGAGCATTGTGATGGAGCTTGGCTCACATTCAAACAAGTTCTACGGGATGAAGTGGCTCGTATGTATGATCGAGATAGGGTAATATATTAATTATTTTTTTTCATATCTTATGCTTATTTCTTAAGTTTGCATTTTTAACTTTTCTTTTTTATTTTTGTAGACCCGTTGGATGTGGGATCCAACAAATGAAGAAGCAATATACGAAAACTTTCTTAACATGCTTAAGAAACGTTTTAGAAACATTACGATGGAATTGAGAAAAAAAGCTACAAAACTTGCTTTTGAGGCCGAAAAAGATATTGACCCAAGTGATACTAATCAATTCGCCATTATTTGTAAATATCCGCCCGAATCAATACCTATTAACATATGGCGTGATATGTATTCGATAAGCAAGTTAATTACATCAATGTTGTTTACTTATATTTTATTCCCTTTACTGATGTAGTTATAAGCTGTTTTTTGGCCATCTTTTCTAGATTAATAGTGTTTGTTCAATTCTTAATATATCTGATTAATCAGAAATGACTGCATCAGCTTTAGGTTTATCTAAATGTGTTTACTGAAGTATTAAACTATTGTATGTTATGTTAATAAAAAAAATAACATCAGTGGTCCATGCACACATCCAAATCATTAGTTATAGAGCATGACATAGGCATTTGACCCGTTGATAGACAAGCAGATTGTTTTATAGTTGTATCTTTTATCTCAATTTGTCGTCCAATCAGTTTTCAGGCATGTTGCCTTCTGGGATCTGGTCTTTGAATGGGCTTAGGTTATTAGATGTTTCTGATAATCTTTTAGAGGGTGAGATCCTGAAAGAAATCGGGGGTTTGTATAATCTAAGGAAAATTATGTTGAGAAAGAACCAGTCTACTGGTCCGGTTCCTGAGGAAATTTGCACGTGTGCGCAGCATTGCATAAACTTTTGTTAACAGGGTTTCTTCCTTCCCGGGTCCAGTTAAGGCTGCAAGCTGTTTTGTTTTCTAAAAATAAGCTGACTGGAAGCATTAATGGGGTTGCAAGATGTTCAATCTTCTAAAAAGAACTGCAAGCTATTTTGTTTCCACTTTATATGGTTTTCTTGGTTTCATATGTTAAGTTTATTTACTTTATAAAGAATACTGCATCTCGTGCCCTCGGGCAAAGTGCTATATTTCAGGATTAACAATATTGTAAATGTGTTTTACGGTCTTGGAATACAGAAGCGTTGCTAAATAAATCCAAGAGCGGGTCATCAAACCGCAACATCGGCAGCAAGTCATCCCGACACACCAGAGGATCAATGGGTTTTAATGAGCATCGTGACTATTGGGTAAGCAAATTGCATCCCCGGCAACGACGCCAAAAACTTGATGTGTGTAAATGTATATATAAAAATAACACAAGTTTTAATTAAAACGACTCACCTAAAAACTACACACGCACGGCAAGTGTACCGGTCGCAAAGCAATAAACAGATAAGATCGAGTATCGAACCCAAAGACGCGAATGCAACTCTTGATCACAACCTCTACCGAAAACTAGCCTAAATAAATAGATACTTAAATGGGTGGTACTTTAAACGATTAATTATAAACTTAATTAAACTAAATATAAATAAAATAACCTCAACTACTTATAGGAACTTGGAGAAATCAGATAGGAAGAAGGCTGGTAACCTGGGTAGAATCCCTAGACTCTGGTTATAAAAGCTGACCTATGTAATCCGGTTGGAGACCCTGTTCTCACCTAATAAACCTCCCGTCAAGGATACTCGACTAGACTCAAGGCGGGACAAGTATTGAGATGCTAAAATGAAAGTGGATCGCCCCAGCGAAACCAAATCCCACAGTAATCCTTTAATCAACCACTCTTGGATCGAAAACTCCCAAACTGTGAAGCAGACTTAACTAGTACGAATGAAATCCTAGGAAAACTCTAAACACGAATAAGTAACTGGTCTCGCCCCAGCGATAACCAAACTACCAAACAATGCCTAGTTAGTCGACGTAGCAATCCCGAATTATATTCCTAACCTTCGGGAAGGGATTGCACACCTTAGCTAATTGACCTTAGAAACCTGTTAAACTTGCGCTATTCCTAACTGCAAGAACTAGCTCGACAACAAAAGTTAATCAAACTAGAATGATTTCCAGATCTAGGGGATATTCCTATATGCCTAGAACATCAAAACCAACAAACAAGTAATCAAATCACAAAGCACCAGTACACAAATATTCAAAATCAAACATAAAAACTAAATCATGTAACCCAACACATCCAAAACGAAAAACATAAGTCTTTAATTAAAACCAAAATCTAGTTTTTTTTTTTTTTTTTTGAAAATTTACTTTCATTAACACAACCGCGAACACGGGCCTATAAACAAGGACCGGCCGCACAAATTACAATTACAACAAAAACAAAGGACATCTAATCCAATCTTTCCAAGCCCCTTGGATACATTTACTTCTACTTCTAAACCAAAGAAAGGACCTAGATTTAACTCTAGAAACGATGTCCGGTACCGTAGCTCTCTTCCCGTTGAAAATTAAGTCATTTCTAGCGTTCCATAGTGTCCATAGTGTCACCAAGATAATGCCATGAACCAACCTCTTCTTCACTTTGTCACCTTGAATCGTCTTGTAGAATTCCAAAAGATCTTTTATCTCGAAAGCAAAGATAGGAGCTAACCCCAACCAGCGGCCAATACTATCCCAAGTGTCAGACGCCATGCCACAGCCCACCAAAGCATGAAACGCTGATTCATTTACCGACTCGCACCACACACATAACGTATCCGGTAAAGTAACTTGTCTCTTCACCAACTCCAACTTAGTCGGTAATCTTTCCATTTCCGCTCTCCAGACCATAATGTTACACTTAATCGGGATCCAGGAACACCATCTCAACACAAAAAACCCATCATTCAAGGGACCTTTTTGCAGCAGATCTCTAGCCGATTTGACTGAAAAAGCGCCATCTTTACTTCCGACCCATCTCCATGTATCGTTCGCATCTGTGAGCTTTACTTTCTGAATACAACATAGCAGCTGCAGCCACTGTTGGAATGCTTCAACCGTCATAATCCTGCCAATCCAATCTGCAAAGAAAACTGGACGCGAGTCCACTACCTGCACCCGGTAAAAATGCTGCAGTTTTTGTCTTGTTCTAGCTGGAACAGTGAAGGCCAGCGCTGTTTAAGCGTCTCCCCATCCTGCCAAGCGTCTAACCAAAACCGAACCCCTTTCCCATTCCCAATCTGTGGCTGAATCAGCGAGTGCAGGAACAGGTCACCAGCTTTACTATTCCCCACGGATTTTACAATGCTCTTCCAATTCCCAGCCGCATATCTATTAACCGGAAGAAACTCCCATTCTTTTTTATTATTGTGGCAGTCGTCAATGATTCTTCTCCAAAGAGAGTGTTGGTTCAATCTATATCTCCACGCCCACTTCAACAAAAGAGCCTCATTCACATCTTTCAACCTTTTAATGCCCAAACCTCCTTGGTTTTTTGGAGTCGTAACTCGCTCCCAACTAACCCAATGGACTTTGTTTTGATCCGAAGACCCAGACCACAGAAAACGCTTCATAAGTCGCTCAAGGTTATCTATGATCCTTCCGGGGGCTTTGTACAAAGACAAATAGTATATCGGTAAACTCCCAAGGACCGAGTTAATAAGTGTAACTCTACCCCCAATTGACAACATTTTCGCCTTCCACAATGCAAGCCTAGCTTCAAACACTTCCACCACCTTCTTCCAATTACAACATTTGTTCATATTCGCGCCGACTCTAATACCCAAATAGTCTAGAGGAATAGACCCTCTTCTACAACCCAAAACCGTAGCCATCTCATCAACCTCCTCTTGATCAATACCCACCCCAATGAGATTAGATTTATTAATGTTGATTTTCAAACCCGAGACTACATAAAAACATCTCAAAATCCGGGCCATGTTAAGGACATTAAGCTCATTCCACTCCCCAATGATGAGTGCGTCATCGGCATACAAGAGATGCGATAAAGTAACCCCATCTTTGTCAAGTTGGATACCTTTGAATTCGCCAATCCTAATCGCCTTATTGATGACACAAGAAAGCGCCTCCATAACAACCAAGAAGAGAAAAGGTGACAACGGGTCCCCTTGTCTAAGCCCTTTCTGACACTCGAACTCAAACGTAGGAGACCCATTAACTAACACGGCCGACCTCGCTGACTTCAAAATCCCCCTAACCCACGTACACCATCTCCCCGGGAAGTTCATTTGCTCTAGGATAGAATTCAAGAAACTCCAACTAACGTTATCATAAGCCTTCTCAAAGTCGATCTTTAGTATAAACGCCTTCCTTTTCTTTCTCTTCATCCATTCTATCGCCTCATTCAATACCAAGGGACCATCCAAAATATATCTATCTTTTAAAAAAGCTGACTGTGATTCCGAGATAACATCCCCCATAACCTCCTTAATTCTGTTAGCCAAAACCTTGGAAATTACCTTGCTAATCATACCTATTAAATTAATAGGTCTATAGTCTTTCATGGTAACCGGGTTTTGACATTTCGGCACTAGAGCAATAAAAGACGAACTACACTCCGGGCTAATGTCACCCGAATCATAGAATTCGTCCATAATATTATAAAAATCACCTTCAAGCTCCCCCCAAAAAGATTGAACAAAATTAAAATTAAAGCCATCCGGGCCTGGGGCCTTGTCCTTACCGCAATCGAAAACCGCACACTTCACTTCTTCTCTAGAAAACCTCCGAATCAAACCTGCTCTTTTGTCATCCGAAAGCGACTTCAACTGGTCACAAAAAAGGAGGGGCCGAAGCCTCACCTTCTCTTTGAAATGATCGCGAAAAAATTTTAGCACTTCTCGTTTAACTACCGTAGGCTCGGATCTCCAAACCCCATTAACATCTATACCCGGAATAGCATTAGAAGCCCGTCTTCCATTTATAATTCTATGGAAATATCCCGAATTGTCATCACCTTCGGCTGCCCAGTTGACCCGAGCTCTTTGTTGAAGATCACGTTGTCTAGCGCCCAACACAGCATCGACTTTAACTCTGCACTCTTCCATCACCCACATTTCTTCTTCTGTCAACTCTCTATGTTCCAAGGCCACTTCCAATTCTTCCATTTCTTTCTTGCACACTTCCACCTCCTCGTTTTGTTTTTTGTTGTATTCGTCCCTCCAAACCCGAAGCCGACCCCGAAGAATTTTCAACTTCAACCAAAGTCTCTTATCCGCCCTATCACTTGCACCACCCATGGACAAAACTTCCTTAACCAATGTACAACAATCTTCATTAAAACCCCAAGAGTTGAACCAACGAAAAGGTTTCGGGCCAAAGTTTTTATCCGACATGGATAAAATCAATGGACTATGATCCGAAAGACCTTTCGCCAAAGCCCGGAGACACGCCCCCGGCCATTTGTTAAACACTTCCGAGCTCACTAAAACCCGATCGATTCTACTCTGCTTGTTCCCCCCACCTTTTCCAGCAAGAAACGTAAATTTCCTACCTTTCAAAGCATATTCACATAAACCCGCTTCTTCTATAAATTCATTGAAATCTCTAGCACTCGTCGCATTAAACCTTGTGTTCTTCCTTTCATCATCGCTTCTAACCGTATTAAAATCTCCCAAGAGGATCCACAACCCATCTTGACCATCCATCACACCACGCAACCGCTGCCATAAAGCTCTTTTACTACCATCCGTTTGTGGCCCGTAAACATTAACCACATTAATTTGTACCCGGAAATCCTTTAACCAACCCGTAACCAACAAGAAGTTTCTATCTTTTTTGACGGCTTCCTTATGAAATAGACTTGGATTCCACAAACTCACCAAACCTCCCGACAAACCTGTAGGATCCACTAGCTCAAAATCAAAATTACCACTACCCCAGAATCGACCCAAGACATCTTTTTTCAGCCCCTGCGTTTTCGTTTCTTGTAAAGCCATGAACATAACATCATTCTTCTTCTTTAAATCCCTTACCCACTCGTCTTTTCCCACAACCCCCATACCTCGAATGTTTAGACATAAACAATTCATGATAACCCATCTTGTACTCCTTCCACATTAATTGTTTCATTTAACAAGTCTTGGAAATCATGTAATTCCACTCCCAGTTTTCGACCCAAGGTAACAGTCTTGGCCACCTCTTCTACTCGCACCACGAAGCCTTCACTAGCAGAATCATACGTACCTCCGTGCTCGTCCACTGGTTCACGGTCCCTCTCACTTCCAACATCACCCCCAACTCCCTCCCCAACCCCAGGCCCACCATCCTCTGGAGGCCCATTAACAGCTGAAACCAGAGAACAGGAAGCCGTAGACCCATCTAGTGAAGTGGACTCACTTATCCCTAACATCTTATTAAGCCCAAAAGGATCCCCAGACCTCCTTTTTTGTTTCTTACCTTTGGGCCTCTCGAGACTACTCCCAGACCTTTCTAGGCCCACCCCATCTTTGAAACATTTCTTGCTTTTTTTCCTTTTATTTTTTTTAGATAATCTAAAATAATACCTCTTTCCAGAAGACCCCCCTCCAGAAGCATTTACTATTGGCGACTCTTCAGCTTCCAAAATAACCGCCTCCTCAGTTGACTTTTCCACACCTTCCGAAACCTCTTCAACAGCATTAACTTCTGCATTAAAACCTTCCTCATTTCCAGCCGCTAAATTCTCAGTTTCCATATTCACATCGTCGTCCGTTTTCGCCGGCGTTTCCGACTTCGCCGGCTCCTGTTCTTCCGTCGTCTGAGGTCCAGGTTCATCCCTGATAACTGTAAAGTCCGGTAACCAATCTCCCGCTTCTTCAGCGACCCACACCCTATACTTCCTTCCTTTCCATTCAATAATCACCTCTTCTTGTATTCTTTTACCGTCCGAAAGCAAAACCCCAACATAATCGAAAGACAAGTCGGCCTTCCACTGATCATGTTGTGCTTCATGCACAACCTTTCCGAACCTTTCGCCTATCCTGTTAAGGACTTCATCGTTTAAAATATGGATCGGCACCCCTTGAATTCGAAGCCACGCTAATCTTTCAAAGGGTAGGGTTTGTCCAGACCATATATCCGCCGAAGAACAAACGTTCCTTTTGCTCTTAATGCGAAGTAAGAACACCTCAGCCTCCTTCGTGTCCTGAAAAGAGACAAGACAGAATAGGCCTCCCACATACTGCAAAAAACCTTTTCCTTCTGATAATTCTCTGACCACCTGTGCAAAACCTTTCAATGACTGGAAATCAAGAACCCTGACGATCACCGCCTTTCGTATTAACTGGGAATGTCCCTCCTGATCATCCTGCACCGTGACCACTTTCTCCTCCCCATATTTGCCCAGGAACGCATCTCGAAAAGACGTAGTCCCTGTATACACATGAGTTGGTCCCTCTTTACCACCCGACTCTTTGTTGACCGGAACATATGTTTGCTTCATCTTTCCTTCTTCCTTCTTCCTGTTGACAACCTCTCCATCCTCTAATGTAAACCTGGCCACGTTAAAACTGAGTTTGCAATTCCCCATTCGAATCCCTGAGAGGGCCTTCTCCATCTCTCCAATATTCTTTACATCCAATAGCGACACAAAACCAAACCGGTTGCCCAATCTATCCTTCTTTCTTGCAATATAGATATCGTAGATCTCAGCATGAATGCGAACAAACCCTGCTAGGTCACTCCCGCTACATCGATCAGGGAGATTAGTAACGAAAAATTTTGTAATCCTTCTCTGAATATCAATCGGAATAGGTTTCCGATGATGAAACCCCATAGAGAGCTTATTATTATTATTATAATATTCACTGTTTACTTTTACGGTTTTTAAAACCAAAATCTAGTTCATCATCCCAAGTTACCAACAAAAGGTTTAGCTCATAATAAAAATAAGAAACATAATCCCATTATTAATAAAAACCATGTTCATTGCGTTTCTAAATAATGAAAACAATAAAAGAAACCCCAGGTCTTCGAATAATATATCTTTAACGTGCCCGGTACCTTCTCCGTCTCCAAAAATCCTCCAAGACTCCTCTAGTCTATAGCAGCTCCTTCGATATTATGTTGTTGTTCGAAGAATAATCCCCCCAATAAATTGATATGGTGCGGCGCCTTCTTCACAAAACTAATAATGTCCTCCTTTCTTGATAATATATGTTCGCTACCCTCCAAGACCCATCTGCCGCCTCCAAATAATATATAATATGTTTCATAAGAAATCTAATTTAGGCCTTCACAATTTTTCTTGTTTTGTGCTTCAGCCCGTGAGTGCTTCACTTTTTTTGTATTATTATTATTATTATTATTATTATTATTATTATTATTATTATTATTATTATTATTATACTATCATCATATATATAGTATTATGACATCGTGCTCTAGACTCGGGTGTTCTTGACTTGATCAAAGTTGCTCGTTTACGCTCCAACGTCAATGAACACCTACACAATAAAAATAAAATAGATAAATACTAAAAAACACCCAAAACTAATAAAAATTTATAAAAATCTATACTAAATAAAATAGACCGGTACAAGCCTAAAACTAAACAAAACACTATCTAAACGACTCGAAAACTATATAACTTTACACTGGAAATAGATGTATTTTACAATACATCAAATACAGAAGCGTTGCTAAATAAATCCAAGAGCAGGTCATCAAACCGCAACATCGGCAATAGGTCATCCCGACACACCGAAGGATCAATGGGTTTTAATGAGCATCGTGACTATTGGGTAGGCAAATTATATTTACAAAATTCAGTAACTATTTGCACTTTAACACAGAGAACATTATTATACTCTAATTTTGTGCATAAAAGGAAATATAATCGGGAACCTAGTTCGAAAGAACTTTTCCTGCAAACCCACCTCACCAAAGAGTGCAAAGAGAAGTTAATGAAATGGGAGATTAGCATATGTGACCTCAAGAATTTGAAGTTTTGTATAGGCCGATCCAGAGAAGCATATGTAAGTTGTTTATATATTATTGTCGTATAAACTCTTAGTACATTAACAATCACATTATTTTGATATATTTTAGGGGGATTACTTGGAGGCGATGCGCGATCTTTACGGGCCAGACTTCACTGAGCATCCTGATGATCCTAAAGTATGGGTATTTGGGGTAGGATCTCCGGATCTGGAGTACATGGTGACCGGGACGTCATCTTCTTCCAGCGGGTGTCCATCATCATCCGTTGAGTACCAACGGTCCCTAGAAGAGGTATTGTGAGTATAAACATCATATATTCTCTATTAGTACATGTATTATTACCTCCATTAGAATTATTATCTTGTTCCGTTGTTGTTCGTGTTGGCCATGATAAGAGCTATTAGAAGTAGGGCTCCCTTGATCTTGTTAGGGTATTATCTGTTGTATAGCATGTCAAAATGGGTCAATATAATGCTACATAAAGGGTTGGGGTTAGGGTGAGTTTTGGTTGCATTATTAGGTAGTTAAACATCACCTGTTGGGTTTCTAGTTACATGTCTGAATGGGTCAATATGCTTAGATATTAAGGACTATTTAAGAGAAACTGACTTAGAAGTCTGATACTATATAAAGGGTTGAGTTTGAGTGTGTTATGGTTACATTATGAGGTGGTTAAACATCGCCTGTTAGGATTCTAGTTACATGTCTGAATGGGTCAAGTAAATTGAGAAGAACATCATTAAACTGTTACATGTTAGGTTGATACCATCTTTACGTTTCTGTTACATTTTAGGATCAAGCTATGCGAACACAAGTGGCGGACATTCAAGCTCGTCTTGTAATGAGACGAAGGAGAGGGAAGATCTTACAGCTCGTCTTGAAAATGAGAGAAAAGCAAGAGAAGACCTTCAACAACACATAAATGAAGCAGTGAAAAAAGAGTTACGAAACTTCATGAAAAATTGGCGTCTTAATAATTAGTTATCATTTGTTGGTATTGTTTTAAACATATTAGAACTTGTAAAAGGCTGTTGGTTTTATGGTTTAAACATATTAGTACTTGTTAAAACTTGTTGATTTTTTTGCATTTTGTTTTTGGTAGTATTTTCTGCATTTTGTCAGGTTTTTTTTTTTAATTTTTTTGCTGGATTTTATCAGGGTATTTTTTATTATTTGTTGGATTTTTATTTTTATTTTAGGTACTCCGTCATAAAAGAAAAATCAGTTTTTTTTAATAGTTTTGCTACAAATGTGTTGCAAATCATTGACACCATATTTTGGCAAAAATGTGTAGCAAATTAAAATAAAATAGGGATCAAGATACTGCGAAGGAAATGCGTTGCAAATCTTTGACACCATATTTTCGTTAGAAATGAGTAGTAAATGGTTTCCGACTGGGCTTTTTCTAACATTAAGATTTTGGGTCAAATGTGTAGCAAACATAGATGCACTCCTATAAACGTGGAAAATATACCGGATTAGTCAATTCGACTTGAAATCTGAATTTGTGACACATTTACGACAGGAAAAGTGCGTTGGAAATAGCATAATTTCTAGTGGTGCATTACCTTTTTTATGTGGTAACGTAACATGTGGATGTCTATTAAGTTAATATCTAAGCTTCTTGATTTTCAAATAAAATCTTTTATGATCAAACGACAACAAAGTTATAATAGGACATGTGGTGTGTTTTCATCTATAGACATTATACATTGTCTTGGTGAGGACTATTTATGTACATTGCCTTGTGTCATAATATTATACTAGATTATACCCCGGGAGCGTCCTATGGTTGAAAAATCTAATATCAGTAAACAAATGAAAAGACTAAATAAGTTAAACATAACACTTAGCAAACCTGTTAAAAGAATAATGGTTACCTGAATCCTGCAATGTACCACAAAGTGATGAAAATTATAACCCCCAAATCATGTGTCATTTGCATACCTGCAAGAGAACCCAATCACATTCGACTTCCTTCCTATAAGCAATCACCAAATCCTCTCGCACTTGTGAAACAAGAACCAAACCCACTGCAATAAAAAGTACATGAATTTTCCATCCAACATAGAATCAAATATTAATATGAAACATTAACCAACCTTTCAATGCCCATTTAAAAACATAAAACATAAAAGGAATTAACATTAATCTCATTGTAAAACTATTTTGTATTATAGCCATGGTGTGCCTCAAGATTTCGCCTTATGCCGATTTTCCATTCATTTAATGTGCACCTTTCGCTTTTTGTACTCTAAAGTGCAGGCCTAGGCATGCTTTTTCAAACCAAGAATTATAACATAGGTCTACAAAACTCACCTATTCAACCCATTCTATGAACTGCAATAGGCTCATTATCACCCTATCTACTATCTATTCTTTAAATTAAAACACAAACCACACCAAACAAAAAGACTCGTCCCACGCAAAGAACATCCCGTCTACATACTAAACATTACTCAATTCAATTCATAAGTTTACTTCAACAAAAACATCAAAACTAAGCCAAGCCCACATTGCATAAATTCAATACAGACCTTAAAATGCTTTGAGTTATGTCGGGCATTTTTACAAACACATGGTATGCAATCCAAACATAAAAACTTTAAAGGAATTAACTTTGATCTACCTAATAGAATATGTCGTGCACCACAACTTCCTGGTCTGTGTTTATCCTTATTTCTAACATATAAAAGCTATGAGTAAAATGTTACAAAATCTTATAGTGAATAGATAGAGAACTGGAAAAAAAAATAAACAAACAGCAATGAACATCAATCGAAACCAATTTCAGGAACCAAAAGCGTCAACTGAGCATCAATCAAAGCCAATTTCTCCATATTCCTATTCGCCAATACACAAAATCTTTGCTTTATTTTTTTTTTTACATAATATAGTTCTTACAAAAAAAATAGTAAGGTGTAGCCAACCAGCTTCTTTTCTATTGTAAAAAAACAGATTACGATTATTGCTTCGTTGTGCATGTTAGCATACATGTATTCACGCCTTCGGGTTAGTTATGAATCTAAATGAAAGAAAATGTGTATTACCTTGTGACAATGTAGTTGAGCTCTAGGTTAATGTAGACGAAAGTCACTGATCATGAGTCTATGTGAAGTGCACCTGGTGTGAAAAGCAATACGTATGCGAACACTATGAAGCATGTACATTTTTTTTAACCGAAGTATCAGGAATATAGAAAGAGTCATCCATAAATAAGCAAACTCTACGCTTGAATTAAGGTGCAAACCGCCTTTTCCACTGCCGAACCCTAAATCTACACATCTGGCGCCTAGTGAGATGAGAGAGGAAGTGGAGGAGGTCAAGAGCAAACCCTAATTAAATGATCGATACTATGGTCAAGTTCATACCTTGGAATCGAATGAAGGAGATGATTTAGGGTTCGTACCATGGAATCAATTGGTGATGAGAAGGTGGTGGAAGGTTTTAGGGTGTGAGGGAGATAATCGTAGAGGAAGGTTTTAGGGTTAATTTTGTTTTTCCTAAAATCACTTATTGCCACATCGAGTGACACATGACACTCTCAAGGGGAAGAATGACTATATGAATGACATGTAGGATTTAGCCCTTTGAAATATATATATATGGAAAATTCAATTGAGAACTCATAGTTAGTGAGAGAATTCGAGAACTCTATATTACACATATGTAATATATCATATGTTGTATATTACACTTGTGTAATATATTATTATTGCATATGTTGCACATGTGCAATATATCATATGTTACACGTGTGCAATATATATTACACATATGTAATACACTCAATATATCATATATTGCACATACGTAATATATCATATGTTACGCATGTGTAATATATATTACACATGTGCAATATATACTACACATATGCAATATATGATATATTGCACATATGTAATATAAAGTTCTCGAGTTCTCTCAATAAAATGAGTTTTCTATTGAACCATCCCCTATATATATATATATATATATATATATATATATATATATATATATATATATATATATATATATATATATATATATAGGGTAAGGATAATGTGGAAACCCACTCTTAGAGTGAAAACTCTAGGAACTCTGACTTCCAAAATTTTTATTTTTATTTTTTTTGAAAATTTTAGGGCATGTAATATACATGATTTTAAGCATTTTGAGCAAAAAAAATCAAAAAAGCGCCGAGCACTTTTTTTTTTAAAAAAAATAAAATAAAATTTTGACTAATACATGTTAAGCGAACTAACACGTGTTACCCCATGTGTTACCCGAAGATGTAAAAAAAAAAAAAAAACACACACACACCCCCGCTCGGCGCTTTTTCGATTTTTTGGCCCAAAATGCTTAAAATTATGTATATTACATACCCTAAAATTTTCATAAAAAAAGTCGGGAAGTTAGAGTTTTCAAAGTTTTTACTATAACAAGGGTTTCCAATATAACCTTATACTATATATATATATATATATATACTATATATAAAGCACGAGGCAAGGACGCCGGTAAAATTTAAGTGATTACAATTTATTAAGCTTATGGTACAACACTTAGTAAAGTTAATTAGAGGGTAAATTAGTCTTTTTTGCATTATAAGCCTATGAAGTTATGGGGCAAAAGGGATCTTAAAGGTTTTGTTGGTAAGTTGCCTAATAACCTAAGGGTGAATATGAAAATATGAATTAAATCATTCCTTCTTCATATTAATCTCTCTCTCCGTTTTTTTATCTCCCAATTTTTCTCTCAAGGTATGTCAGGCTTCTCTCGCCACCACGGTATTAGTAAGTTTCCAAGCCTATATTCGCTTTTACAATTCGTTGTTGTTTGAATTATTTCCTAATGTTATAATTTTGGTTTGAAATGGTGTCCGTATGTATTTTTGGTGCTTATTTCAATTCTAATGGTGAGATTTTATTCTTTCTTTTTACGTTCATGTCGATGTGCTTAATTTATAGTTAAACCAGTTGAGGCGTGCTATTTAAGGTTTATATCATGAGTTGACAAAGTTGTATTGTAGAAGAGTACTACTATCTATATTTTTGTGTTGTTTTTGTACCATGTAATGGATTACAAACACTTTAGTACTAAATAATATACATGGTAAATGTTTTTAGTTTTACCCTTTTCTATATATTAACCGATGTTATTAGGTTTATAATCCATAACTTAGTCGTATTGTGTATTAGTTTCGTAGTAAAACACATGATCTTCACATAGTTTAGTTTGCGGTATGAACTTCGTGGTTTAAGATGCTTTTTACCGGTTCATTTTTAAGTTATTGGTTGATTACTAAAAGCTTGATGGTGTCAGGTGATGATCGTTATTTTCCAGCCTACATATTAACAATGTCCAGTTAGAGGAATAACAAAGAAGACATTACAAGTTATAAATGGTAAGTAAGTAGTATAACTTGATTGCCACGAACCAAAACCTCGTCCTTTGTGATATCTGCCACTCCTAGAATCGGTCGATCGCTTTAGCTCTAGTAAACCATGTAACTCATAAGATATTATGTTTGGTTGTCTTGTACAGATTGTTAAGTGACCTAAGTTGGTGAAGCATCATATCCTTCCTGCATTATTTTTTTAATATTTTATTGCTTTATGTTTTTAATTATGTTGATATAGAAGTTGGATGTTGTTTGACTCCTTGACTGACTTTTGTGCCGTGTTTCCTGTTGGTAGGCCAACACTTGCAGGCTTGCACTCTCTATTTTTTCAACAGAAAAATTTCATTATCAAAATGAAAATCGGCTTAGCAAGAAGCTAAAAAGCCGAGGAAACACCAAAGGTACAAATGGTCCACGAAGTTACATTTTATCAATGGCGCTAAAACTACACCAAGAATTATAATCGATCCAGTTTCGCCTATGTCACACCCTCAAATTCCACTTGCGGGGTTTTACCGCGAGGCGCATGACAAACCAGGATTCAAGTCAACGGTCACAATAAACAACACTATATGCACAACACACTACTCAAAAGATATAGTTATAAAAACGCAAACTGTAGCGGAAGCTTTTAAACGTTTACAACCCAAAAGACATTGTTCATATGTTTAACAAAACCATGCTCTAAGCCCTAGACGCCCGTGCAAACTTGTGCGCCTAGTTCCAGTCATTGCTACCTTAGCGACCTGAGAAAAACATGCCAAAAAAAGACGTCAACATAAAATGCTGGTGAGTTCACATGTTTGTTCAAAAGAGTTACCGATGTTACCAGGTCCATACTATATCAATGTCATCAAGCACGCTAGCTAGGCGTACGTTTCGTTACTACTACGATTGGAAACCATTACTGGACACGTTTAGCAATGTTTAGCATGTTTAGCAGCCCATAATGTTCAGCACGATAATGTTCCTGTTCGAGACAATATGCACCCGCCCGGCCCTCCAAGCCGACGAGTGGGGCAGGTCACGCCCAATAGATCTATCCACATTTCCCCCGTTGTGCAACCCCGCACATTCATGGTTTCCCCCGGGACTTTCAAAAGATCGCATAGTACACAAGTTTCAAAACTATAGTATGACATATATTACCAGAATAGTTTAGCGCATGTTTTCTCCCCCAAAAGTTTAAGCAGTAAAAGTGGGGCAGTGAACTCACCTTAGATTGCGTTCTTCAATTATAAGTAAAGATGTTTAGCCCTTGATAATCCCTCTACCGGAGATCTATCAAAACGTTCACATAAGTGCTCCGACTAATAACCATAAGGTTATCTAGTCCCCGATTGTCCATATCATAACCAAGTATGTTTTAAAACGTGTTTAAATGTTTAACCGACACACTAGACCGACCCGACATCCCGTTGGTGACCCATTACCCTAACTAATCAAGTACACATAGATTACACGCAAGGTCCAAGCATAAAACACTTAGTTTGTATCAAAAATCTCATTTCTGTTATCGTAGGGTCGAACGTGGCTTTGAGTGGTCGAAGGTGGCTTTAAACTTCCACCTTCGCCCCTTTTCTTCCTCCTTCGCCCCTTTGGTAGTTCGTTCGACCCTTCAGTTTCCAGGTTCGACCCTGGAGATCCACCTTCGACCGTTCGACTGGTCGAAGGTACTCCAGGTTCGACCCTGCTGTTTAATTTACCCAAAAACGCGTCAAAAACATCCGGAAACATCACGAAACATCATGAGTTACAGCAGTCAACCATCATTAACATATCCCTACGAAACCCTACCGATTTTACCCCAAAATCTATCCGTTTTACAAGTTTCCTAAAATAGTAAATTATGGAGATGTCACATCATCATGCATGAAATCATTACCCAATTAGGAAACTTTCTGGAATTACTCAATAATCAGCTCAACATACTCAAATCATCATGAACAAGAAACCCCCTATCATAACTCTATCATTACCATCAAAAACAAGCCCTAGATCTAACTAAAAATTCCTTTAATCGACAAAGCACCATCAACAATCAATTGTATCACGTTTCAATCATAACTCACCATTAATAACAGTCCTAAGTTGTTGTCATATCATCTATATAGCAAGAAATCGTCAAACAATGCATAATACCACATTAACACATGTTAATTTGTATAAAAACTCATTGTTTATGAATAGGTTTTGGTTAGAAAGATATTAGGAAGGTTTTTACTCATAAAACATGTTGATATCAGATCTGGACTCTTGGGGTTTAGATGAAAACAAGTCAAAATTGTTTAAAAAGGATTTGGAATGAAGAACACACCTTAGATCTTCACTTGTAATGATTTAGAGAGTTAGATTATGAAAAACAAGCTCAAAAACTCCTTCCCCAATGATAATAGTTGATAGAGAGTGTTTAGAGGCGTTTAGGGTTCGTGAAATGATGAAAAATGACTAAGGATAGTATTTATACCAGGTCCAGGTTCGACCCCTTCATATGGGCGAATGTGGAGCTTAAATGGTCGAAGGTAACATCTTCAAAACAGTTAGCCAGGTTCGACCCTTCATATGGGTCGAAGGTGGTTTTGTCCGGTCGAAGGAGACCTTTTAGGAAACTGGGGGCCAGGTTCGACCCCTTCGAACGGTCGAACCAGAGATATCATTTTTCCAGATTTCCAGTTTGTCGTGTTTAACGCATTCTAACACATCTTAACACATAAGCATGCATCCATAGTCTATATTTAGCATATTTAGGCACGTATAATCATTTGTACATCGTTTAAGCAAGTATAAGTATACAATCCACCAACGACCCATAATCTACACATATACTTAATTAGTTCATGTAATGTCACCAACAACGGAACCCGGTACTAGTGTATTCCCAAAATGACTCCCAATGATCCTCCAGATCATTGAACCCTGGACAATCCTAATCTGACCCGACTCAACTAACCCAGTTAAGTTTGTTTATAACGTTTCTTGCTAAGGTAGACTTAGATGTTACTATTATGTTTAAACCGAACATGCCTGGTGTCACATCATCCCCACGTTGAAAGAATTTTCGTCCCGAAAATTGCACAAAGCCCAAAAATGAAAAAGACGAAAAGGAAGAAAACGAAAAGAAAGGTTATCGGTTGTCACAGCCTAGCTCTGTTTTTAACCCAAAGGTAAGATTTACTTTTAATCTCAATGATCGTCTTTGATATACTTGGAGGTAAAGCGTTGAAGATCAGGTCATTCTGTGCTCGCCATATGTTCCAAATGGTGGTGAGGAAAATAGCTTTGACTGCTTTGACTTGGAACTTGTTAGTGAAGCAAGCTTCTGGGTACTCCATAAGGTCAGAAATATCTCCACCATGAGGCAATGGGATTTTGGTCCATAGAAAAACCACTGACCAGGCTTGCACTCTATATTCTTTATTTATTTAATTACTTTAATTATTTCTTTGCACATTCTGTCGAATTATAAACTACACAATTATGCTTATGCTTGTAGATTGTCCACCCGCCGCATTGCGCGGGCTCCACTAGTGTGTGTATATATATATATATAGGGGACGGATAAATTGAAAACTCCCTCCAGTTAAAGAAACTTAAGTAACCTCATCTTAGCCTTAGATTTTAAACAAACACCTTGATCCGATGGTGAAGATTAAACCCTTCCAAACCAATTTACTTTTACTTTTTTGTAAATTGTAAAAATCAGATTGAATAACATTTCTCTCTCTTTCTTGACATATCATTCTCTCTCTCTCTCTCTCTCCTCACATGTCATACTCTCTCTCCCTTTTTCATAATCACCCTCTACTTTTTGTTCTTTCTCTTTCTTTAATTTAAATTTGTAAGCAAGAATAAATCAACATATATAATCTGATTTTTATATTTGTAACAATAATTTTGCATGTCGAAAGATAAAAAATGTAACAATAATTTAGTAATTATCAGTATGGTAAAAATTTGTAAAAATAATTTTTATAAGAACTGTTGTTACATAATATATAAATGTATACGGATAAATTTAACAGTAGTAACATTGAAAAACATAAGAAAAAAATAACTTGTAACTATAATTACATATTATGTTACACAGGCGAGTTATTTCTTACAAATTATAAAAATTATAAGAAACTTGTTGTAACATAATATATAACATATAACTACATAAATTTACAAATTATAGTTTAGTATGTTACAACTTTTAATACTGTTACAATTGATACTTTTGTTACTGTATAACAACTTATACTTTTGTATGTTACAGCTTTTGATATCGTAACAACTTATACTTCAAATAACACATGTTTCAAACTTTGAGTAACACATGTTTTACACAAACATTTCATAAAATTTATTAATATGTAACAGGTTACGTCAAGTTTGAAACCTAAAATATGTTAATGAACATAAAGAAAAACATAAGAAAAATACATTGATTGTTTTAGCAAATTAACGACAATTTAAACTTAAGGTGTTGTACACATAATACAAGCTACTAAAAACTAAAAAATAGATATTTCAAATTTTAAAAAAAATGAAGCAACAACTTTTTTGGTTGTGTCGTCATCATCATCAAAATACAAAACTCACCTGTAAATTTCTTTTTACTATTTGAGTTTCATCTAAAAATCACCCCAAATCTACTTTTGAGACCTTAAATTCCTTTGAATTAAAACCAAACTTCCTTGAATTAAAACCAAACACCACACCCATTTGGACACTCCCAAATTCACTCTTGTGACCACACTTTCATTTGACAACACAACCGGCGCCATTGTCATTCTTCCTCAAAGGTGCACCGGGACGGCGAATAGTTTTTCCGGAGAGTCGTGACCTGAACACCATTTTTTATGGTCTATAATCGGTTGATTTTAGGAACTAAATTACCACCGTCATTGATGGGCTCTCTTCCGTTTGGCAACAAAATAACCACCGTTGACTTCGATACGTTCATCACCATCACCACACCCTCACCGTCTGACCAGTTTCGATGATAGGAGTTGAAACAACATCGAAAAAAACCAAGATCTGGATTGTTTTTTCACATAAAAACAACACCAAGATCAAAGGTGGTTTTTTTTTTTTTCAAACAGAAGGTATTTTTTTTAGGAGACTCCATGACTCCTTTTTAGGAAGAAAAGTAGAGATGAAGGTGAGAAAGAAGCAGACAAGTAGAGACATATGGATTGAGAGATAAATATTGTATAAGAGAGGTTGAGTGTGTAAGAGATATAAAGTTAGAAGAGAGATAAACAAATTAAGGGGTTGTTTGGTAGCCTCTTAATCAGCCTCTTAACCATTCAGGTCTGAATCATTCAGCATTCAGACTGTTTGTTTCAGCATCTGAATGGAATGATTAAGTACTGAACCATTAAGCTAATAAGAGATGCTGAATGATTCAGCTCTTAACCATTCAGAGCCTCTTAACCATTCAGACCATCTTAATGATTCAGCACTTAATCAACCAAACAGCCCCTAAGTATCGAAAATAACCTTGGATCCATATGAATTACAAACGACGTGGCTGATTGTAGTCCATTAGTTGGGTTTCAAGAGTTTACTAAACTCATGGGGTTTTTCAGAATATAGTTCCTCTCTCTCTCTATATATATATATATATATATATATATATACAAATGATGTGTGGGATTTAATGTCTTAAGTTTTTTGGTTTTCAACAAACTTCACAATTATCTTAAAAGGGGTGAATTGCTGAAATCGTCTCTCAGGTTTGTTGAAAGTTGTCATAATCGTACAAACTTGGGATTTTTTGTCATAATCGTACATAGGTTATAATTACTTGTCACAATCATCCCTGGCACTAATGACGTCAACTTAGTTCAGTTAAGTCAGGGGTATAATGGTCATTTCACATTTTAAAGTTTTTTTTGGCAAAATTGTCCTTCATCTAAAATTAAAAATTAAAAATAAAAGAAATATAAATATTATTAAAACATTCAAGTGGGTCCTACCACTACCTCACCAAATTTATCTTCTTCACTTCAACCCACCCACCACCCATCTCCACCTTTCACCACCACCTTTCACCACAACTACCCCACCCAATTCATCTTCTCCACTTCAACCACCCACCACCCATCTCCACCTTTCACCACCACTACCCCACCCAATAACCGAAGCAAACTCAACCACAGTAACCTCCTACCCAAGACAGAGCCCATACAAATTCTATACAAACCTGTGTTGTAGATGTGTAGCAAACTAGTGGTGATCCCTGAAACATTATCATCTTCTTAACTTGTATTATTTATTTCCTTCCTTGGTGTGTATCCAAACTGATTGAGGGAGGTGGATTATATCAAAAATACACACATTTATATATTATATCATAAATCAAGCATGTAACATCACACAAATTTTCTTTATATATATATATATATAGGGAATGGATAATTTGAGAACTCACTTGAGTTGTGAGAACCATAGGAACTCATCTGGACCATTAATCTTGATGATCTAATGGTTGAGATTCAAAGATGGGATTTTTTGTCTTGACTTGATTAATAGGTATTATTTTATTCCATTAAAGTACTTTTAAGGGTATTTAAGTAAAAACCCATGAGAGAGAAATAATTAAATATAAATATTATTTAAACTTTTATTCCATTATTAAATTAAACAATTAATTTACTTAAAAAAACAAACTAAACATTCTGTAATAAACAAATTTTTTTAAAAATATTTATTTTTTTAAACTTTATTTCATTTAACTTTTTATTCAGTTATTAAAAAAAATATTTTCTAAAAAACCTTATTTTATTTTTTAATTGACTTATATTTTTTTAAACTTTCATATTTTTTGTGTGATTTATGTAATTATTTACACCAGTGTAAATCTATCATACACAAACTTTTACAAAAATTACGCTGGTGTAAAAAAACTAAACAAACATATAACGAGGATGATTTACACTGGTGTAATTATTCACGCAAGTGTAAAATTTGCCATACACAAAACTTCTCCAAAAATTTGTATATAATGAGGATGATTTACACTGGTGTATTACACCAGTGTAAAATCTGCCATACACAAACTTCTCCAAAAATTTGTATATAATGAGAATGATTTAAACTGGTGTAATTATTTTACGCCAGTGTAAAATCTGCCATACACAAAACTTCTCCAAAAATTTGTATATGATGAGGATGGTGTAAATATTTACATCAGTGTAAAAAAACCAAACAACCATATATACATTCGTATTTACACCAGTGTAAACGTCTCACAAACATCTATACATTTGCATATTACATCAATGTAAAAAACGAAAACATCTATAAACAAAAAAAAAAACCATCATCATCATCATTTCTTTAAAAACATCATCATCTTCTTGATATTATCATCATCTTCCCACACAAAAAAAGCCATGAAAAATCTTATAAAAAAAAACTAATAATAATAATAATAATAATAATAATAACACACAACAGAAAAACAAATAATAATAATAATAATAATATTACATGTTCATCTTCTTCCTTCAACCTAGTTCATCCCCACCGTCCCACCACCGTCCACCGCCGAACACCACCATCACCGGACCCGCCTTCAAAAAACCCATCATCGGGTCCAGATCCACCACCACCACCATAACCCCCCAGATCCACACCCGTAAAAACACCACCATAACCCACCCATGACCTCCACAGCCATGAACCACCAAAACCCACCACCGTCGCGTCGCCTTCACCCAGATCCAACCTTCCTGTTCATCACCTCCACTGCACCAGTCACGTCGTCTTCCTTATTATTATTATTATTATTATTATTATTATTATTATTATTATTATTATTATCATTGTTATTGTTATTATTATTGTTGTTGTTTAGAGAGAGAGAACGAGAGAGAAGAAGAAAGAGAGAGAGAAGAGAGAGAGAGAGAGAGAGAGAGAGAGAGAAGTTTAAAATGAGATGGAGAGAGAGCAGATTCTTGATTTATTATTATTATTATTATTATTATTATTATTATTATTATTATTATTATTATTATTATTTAAAAGTTAGTGGGGTTGGTTGGGTGTGGGGTGGGGTGGGGTGGGGTGTTATTGTTACCAAAATACCCTTAACTATTTGTGTGCAAAGACTTTATTGCCATTGATTAAAAAAATACAAAAAACTAGAAACATGCTGATGTGTCACTTTGTGATTAGTCTAAAGGAGTTCTCAAGTTCTCGCAACTCGGGTGAGTTATCAAATGAACCCAATCCTATATATATATATATATATATATATATATATATATATATATATAGAACTCCATCGTTTATTCATCCGATTCATGTTTTACAGTATCTTTACCATCCATTTTGTTAATTTTTTTGTTTAAATAATGACGTATAATCAATATTAAATTGGATTGTATTAAAAATTCTGATTTAAAAACGTTAAAGAAATGTTTGCCTGTGCCAGGATTCGAAGCCGAGTCCCTGGCGGGCTAAACCTTAACCACACCACACAAACCACTACACCATTTGGTGTTTTGTGATGTTAATTAAAACCAATTAAACTTAAACCCTTTCAAGGTCCCTTAGTCAAAAAGTCAAACGTGGTCTCCTAGTCAAGTCAAGTCAAGTCAAAGTGTTAGTAAATACGGTCTCCTAGTCAAGTCAAAGTGTTAGTAAATATGATCTTCTAGTCAAGTCAAAGTTGTTCTTAAATTCTAGCCTAGTCAAAGTAGTCTCTAATTACAACTCCAAATTATACACTATAAATACTATAGCCTACCATTCAACTCTTTATACCATTCAATAAAAAAAAAACATTATTATCCCATCTCCCATATACTAAAGTTTTCATCTATCATTATCTCCTCTAGCTAGTTCCGAGTTTTCCAAGGCATTATTACTAAGTGTTTGCACGCTCAATAAAACGCACGAACTCATTATGCACCTAAGGTGAGTTTACATAGCCTCGTTTATGCAACTTTTTATGCTTAAAACTTTATGCTTTTATAGTTGAGCAATTCTTCATACGTGTCTAGTTGTAAATCTTTGATGCCACATGACATAGACAAAAACTTGTTAGACTTAAACTTAAACTTACATAATCATTAACATTGATCAAGCCGCCTGTTTAGATTATAGCGCTATAGGTCTAACAAACCCATTCCCCCGCATAAATTCAGGGATGATCGATAACAGTTACACATTTACTAACTTGCGAGTTAGGTCTCAGTCGACACAAGGTATGATTGTACAAAAGACGCATTGTTACATGTCGGACTCATATTCTATCATTTCTCATTATTATACTTCAATCATGATTGCTATACAACACATTGTTTTCAATTATATGAAAAACCTATGTATTCTCACCAACTATTTATAGTTGACCCCCCATCTTTCCAACTTAACATGTTTCAGGTTTTATTTGTTATTGGAAGTTGTACAAGTCTTGGAACACATAGGAGCTTTGGACCTAGTTTATGAAATCAAGTTTATGTAATTTGTATGACAAATTGTAAATTGTTTAATATTATTCAACTTTCATTTAGTACCATGAGCTATTGAACAATCTTCAATACGTGACATCCCGATGTTTCCGCCATCGGTTGGGGTGTTACAGATTGGTATCAGAGCCATGGTTGTAGGGAATTAGGTTATTAGAAAAAACAATAATCTAGTCTATAACCATAGGATTTTAACCAGTACTTGCTCCTTTTACTTGCAACCTTACTTGTTTCTATTCTCTATCTTACTTCTTATCCTTACTTTAGTCCCTACAAGAAGAGTGCTCTCCATCACAAGATCTACTCTTAGACTAGTAGGACAAATCCTTAGGTTTAGCCTGAACCACCTTGAAGATCTCGTCGAAGTTCTTAATTTTAATAACGAACACGTGCAATCTGGAAGGGTGAACGCCTGTATTCTGAGTTTTCTGTCTAGGACTGGCATTGCGCATAATTCCCAATCAGACGAGGGACCCGGATGCCTACCTGGGAATTCTCGGGATGAGTGTTCACTTATAGGCTAAAGCATGTTTTCACTATGTTATTAGAATCTAGAAGTTTTGATAAGTCAACGTTTTCGTTTATTCGTTTTAATTAATGAATAAATGATTACACTCACTTTCCTTAAACTAAGCTCTAAAATCTCAAAATTTTACAGCTTAAATCAATCACACTTTACCTTACCATCTTAGCAACTGTTTAAATATTCAACACCCTACCCAAATCATATTATTTCATTTCTCCACATGTTACTTATTTTTTAAAAACTATAACCTCATACCTTAGCACAAACTTAAGATTTCTAAATCTTGTTGTATTTTCATTACCTAGTAACTTTACAAAGTACATATTTTTGTCAAAAGATGTCCTCGAACTTAAATTCAATTGTTTATTTATTTACGTAACAAACAATTTTCTATATAATGCTTTAAACTATTAAAAATCACTTAATAGAACCTTGATCTTCAAAACCTAATGTCATGTTTGAAATCTCCAACTAACGGGAATATTTTAATCAAAGCCCACTTAGCTTGTACTATTTAACAACTTTTGCTTTATGTATAAAACCAATTTTGAAAATAAGATTTTTTTTTATCCATAGGAATAATATCTAGTCTCTAAATTCTCCATCGACACTCACTCATTTTCAACTTGTTCAAATTTTTACAATATTTGGCATATACCACAATCATGTTTTCTTATACACTTGATTATAACCTTTGATCCAAACCCCAAAATTTACACTGCTACATAATCTCCTTACTATAAAATAAACTCTTTATCAACTATCTTCACATTCACTATCTCTCACAACCTTGATTCTGCTTCAAGATTTTTCATCATCCTCTCAAGAACTAAATTCATATCCTTCACCTTCTCACACATGAGCTAGTTACCCATGATAACCAAACTATTGAGACTTGATTGTGTGTTGCATCAAACATAATCCTTAGTTATACATGAGGATTCGACTATCTACCATATTTGAACATTTGAAACTAGAATTCATGGAATATAAACTATTTGCTATAGACACACCTAGAGTCATTAATCTTGTCTAGGGCAACTCTATTACAACTCGTATGCTATACTTGATACTTGATTGCTTACATGTACATATTATCAATTTGCAATTCATGTGTGTAATAATTGGTACACTTAATCAAACAACTGATAGAGGATGAAGTACTTGCTCAACAGTTAGTAGAGTACCAAATAACCTACTCAACGATTGGTAGAGGTCATCATGCCTGTTCAACAGTCGGTAGAGGCCCTACAACCTGCTCAACGACTGGTAGAGGCTATCGCACCTGCTCAACAATCGGTAGAGGTTCTTACTCACTGACTGGTAGAGGTCTTTTTCCTGCTCAACAGTTGGACTTATTTTTGGATACATTGTATACGATTCAATCACAAGGCTATTTTGCATTACTTACATGTGTGTTTAGAGTCATAGAAGGACACAAAACCCTAATGTAAGGTAAATTGGTGATTGCGGTCCGGAACGTAATCATGAATTTACAGGTACATTAAGGTAGTGTGAAATTCTATTAAGGTTTTGGGAGATACCCCGTATGTTTTCGAAGTATCAGAGGTGTGATGGGTTAGCTGCGGTACACCCTATATATAAACATTAATGATACGTGGAAAGGGATACTGTAGGGTAAGACCAATAACAAACCCTAGTTATTTGGTAGTCCATCTAGCATTTATGGTTATCTTATACATTCCTTAAACTCTTACCCTACTCTGAACCATAGTCACCCTTACTATCCTCAACACTATTCAAATGTTTCTTCTTAAAATAAACTTCGGGACGAAGTTCCTAAAAGTAGGGGAGACTGTAACATCACACAAATTTTCTTTATATATATATATATATATATATATATATATATAGGGGAAAGTTCAATTGAGAACTCATAGTTAGGGAGAGAACTCAAGAACTCTATATTACACATATGTAATATATCATATGTTGTATATTACACTTGTGTAATACATTATTATTACACATGTTGCACATGTGCAATATATCATATGTTACACATGTGCAATATATATTACACATATGTAATACACTCAATATATCATATATTGCACATACGTAATATATCATATGTTACACATGTGCAATATATATTACACATGTGTAACATATGATATATTGCACATGTGCAATATATATTACACATGTGTAACATATGATATATACCACATGTGCAATATATATTACACATATGTAATATATGATATATTGCACATATGTAATATAAAGTTCTCGAGTTCTCTCAATAAAATGAGTTTTCTATTGAACCATCCTATATATATATATATATATATATATATATAGAACTCCATCGTTTATTCATCCTATTCATGTTTACAGTATCTTTACCATCCATTTTGTTAATTTTTTTTGTTTAAATAATGACTTATAATCAATATTAAATCGGATTGTATTAAAAATTCTGATTTAAAAACGTTAAAAAAATGTTTGCATGTGCCAGGATTCGAAGTCGAGTCCCTAGCGGGCTAAACCTTAACCACACCACACAAACCACTACACCATTTGGTGTTTTGTGATGTTAATTAAAACCAATTAAACTTAAACCCTTTCAAGGTCCCTTAGTCAAAAAGTCAAACGTAGTCTCCTAGTCAAGTCAAGTCAAAGTGTTAGTAAACATGGTCTCCTAGTCAAGTCAAAGTGTTAGTAAATATGGTCTTCTAGTCAAGTCAAAGTCGTTCCTAAATTCTAGCCTAGTCAAAGTAGTCTCTAATTACAACTCCAAATTATACACTATAAATACTATAGCCTACCATTCAAATCTTTATACCATTCAATAAAAAAAAACATTATTATCCCATCTCCCATATACTAAAGTTTTCATCCATCATTATCTCCTCTAGCTAGTTCCGAGTTTTCCAAGGCATTATTACTAAGTGTTTGCACGCTCAATAAAACGCACGAACTCATTATGCACCTAAGGTGAGTTTACATAGCCTCGTTTATGCAACTTTTTATGCTTAAAACTTTATGCTTTTATACTTGAGCAATTCTTCTTACGTGTTTAGTTGTAAATCTTTGATGCCACATGACATAGACAAAAACTTGTTAGACTTAAACTTAAACTTACATAATCATTAACATTGATCAAGCCGCCTGTTTGGATTACAGCGCTATAGGTCTGACAAACCCACCCCCCGCATAAATTCAGGGATGATCGATAACAGTTACACATTTACTAACTTGCGAGTTAGGTCTCAGTCGACACAAGGTTTGATTGTACAAAAGACGCATTGTTACATGTCGGACTCATATTCTATCATTTCTCATTATTATACTTCAATCATGATTGCTATACAACACATTGTTTTCAATTATATGAAAAACCTATGTATTCTCACCAACTATTTATAGTTGACCCCCCCATCTTTCCAACTTAACATGTTTCAGGTTTTATTTTCTATTAGAAGTTGTACAAGTCTTGGAACACATAGGAGCTTTGGACCTAGTTTATGAAATCAAGTTTATGTAATTTGTATGACAAATTGTAAATTGTTTAATATTATTCAACTTTCATTTAGTACCATGAGCTATTGAACAATCATCAATACGTGACATCCTGATGTTTCCGCCATCGGTTGGGGTGTTACAAAGCATCTCTACCAATAGTAAACTACAAAACATAAAAAAACTACCGGATTCAAAACATAACTCTTGCCTTGAGGAGCACGACCACAGACCGACACAACACCAATCGATTCCTTAACAAGCTGAGAACAGAGATAGCTTTCGGATCCATCTTGGACTTTCCTCTCTCGTCACAATAGACTAATCGAATAGGTCTAGCGCGGCGGAAGCTACGACAGCTGACGAAGAAAACCGAGGGTGGTGGCGGAGACAAGCTACGACTGCTGACGAAGAAAACAGAGGCGGTGACGGAGACGACGTTAACGGTGATTCGTTGGATTTTCCTCCTCTGCTGAATAGCAGCATCATTGTTGGTTGGTTGGTTAGAGGAGAACACAGGGGAGGGCATATTAGTACAGTGGTTTAAAATGAAGGTTGGTAATGGTTATGGTTGTGTTGGAGAAGATGAAATGGTTGTGAATTGTGTTGCAGAAGATGAATTGGGTGGTGGAGATGGGTGGTGGGTAGTGGTGGTGAAAGGTGGAGATGGGTGATGGGTGGATTGAAATGAAGAAGATGAATTGGGTGGAGTAGTGGGTGAGACCATTATACCCCTGACTTAATTAAATTTATATTGGGTGAAGTAGCGAGTGAGACCCACTTGAATTTTTTAATTATATTTATATTTCTTTTATTTTTAATTTTAGACGAAGGACAATTTTGGCAAAAAAAAACTATAAACGTGAATTGACCATTATACCCCTGACTTAACTGGACTAAATGGACGTCGTTAGTGCCAGGGACGATGGTGACAAGTAATTAGAACCTATGTACGATTATGACAAAAATTTCACAAGTTTGTACGATTATGACAACTTTCAACAAACTTAAGGGACGATTTCAGCAATTCAATAAAAATTTATAATATTTTGCGTTTCGCTTTTTGTTTTGTAACTTAGTTTTTGGCGTCACATGTACTATGTTGGTGTCTTAGACTTACTAAGGATCTAATATTGCTGGTTTACAACAGACTTCATTTATCTTAGTAATGAAGTTTGGCCTATTGGTCAATAGTAATCCGAACTTTAACGTTGAACCAAGATAATTCAAACTGGACATGTGAGTGTTAAAAATGAACCTTCATTAAATATACACCAACTGGGTTAGTGAAAGCTGACGTGGCAGCTGACAAGGCATGCTAACGTGTACACTATTGCTGACGAGGCAGCTGAGGTGTCATGCTGACTTGAAACTTTTTTAATGCCACATCAGCAAAAAAAAGTTTATATCCTGATCCAACGTTAAAGTTCGAATTATTATTGGCCGATTTGTTAAATTTTGGATTATTTAAATACAATACTCCTATAATTAATCATGTATACATAAACCAAGTTAGAAATTAGATGACTTTCAACAATGGAGGCTCCGTCTCCTTTTCCAAAATATTACTCAGGGACTCCATAGACCGTCTTGATACTCTAGCTTTTGCCAAGAAATATTTGAAAACCAACAACATAAGAAAACAAATGGTTGTTATAAAAGAGAATCATCAAATATTCAAATACATATATACTTGTAGCCTTTAAGATGCTCGCTAGGACATTGTGTGTGGAATATCTTTAGTGCGTTCTCTATGTTTATTATTGGTCTAAGTTTATCATCGGACAATGATTATTTTTAAGACCACTAATCCCAAATTATAGTTTTAGACTTTTAGCCAAATAACTTAATAACACAAAATAAAGGTATATGCTTATTATAACTTAATGACACAAATAACTTCATCTTTATCAGAATAAGCTTAACAGACCCATATTTATATAAATCATAGTTTGATCTAATAAATAACATCACAAAACAATTTAATACGAAAGTAAAAGTAAAATAGTCTTTAACTTCCAACCTTCCCGATAAACATACTTTTACATCAAACATGCATCTTCCATACACACGAACACAACAAAAATAAAAACTTCACCCCCTTTCTATATATATAGTACCCATAAACGTGCAGATTATTATTATTATTATTATTATTATTATTATTATTATTATTATTATTATTATTATTATTATTATTATTATTATTATTTATTTGTTTATTTATTTATATATTGTATATATTATACTTGCATTCATCCTAACTCGATCAGTCATGATGTCCGGGCAACTTCTCCTTGATCTTCTCCACCATCCCCTTCTTCTCACGAGTCCCTCCGGTGCCAGTGCCAACTCCACCTATACGCGTAGCGCCAGGTTGGTTTTCAAAGGCTTCGGCTGTTGGCTCGGTACCAAGTCCCTGGTAACCAGTTTGACCAACAGAACGACCACTAGCGGTATTATAATCTGTCCCAGTGCCGCCTGGGACATGACCTATATTGGTATCTGTCCCAGTGCGGCCTGCAACATGACCTATATATGTATCTGTCCCTCGGTTTCCTTGACCTAACCCTTGGTTCTGACGTGTAGAACCATAATCACCCATGGTCCCACCATGGGACCCAGGCTCGGTTCCCAAACCCTGGTAACCAGTTTGACCAATGGAACGACCCTCAGGGGTATATTCCATCCTAGTGGAAACGTCAGCATGACCTATATCCTTACCCACCCCTCGGTTTCCCTGACCCTGGTGACGAGTTGTACGACCACCACCAGAGATATTATCTGTCCCAGTGCCAGTGCCGCCTACAGCATGACCTATATTCGTACCCAACCCTTGGTTTCCTTGGCCTGTAGAACCATAGTCACCCGTGGTGCCACCGGTTTTTCGAACAGTGGTACCATGCTCATCAGTGCGACGAACTTCACGTTGATACTGTCCTCCAGTGTCGGATTGAACTAAGGTCTCCTGCTCTTCAAGTGTCTGAATAGGGTTTTCGTGCTCATCGGTCTGGCGAACTTCTTGTCTGTGTTGCTGGTGTCCTCCGTATTGCGCCATTTTTTAAGTGTAGCAAAGATTACAAAAGTATAACGTACTTAACACTTGTTATATATATGCTTTTGTTGATGTTTTGGTGAAGGTGATGAGAATCTAATGGGGTTTTATATTGGAAACTTAGATGATGAGTGGATATATAGTTTACGTGGACAAACAAAGATGGAGGCACTTGACATAAGCATGCATGTGCCACAACTAAGGTTTTATTGAACACGTCTCCTAAAGGTCGGCTTGGTGATAGTTATCCTCAGGTAACTTAAATCTATGTATCAATCAAACAGGTAGTGTGATGGATGTATTAGAAGTATAAGCTAGGCGTATTTAGGATGGTAGTTACAAAGTTATAACGTAAATTGGGTTGATATATAGCCCTTGTCTTGGATGATGAATATTAGTCATTGAACTTTTTCACAAATGGTTCACGAACAAATATTGAATGGAGATTCTTGTTTGTGTTCGTACATTAAGGGATTGAACGTGTTTAGTGAACGTATACCATGTAGAAAAACACAACATTCTTAATCCCAAATATTAGACATAATCACCATGTTAATGTTGATTTTCTGATCTGTTTGGCGGTTATGAAAACAAATACAAACTGATAATAATGTGCAGAATATGGAGAGAAAGAATAGGGAAGTTAGTTGAAAACAGAAATCGATAATTAACATAATGATCCTGGACAGACTTATATACAAACTGAAAAGGTGTGAGTATGAAACATCACAACCCCTTTGACCCATAACTGCTACTTAACTGCTGTTTCAATCGGTGTGTATCAAACCCGATTGTAACTGCCTAATCATTAACCAATGTGTGACTAAACAACTATACATATGTCACACTTATTTATTAAACAATAAATACTTAGGATAAATTTGATATTCAAAGATTATTCTCCAACAATCTCCCCTCTAATCTTTGAAATATCAAGCCTTGAAACTGCTGCTGATTACTCCTTACTGCTGGACGTTTTGGAGCGTTTCTTAGGAGGTAGATCATCGTTCTTCATCGCCTTGTAACCCATCTTGAAGTTTGTGTTGTCTTCATCCGTTTCAACCTTCAATTCCTTGCCTTTATACTTCTAATGGTACCAGTTTAGAATCTCTAAAATCTGGTTATAAGTGATCTTTAAAACCTCCACAATTTCATCATCTTTCATGTCCCTTGTTAGCCTTCCATATCCATAACCCATCTTGATCGCCACTTGAACCCATAAGTCGTACTTGTTGATTGCATCTATTCCACCAAACGTGTCTACTATCATGTAGAGTCCAAAGAGATCAATCTTCCTCCCGAAATGATCTCGTGGTGGGAATGGCATGTCGGATCTAATCGCTAGAAAATCCCCTCGAAACCACGCCAAAACTCTTTCAAATTCACCCCTGAATTTGATCTTGTGCCTTTCAACTTGAGTAGTGATGTGAAGCATATCCATGAATGCTATACAACTTTCTAATTCAGAATTCTTCGGGTATAAAACGGCTTCGTTTTCTGGAACAGAAACTGATTCAGTTCTGTCCGCGGGTTGTTGATGTTGATGATGATTTTTCGCAGCCCTTCTTTCAAGTTCTATGCCCATTGATGAACCCATTTCTTCCTTGTCTTTCCCTTTCATCTTTCTCTTGTTATTCTTCTCTTGATCTTCGATGTTGGGACACGTATATGGTTCATGAAATTCGTTGCAACTCCAACAGTGTACATTTGGTTTGATTGAGAAGGACTTCTCCTTTTTCTTGGTGATGAAACACACGTCACCCTCATAACGGATTTTGTAACCGTCTTGTATCAAGCGATTTGCACTCAATACGTTTCTCTTGAGTGTAGGGATGTAGTAAACATTCCCTATCGCATGAACTTGTCCTTCACTAAAGATCTC
Organism: Ambrosia trifida; assembly: GCA_028751855.1. Lineage (NCBI taxonomy): Eukaryota > Viridiplantae > Streptophyta > Magnoliopsida > Asterales > Asteraceae > Ambrosia > Ambrosia trifida. The sequence goes on from CM054129.1 coordinate 78,086,252, forward strand.
TACGCTTCCCTTGCCCTTATAAAGATCTCGCTTGAATCCCTCCGGATTTCTTTCGATACCAAATGTTTTTTCCAGATTCGTAAAAAGATGTTTGCACCTGGTTGCGTGTTGTTGACGATTTATACTTGTGTACCAAATGTCGTTCCACATCTTTCCTTCCGTCCCTCTCACCATAAACTCTATCTTCCCGATTCTTTGAGGGCAATCTTTGCGATAATGGAATGGTTGGTCACAATATGAACACCGCATGCCTTTTGGGTATCCCCAATCGATCTCCTTCTTCCCGTAATCTTTGTACAAGTAACCGCCGTGTTGCAAAATCTCTTTTTCTTTCTGCAACATGAAGTCTTTCGCTGAATCCATAAAAGGGGATAGATATAGATTACCTTTCTGGCCGATTTTCCACTCATAATCGTCACGATCATCTACCTTCTCCTTGCCTTCACGCCTTTGAGAACGGTTCTGGAAATTGGGTGAAAAACTGCACCCTTTCGCCTGGTAATCATTACGGATATCATCCTCCTTCTTGACTGATGGATTCTTGTTTAACCGAGTCACACGGTTGTTGATTTCTTCACAGGTCCTTTCTGGATTTGGCTCTGATGCCATGTTGATTTTCTGATCTGTTTGGCGGTTATGAAAACAAATACAAACTGATAATAATGTGCAGAATATGGAGAGAAAGAATAGGGAAGTTGGTTGAAAACAGAAATCGATAATTAACATAATGATCCTGGACAGACTTATATACAAACTGAAAACGTGTGAGTATGAAACATCACAACCCCTTTGACCCATAACTGCTACTTAACTGCTGTTTCAATCGGTGTGTATCAAACCCGATTGTAACTGCCTAATCATTGACCAATGTGTGACTAAACAACTATACATATGTCACACTTATTTATTAAACAATAAATACTTAGGATAAATTTGATATTCAAAGATTATTCTCCAACAGTTAAGCACTTGATATAATAATCATAGACATAATTATCACAAAACAAAAACACAAGTTAGACATAATAAGCATAAACATAATCATCCCAAAATAATGTTTGAATGATCAAACTTGAGTTTTTTGCTGAAATGGTAGTTTTTGCAAGATTCTTTATGCCTTTGGTAGATGTTAGAAACCAAGTTTGAAAAAATGGAAGACCCGCAATCTAAGATTGTGGGAGTCGGAGAACTTTCTACCACTATGTACTCGAATGCAGACGTGGACGAGATGATATAAACCAATGCAGACGTGGACGAGTGACTGGATTTTGTACCATCAGTCCCGCAATCTAAGATTGCGGGAGTCGGGACTTGTTTTTTTGGCTTGAATGATATTATATATAGATGTTATGAATGATATTGTATGTTATAAAACGTTAAAAATCAATCGTCCAGGAATCCAACATCTACACATACATTACCACTTTAATATCATTTACCCTATTAAATTTACCCTATTAATTAATATGGCATCTCTAAACCTCGTTGCTTGCAATAATCCACTTCTTTGGGCTCAACCACAACATTGTACTGCGAAGCTGTTTGAAGGAAATGGTGAAGAGGGTATATTGGATTGCAGACGGGGTGACCAACCATTTTGGGGGGCAATTGACGATCCACGCATTCAAGAATTGGTGCGGATCGTTGGTTTTACTGGAGTTCTTGAGTGCGGATACCGCAAAATTGGCCGGGGGCTAATAGCTGCCCTTGTTGAAAGATGGCGTCCTGAGACCCACACGTTTCACCTAAGAATTGGTGAGGCGACAATGACGTTACAGGACGTTAACGTCCTAATAGGTCTGCAGGTTAATGGTGCAGCGGTCACAGGACCCGAATTCAGAATGAGAGATGATGCGGAACGGGTAGAGTATGTCGCAGAAATGTTGGGTGTAGAAAGTGAGCCCCGCAATTTCCGTGGAAACACTTTGGAATCCAACATAATTGTAGAAAAAATAAAGGCTTCGTTACCCGCTGACGCCAATGAGGGCGAGATCACATGACGTGCACGATGTGTGATCTTAATTATTTTGCTTGTCTCTTTCCCAACACAATCCAAAGTTTTGTGTCGTTGTCATTTTTACCACATTTGTTGAATCTTCATCAATGTGGGAGGTTGAGTTGGGGGAGTGCTGTGTTAACATGGTTGTATCGCAACTTATGCAAAGCAGTAGTAAGGACCACAGCCACGGTGGCAGGTCCTATGTTTTTGTTACAACTGTGGGCCTGGACTAAAATCCGGGTATTTTTTCCCAGAATTAAACCCCAGTTCCCAGCTGGAGTTCCATTTGGTGTCCTGTAATTATTCTGTGATGCCTACATAATATTTAGTAAAACTTGTTAATTTAACTAATTATTGTTTTTATAATTATATTTATAGTTGGCGTGTGAGACATGACTTTACGGAGACCGCGTCACACTCCTTACGCCAAATTCGTTCAGAGTTACAAAATCATCATGAGGAGTCGGTAAGAGTTAATCTACATTGTGTTACTGGTTAAATTCATACCATGTGTTAATAATATTTTTTTGTGAACCAGTGTATTTGGCGACCATATGAAGAAGCGTTTGCGTTTTTGCCGGATTACTGCAAAGACGGAGAGGATTCATGGTGCTGTGAGTCTTACATTGTGTGGATGCATGTAGTTGAATACCACTCACCATCGAGGGTCGTTAGACAGTTCGGATTCTGTCAATTGAGACCTCAGGATCCTCCCCTTACCCGTGAAGTCTACCAAAAATTGCATGAATGAAGTGTACCGGGAGAAGACGCACAAACTGGACATATCAAAATGTCGACCATATCTCTTCCTGGGATAATCGCAGAGCCAATAGGGTGGACGGGGAACGGACGATAGTTCCTTCCGTGTCTCCAACTTACATGACTTGGTATTTGAAAAACACGGTTAGATACGTCACCAACCCGATGAATAATCCGGTACCACAAACCGGATCCCGAGATCATGGGTCGATTACCGCACTACTGGTTTGTATATCACTTTAATAATTATGAATTACTTTATAATGTGAAAAACTATTTTAATATTTGTTTTTTTAATATTATTGCAGCTGGAAGGGTATACCGAGATACATAGTCTAGCGGCTCGGTATATGGCAAGCGCTCCTGCACAACTTAGAGACATTCAAAACACTGCCAACGCGGTGTTGTCTTCAATTCGCGAAGGAGATCGCGTGAATTATCATTCACGTCTTCAATTCGCGAAGCGGAGACGTGTTGATTATGACGAAGCAGGGCCGTCAACACGTGATGATGATGACGAAGCAGGGCCGTCAACACTTCCAGATACTCCCTTGTATGATGATGTGGACTATGATGAGTTAGCAAGGTTGCTTAATGATGATGATGAGAGTGTTATTTTTACAGGGGCTATTTCATTCACATCCATGTTAGGGGGGTTCATTCCACAACACTCTGGGGGGTTCATACCTACTCCTCACGAGTCTATTACGTGTACCCCCCCCACCCCCCTTATAACACTCAGGAAGCTTTGTCCACTCGAGTTGTTCAAAGTGAACAACCAGCTCGGAATGTGGGTCGACCCCTATGTGGTGACCGTGGTAGATATTGTAATCTACCAAGTTGTGGTGGTCCTGGTTTTTGTAATTATCCTGCATGAAATTGTATTATGTTGAATTTCAAACTTATGAAATGGAAATGGAAATGGAACACACAAATGTAACAAAAGAGTACTAAGGTAAACCGATAACATACAATATCAAAACAACACAAAATAGTAATACTACTACAAACTAGCATAGATAAAACAGATCATAAGAAATCACTATTGACGGAATTGGCAGCTCTTTTTGTTGTGCCCAGTCAACTTACAAATGCTACATTTAGGGCGTGCTCTTGGTTGGTCTTCATGCGTAACATCCATCTTGTTATGTATCCTCCTTTGCTTCAGCCTCCCACGTTTGACGGTAATTTGTGACGGGTTACCACGAATTCTACATGTTGCCTAGTCCCAATCTCTTTTATGACCGAGGGGGTAAAAATGCCCGCTGTACTGCAACCGATAGAGGTGTGGTATCGATGATCAACAATGTCATGAATATTCTTACGTCGTAAATGGCAAACCACTATAGCATGCGAACATGGCTTACGTTCTATTTGCCACTTTGCACACGAGCAACTTCTGTAACCGTACTCAATCGTATAATCGTTCCCTCCGTCATCATTGGGTTGCAGACGAGACTCCACATGGTACCGCTTCTGGGAAGCATCATACAAACGCACATAGTGTTCTCGGGACTTAGCATCACGTTCGGAAATGACCGTTCATATCCGGGGGGCAACATTGTTTCGCACCGTCTAGCAATTCGATAATGGATGTTGAATTGATCAACATCCCTTATAAATGTAAAGTGTATGTCTGCCTTTGTATGCATCATCCTTGCTTTTGACAACACATGGTTAAAACACTTAGACATGTTTGTTGTTAGGTTACCCTAACGGCGATTTTCGTGGTCTCGTACCAGCGTCCACTTATGGAGGCCAATATCTCTCAAGTATCTCCACGCCTCTATCTTAATGTACTTCATCTGTCTGATGGCATACCGATACTTAGAATGCTAGGAAGTGCTTCCAATTGTCCAGCAAAGCTTCTTCAACGTGTTGCTCTTGAACTTTGACCCGAGATTGCTTCTTATGTGACGAAGACAATAATGATGGTAAGCATGTGGCTCCCTCCATCCTTCCAATTCCTCCATTGCCCATATGATTCCCATATGTCGGTCTGAAATAACACACATGGGACAGCTGGCATTGTGATGTGATACATGCTCCCTAAACTGCTCCAATAACCAAGACTAGCTCTCAATTGTCTCTTCATCCACAATTGCATACGCCATCGGAAGAACGTAGTTATTTGCGTTTTTCGCCACCGCAATCAACATCTTACCCTTATACGTCCCCTTCAGATGAGTGCCGTCAATTGATATCACAGGCGCTGAATGTCTAAAGGCCTCAATTAGAGGGCCGAATGCCTAGAAAACATATTTGAAGACCCTGCATTCGGCAGTGCTCCTCTCGTGATAACGCCACTTCACAACGGTACCTGGATTTGTTGCCAGTAACCTTTCAATGTAGGTAGGCAACTCATTGAAGTTGCTCTCTCAAGTACCGTAGACATTCTCAATTGCTTTTCTACGAGCAGTCCATGCCTTAGAGTAGGTGACATCGACCTTCAACGCCTCCTTTATGTGGGTCATAATCTGTTTAACCAGGAAAGTTAAATCAGCCTTGACCCGTGCATAGATATGTGATGCAATATCTCTGGACCGTAGTGCCCTGTTGTTATTTCTTTCTACCGTTGAGTAGCATGTGTGTCTTGGACTCCATTTATGCAAACGCCAGATGGCTCCTTTATGTGGACGTGATGCAGCAGCAGCCCACATACATGAAGAGTTTTCGTTCTTGCATTTGACTCTAAATGTACCCGGTCTGCTATCTATCACACGTAACTCCCTGTTACATTCTACGTTCCAATACCGAATGGATTTAACTACTTTCTCTTTACTTTCGAAGTAGATACCGACACGGATACTGTTTACGTCTCCATTCCAGATCTCCATCGTATCTTCATCGTCGAAATCGGGTAGGCGATACGCTTCTAAGCCTTCGTCTTGCTCATCGACATGTCTATCTATGGGGAATGAACGATTGATCCCTTCATGGAATTCAGCACCTGTTGGGGCTTGTACTGCCCAGGCTTCTCCTTCTTCTTCAGCGCTTACTTCTGAATCTGTTGGGTTATATTGAGACCACAGTTACCAGATTAGAGACGTTTGATAGTATATTGTATAGCTTTATAGTTGAAGGACTTAATATGTAATTATAGCATAGTTTGGTTGCCTAAACCCTAATCTGCGCACTTAATATGACGGGCTCTGCGCACTTAAGCTAAGTGCGCAGGCCCAGTGAGCTTCCTATATAAAGCTTGTGTGTGTGCAGCTAGGGTTTAGGGTTTTTGGTCATCTTAGAACACAAAGAGAATTTAGCAAACTTGAGTGTATGTATCCATGGTGCTTTGATGTTTTATCATTAATGGAAAGCTTGAATTTCAGTATCTTGTGTGTCGGTTTTTATTAGTTTATCTAGTCTCTTGGATTGGGAAGATTAATCACTTAAAACACCTAACAAATAGGTGTTTCTAAGTGATAACAATCTTGTGCACTTGAAAGATCTAGTATTTTGGGACTACAGAATCAACATCGTCACTTGGTTGAAACTCAGTCTCTCTACTTGTATCCGACACAAAACCTTGCAATGAACGGTACTTATATCAGGATAAATCCAAATAATGTAGTACGAATAAGAGTATGAATACCTTGAGAGTCATCTGAAGGTACATTGTTAAAATCGTTCTCGTTCTCATCGTTGTCGTCATCACTGCTTTCGTCATTGGCAACTCGTTCATGTTGCCCTTGAGAGTCATCTGAACGTACATCAAAAACCGACAGATTTATTAGATAAGCTCAAGTATTTGTATTGAAAAATAAAGTATGGTACAACGCAGGTTTTTTACCTTCATCAGCATTATCCTCATCGTTATCATTGGCATCTAAATTAGAAACATACTCTTCATTATAGTGATAATCAGTATAGTGGTAATCTGGAACAGGTTGTCTATTTGAGATTTCTGTGAGGCTATTGTACACTGAAGAACCGAGTTCCAAATTGATAGACTGCATCTGCTGTTGTGTTGGAGTATGAAATGTTTCTTCACTGTACGACACCGTGAACCACCTTAAGAGATCGATAGCACTACTTTCTTCTAATGGAACTAATGGCGTGTACTGAACGTGGATCACTGCTACGTAGCGGTTTATGTTTAATGCTAGATAGAACATCATTTCCATACCCTCATTTCCTGTGATGTATGTATCCTCATAGCACCCCTCGAAAGTGTAATACATTGTTAACCTAACATTGTATGAAAACTTGTCTATTTGAGTAACGAGACAAACGTGATTGAGAAATTCCGTGTATGACATTCTATGGGTCATAATAAACGTAGTTGACACTGTATTGTTGTGAAGTGTAATGTATGTCTAGTTTTTGTAAGTAATGTCTGTTTGGTTTTTCTAAGTAATGTCATAACCCCAATAAAGTTTAACAATGAAAGGGGTAAAGGTGTCCATTACGAAGGAAAAGTAGAGTGAGGTTTGATTGTGCATTGGTTATTACTGAGATTCGTTAATTATATTTGTAGAATTCGTGGACTAGAGAATCTGCAAGATGAGGTTGCAGATATATAGAAATCTGCAATCTAGGATTGCAAAAGTAGACAAATCCACGCAATCTGAGATTGCGGAAGTATACAAATCCTCGGCAGATTTCTCTAAATCTGCAACTTCACCTTGCGGATTTCTCTAAATCTGCAACTTCAGCTTGCGGATTTCTCTAGTCCACAAATTCTACAAAAATCGTTAAAGAATCTTAGTAAAATATCTGTGACAAACAATGGTTTATTGCAATTGTGGTTCTGGCACTATTATTCGAGTGTCAAGGAGCACAAGAAACCCTGGCCGTAGGTATTATTGTTGCAATCGGAGACCACGAAGTTGTGGCTTTGTATGTTGGGTGGAGCCACCAAGGAGTGAACAATTGAGAGCTAATCCATTGAATTCCATCACCGAACAACTACAACATCTACACATACATTACCACCTTAATGATGATCAACCTCGCCCCCAGTTTAGCCACCACAGCAATTTGCAACCAAACTTTCGGTTTCCCAATAACTCAAATGTGCGGGCAAATACCCAACAGGAAAGGGAGCCCCCTTTAAACCACCCACCCTACCGTCACCCTCGACACACTGAGAATGATCAAGTTTCGGAACCTGAAGAGTACACTTTAGAGGCTGATGACTTTGGCGCTTAATAATTCTTGTTATTTGCTTACGTTTTCTTTCTTACGTTTCCTTAGTTATGTGGTGTGTTGTTTTATGTAGGGTGTTTTATGTAGTTTGCCAATAAATATGTTAAAAAATTCCTGATGAAAATATAAAAAATCGTAGTGTAGAAACTGGCCCAGGGGGCCCTTTTGGGGCCCCCGTATACGTCTCCCGAGCTGGCCTTTATCAGCACCGGACCGTCGAACGTGGCGTCCTTGGGAGACATAACAGCGCCGTCGCTGGTTCGGGCGTTACGAGACTGTCCGTGACACGATCCCGGGCCTCACAAAAAGCTCCAGACCTCATTTTGTGTATCTACTTTTGACATGCAAATAATTATGTTAAATTTTTTTTAACTCTAGGTTTCTCGCACATTTATTACATTTGATTTTTCTAATAACTAAACTATTTAGGATGGTTACATAATCGTCCTCTAGTACCACATGGAGGAGGACGTCGAGTGCGGTCTGGATTCCGACGCGGCTCATTGGGGAACTCGATAGGTACTGGTGTGTAGAATACATTGGAAGATGTTCCTTCGTCACCTTGATTCGGGGCCCAATAGTCAATTGATGACTGCCCGGTGTTGATGGGTGGGTTTATTGGGAAGTTAGTCTGTGTCGGTGTCACGAAACTTTGATCATCAAATGGGTTGAATGGACTGTTTAAAAGGGACTCCATGATGTTTTGTTGCTCGGTGTTCATCTGGGAAGGCCCCGGTTGGAGAAGTGATGTAGCTTGGGGGGTACCGAACTGACCAGAAAAGGAAGGCCCCGGTTGGAAATATGATGTATCTTAGGGGGTACCGAACTAAGCAAAAAAGGAGTTAACGTCAATTCCTATTTCATCATCAAAGAATTCGTTAATTGGCGTATTTTAACTATCCATTTCCACTTCTTCTTCTGTTTGAACCTCCACATTGCTTTGATTCCGCCTTTGCCTAGGCGCTCTTTGAGGACGGCTTTTGTCTGCAACCGAGGCAGCAGGTCTACCTTGAAGCCGTGAGGGGTAGTTCAAACGATCACCCACACCAAATTGTGACATCACTGTTTCTGCAGTGCTTTGAATAACCCCAAGATTGGAGCTAAAGTCGGCAGGGACGGTCGCCATGATTTGGGACACTTCCCGGTGAATCTGCGTGTATCCTTCCATCTATAAAATTCAAATACTTAAATATTAAAAAAGTTATCATTAAAATATACACTTATATATATTTGAAAAAAATTCATATATATACCATCACTTGGGCAATCCCAGCATCATCTCTGAAACCTGGTTGCGATACCGGGATGGACATTGGGTTGGTCATGTATCTCACGGTTCTTTCTAAGTACCATTCCATATAACCGGGATACACGGAAGGAAATGGCGTTTATTCCCCGCCCACTATTCTATTTTTGCGGTCATTCCACGACTGCACATACTCGCTATGAACGTTTGCAAACCAGGATTCGTATGGTCTCCCAGAACGGGTTTTTTATGCAGCTCGGTGTGGACTTCGGGGGTAAAGGGTGGTCCCTCAGGAATCCATTGACGTAATCCAAATTGTCTTAGGACCCTACTAGCTTGGTGGTATTCCACTACCTGAAACCACACAATAAAGCAATCCGAACGCCAACAATCACTCCCCTCTGTGCAACTTTGCGGCAATATCCCTATGCATTGTGCATAGGGTCTCCAAATAAACTGTTGCAAAAAAATTTAATAAGAAACACTATTAGTCTCATAATGTATTTTACTTGTAACACAACATCAACGGTCTCATACCTATTCCGCATGTAAATTTTGTAGTTGTGATCGTATCTGTCTTAACGACCGCGAGGCAACCTCCTTTAATCCGTGCTTACCTTTTCAGCTGTAAAAAAATAAAAAAAAAAACGACTTAGTTTATTTAACAAATAATTATTTTATATAATATAAGGGTAATGGAGAAAATACATACATAGCACCATAAGGTTTTCCAGGGATCAACCGAGTTGAACACTTGGGGGATAGTACACTGATTCGTGTCTAGGCCCACAACTGGAGTATAATCATAGGTCCTCCAATTGTTTTATCAGTGGAGACTACGGCTTTACACATACTTCTGTACAAATAAGCCAATGCAGCACTCCCCCAACTATATTGACCACATCTTTCTAACGATTCAAGGTGCCTTAAAATTGTCAATGATGTCAAACCATTAGAAGAGTCAGCAAACAATGTGTTACCCACAATAACCAAGACCACACAACGTGCTTGTTGTGTAATCTGATTCATATCTGCCCCTTCAGGCAGTACTTCTTTTAGTTTGTCTAAAAGGTATCTTGTTTTAATGGAATTTCCATTTAACATTCCCTCCTCCGCCTCTATGCCCAACAAACCACCAACTAGCTGCAATCGATCTTGGGATGACCATTTTTCCTCTGGTCCTGCCAATGGTGGACCATTGACTCGCAATCCAAAGAGCACGTTCACGTCCTCAAAAGTCACCGTCGTTTCACCAAACGATAGGTGAAACGTGTGAGTTTCTGGACACCATCTTTCTACCAACGCGATTATCAAACCAAGGTCATAAAGTAGGTATCCAACATCAAGAACCCCACCAAAGCCTGCCATTCTAACCATCTCTTCAACATTGGGGTTTAACGGATTTTTTTCGAATGCAAGTAAATAATGCCTGGTCGCCCTGCCTAATATCAAGCTCTGTGGCATGGCCAACATCATCTTCGAACAGATAAGCCGAACAATGTTTTGGCTGCAGCCATAGAAGCTCATTGTTTCTTGGACCCGGGTGTAAATGTGCCATAGTTTTTTTTTTAAGATGATACTTGTGCTTGTGAATTTTATTGCTTTGTGTATGTTCAAAATTGTTATGCTTTCACTAAACATGTATGTTCATATATATTGCAAGCAAATGCATGCAGATTTTAAGTTTGATTTGATGTTAGCTTGGTTACTATGCACACTATTTGCAATCAGAGAATCAATTCTCATCTGCTCACACAACCTACTAAAGTCACTACCATTAAAACACATGCACACAATCAATCTCACAAGTGTGCCTGCAAAAATACTATTCCAACCTGCTCTCATGCAATCTCAAATTGCAAGACTTCATATTAAATTACACATGCAGCAACATGGAGCCAACACACCCTCTGCAAAAGTGAGACCGACTCCCGCAATCTAAGATTGCGGGACTGCATATCCAGCTCAGCCAACCATTTCAGCCATGTCTACCTTCGAGTCTTCCACGTCTTTCATCTCGTCCACGGTGGCAGCAAGTTCTCTGACTCCCGCAATCTTAGATTGCGGGTCTTCCATTTTTGAAAGTTGGTTTCTGACATCTACCAAAGGCACAAAGAATCTTGGAAAAACTACCATTTCAGCAAAAAACTCGATCAAACTTTCTAATGACTGGACATAAACTTACAAAACAAAACAAACTACTATGGACGTTCAATATTTTTTATATATAAGTTTTATTATATTTTTTCTTGATAGAAAAAATGGTATTTCATAACGACTATGGACGTTCAATATGTATTAATAATGATTATTAATTGTTTAAATTTTATATAAAATAATATTTATAATTAATATTAACTAAGGAAAACATAATAAACGACCCGAGCCGAGCCAAGTTCGAGCTTGGTAAAATACCTATGAGCTGAGCTCGAGCTTTAGAAACAAAGCTGTTAGTACATGTGTATAGATGTCCCTAGCTTAATATAGGTATTTGTATGTCGTTTTGGTTGTTTGTATGTAAGATAATATGATTAATGGCATTTTGGTAATTATTTTGGGCGACTGGCTTAGCCAATCGTGGGGATGAAAAGTGTAACGACCCTGCCTGACGTGGCCGGGTCGTCGGGTCGGGTGATCGGAGCTACGCAGCGGAATTCGGATAATAACAGTCTTTAGTCTTTCAGGATCCACGTCATCATTCTGTTGGGTTACCTGAACACATGTCAAAAATAGTTTCTGTCAACATAAAGTTGGTGAGGTCGTGTATTTTATAAAGTGAATGGCCAGTTCATTTATTGATAATTCTTTTATATAAAACATTCTTTTATAAACTCTTTTATAAACATTCTTTTATAAACATGCTTTACATTTATAATTCTGAAGGGGAAAATATATTCTATATAGCCAACTCTATTATACATCCATTCAATCATATCCCAATTCTATCATATGTGCCATTCCTATTGGTACCACTCTGTTTGTGATAATACTTGTATCGACTGGTTCCTGCCCTCTAGTTGGTGCAAGAAAGGAAATGGCGGATACCGTCCAGTACTGTCCTCGTTGTTTCTATGTCCCCGTCATACTTCTTTTAATAATCGTTTTATGTAAAGCAATTCTGGTTTTAACAAATGACATGTATTCCCCCAAAAACACTTAATAAAACAGTAAAAGTGGGGAGTTCACGATACTCACCGATTTGCATTATAATCTCCTGCAAATCTTCTTTATTACAATTATATGTTCTATATATATGGATACGTTTTACGCGTAAGACTTGTTAGATTGTAATACTTAGGATATATATCATATATACAATTTATATATATATAGAATCTGATATATATTAGATAGTCCTAAACTCGGGGTTTGGTCTTCCTAGGCAAAAAGAAATAAAGCTGGCCATTACAGCTTGGCACGCGAACCTAAAGAACTCTAGACACTTCTAACCCGAGTTTAGTATATCGTTTTATATATCAAATCTTGTATATATAAACATATATATTTTATATATGTTTATTATTCTCTTATTATTATTATCAAGTCCGTACGTTATTCGTATTATATATATAATTCTTATAATTATAATGATCCTCGTCTAGTCCTTGGAACGGGTTCTATTCCGGGTGTTGACCGAGTCACTGAGTCGACTCGGTAACGACTCTAATTCCTCGATACGGTTAACGGTACGTCGCAATCACACAAAATCCTTATATTAGTCAATAGATTATTAGATTATAACCAATCAACCATTAGGATATAATAGTAACCGTATCTTACCGTTTTCGTTACGGGACATGACCGGAAGTTGACCGGAAAGTTATATCGAACCGGGTATTGGACCCGTCATCCGTATTGGCACCTATAACAACAATCACCAAGATAAGTTAATAATCAAGAGATTATACCCAATACTTCAATGATAATTGTATCCTTTAACCAAATAATCTACAACTTATATACGGATAGAAATATAACCGGACTGATTTTAATAAACGGGAACCGGCTAATGGTTATAAAAGGCTCATGACAGTCACCGTAACTTGGTGACTGTCCGGTCAAGGTAGCAGAGACACGACCCAGAGGCGGCCCCATAGTTCCCAGCAGAAACAGAGTAACAAGAGGGTTTAATGGTCCAGTTTATATAGTCCTCGAAGACATGTCAGAATAGAAGCATCGGGTAAAACCCGATGACAATACTCAACCGGTTAACTACCGGGTTATCGGAATTTATCATCAAAAGGGTTAGGTTTGATAATTATAAGGGTAACAGTGGTTTTCATAAACAAAGGAGAACCTCCATAATTATAACCGGAAATGGAGTCGGGGTCACTGTTAACCCGTGACAGAAAGAAGGAAATATGGTGGTGTTCACCGGTGGTTACTAGAGGCTAGAAGAGAAGTTATCTTACCGGAGAAGAGGGTAGCGGCCGGGAAGAAGACGCGGCGTTGCCGGAGAAAGAAGATAGCGGCAGGGGTGACTGGAGCACAGAGGCAGCAGCGCTGCCATGGCTCTCAGGCCCTTGCTGCTCTCGTGGGTGTTATGTGTTTTCCGGAAAGGAGGAAGAAGAGGAGACCGGTGGCTCAGGCGGTGGCTCAGGCGGCCGGAGGGGTGGTGATCCGGTTGGCTTCACACTCATATGTGTGTGTATATAGTCTGTAGAGAGAGAGTAGCGAGAATGGAGAGGCAAAGAGGGGTTTAAATAGGGATTAAAATAGAGGGTATTTGGCCACAGGGATAATTACTGAAACTTGGAATGTTTGGCAACGAGTATAGATGCTAAATAAAAACGTTTGACGGCGTTTTAATTAACAGGTAACGAGCGTTTAACCGAGACGATAATAATCCAATAATTATTATTTCTATATTCGGTTGAACCGGTTAGCCGCGAGATTCGAACTTGACTATTTTATTCCATAATCAGGTGGTTGGGTCCGACCCGACCCGTTTAGGAGATCCGTAACACGTCGGGGTGTTACAATTCTCCCCCCCCCCCCTTAGGAAATTTCGTCCCCGAAATTTGAGTGATCTTGTCCTTTACATCCTTAATCTATAAGGAGCTTACAATTAGAACCAAGATACTTGTCAATGAGACATGATCAGTTTTCGTGGGTTGTGGTTGACTCGATTTTATATCAATCCAAGATTATAACTTTTTAGAAACGTCAATCCGCAAGACTGCATCTTGATCAGATTTCTAATTTCGTTTTAACCTTTCTTGCTATAGTCATATTAATTCAGATATATGAATTATCTGTACTATTTTGATATGACTATTAAAGGTTCTAGATATAGATTGATATTTTCTATAATATTCTTTTTATCTTTTTCTTATCAGGATAAGAAGTTGATTGAATATTATTTCTAAAGATTTTGAGATTCTCATCGTTTTTCTTCTGAAAGATTTATAAACTTTCAGTAAACATTTCTAGAGTCTCAAATCGTTACGATATTCCTCTCGTTTAATATTCGGTTTCAATTACAATGACGGATTCTATTTAGTTCTCAGGAGATAGATACGGATATCCCATCATTATAATGACTTGAATAGGATCCGAGCTACTACCTCCCTTATTCGAACGTTAGAATTTATCATCACTGTAATTCCGATTTTTAAAGAGTAGGAATATTTTCTGGTAATTCTCATATTATTAAACGTATCTTATCCGGGTTTTAAAGGTACCGGAAAAGACTAATTCATTGATGATTGAGATTTCTCTTAAATCATCTATGATATTCTTTCTGACTATTTCATTGATGATTAACTGCATTGTATTTAATACATATTATTTGACTTTTCTCATTGTACTATCGTGAAAGAGGTCATTCACAATTCTACAGTCAATATATGTAACTTTATCTTTATAATCTCGGAATCTACTGGTAACAGTCGTTGTTACGATTCTTTGATTTAAGATTCTTATGGCAATGCATCAACTGTTCTTTCTCAAAAACATGATTATCATTCGGGATTTCTATACTTATTGCATTAATTATTTCTGTAAAATTCTTTCTTAATTCTATTTCGGAATTCGTTGACACTCTCGATAAAAATATTCTATAATTTCTTTTTATATAAAAATATTCTTTATAAATTTCTAGTCGTTCTTTTTACGACTCATATTCTTTTCTGTTAATTTCTTTCTATATATATTTATTTCTTTCGGCATATCGGATGCCTTCTGATAATATTGGGCATTTCGCTTGCCTTCTTGTGTTGTCTGGCATTTCCAATGCCTTATTTATTATTATTCAGACATATCGGATGTCCTTCTAGATTATAATTCTTTTTATTTCTCGATTTATATTCTTTTATACCTAAGCGAATACTGATAATTATTTATAGTAGACACTATAAATATATCATTTCTATAATATACATTTTGCTTGGAATAATTCTTTCTTATGTATAAATTCGATTAAAGTCTATATTATTGGTGTCTGGAAACACGTTCCGATAGACTTATATATAGGCAATATATCGTATTTTCTTAATCTCATTTATTATAAGCAAGGCTTATTTTGTCGAGATATTCGTATAGATAGTTCTTGCCAAAACAGTGATTTCTTAAATTATCTCTCACGACCTTTAATTCGGGACAGGAAATTCGTCATTCCTTGGCCGGAGAGTTTCACTGGAAAAATGAGCATAACTCTATTCATTTTTCGTTTTTACGTCGATCATACCTTGCGAATCTCTACGTGGTTCCGCTTGGTATTTAACCGTATTTCGATATATTTCTTTTTAATGATTCATTGGATTCTACCGTTCCGGTGTCTGAATCCATATAAATTTATGTCCGTTATATTTTAAGGATTTAACAACTCTTCTATCACTTCTTATTTATGAATTTCAATTCAGTAACACTTAACCGTTTTACCAATTTGATTGTACAATAACTCACACGAGTTTTTATACAGAAGTGACTGAGAAGATTCTTTCATAATGTCAATATTCTTACAAAGAATCCTGTGACTTGGCGGCAAGCGTCCGGATATACCTTCTGTAAGGGTCCGGATATCATTTGCCCCGGGAATTGCACAGGGAACATGCACTATTTTTGGTTGGCAATCAAAAATCAATAAATTGATTCATAGAATTTAACCAATCGATGGTTTATATTCTGCAAATATATTCATGGTCGTATTTCGCGAAGGAAATTTCAACTATATTGCCAGTCTTGTGGTCGTATTCTCCACACACGATACGCTGATAGTTCGGATTCATATTTCTTCTTATCATTTATTTTCTTATTATTTCTCTTAATATGTTCGTGACCTTAACATACTGTGATCTCGATAAACTCTTACTCGAATGTTCCTGTGCCTGTGGTGTTCATAATTATGTCGCGATCATAATTACTATTCCACCTCACCTAACATTCCAGTATTTGTTTATTTTAATCACAATAGGTATGTGTCCTTTGCACATTATTCTGATATTCTGTTCTTTATTTTCTCTTAGATTCGAAATTATATATTCTGGAAAGAAACATATTGATATAAGTCTAACGAGGTAGACTGTCAATCGTTCAAGAATTTGTTCGTGTCAAAGGATATTCGATATAACAATCTAATCTTCTTAATATCCTCGACTTATTCGAGTCGTAGGATTAAGATAGTAGTTATATTTCCATATAGTCGAGCGAATAGGAATTCGATTTCTTTAGATAGAGTCCAATTAGTTTCGTCGTATGAATTCGAGATTATAATATTTCCGTTCGAAATATTATTTAACTTTGGGAAGGATCGATGATAATACTTATTGGAAATTTTCATTTATATACAAAGATAGATTCGTATTATTACCGTGATATATAATAATCGTTGTTATATCGAAATAAAATATCAAAGAAATTATACAATCCAATGTAATTACAAAATCGTGTCGAAAATACTTTTAACTTATATATATATATATATATATATATATATATATACGGATATAAATTTGATTAAGAAATCTTTATGAAAATAATGTTAAATGCGATATGAAATATGTTTCGGTAAAATAATACGGTCGTGGTTCTTTTGTATAAAAACTTTTAGGAATAATTTATAATACTGATTCGGGTTTCGTAATAATATTTATTTTCTTGAAAATAATAACTATTTGAAAAGAGTTGCGGTAAAAGTTTTTCATAGTATCGGAATTCTTTAAAATTTTAATAAACACGTTTCTTATTACTGATTAATAAAATAATTAGATTTTTCAAAATATTGAGATCAAAATTTTAAGGTTAAACGAATAAATTTGGATAAAACCTGAGATAGATTCTGGGGTTTTTCAAAGATTATCGATACTTAATTTGCTAAAAATATTTACGGATTTTCTTTAATCTTTTGAATAAATCGTGATTTGAAAATTGGGGTATATACTTTTACTAAAATCAAAATACTGGTTTGGTATAAAAATAATAATGGCTAAGTATAAAATTAATAAATTTCATAATTATACTGAAAAGATTTAAAACGTTTTAAATAATCGCGGAATATATTTACCCTTTAATTAAATAATTGAAGAAAATTCTTTAAAACACGATATTTATATATTTCTAGTATATCAAATTTTATAAAATTTCGGAATTTACGAGGTAAAAATAATGTTTCATGATACTCGAACATAGGAATGTTCAAGTTGAAGCGTATATTTGTATTCTCTTTATAATTATTGGAATAACCGTGAGGTTAACGTTCTGAATAATTACTGAGACTGGAATAATTCAATAAACTTATGTGAAGTTTCTTGAATCAAGATGAATGGTTTATGTTTTAGGATCTATATATATATATATATATATATTTTTCTATATAATATATATACTTTTTATAACTTCGTCATTTCTTATTTATATCGGAATTTATATACTGATTTCTTTTAATATATTTGGTTTCCGTTCTGTATATATTCTCATTTCTTATAGCCTTAATATCCTGTAAGATTTCCCAGAAATTAAATGTGCATATAAATTCACAACTGCGTACAGAATTGTCAATTTATCTCACATAATCATTCTAGTAATATCCTGTGGTGGATTCGTTCTGATTTCTAATATACTGTTATGGTTCTCACCAACTTTATAATGGTTTGACATTTAGGTACCCAAAAATTTACTCGACTGATATTTTCTTTACTAATCCTGATATCCTAAATATTTCTAATTTATTTTTCTAAGCAACATTTCTTTTTAGAAAAATATTCTTGTAGATCCCGGATGACTAAAGACTTCAAAACTGTTATTAGCGCGGCTCTGATACCACCTGTAACGACCCTGCCTGACGTGGCCGGGTCATCGGGTCGGGTGATCGGAGCTACGCAGCGGAATTCGGATAATAACAGTCTTTAGTCTTTCAGGATCCACGTCATCATTCTGTTGGGTTACCTGAACACATGTCAAAAATAGTTTCTGTCAACATAAAGTTGGTGAGGTCGTGTATTTTATAAAGTGAATGGCCAGTTCATTTATTGATAATTCTTTTATATAAAACATTCTTTTATAAACTCTTTTATAAACATTCTTTTATAAACATGCTTTACATTTATAATTCTGAAGGGGAAAATATATTCTATATAGCCAACTCTATTATACATCCATTCAATCATATCCCAATTCTATCATATGTGCCATTCCTATTGGTACCACTCTGTTTGTGATAATACTTGTATCGACTGGTTCCTGCCCTCTAGTTGGTGCAAGAAAGGAAATGGCGGATACCGTCCAGTACTGTCCTCGTTGTTTCTATGTCCCCGTCATACTTCTTTTAATAATCGTTTTATTTAAAGCAATTCTGGTTTTAACAAATGACATGTATTCCCCAAAAACACTTAATAAAACAGTAAAAGTGGGGAGTTCACGATACTCACCGATTTGCATTATAATCTCCTGCAAATCTTCTTTATTACAATTATATGTTCTATATATATGGATACGTTTTACGCGTAAGACTTGTTAGATTGTAATACTTAGGATATATATCATATATACAATTTATATATATATATAGAATCTGATATATATTAGATAGTCCTAAACTCGGGGTTTGGTCTTCCTAGGCAAAAAGAAATAAAGCTGGCCATTACAGCTTGGCACGCGAACCTAAAGAACTCTAGACACTTCTAACCCGAGTTTAGTATATCGTTTTATATATCAAATCTTGTATATATAAACATATATATTTTATATATGTTTATTATTCTCTTATTATTATTATCAAGTCCGTACGTTATTCGTATTATATATATAATTCTTATAATTATAATGATCCTCGTCTAGTCCTTGGAACGGGTTCTATTCCGGGTGTTGACCGAGTCACTGAGTCGACTCAGTAACGACTCTAATTCCTCGATACGGTTAACAGTACCTCGCAATCACACAAAATCCTTATATTAGTCAATAGATTATTAGATGATAACCAATCAACCATTAGGATATAATAGTAACCGTATCTTACCGTTTTCGTTACGGGACATGACCGGAAGTTGACCGGAAAGTTATATCGAACCGGGTATTGGACCCGTCATCCGTATTGGCACCTATAACAACAATCACCAAGATAGGTTAATAATCAAGAGATTATACCCAATACTTCAATGATAATTGTATCCTTTAACCAAATAATCTACAACTTATATACGGATAGAAATATAACCGGACTGATTTTAATAAACGGGAACCGGCTAATGGTTATAAAAGGCTCATGACAGTCACCGTAACTTGGTGACTGTCCGGTCAAGGTAGCAGAGACACGACCCAGAGGCGGCCCCATAGTTCCCAGCAGAAACAGAGTAACAAGAGGGTTTAATGGTCCAGTTTATATAGTCCTCGAAGACATGTCAGAATAGAAGCATCGGGTAAAACCCGATGACAATACTCAACCGGTTAACTACCGGGTTATCGGAATTTATCATCAAAAGGGTTAGGTTTGATAATTATAAGGGTAACAGTGGTTTTCATAAACAAAGGAGAACCTCCATAATTATAACCGGAAATGGAGTCGGGGTCACTGTTAACCCGTGACAGAAAGAAGGAAATATGGTGGTGTTCACCGGTGGTTACTAGAGGCTAGAAGAGAAGTTATCTTACCGGAGAAGAGGGTAGCGGCCGGGAAGAAGACGCGGCGTTGCCGGAGAAAGAAGATAGCGGCAGGGGTGACTGGAGCACAGAGGCAGCAGCGCTGCCATGGCTCTCAGGCCCTTGCTGCTCTCGTGGGTGTTATGTGTTTTCCGGAAAGGAGGAAGAAGAGGAGACCGGTGGCTCAGGCGGTGGCTCAGGCGGCCGGAGGGGTGGTGATCCGGTTGGCTTCACACTCATATGTGTGTGTATATAGTCTGTAGAGAGAGAGTAGCGAGAATGGAGAGGCAAAGAGGGGTTTAAATAGGGATTAAAATAGAGGGTATTTGGCCACAGGGATAATTACTGAAACTTGGAATGTTTGGCAACGAGTATAGATGCTAAATAAAAACGTTTGACGGCGTTTTAATTAACAGGTAACGAGCGTTTAACCGAGACGATAATAATCCAATAATTATTATTTCTATATTCGGTTGAACCGGTTAGCCGCGAGATTCGAACTTGACTATTTTATTCCATAATCAGGTGGTTGGGTCCGACCCGACCCGTTTAGGAGATCCGTAACACGTCGGGGTGTTACAAAAAGCGACTGGGGGCAGCAGCTATAAATAGCTCCAATCATTACTCTAATCATTTAGTTGTCACATCAGAGGCTCTAGAGAAGGTTTTATAGTCTGAGATTGTTGTAAACACTCGTGCTCTGTTTTTATCAACTGAATCCGACAACTCTTATTTGTGTGTGTTTGTTGTTTATTGTTGCTTAAACCATAACCCGAGGATTCCGCACTCGTTTCGTGCCCAAACCCATTATATCTGGATCATCCGTGATGGTCATACAAGTAGCACATCTGGAAACTTGGATTCATGAAACTCATCTGTTGCAAAACGTGATTAGAAATCCAACTAGCCGAGTCATGATACGTGGTCAGTTCAGAAATGCTAGTACAAGTGACACTGTAGGTATCGTGGTCTTATACTTAGATATCAAAAAAACTGGTGTTCAAAATTATTAGTGCTTCGCTCTTTTCATATCTCAACAAGAACCAAGAACTGTGCAGGAGGCACTAAGCGAGGAACCATGGATTGATGCAATGCAAACTGAACTTCTGCAGTTCCAAAAGCTAGGAGTGTGGGACTTAGTTAACTTACCTCCTAGTACAAAGAAGATTGGAACATAGTGGGTCTTTAACTGTAAACGGGATGACTGCGGGTGGTTATTAGAAAGAAGGCTAGATTGGTTATACTTGGCTTTCGGCAGATAGAAGGAATTGATTCCCACAAAGTATACGCTCCAGTCGCACGTATTGAAGCCATTCGGATATTCATAGCTTGCGCTTCATACAAACGATTCAAGGTCTAGAAATTATAGATGTGAAAAGTGTTTTTCTTTATGGTATCAGGAAGGAGGAGGTGTATGTTGCGCAGCCTCCAGTGTTCGAGGATCCGTTTCATCGTGAAAAAATCTACAAATTGAATAAAGCGTTGTAACTACACTATCAAGCATCGTGTGAATGGTATCAAATGCTAAGCAACTACTTGATATCCAACGGGTTCAAATGTGGACTCGCGGATTGCACCATATTTACCAAGAATAGGGTGGTGACCGTCTCCTGGTACAGGTTTACGTTGATAATATTATTTTTGAGTCTACTAATGAGCTCGATGGGGGAAATGCAATATTTTCTTGGACTACATGTAGAACAACAAGAGTCGGGGATTTTCATCCACCAGACCAAATATGTTCCCGACATTGTAACGCCCCAATTTTTATAACATGTGATTAATCGCAATAATACATATTACGCGGCCTAAATCGAAAACAAAATGAATGATTAACTCTATTAGTTGTTAATGATAAAAAAATTGCAAGGGTCAACTTGATTAGTGGTTCACAAATGCTAATTTGGTTGGCTTTATTAACCAAGTCAAATTTATAAATATTAAGTAGGGGGCCATTTATGTCATTAGATCTAAAGTAATGTGCAAGGTTTAATATGTCAAGGAAGGAAAATTGTTTTCCATTCCAGGTGATCGACAATTGCACATCAAACACACACAAAACTAACACACTTAAGCTCCATCACTAGAATCAAGACTAATCAGCCATAAATCAAGAAGAAATCCTTGCATGTAGCAAATTCTAAGTCATCTAAGGTCCCCTACTCATCAAGGTAATTTTTGTTTCATCTAAATTGATGAATTGTAGCCCATGTGATGATGGGAAAAATCCTAAGATTCTTTAATCTTGAAATGTTATGGCTAGGGAAGGTAACTCTAGTCTTGTATGAGAGAACCTTAAAACTAACTAAACTTGAAGAAAAATCAGGATAACATAACCTAGATGGTGAAGTCTTTGAAACTTATGTTATGAACATGGTCGGTTTTGAAAATTATAGGTAAGACCAGAAATTCTTGTTAAAACGTATGTGCTTAAAAGCTTTAATTGTGAAAACTCAATTATTGAATGCCTATTGTATGATGGACTCCTTGTGTTTGAATTTGGGATGGATCTTGGTGGCCTATTTGGCAAACAAAGGGTAATTGTAGAATCTTGCCCACCAAGCGTATGATAAAATGCCACAATGAAACTCGATTTTCATTAAATCTTAGACCTTGAATTATTATGCTTGGTGAAACTTGTATGTTTATTCGAAACCGTGTCTAATCACAATTACATGCATGTTCATGTGTAACACAATCTCTAGGTACCAAGCAACAGGCGTCGGGAAGTCAAGCGGTAAAGGATTTGAGGTTGAAAGGCCGCGAGTAAGGTAAGTCGTATTCACGACTTGAGTCTCTGTGTACCTTTCTTAAGTAGTTGGAATAAAATTATGATGCATAGAGTACTCCCTAGGATTAGATATCATTTGGTAGCACGAACATGCCATAGCGATGTGTGGGTTAGGTGTGTAGCCGAGCGTAAATGGCCACGGGACCATAAACGCGGAGCATCGCCACAAGGTAACACAAGTATGGTAAATCTGAAGGAAACTCATGTATTCCTGTGCAAATGAGCCAAGTGGAACTAATGTCTAGGGAGAAATATGTGTGCTAGGTTGTATGCCCAATAGAACAACTCTAGGAGTCATTCACGGATACAGGATATTATATATGAGCGACTCATGAGATTACCGGTAGGTCGAGTTGTGTCAAGCAAGTAAAATCTTAACTCTCATTGGACATTGTGTTAATATGAATTGTACCATCTTAAATTTTAATGCTAGACTAGTTACTCTAGTATAAACGAGTGAAGATTATTCAAGTTAGCCATTGTTATATTGAGCCTCGAATCCTACGAATCGGTGACCATGTAAATTATAATATTAGGGGGTTTGGGTTAATATAGCCGGATTGGAACACGTTTTCCCTATTCTCATATCGTCTAGATGGAAATCAGCATCAAGGGAGGTTGAAAATGGTCAAAACCTGCCGTTACAGCAGCATAGGGTCGTAACCTACAGTTACAGACCGTAGGCTACGGCCAAAACAACATCATCGACCAGACACCTCCAATAGTAACCTACGGCCAACCAGCCATAGGCTACGGTTGGCCAACCATCGAGAAAACAGAAGCAAGTAGTTGTAGGCTACGGTTGGGGTACCGTAGCATATGGCGGATGTTTTTGCCCAATAATCGTTTTTGTTGAATTCTTTTTACACCATGATCCGACAAATCTCTTTTATGGGTTATTGTTCGGTTATGACCCTAGGTATGATCATGGTATGCCCAGACGAAGATCAAGCAAACTTTTGATGGACCAAACGCATATGAAGCCATGTTTCCGCAATGTACATTCAGGTTGATCGAACTAGATATTGGGAATTATTAAGTTAAATATGAATGATGTACCTTGTTAAACACCTTTGGGTGTATTTAAATCCTAGTTAACTCATATGGGGAGATATTTTTGTAAAAAAAAAAAAAAAAAAACTAAATCTAGTCGTTTAATCACGAAACTTAAATGTGATATATTTGAATCTAATTTGGAGCGTCTTACAAGTGGTATCAGAGCACGAGGTTGAATAAAGTATGTGTTTGGTTCGATCTTGATCAATAATCCGGTAAGGAAGTTGTTTCCAAGGTTATCTCAATCTAGTAAAAAATTATATACATTATGATTGAACACTAGTTAATTAGGAACAAATGCATGGATAGTGCATTAAGCAATAAGACCCGGAAACACACTAATTGCACGGACATGGTGAGCTAGGGCTCAGTCGAACCGAAAATTGGGGATTCATGATCACATCATTACATGGTGCAATCGAAGAAATCAATTCGAAATGTTTCTAACTCATGGTAAACCTTTCAGCTTTCAGCACAAGATAGCTAATGACTCCACATCTAGTGGACAAACTTCTGTGATCCGGGGAGAGGTCAAAGAAGTCGTTTCTGAAGAGATCGGAATGGCAATACAAAATGATATGCCAGGGTTCCCAGGTGAACTTCAAACAATACTCCTCTCAGTAATCGAAGAGAAGTGCAACGAAATTAAAGAGAGCATTCTCCAGGAAATCAATCGAAACAAACTTGGAAACCTTGTCCATATGACAAGTTTATGGCATGCAAGCCAAGTCTTTATGAAGGGGAGGTAAACCCCATCCAATGCCAACGATGGCTATCAGAGATGGAGGACATCTTCGATCAAACTGGCTATGAAAAGCAGGATAAGGTAGCCTATGCCACTGGGCAGTTACGCGACCTAGCCAAGAATTGGTGGGATGTAAAGAGGAGCGGGTTGAGCTCGAAGGCCTTAAGGGCCATGACTTGGGGGAATTTCAAACTTCATTGCTCCAACATTATAGTCCCATTGTCCCAAGATGGCGGTGAATCAAATCAAGGAGGAATTTACGCATCTCAGACATAAAGGGAAAACAATAGATAAGATCCTGTGGATCTTTCTAGATAAACTCAAGTTTTGTGGGGACTTAGCTAAAACTGGAGAGCAGAAAATATATTACTACCACAACACGTTCGGGGCCGAGTTCAGGGAATTCATGACCCCCTCAAGGTATGAAACCTTGGTTGATATCATCAATGCGGCCCGCGAGCGAGAATTAGAGCTCACGAAGCAAGTTGAAAGGGATGAAAGGAGGTTGGTGGACTCAATTCAAGCCCAATAAAGGAACAAAAGGTTGGGGAATCTCCTAAGAATGGGAACACGAAGGGCGGATCACCTAACGCATGCAAGATATGTTGTAGAGGCCACAAGGGAGAATGCTATTTTAAGAACAAGCCATGCCCGATTTGCAAGAAAACGGGTCACATTGTGGCCAATTGTCCCGCTAAACCCGAAGTGTGTTTCAAATGCTATAACCCGGGGCATAAGAAGTTCTAATTCCCGGAAGTGAAAAAGTCAAATGTTAAAAGCGAAAGCCCAAATGAAACTTCCAAGTCAAAAGTAAGATCATTCAATATCACCGCCGAGGAGGCAAAAGTAGACCCGAATGTGGTCGTAGGTACATCCCTTGTAAATTTTATACTTGCGAACGTGCTTTTTGACACGGGTGCAAATAAGTCTTTCGTCTTGCACGAACTTATTCGGCACCCATCATTCACACTTGAAAAATTTTTCTATTCCACTAGAAGTAGAAGTAGGTAATAATAAACATTTTGTTGTTTTTTATATATGCCAAGGTTGTGAGATCAACTTAGACGGGGAGGACTTCTCTTTAGATCTAGTTCCCATGAAAATGGGAGAATTCGAAGTCGTGATAGGGATGGACTGGTTGTCACAATTCCATGCCCGCGTAAATAGTTACCGCAAGATGATAAAACTTACATCTCCAAGCGGTAAGCAAATTACTATACACAGGAAAGTGAATTGTAACCCTGTTGTATGTTCGGTGCCTGAAGCCAAAATGATTATGCTATATGGGTGCAAAGCTTACATAACATACGTGACTAATACGCAGGAAAAGGTCGCGGAAATTCAAAACATGCTGGGGGTACAAGAATTCGAAAACATCTTTCCGGATGAACTTCCGGGCATACCACCTGATCGAGATGTTGAGTGCAAAATCGAACTCATTCTGAGGGCTAAGCCGGTGGCCAAAGCTCCGTATCGGCTAGCTCCCTCGTAACTTCAAGAGTTAATGGTCCAACTCCAAGACCTACTTAATAGAGGTTTCATCCGACCAAGTGTATCCCCTTGGGGAACACCGGTGTTTTTCGTAAAGAAAAAGAATGGAAGCCTACGAATGTGTATCGACTATCGAGCACTAAACAAGCTCATGGTAAAGAACAAATATCCGCTCCCACGAATTGACGACCTATTCGATTAACAGTAGGGCGCGAGTTGGTTTTCCAAGATTGACTTGAGATCCGGAAACCATCAACTGAAAGTAAAAGAGGCCGATGTGCACAAAACTGCATTTTGAACACGGTACGGACATTATGAATTTCTTGTAATGTCTTTCGTATTGATGAATGCCCCCGCGGCGTTAATGGTTCTTTTTTTTTTTTTGAACGGCCAACAAATTAGAATCACTCACGGAACACTGGAGTATCATCGTGTCACCAATGTTGCCACGCGATCATATTCCACCACCAAGTCACCAATTCGGAAGGAAACTCATAAAAATTTGAGAAAACCCCCTTTGTGAGATTCGAACCCAGGACCTTATGGTCCCTAAGTCTTATCTCACCACCAAGATGCCACTGGGCTATAATGCCATGGGTCTAATGAATCGGGTTTACAAGCCCATGCTCGACAAGTCAGTGATAGTGTTCATTGATGACATCCTCATATACTCCAAGAATGAAGTTGATCATGCTCACCATTTACGTGAAGTACTCTCCACCTTGAGGAGAGAGAAACTTTATACTAAGTTCTTGAAGTGCGCATTTTGACTTTGAGAGATTCAATTCCTTGGGCACGTGATCAGTAGCAAAGGGGTGCTGGTGGACCCCGCAAAAACAGAAGCTCTATCCAAATGGAGTCAACCCAAGAACCCATCTGAAATCTGAAGCTTTCTCGGGCTTGCGGGGTATTATCGTAGATTAATTCAAGATTTCTCTAAGATCGCCGCCCCGTTAACGAAACAAACTTGTAAGGATGAAAAGTTCTTATGGAAGGAAGAAAAATATCAGGTGTTTTATACGCTTAAGGAAAGATTGACTCATGCACCGGTGCTTACCTTACCCGAAGGCACGGAAGACATGGTAGTCAACTCGAATGCATCGAGTCTCAGGTTGGGATGTGTATTAATGCAGCGAGGCAAAGTTATAGCTTACGCCTGAAGACAGGTGAAGGCCCACGATGCAAAATACCCAACCCATGATCTAGAACCAAGGTTATGGTCTTTGCCTTGAAAACATGGAGGTGTTACCTATACGGGGTAAAGATCACAATCTTCATGGACTATAAAAGCTTAAAGTACTTTTTTGATCAGAAAAACTTGAACATGAGGCAGCGGCGATGGTTAGAAACAATAAAGGATTATGACCGTGAAATCCATTACCATCCGGGAAGGGCCAACGTGGTGGCCGATGCTCTAAGTCGTAAAGAGGGTTATACTCCTATACGGGTGCGATCTATGCAACTCGTGGTAACCTCGGGTCTACTCGACCAAATCCTGGAAGCTCATGTTAAAGCATTAAAGAAAGAAAATTGGAAGAAATAAAGAATCCAAGGACAAATCGGCGATTTCGTGGATAATAGTAATGGGCTAAAGACCCGATTCGAAAGGACTTGGGTTCCAAACGCGTGTGGGGCTAAAGGTCTCCCTATGGAAGGGGTGATTCGGTTCAGAAAAAGGGGAAATTTGGGTCCAAGGTTTATTGGGCCATTTAAAATCATTGAACGAGTGGGGCAAGTCTCCTACCATTTGGAATTGCCCGAAGAACTAAGTCGTATCCACAATACATTCCATGTCTCTCACCTCTGAAAGTGCTTACCGGATCAAAAAGCATATGTACCTTCAGAAGAGATTGAGATCCATGAAAGACTAAACTATGTGGCGCGACCCATAGAGTTTTTATTTAATGGGAATATACGAGGAAAAAATCAAATGTAAAACCTCCTTATAGCGACTAAGCATCGTCGCTAAAAGGGTTACGTTTATCTTTAATATTTATTTAATTTATAAAAACAGTTTTATACTTTATTTTAGCTATGGCGTGTTGTCGCTAAAAGAGTTTTTATTTAAATAAAGCTGTTTAAAGTATAAAAAAGAATAGTTTTGGAAACCATCTTTTAGCGACAATTTGTGGTCACTAAAGTTATTTTCTATATTTATTTTGAATTAACTTTTTTCAATAAAAGGGGTTTTAGAACAACCCTTTAGCAACGACAAGTCATCGCTAAAGGGTAACCTATTCCAACGACGTTTTTCTCGACGACTGAATTACCCTTTAGCGTCAGTTTCATGTTTCCAATAGAGGTTTTTTTTATTAGGATTATGATCAAATACATAGGGATGTTCAAAATTCGATACGAATTCGAAAAATTCAAAATTTGACTTAATTCGATACAATTATCAAGATTTCAATTCGATGATCAAGACTTTGAATTCGAATTCGATTCAATTCGAATTTCGAATAAAAATAATACATATATATATATATACATATATATATAAGGATAAATTAAATAATTCATCCTTTAGGTTTGACCCATTTTTCAATGGTTGTCCTTTCGCGTTTCAGTTGATGAGATTCATCCTTAATGATCTAAAATCATACACCCACTGTCCTAAGGCACTAACTTGGTTAATTTTTAACGTTAAATTTGATCATGTGGGTGGCACATGAAGGTAAGTTCGTCATTTCCGCTCCCCATTTCCCTCCTACCTATTTATATACAACGGACTAGAGGAGATTGATCAGATCATCTAGGGTTCTTCAAGAAACCCAAATTAGGGCAACCACTTCAATCAATAATGGACCCTGTGTGCTACCATTGTGGAAAACCAGCAATTGTACGTACATCGTCGACAAGTAGAAACCCAGGTCGAAAGTTTTATTCTTGTCCTGACCAGGTACGTTATACACTCAAGTTTCTGATTTTCATTACATAATGTTGCATCTGATGGATTTGTTTGTGTCAAATTAGCTATCACGGTGTGTATTTATTGGATTGTGTGAAGAATTGAAGTGCCAAAGGTGTACAAACATCATACCAGGTCTGTTAAAAGCCAAGAACAACCTTGAAGTTTATAACGGCCACCTTGTTGTTGCAAACCACTAGCTTGAAGACAAAGTTAGCTTTGAAAGGTCAACGAAGCAAATGGAAAAGGATGTTGATTTGTAGTTGGTTAGGTTTCTTGGTGTATATATTTTTGTATTCTTAGTTGAACTGTGCATATAATGCACCTATTAGGACCTTGTAAGAAATGGTTAATGATAATGAAAGTTCTTATAATGCACATATTGAATGTTCAGCCAAATTGACCCATTTGACAATCTGCATATTGAATGTTCAGCCAAATTGACCCATTTGAAAGATATAAACCAAACCAATAAACTGTGTGTAACCAATAACAACATGTAATTCACTGCAACTTGAAAGATATTGACCCATTTAACCATTTGAAAGATATTGACCCATTTAACTATTTGAAAGATACTGACCCATTTAACCAATATGTAATAAACAAACTGTGTTTAACCAATAACAAACCTGTAATACACTGCAACATTTAATAAACATACATCTGCACATAACCCATTAACCAAAATTGCAACATTTTTTTGCTACATTAAGTACATAAACTGCATTAACCAAAATTGCAACATTTTTTGCTGCATTAAGTACATAAACTGCATAAACTACATGTTCAACATAGCCTAGGCATTACTACTTGTTCAACAAACATAAACATAAGTTACTAATGTTCTCAAAATACATGTTTAACAAACATAACAAACATAAACATCCTAACCCTTGCTACCCTAAACCTTGTCAGTGGTACCCTTGTTGCTACTCTTCTTTCTTCCCTTCTTTCCAGACTTGGCTTGACTACCTTGAACTTGTTGACTTTGTACCTTCCAAGTACTTTGATTGTGTCCAGTATTCCCACACTTTCCTTTTGTGTTTTTCCTAGACAGCGTGCCCCCTGATACTAGATCATCCTTTCCAAATTCTGATCTCTTTCTAACCTTCGTGGGTCTTCCAACTTGTGTGTGATGATTTGGTGGTGTTAAAGTTGTAGGAACTTGAGACTTAGGCCATAAATATCGGCCATTGATTGGGTTAATCTTAAAGGAATAAACCTATCTCCACCTATCCATTGTATACAGTGGATTAACCCAACTCTCCAATGCCCCAACTCTACCTCCATTAGTAGCTTTGAACCAAATTGCAGCCACTACATGTCTGTAGGGCATTCCTGTCCATTAAAGTAACAAAATTTAACATTAATGAAAGAAAGTAACTACATTTGAATTGAACAAGATATACATACCTTTTATTTCCCAACTTCTGCAAGCACAAGTCCTGTCAGCCAAATCCATAACACGTGTGTGACCAGGTTTACCACTAACCCCATATTTATCCCCTCCATTCCACTGCACATGATAGAAGGTTGCATCTCTCTTAATTGTCTCAAACATTTGTGTGGCCTTAGGTGTCAACAGTCCTTCACTGGTCTCTATATCATGCAACACTGAAACAATCCTACTCATGCAATACTCCCTGATGTACTCCAGTGCATTAATGATGGGCTTGTCTCTGCCTTCAACTATCTTTCCATTGAATGTTTCACACATGTTGTTTAGCAGCATATCAGTCAATCCCCTACCTGTATTATGTTGGTATATCAAAATTTTGAAATCTAAATCTAAAAAGCATTAGCTATAGAGTTCTATAGCTAAGTGAGACCTGGTCATTGGTGTTCAGTATGGTTTGTCTTGTAACCCCAGCCACCAACATTTACATTGGTTTCTCCTCTAGCTTTACCCTTGTTGACAGGAGGTCCCCTAACTTTACCCTTGTCCATAATGGGCCCCTTATCTTTTGATTTTTTCACAGCAGCTGCTGCACTTCTTTACTTTTTCCCAGATGCCCCCTTAGGTTTTGGTTGACTTGAAACATGAACACCAAAATCATGAACTTCAAATTCTGGTAAACTACCATGGCACACTGCCCTAACCCTTTG
Organism: Ambrosia trifida; assembly: GCA_028751855.1. Lineage (NCBI taxonomy): Eukaryota > Viridiplantae > Streptophyta > Magnoliopsida > Asterales > Asteraceae > Ambrosia > Ambrosia trifida. Next base: position 78,117,577 of record CM054129.1, read on the forward strand.
CTTATCATCCTTGACAATAACAATTTTCCTTCTTGTCTCAACTGAATGAGTTTTAATCAACTTTTTTTCTTCTTCCTTAGTTCCAAACACTCGGGACACATAAAAAACTACTCTGCTCTCATCCCTATTCTGATTTGCCTTTCTGATTTTATTTAGGTGTCTTTTCCTAGCACTAGTTTCATAATCATCAAACTCTGATCCACTTAAGAAAGCATCATTCTGCATCACTTCATCATCATCAGACTGTACATCTTCTTCTTGACTAACTAAATCCTCTTCTTCAACATCAAGTTCAACATGCATCCTATAGTCACTCATATCCACTTCATGGTCAGCCATACAATTGTCATCAACTATAAAATCACTATCACTATCCTCATCATTTATCATAGAAACAGTTTCAGAATTATCATCATTAGACTGTGTTGCACTACCTATAACCTCTTCATCTTCATTTGGCAATGGTCCATTATCATTGAAAAACATGTCATCATCTTGATTTGGCAATGGTCCCTTATCATTCAAAAACATGTCATCATTAACCTCTAATAGAGTTACACTACCCTTCCCAACAACACTAGAATCCCCACCATCACAGTTTTGACCAGCCCCACTAGACTCCACACATTTGCCTAATCCACTAAAGTTTAAGTTTCTGACTACATGTAGCTTAGCAGGGACTATTTCATAGGGTCCAGGTTCATCAATTTCTTCAATGGTAACACTGTGTTTGGGTTTAGTTGGTGTCAGCAACATTTGCTTTATGTTATCTAAACCATGTTGAGTAAAAACATTGATTAACTTATGCACCCCCACATGTTGAGCAAGCCTCAACACATCCTGATCAGAACTTAGGTTTTCAATACCATCATCTAAAATTTTTTCAAGATTTTGGAAAAAGTAATAAATATGATCAACAACAGAGTATCCTAACAGACCCAGCATCAAGGAAACTTCATGCACAAAGAGCATATCAATATCACACAAGTCAATATTTATTAGATATCATTCCACCTACATACTCACGACCTGGACTTTGAGTTAATCTACTACCATGATGAAGCTTTATACTGAAGAAATGGGGCATCCCAACTGCAAAATTTTAAAAATTTGAACTTTAAACAACATTCAATAGTAAAAAAACAAAATCAAAAAAACTAGGTTACAACTTATAGTATACATCATCGAGATCAACATAATGTCCTGGTCGTCGTATGGTCCAGCCATCATCCCAGCCATCCTCCCACGTCATTGTTGTGATTGTGAAGAAAAAGAAGAAAATCGAAAAAGTTGAAGGTTGATTGTGATTGTGTCTGACAATATGAAGGGTTTTATATGGGAAAAGGGGGGAGGGAAATGGGGAGAGGAAATGACGAACTTAACCTCACGTGCCACCCACATGATCAGATTTAACGTTAAAAATTAACCAAGTTAGTGCCTTAGGACAGTGGGTGTAAAATTTTAGATCGTTAAGGATGAATCTCATCAACTGAAACGCGAAAGGACAACCACTGAAAAATGGGTCAAACCTAAAGGACGAATTCTGTAATTTTTCCTAATTATAATTATATAAACACATATAACTTTAGAACTTGGGATAATCTATAAATTTAACCTAAGTTATAAATTAGCCAACCCATTACCAAGCCTAAGCCTAACTAAAGCCCATAACTTAAGTCTTAACCTTAAATGAATTTATTCGAATTAGCTTCGAATTCGAGTATCTAATACGAATTCGAATTGAGTTTTTTATTCGAATACGAATTCGCACCGAATTAGTCAGCCTTTAATCGAATATGATTTCAGTAAAAAATAAATTAATCAAAAACTTCGATTTGATTAATTCAAAATTCATTATTCGATTCGATGTACACCATACACAGTGAAAAAAATAGAAAGACGTAGGAATTATATCAAACAAAGTCGGATTGAACTCATTCAAGCAACATTTAAACCATCTCATTTAACCCTATGATCTTAGTTTTTGGGTCTTCGATTTTTTTTTTTAATTTTTAGCTTTTTGTTTTGAGAATTTATGCTATATCATTATGTCTTTTATGGTGCATTGTGTGTTTTCTTTATTTTCGTCATTGGGTTATTTTTCTGACACATTGTGTTATATCTCATGATCCATTGTGGTTTTTTTTTATCCTTCTGACCTTTCTCATTTTTTACATTGTGTATGATAAGTTCGCCCTTTTTATTATCCCATAAAGTAATGCCATCAAATGTCTAAAAGGATATTAATACGTTTTTCACGCCAATGGAAAATAAAAATAAATAAATATCGATACTGGTAATGATTTACGGCTGGTATTGGTTGGGTTTCAGAGATTGCATTTAGTACTGGTCACTCGTACCGGTATAATAATATTTTTCTTTATCTTGGAGAACCAACCCAGTATTGACTTAATATCGGTATCAATACCATATTATTGTTTATAGTTGTCTCAACGTGACAATATAAAATCCATTAAAATTGAATTTATATTAGCAACAAAGCATTTATTCAATATTGTAAGCCTTTCTGTTTCGATACGTACAGAGTTCAAAAAGCGTCCCGCGACAACGTGGGGTAACTATGGCTCTAGTTTATTTTCATAATAGCAGGAAATTAATATTTTATTTCAACGATTTCTTTATTAAACTAGTTTCTTTATTAAATACAGAATATAAATAAATATGAAAACAGAAAAGGATATAAAAACGTATCTATCCAATCCATATTCAGCCATTGTCGTCTTAAACTATGTCAATTAAACAGCCGCGTAAGTCAGAAATGGATACTAGTCAAACTGAACTCGAGTAAAATACATGTTCGCGTAAAATCGGCTAAGGCCACCCATGTGTGAGTCCAATAGCCCCCTACCCATCCAGGAACACCACCGTCGTCTTGGGTGGGGTCATACTTTAGGGGTGGTATTTCCTGTTTGGGTAGTGGTTTAGGGTAGTAAGGTGGCACTGCAAGATTAGAAGGGATCGGGGTATACCCGATAAGTGCCCCGTTTGGCCTAAAAAAAGTATTAATTTGGCTGCGGCAGTAAGCGATGCAGCTATGGTAGCGGTCAAGGCAGCGTTTGTCGGAGAGGTGTGGATCCACAGTTTAGGGTAGTATCGTCTTAGGGTAGTGTGGTGACACTGCAAGATTAGACAAGATTAGGGTATACCCGGGAAGTGCCCTGCCTAGCCAAAAAACGTATCAATTTGGTTACGGCAGTGAGCGAGGCAGGTACGGCAGTGGTCAAGCCAATGTTTGTGGGACAGGTGGTGACGGTGGTGTGGTGACAATACATAATGGTGGTAGAGGGTCATTATCTGCCTCACTGCCTGATCCCATTCTAAGCCCGCATGTTTTATAATACTGACTCGTATAACTTAGTTAGATCCAAACTAACCTATTATATAATTTTATTAGCCCTGCATAACATAACAAGTAAAATTTATTTAAAAAAACACCACATTCCTTCCTTATTCAGTGTATCATAATTGCCAAGTATTATCATCCCAAACCAGAACCTATCTAATAATTTTGTCCCGGTTCATAGTTAGATTTATACGAGACAACCCGACTTGTTCAAGGCATCTATTAATATATATAAAAGAATTGAACATTGCTGACGTGGCGTGCAATGGTGCCTTCAACCTCTCCATGAAACTGCCACGTGGCATCATAATTGAAAGATTTTAGTGTTTTTAAATTATTTCCTTTTTTAATTAAAAAAAAAGATAAACATAAAATCCTAAATTTATCTCTCTATCTCTCAATTCTCAATTCTCAATTACTAAAATTAAATTGAGTTATTTTAGGAAAAAAGAATTTAAAAATAAATTTAGATTTTTCTCTCTTATGTTCCTCTCATAATTTTTAAACGTTAATATCTTTTATATTCGAGATTTTTTAAATAAAAAAATTACACCAAATTAACGAGCGTTTTATTATCTTTCCAACGAGTACCATAGTGCTATATAAAAAACGGAGAAAAAAACGACTATTTTTTGTGGGGTTATGTTCGTACAAAAAAAACACAAGGTGTTCAGGTTATTCATTAATCATGATTTTTCTTTTAAACCAGGTTCTTACTACGATGTTGAAATTCAGCCCAATCGCCATGCTATCATTGGATTTTACTCTTCTAAAGATGGATATGTATACTTCATCAAGAGAAGCTATGAGAAAGAATTGCGCAACACTGCAACACATGGTGTCACCTTATAACAAGGTTATTTTTTTTATTTATTTAATTAGAAGAGTAATAATTATTACTATTAGTATTAGTATTATTAGAATGGTTATATTTTTCAACCCCCCTCATGAATTCTACATCTATATAAGTCAAAGTCAAATTGTAACATATTTTAAATTACGTGAAGATGATTATATGTTGAAGGTTATCCTTTTAATAATGTATTGTGTTTAATATGGTTTATGCTTTTTATTTTTTTAACTTTTTAAATAAATATTTTTTTTAACTAAGATTGATTATGTTTAAGTTATTTACTCTTTTCGTGATTTGAGTTTTCTTCTTTTATCATTTTTTATTAAATCATATTAAATTTTTCAACCCCGGGACCTTCCCGGGGTAATCAGCTAGTGTCTATATAACCCTAAAACGAGGCGACTTATAAGTAGTTACGAAGAAAAAAATAAAACCCAAGTAAAATGGTTCCTAACTATTTAACAGCTCTTAAGTGTCTAAAGCAACAATCAACATTTTCATATAACATTTCTACCAACAAAACCCCCCCAATACAATCCAATACCAAAAAAAATAAAATAAAAAGACACAAAAATAAAATAAAAATAAAAAGATAAATTTAAAAGAAAAAATAAAAATAAAAACTACAGTATAATCATCCATGCTATATACAAAAGTCTATCTTAATATTATTATTACTTGTGCAATACCTCCTTAAGAACATGTGAAATTCTGTCTGCCATATGATGTTCCATGAACCTTTGCTTCACCCTCTCATAACCTCTTTTCCCCATTGTAAGCCTTCTCTCAACATGTGTCGCGAGTTTCACCATGTTTTTCGCAAGAGGACTCACCCCTTCTTTTCCAGCTGGATGCAGAAACCCCGTTGATCCGTTCACCACGATTTCTGCAGTCCCTCCGGCTGAGGTGCCCTGCAATTAACATGACGACACATTCAGTACAATAAGATTATCTACGAACCATATATTAATGTGTCAAGTATATAAACCCTAATGTGGACAGTATCTGTAGAGAAACTATTTAACCCATTTATCTAAACAAGTCAAACGGGTTGTACATGGATGATAATCAAGTTGTAATCGTGTTAAACAAGTCATAGATGGGTTGCCAGGAAACATGGGTTAAACGGGTTAAACCTCAGGGACGATTTTGGTTATTTCTTTATAAATCAAAGAGTTAATAGCCAAAATCGTCCATGAGGTTTGGTCACTTTTGCCACTTCAGTCCAAAACCTAAAGTTTTTACATCTGGGTCCTTCAGTTTTATTTTTCTTGCCAAATTCGTCTCTGACAACGTTTAAGTTGTGGACTGAAGTGGCAAAAGTGACCAAACCTTAGGGACGAATTTAGCAAAACCCAAACCTTTTCAGGGACGAATTTGGCAAAAAAAATAAAACTGAAGGACCCAGATATAAAAGGTTTGGGTTTTGAACTGAAGTGACAAAAGTGACGAAACCTCAGGGACGATTTTGGCTATCAACTCTAAATCAAAATTTGTATGATAACAATCAGTAAAATCAAATTCAAACATCATCTAAAAGATAATCACTTATTCACTCTACATCCAAATGCCCTAACAAAGCTAAACATTCTATGTAAATAGAAGAACAAGAAGATTTACCAGTACAGGAAGCTGGAATGCCATGGCTTCAATTGTTATCCTCCCAAAGCACTCTCCCCGTCCCTACACATAGATTACTGTCAGCTAAACAAAAATATAACCTCCAACCATCTAACCCATTTTACTCATGAGCAAGTTTATTAAGATTATTATATCTAACAGAAAAACAGGTAAGAAACTTGGTTTTAAAAAGCATGTCTGAGGCGCGCCAAGGCGCGAGGCGCACTTAGGTGCAAGCTTCGGCGCCTTATGCAGCGGATTGTGGTACATTATGCTTTTCAAGTTGTACATGTATGTAATTTCAGTATTAAGAGATATATAAAGCTTATTTGTGTCTATAGAATGTATAAAAAATTTATATAATTGCCTTGCGCCTCACGTACGAAAAGCTCATCACTTTTGCGTTTTGCGCATCGGTTCTAGACCTCGTCGCTTTTGTGCGCCTCGCGCTTTTTAAAACCAAGGTAAGAAAACAGCTTAAAAGGAAACGATCAAGTGAGTGGAAAGTCAACTAAGTGTCATTTAGTGCATTAAATAAATAGAACACTAACTATCGATTATATACCGGACAATTTTGACAAAAACTAAGCCTACCCATACAGTGGTATAAGGTTACGTGTTCGAATCGTACTAAAGTAAAAACGGATATTTGAAACAAACCAAACCAAATCCCGAATTAGGTTTGGAATCAAATTCGAATTTGTGATTTTCAATCCAAATATTTGTATTCGAATTATACATAAAACTACTTTTTATTCTTCTAATTTGGTTTTCTAGAATCACTTTTTCGATTCGATTCAAAATCAAATTAAGTTTTTATTTGGAAAAGTACTTGTTAGCTACCAACCTGAGAATTCTGAACCAGGACATCAATTGCTGCTAGATATGGAGCTACAGTTAACGTTTTATTCACAAAATGAACGCGATGTTGGATTTTCTTTTGTGCCACGAAGTCCCGTAGTTCTGTTTCAAACTTAGTCTGGATACTCATATCACTGCCTACAATAACTGCATGTATTGATGGCACTTGCAGCTTCTTTGCTTGAATCAACTGTAAACTCTCATAAAATGACCGCAAAAACAAATCTTGACCTTTTCCTCGTGAAACGCCTACAAAGTATTACCATTAGAACCAACAAAACACGCGAAGAAAAAACGGGACAACTGGTCAACTCAAAACGAGTATGGGTAAAGTCAAAATAGGTATGACTCGAACCTTACGTCCTTACCAGCCCGCCAACACTTTTGAATAACAAAAGATGACTTTTGACCCAATACCAATAAAATACAATCCAAATTCTAACTAACCCGTAATGTTGAATTTGCACCTCTAATCATAACAAGTTTTACGCACCTTGGGACTACCAGTTAGTGTCTTAAAAGTGAAGCAGAAAACTTACTGTTTATTGCAGCAAAGAGTATATCCTCATTACGAACTCCAAGAGATTCCCGAACATGCTCACGCAAAACCCTTTTTGCCACCCTATTTTCAGCAACATCCATAAGTTCTTTGCTGTTTCCAAGGTGAACAACGTGTGTCTTTGGCATCTGAATCCTGCAAATTAAAACATACGACGTTAAAATTAACAACCGTCACAGTCACCCATTTTGATACTCGTTTTCTAAAGCAACCCGTTTCAACCCGAGCCCATTTTGGTCAGGACCCGTTTTGACCTTAACGATAGCCTTTAAAAATGTCACGTTTTGACCTGAAAACAGTGTGACCCGCCCGTTTTTCCAGGCTTAAGCTTATAAAAATATGTTGTAATTTATATGATTAATTGCAAAGGAGGGAACAAAAGCATACTTTAGGCGTTCTTGAGTCCTATTTTTCCAATATTCAGCTGTTACAAACGAATCAATCATAGACCCGGCAACCATTGGCAAATGCTTAACATAATCCAATCTGAAGTAATGACCTCGCATTTCATGAATCCACCATAACACTTTCGGAAGCACGCGGGGGACATCTTTGTTCAGAACAGCATCCAACCATTTACCAGAAACAGCAGTGTTCAAGACAACCAAATCAGCTTTTATGGCAGTATCTATAGCTTCTTTACCCTTAGCAGATAACACCTAAAACACATCAAGATTCAAGAAAATCAATATTATAAGCAATCCCAAACAGTATCTATAGCTTTTTTACCACTAACCGGTGTTTGGGAATTGAGATTGCTTATTTCATACTCAATCACATAACTTGTTTTTAAATGGAGCGCATAATGAGCTGAAAATGACTCAGAAGCTTGAGGCAACTGCACCTCATGTACTTTATTGGTAATATTTAGGGTTTATAAGAGACTGATATGTACAAACAATAAAAGGGATGAAGAATTTATAAAAGGTTTACTTGATAAAAAGGTTGACATGTAAAACAGACAAGGGAGACAGCAACTTTTTTTTTTAAGTCTCTTTGGTTATACATAAGGCAACGCCTCGCGTAGATGAGCTTGACACGTTAAGCCTTGGCTTTTGAGACCTAAACGCCTAAGAGCTCATCGCGCTTTTTTAAACCATGTTGGATAAGCGATCCCAAACATCCCCCCCTACAACCACTATTTAATTATAACAAGATTCTAAACCAAATCCCATATAATCCTTTGGTACAGAAGTATAAACATGTTAAAGTTTTGTTATGGAAGAAAAAAATTTGAAACAAACACCATGGAAGATGTACCTGCACTCCACGGTCCAACATCTTGTTCTCCAAACTGTATATCACCTCATCTTTCCCCGGTGGCTTTTGAATCGTTATCCAATACACCTCAGCACCAACTCCTCGTAACAGAAACGCTAATTCCATCAAAAGCAAAGGACCACCTGCAACATAATTAACAAGTTGAAAAGGCAGAGGCTGTAAAACAACACTGAAAAATGATACAGACACCACTGATCATACTACACATATGAACTTTTATCGCCCTGTATACAGGTCGTATGAGGGATTGAGAGCTTGTTTTAAAAAAGTGCAGAGGACGCCACTGTGTCTTAAATTTCATCCCAAAAGCCGACGCATAATGCGAGGCAATCTTAATTTAAAAAAAATATTGCATACTAAAGTAAAAGATATTTTCATCATCTCTAGTTAGACTTGTTCAATCGACAGCCTAAAATATTTAAATACTCAAAACCATTGCAATAATGATCCTGTTTGTTCAAAACATTGCCACTAGTCAATTTGTTAAAACCAAGTATGGAAAAGGGTTTTCACACAACTCACACGGACTTCGGGACATATGGTTCATAAGACCTAAAAGAACGTGACTCACGTGATAGTAACAACATAATACAAGCTGTATAACCCTTGCCCCTCTATACGACCCGTATGATGTGACAACTAACAAGCAAGTTGTTGTATACATTTTGACATAGTGTTTGTATAACATAACCAATCAATGAATCCAAAAACCAATCAGAACAGCTGAGAAATCAAATTACAAAAATCACACAGGTCGTACACAACGCCCCACTTACGGTGTGCGCATATAATGTATATATGTGTGGCCCTCGGGGGGCAAAAGTAAAGTTGCACTAGTTTTAACGTTATTTTACTAATTTCGTGAAAATAACGTTAAAAAAACGACGGACGGTTAATCATGCATCATGTGGTGGCGTTGAGAGCCAAAAGACAAAGGGGTACATGCACCGATCGGGTTTGTCCCGATTGCCAAGTGTTTTGTGCCTTATGTCCAAGGCTTGATACCAAACTACATCGAGCCGGGGGTCTCACTGGAAGCAGCCTCTCTATTCTTAGGAGTAGAGGTAAGGCTGTCTACATCTTACCCTCCAGAGACCCTACCTTAGCTTTGCTATAGGTGGGATTAACTGAGTATGATGATGATGATGATGACGACACAGGTCGTACACAGAGGGGTGAAAAGCGGTCACACGGACCATACGATAGAGGCGTAAAGTGGTCATAGGACAGAAGCAAAAAGCGGTCATACACTCATACGGGTGAAAAGTAGTCAACTAGTCATTACGGACCGTATGATAGGTTTGTAAAGTGGTCAACTAGACTGTATGAATGTATGATAGTGGCAAAAAGTGGTCATATGGGCTGTATGACGACGTTATTGTGTTTGTATAACATAACCAATCAATCAATCCTAAAATCAATCTTAACAGCTGAGAAATAACATCCCAAGGAAGAGAGACCCCGCTAATCATACAGCCCGTATAACCCTTTACCCCCCCCCCCCCCCCCCCTCTTTACGGCTCGATGAGCGTATTCATACAAAACACAAAGCCATCCAATTCGTACAACCTAACATAGCATAACCAATCATGATTGATGTGACAATGACAAAATCAAATACGACCCGTATGATATGATATGACAGGCAAGCTGGTGTTCATATAACATAACATAACATAACCAATCAATCAAAACAGTTAAAAATTTAAACTACCTGAAAGAGAGAGCTCATGAGACACCAAAAGCACAACCTTAGACTTCATAAAACTAAGTGGGCTAACCAACTTAACCTTATTGGTCTGACCCAACACCACCTTCTGTTCCACAACCGAATCAAACCCTTTACCAACCCGACAATCACAGGACGAATCATAACCAGCCCTGAGAACAAACATAACAGCCGTGGAGACAGATAACATGACCAAAAGAGTCAAACCCCATCTTCTGTTCTTCTGGAAGGTTAATCTTGGAGAACCCATCGTCGACTGTTTTGCCATAATAGACGAAGGAGTATGCAAATTACAAAAGGGGTGGTTGTGTTTGTTGTTATTGTTGGGAATATAGGCATTGATATAATAATAAGGTTTGTTGAAGGAGTGTTGGGTTGTGCATATCTGACTGACTGAGGCAGCTGTAGATGATTGCCACTTGGAGAAGTGAGTGTTGATGTGGGAATTTGAAGTGTTTTCCGGTGAGATTGAATGTGGAATTCAATTGGGATTTATTGATTTGTGGATTAAGGTTCGATCTTGGGAAGGATATATGATCAGTCGATCATTACAAAAACAAAAAAAGTTTTTTTTTTTTTTTTTTATTTTTTTTTTTATGGAATGTTAATTGAGTGATTTAGAGTATATGGTGTGGAGACCAACTCTCCCGAATGTCACATCAGAGTCACCTCATTTTCTCTGTTTCCTCCCCCAAAATTTGAAACTGGTATTCCCCTAATTCCCCCAATCCCCCTTCATTTTTTTTTATATAAAGTTTAATTAAAAAATAAATAATAAAATCAACCCATCACATTACAAGGGGGGGGGGGGGTCCCCTTGGGGAAACCTCCATGTCAGCACCCCGATTGTTCTTCCCTAATCCACACCAAATAGTCTTAGGGGTTGTTTGGTAAGCCTCTTAATGAGGCTCTGAACCATTCAGTGCTGAATGATTTATCATTCAGCGCGTTTGTTTCAGTTTCTAAATGGAATGGTTAAGTCTGAATCATTAAGATTTGAGATGTTGCTGAACCATTAAGCACTGAACTATGCTAAACCTTAATGAGGCTCTTCTACCAATGTGGGACAAGAATACTAACCATTAAGAGGTCCAACTTAATGATTCAGCGCTTAACCATTCAGACCTCTTAACCATTCAAACCTCTTAATGATTCAACACTTAATCAACCAAACAGCCCCTCAATTTATATGGGTGTATAGATCTGGTATACGGTTATATAGTCTTGAGCTATAGTCCTAGCGTATGGGTGTATAATTATCGAATCAATGAAATTGGAGACTATAGGTTGATAAGTAAATATGGGGTGTGTATAGAGTAACTCGGACGAATTAAACATTTATATAATTTATTTTGTGTTATGTGAGTTGACAAGTGTTAAATGAATTAACATAAAACTTAATTAAAAAGGGATTTAAGAGGAACGTTCTTGTTCATCCGTTGTGGTTAATGGCAATCATTGTGGATGAGAGAGGAAGGAGAAAAGGATGAGTGATGAACTCGCACAGATGGAGATTGTGATATTGACAGTGAGTGGAGAGGTAGCATAGTGAAAAGAAATTTGTCATGGTTTGTAGAAAAGTGTAATCTGATTTGAAATCGCTAACATCCATATCCATGACTACATTGACGTAGTATCTAAGATTATTGTTAGTCCTTAAAAGAAACATATTAAAGACTATAATGGTGTGGTATTAAAGAGTAATTTATGATCTTCGAAACATCTTATTAGGGACTGTGAACTGATATAGAATGTGAATCTAATCATATTGGGGAAGAAATAGACATTGATTCTCGGTGTTTAAAAAAGTGTGTCGGGACGGAAATATCTTAGTATTAGATACTAATTTTTAGTTACAGAAAACATGTATCTAAGACCGAAATGATGTGGTACCAACTACCAAGTGACATATTTAGAACTAAATTTATATGTATCGGAGGAGGCTGAATGTTAGTTTAGTTGCGGCCATGCAATGGGGGCTGATGTTTAGTCACTGAAAGTACTATCTAGCACTAGGAAATAACTAGATGGGGGACTAGTAAAATGAGTCCCTCGATAATGAGATATTGATTTGGATGTATTATAAAAAATGTATTAAACACTAATATTTTCAATCCCAAATGGTCACTTTTTGTAATGGATGGTGGGCGTAGCTCATAAGAACATGGTAGAAAGAGACAAAGAAAGGTGTGTGCATGTGTGAACCTAAGGCAAACCATGACTAAAGATGAACTTGTGGTGGCTGAGACTCCACAACAAATTAATGGTGGTGAACGTTGGTGTTTACAACTTATAGACTCACCAACCAAAACTGGCATGCTTTAGTACCTGTTTTAGATTGGATTTAGATATATGGTGATATGGAATCTTTGGGCTATCTTATAATGCCTCCGCTCCGCTAACCCCCTTATTAAAGCCCGACAATGGAGTTAGACCTATCGCGGTTGGGACCAATTGGAGGAGATTGGTGTCGAAAGTCGCTATGCGTAAAGTGGGTAAGGAGATGGCTGCGTATCTAGGGGATTTCCAATTTGGGGTTGGGGTCCCTAATGGGGCAGAAGCAGTGTTGCACAGTGCCAATAGGTTTGTGAACATGTTCCATTCTGATGGCTCCCTGGCTATGCTTACTGTTGATTTCTCCAATGCTTTTAACGTAGTCGATCGTACGGCACTTCTCAGGGAAGTTAATTGTCGATGCCCATCCATTTATCCGTGGGTGCAATTCTTGTATGCCCGGCATGCCAGGTTATACGTGGGTGATACTCATATTGGCGCTACTACTGGGGTTCAGCAAGGGGACCCCCTCGGCCCCCTCCTTTTTGCTTTGGTCCTTCATCCGCTTGTTCTCCGGGTGCAGGAAGCCTGCTCCCTCCCCTTTCATGCTTGGTATCTAGATGATGGCACTATTATAGGTAAAACTGAAGACGTAGCGAGGGCACTTGATATTATTCGATCTGAAGGGCCGTCTCTGGGGCTTATGCTTAATGTGCGTAAAACTGAGATTTTTTGGCCGACGTGCAATGGGTCAGCAACAACGCCCGATTTATTTCCTAACGAGATAGGTAGGCCCGACCGAGGGGTTAAACTCCTTGGGGGAGCTGTTAGCAGGGATGCAGGTTACATACGCTCTATGGCCACAAAAAGGGCTTTGCGCACGGTTGAACTCATGGAACACCTGCCAAAATTAAGAGACCCTCAAAGTGAGCTTCTCTTATTGCGCTCATGCATGGGGGTTGCTAAATTAGTGTTCGGACTCCGGACTTGTCAGCCAGAGCATGTCAAAGAGGCGGTGTCCATTTTTGATGCAGGCCTTCGGGAGGCGGTTGAAAGCATTGTTGTCAGTGGAGGGGCACATTTTGGGGACCTCAAATGGAGGCTAGCATCCTTGCCTATGCGGCATGGGGGCTTAGGGATTTTCACGGCAGGGGATGTGTCAACATACGCCTTTGTAGCGTCGAGGGCTTAGTCGTGGGGATTGCAGGACCACATCCTGCGGAGTGCTGGTGTGATGGGGGTGGATTCTGACTACACCCTCGCACTTAGTAATGTCAAAACAGTTCTTCCGGAAATTGATCTAGGCGGTTATACCGATAAGGAGACCGCCCCCAAGAAACCTCAACAAACCTTGGCGAGTGCTCTTTATGGTAAACACGTGCAGACTATGGAGGGACAGTTTGACATGACTCCGCGACAAAAGGCAGTGTTTGCATGCCTTCAAGAGGCTCATGCTCAAGATTTTCTGACTGTTGTGCCCATTGAAGGGCTTGGGCAGCGGATGTCGGCGATCGAATACAGGGCTATTCTCAAATACCGGCTTATGATACCGTTGTTCCCCTCGGATGAACCATGCCCCATTTGCAAAAAAGCATGTCTGGATAAATTTGGCGAGCATGCGCTCCACTGCAAGGAATTGCCGGGGTTTAAGTACCGCCATGATTTGGTCAGAGATGTTCTATGGGACGTGCTTCGAAGGGCGGGGATCTCAGCCAAGAAAGAAGCACCGGTCAATTTTCTGACTGATCCACGGGAGGGGAGATCTACCTTGCGTCCTGCGGATGTGCTTGTGTTTGGATGGGCTGGGGGCAAACATGCTTGTGTTGACCTGACAGGGGTTTGCCCCTTGGTAGGTTTGCGAGACAGCGGCTTTGCACCGGGGCAGGCAGTTTTGAGGGCAGAAGCTAAGAAGGTTGCTAAGCACGAAGCAACCTGTTTAGAGAATCAACATGTGTTCCTGCCGTTTGCTTTTGACACATTTGGATCTCTAGCCCCTGAAGCAGTACGGTTTCTGAAACGAGTTCAGAAGGTGGTCCACAGTGACTCGCAAAGCCCTAAGAACCAAGGGTTTGTGTTTAGCAGGATAGGCTTTGCGATTCAAAAGGGGATAGCGGCACAGCTTGTTGCTCGCTTACCCACCATCTAAATGTAACTTGTTTTGTCTTGTTTTGTACTACCAATAGCAGCACCATTATTTCAAAAAAAAAAAAAAAAAAAATCTAAAAACGAATATTGAATTGCAAAAAAAAAAAAAAAAAAAAAAAAAAAAAAAAAAATTATCTATATTATATATTATTAAGGAAGAGTGATGGTAAGATTGTAATTTTGTTACGGGTACAAGTTTTGTAGCTATATATACAACTTAATAAAGCTTAATTGATAGAGGTAAATTAGTCACCTATAGGTATATTAAGACACTTACAAGGTTATTATTGTAATTTTATGTTATGTTTTTAGTTATAAGGTAAAATATCATTCCCTTAGTACCCAAATAAATGTAAGTTTTAATAATCATCAATTCAGCAATAATTCCAGGTTTTATGAAAGATCACTTTTTCAACTAAAGGTGGCCAACGAATGGTCTCATCCTCTTCAATTCCATCCGTTACCATCACCCCCTATTAAGAAGTGTGTCAAATCTTTAAAATCCTTCGTATCATTCCCCCATCACACATTTTTTCTCCCGAAGCCAGGGATCAACCGCTTTACAACAACCACCAAACGCCATCACGAAAAAAACAACCATAGACCATCTCCTTGTGCCGCATCGCCACCATCGTCTTCACACACTACACTTGTAAGCGCAACCACCGAACATAAGTCGTGAATCAACAAGAGAGTTTGACCGCTCACTTTACTACAATTGTTGTTGGCGATTGTCGAGTTGGCGTTCTTTTCTATGCATATAATGAGGTATGTCAGTCAATATCAGTCCTATTATTTTGATACATTATATGATTCAATAGTTTTCTATCAAACAGATTGCTTATTAAAATAATCATGGCATTTTTAAATACAAAGACAAATAAGGTGTGGTGTTGTTCTACGTTTACATGTCATTTTATGTCAAGCTTCTTTAAAAGGAAAAAGGTAGATAAAAGGTTTTATATCTTTATTACATCATTCAACGTTAGAATAATATATTAAGTTCTCTTTTTCTTCTTTACCAATTTGTATGCAAATTTTTATGTGCGTATTTCTTTGAGATTTTAAGTTTATGATCATAGATGTTGCTCCATGTATTTATATGGAATTTATATTTTTGTATAAAGTTACCTGCCCCAAGAAAACATACGAATAGAACAAATTAAGCTTTTGCTCAGTTTAACCTCCCAATATAATTCATATTAGTTATGCTAATTTAACTAAAAAAGAAAAGAGTATATGTTTTGAATTGTGTTGTTATGTTGTAGGTTTTACTTGAAATAGTGTATGATTGACTTTGGGAACCCAAATTAGCAAATAACTGAGGCAGAAGCAAGTAAATTGGTGAGTCTTATATTTTTATTAACCGCTCATCGTTAGTTAAAGTTATTGATGAATGATGCTCTAAGCTTGATATTGAATTAGTTAAATCGATTTTCTATGTATCATATTGTCACATATTGTTTTCAAGTGTTTCGGCGTGAAATGTACGTCAACTTTTGGATATTATTATTTGGAGCATTGGGTAATTGGGTTCCACTTATAATTGTATTTTCTGTCTTCTTATTGATTCCACAATTTTTAAGGTATGTTTTTAGTTTTGATTCTTTTATTTTTTTCTATTTACAATAAATGTTTATTTCTTTTATTTGCATTAATATATGTGAATGATATGTTCATCTTAGTTGAAGCTAAAAGTGAGTAACGAAATCCATTCATATATGTCAACAAAGGTATTAAAAGACCATGCTTTTACATACAAAGCAACCCTTATTTATTTTTGTATAAATTGATTCTTGTATTGTTCTCTTTAAGGCTTTTGAATATATTCTCATTTTCATTTTTCAATGTTTATACACAAGCCGTAAACTCAAACCGTGAAACCAAACTGTAAGTAATACTTTGGTTTGGTTCGGCCTTTATTTTCAACGGTTTGATTTTGGTTTTGATGATAAAAATACCGTGACTAACGGTTTGGTTCACAGTTTGATCTAAAAACCGTCTAAACTGGCCATAAACACCTCTAATTCTCATAGTGCTATTTTCCAGTTGCCTTTTCAAAAATCAACCCTGTCAAATTTAAGTTAAAATTTAAAAGTTATGTCATATCAGTTTATGTTCAAGTCATCTTTTTCTTTTCTTTTTTTTTCTTTTTTTTTTTTTTTTTGTGTGTGTAGGTAGTCTTACAAATTTGAATGAAATGAGTAAAATGACCCCAATATCATTTTTAATCGGCTATGACTAAAACATAAATTCTGATTTGATTGATTTTTTTTCTTCTCAAATTTAAAGGGTACATGCCATCTTATCATAATAAGTTTAATTTTCTAATGGGTTAAAATGGGTAGTTGAATGTGTCAAGTGGGTAAGTTTTAAACTTTGCAAAAGGTGATGAGTGAACTAAAAGATACATGCCAATGGTACCACCAAATCAGTAGGAACCACATCCAGTTCGGAGCCGCATTGGTGTTTCTGGCAGTAGTATAAGCATCATCCGATACTTCTTATGCAGCAACATGCATGTTGTACTCTTCTATTGCTATATTTTATCAAATGTTTAAATGAATACTAGCTTATGATGTGGTTCTATATGTCAATACATTTGCATAATTTGTTTAAAGACACTCAATTATTGCAAGTCATTATTCTTATGGCCTTTTCGTGACCATAAGTGTTTACACATCAAGTTTGCAATGAGAAACAAATCTAATAGAGGTGGCAAAGGGGCGGTTCAGATGGGTTAAGTAATGTGTCAAAATTAGTTCGGGTCATAATATGTAGTTTGATAGCAATTTGTTAGGTGGGGAATGTGTGTGTGTGGTGTGTGTAAGTTAAAGTTATGGAAGATTATGTGTTTGGTGTGGAATCTATTTGTGTTTTAAGCTGTTTGACTTGCATCATACTATTTCAGTTTGTGTTAACTTTTCAATTAGGGTTAATTGAAACAGATTGGGGGATTTTGTGACATCCGTCACTTTTCTTTTATTTTATAATTATAATAATAATAATAATAATAATAATAATAATTTTCAGGTTTTTTTATTTTATAATATATATATATATATATATATATATGTATAAGAGTTTCACCTAGTTAACCATACCCAAACCAAACCTACAACCCAAAGCCCAAACCCCTTTTCTTTAATTACTCCTGAGCCCAATAACACAGCAGCCCAAGAAGCAGGCCCAATCCACTTTCCCTCCTCCCCCTTTCAGTTTAAACAAAAAAAAAAATAAAAGGTTGCCTCCCCCCAAGGCTCGAACCCGAGCAGCCTCGGACAACATCACCAGCGCGCCAAACCACTGAGCTGAGAAGCCTTTGTTGTTTTAAACCCAAACACATTTGTATTTAACCCTTGTAAAGCGCTGTCACCTTCTTCTTCCTTTCTTTTTTTGCTGCTGTGCGCGGCTATGGCCACATGATTGGCCTCAAATCATGCAATAATCACCTATAATTATTACACTATATTGAACGAAAATTTAAAACTAGTCAACCCTTCCAACTCATGCCTTTAATTCGCGTGATTACAGCCTTTAATCAAGTCTTATGACTCGGGTTTTGACCGAGCTTGAACCCAATCTAAACCTTATAAATACCCATTGTTGAATCCAATTAAACCTGCACAGACCCGCACACTTATGCGATTAACAAACCCCCACTCTCAATTCCTCTTAAAAACTTCGTGTTCTTCAAGCATTGTTCGTAGTTGACTTTTCGTTTGACTCATCTAATCGAGCCTTATACGATCTGTAAGTTAATTATAATTATGGGGTTTTGTTTGTCTTGTATCAGGGATCAAAAACCCTATAATCAATTCGACCATCACGGTTGAATTGATTCAATTTAAGAATCTAGGGCTTGAAATCATGTTTTGGGGAAGATGACTCATGTCACTGTTATATAAAAGTTATCAAAACCAAATAAATCACAAACATACTAGCAGCTCAGTTGGTTATTGCATGGGTCTTGGACCTGATTGTCTGGGGTTCGATTCCCATAAATAGCACCATTCTTTTTCTTTCTTTTTAACCCTCATTTTTATATATAATCTTCTAATCCTTTAAAAATAGTTTTAAAAATACCGAAAGAAGGTTATAAATTCTACAAAAAAATTATTTTATGATGTTCTTATTGAAGAGTTCATCATACAATTTTTAGTTTTTCAAAAATCTTTTATTTATTATATATAATAAATATTTCAAGTTTATTCTATTATATTTATAAAATTCCATTAAAATATCAAAACGATCTTTTAAGTTTCCACAAAAATTATCCTAAGTTTTTATAACATTAAACTTTTCAGAAATGATTTTTATTTCTGAAAAATCATTTATTTTATATTTTTAATCAATTTTTGTTAGTTTTAATCATAAATAATTCATAATAAATTCATTTTCCAATATTTTTGCACCGAAATTTTATATAAGTTATTTCTAACTATTTAGAACAGAAATACAATTTTTAATTCAGAAATTCTTTGATTTTAATATTTTTAGATATTAAAGTCATATTTTGTCAATTTGAAATAATTAGATTAAATATTCTATTTTCAAGAAAATAATTTTATAAAAATTATTTTCATACTTAAAACCTTATGTTGTGACTATATTCAATTTAAAATCTTACCAAGAGACTTGTATTTATTTATTTATTAAATTTCTCATAATTAATAAGCAATTTGTTATTAATCAAGTAAACGTTTATCCCCAAATTCGAAGCCCTAGAAATACATGTATCCTAGAGTTATTTCACTTACACATTATCAATTACTTTAGGTTAATCATTTGGGAGTAATCTCAAATCATATTTCGTTGTCCAAATTCAAATTCAAGTTATTACGCGAACAGTGAGTATTCCTACCCCTTTTTGCTTTTATACATTTTTGGGGTGTTACATGTACACTATTACAATTTCAAATACAAGTTTACATTTTTTTACAATACAATTCTAGTACTATGTGCATTGCTTACAACGTGCTTTATGCTTAGACAATACATGTGGATTACATTTGTACTTAGTGAAATCATTAACATGGTACAAGCCGACCTTAACATTGGATAGCGCTATTTGGATTGACAACCCGCCTAGGTTGATTCTCCCCCTTTTTCATCGGAGAATCCGTGGCCAGTGTTAAGTTATCATCCATTTATTGGTTGAGTACACTACAGTTCATACAGTACATTATACAGTCACAGGGTTGATTTCGCTCATTTGTATGATACATAGTTTACATATTTGCACTGTAGCTTGCACTTGAATTGTATAACTTTTTAACCTACTATATATATCAAATCTAGGAATGCTCACCAACATTTCATATGTTGACCAAACCTATTTTTGTACATGTTTCAGGTGCAGTTTGATCTAGTGCTTTAGCAAGAGACATTTAGTGCTTTATTTTAATTCAGTTATTTCAATATCTACATTTCATTTAGACAATGTATTTCCATTTCCATGTAAGACAATTTTGGATTATTCAATAATATATTTACATTTTAGTACCATGTGCTTTTGAACAATCGTCACTACGTGACACCTCGATGATTCCGCCATCGGTTGGGGTGTTACAGATTGGTATCAGAGCCATGGTTATAGGGAATTAGGTTATTAGATAAAATGGCCTAGACTATAACCGGACTTCAACTTTCATGCATTATATTTCCTGAATTACCCTACCCCTCATTTCTCCCTACTTTCCTCCTTCTATCTTTCCCTCCTTCTCTCTCTCTCTATTCTTCTTATCTTTCATCATGGTGCATAGAGGAGTTTTACAGAGAGTGGAAAGTTTACATCATCATGGAACGGGAACAGTACCTTTTATGAAGACACTCTTAGATATAATATCTACTCTTATTGTTACTCCTTCGAAGTTGTTGAACTTTAATGAGTGTGATAAGGACACGTGCAATCTGGAAGGGTGGACGCCTGTACACTGGGTTTTCTGGCATAGGCAAGCATAGCGCATAAATCCATTTACGGACCTGTTATGCTTACCTGGGGATTCCTGGAGTGAGTGTCCACTTATAGGCTAAAGCACGTCTTCTTTGATCACCATTGGGTTCAATTCCTTTGAAAAGTCAACGTTCTTGTTGGGCTTTACAGCCAGACAAGGGCACTCCAAACATTTTATGCAAGCTTTTTCAATAATACTCTCTCGGTTCATACACAATATCTTGTATTTCACGATTTTCATATATTGCTTACAAGTTCATACTATCATAACCATCTATGGATTTCACAATCACACTTCACCTTACCCTCTTAGCCATTTTTTTTAAATATTCAACACCCTACCCAAATCATATTATTTCTTTTCTCCACATGTTATTTATTTTAAAAACTATAACCTCATACTTTAGCACAAACCAAAGATTTCTAAAACTTGTTGTATTACCTAGTACCTTTACAAAGTACATAATATTTTTTTAAAAAAAAAAAAAAAAGGATGTCCTCGAACTTAAATTCAATTGATTATTTATTGACGTAACAAACGATTTTCTATATAATGTTTTAAACTATTACAAAGCCTACTTAGCTTGTACTATTTAACAACTTTTGCCTTATGTACAAAACCAATTTTGAAAATAATTTTTCACTCATTTTCAACTTGTTCAAATTTTTACAATATTTGGTTATAACTTTTGATCCAAACCTCAAAATTTACACTGCTACATAATCTCCTTACTATAAAATAAACTCTTTATCAACTATTTTCACATTCTCTCACAACCTTGATTCTGCTTCAAGATTTTTCATCATCCTCTCAAGAACTAAATTCATATCTTTCACCTTCTCACACATGAACTAGTTACCCATGATAATCAAACTACTAAAAACCTGATACTTGATTCTACAGGATTTTTTTTCCAAAACATCATTGTTTGTGAAACTTGATTTCCCCCTTAATTTGACTATTCACTAGACATTTAATTACTCATGATACTCGTGTTTTCATTTTCTTGATCTTATTATCATTTTGTACCCAATTATGTCATACTCATAGGCATATAACATCTAGAAATTTCCTTGCATACTATTGTGTACGTACACAGATTGGAAATTTATCATATTCGATTACGTTTATTTTATATCGTATAAGTTTCAGATTCTACCTTACATTTTATTGAAACATTTGGACTTGATTTCCATGAAAATCAAACTACTAAAGACTTGATACTTGATCTTACAGATGCTTTTCTAAGAAAACATCATTGGTTATTACATGAAACTAGATTTTTCCCTTAATTTGACTACGCATTGAACATCTAATTATTCATGATACTCGAAAACATCTGTTTATTCATGATAACACTTACACTTAATGGTTGTAGTACTTACAAACTTGCTTGCATAAACATGCTATCAATTTGCAATCTATGCGAATAATAATTGTTGCACTTAATAGAGGTCATCATGCCTTTTCAACAGTCGGGAGAGGCCCTACAACCTGCTCCACGACTGGTGGAGGCTATCGAACATACTCAACGATTGGTAGAGGTCACTATGCCTTTTCAAACAGTCGGGAGAGGCCCTACAACCTACTCCACGGCTGGTGGAGGCCATCGAACCTGCTCAACAATCGGTGGGATCATAGAAGGACATAAAACCCTAATGTAAGGTAAATTGATGATTCCGGTCCGGAACGTAATCATGAATTTACAGGTACATTAGGGTAGTGTGAAATTCTATTAGAGTTTTTGGAAAGGCGTCCAGTATGTTTTCAAGGTATCAAAGGTGTGGTGGGTTAGCTGCGGTACACCCTGTATACAAACACTAATGATGCATTGAAAGTGAGACTGGAAGTCGGACCAGGAACAAGCTCTGTTTACTTGGTAGTTCATCTAGTCTTTTTATAGTCAATCAACTCATGCAATTATTTTAGGAGTCCTAAAACTTGAAGTAGTGATTTACTAGATTCTTATTCTCTTTATTATTCGAGACGAACCTAATCCAATCAAACCTCATATCCAAATCATTCGAACTTTCCAAACCACAGTTATCTTAATTTTTACCCAAGCACCCATAACCCTATGTTACTATTAACTTCGGGACGAAGTTTCTAAAAGTAGGGGATGCTGTGACATCCGTCACTTTTCTTTTATTTTATAATTATAATAATAATAATAATAATTTTCAGGTTTTTTATTTTATAAAATATATATATATATATATATATATATATATATATGTATAAGAGTTTCACCTAGTTAACCATACCCAAACCAAACCTACAACCCAAAGCCCAAACCCCTTTTCTTTAATTACTCCTGAGCCCAATAACACAGCAGCCCAAGAAGCAGGCCCAATCCACTTTCCCTCCTCCCCCTTTCAGTTTAAACAAAAAAAAAAATAAAAGGTTGCCTCCCCCCAAGGCTCGAACCCGAGCAGCCTCGGACAACATCACCAGCGCGCCAAACCACTGAGCTGAGAAGCCTTTGTTGTTTTAAACCCAAACACATTTGTATTTAACCCTTGTAAAGCGCTGTCACCTTCTTCTTCCTTTCTTTTTTTGCTGCTGTGCGCGGCTATGGCCACATGATTGGCCTCAAATCATGCAATAATCACCTATAATTATTACACTATATTGAACGAAAATTTAAAACTAGTCAACCCTTCCAACTCATGCCTTTAATTCGCGTGATTACAGCCTTTAATCAAGTCTTATGACTCGGGTTTTGACCGAGCTTGAACCCAATCTAAACCTTATAAATACCCATTGTTGAATCCAATTAAACCTGCACAGACCCGCACACTTATGCGATTAACAAACCCCCACTCTCAATTCCTCTTAAAAACTTCGTGTTCTTCAAGCATTGTTCGTAGTTGACTTTTCGTTTGACTCATCTAATCGAGCCTTATACGATCTGTAAGTTAATTATAATTATGGGGTTTTGTTTGTCTTGTATCAGGGATCAAAAACCCTATAATCAATTCGACCATCACGGTTGAATTGATTCAATTTAAGAATCTAGGGCTTGAAATCATGTTTTGGGGAAGATGACTCATGTCACTGTTATATAAAAGTTATCAAAACCAAATAAATCACAAACATACTAGCAGCTCAGTTGGTTATTGCATGGGTCTTGGACCTGATTGTCTGGGGTTCGATTCCCATAAATAGCACCATTCTTTTTCTTTCTTTTTAACCCTCATTTTTATATATAATCTTCTAATCCTTTAAAAATAGTTTTAAAAATACCGAAAGAAGGTTATAAATTCTACAAAAAAATTATTTTATGATGTTCTTATTGAAGAGTTCATCATACAATTTTTAGTTTTTCAAAAATCTTTTATTTATTATATATAATAAATATTTCAAGTTTATTCTATTATATTTATAAAATTCCATTAAAATATCAAAACGATCTTTTAAGTTTCCACAAAAATTATCCTAAGTTTTTATAACATTAAACTTTTCAGAAATGATTTTTATTTCTGAAAAATCATTTATTTTATATTTTTAATCAATTTTTGTTAGTTTTAATCATAAATAATTCATAATAAATTCATTTTCCAATATTTTTGCACCGAAATTTTATATAAGTTATTTCTAACTATTTAGAACAGAAATACAATTTTTAATTCAGAAATTCTTTGATTTTAATATTTTTAGATATTAAAGTCATATTTTGTCAATTTGAAATAATTAGATTAAATATTCTATTTTCAAGAAAATAATTTTATAAAAATTATTTTCATACTTAAAACCTTATGTTGTGACTATATTCAATTTAAAATCTTACCAAGAGACTTGTATTTATTTATTTATTAAATTTCTCATAATTAATAAGCAATTTGTTATTAATCAAGTAAACGTTTATCCCCAAATTCGAAGCCCTAGAAATACATGTATCCTAGAGTTATTTCACTTACACATTATCAATTACTTTAGGTTAATCATTTGGGAGTAATCTCAAATCATATTTCGTTGTCCAAATTCAAATTCAAGTTATTACGCGAACAGTGAGTATTCCTACCCCTTTTTGCTTTTATACATTTTTGGGGTGTTACATGTACACTATTACAATTTCAAATACAAGTTTACATTTTTTTACAATACAATTCTAGTACTATGTGCATTGCTTACAACGTGCTTTATGCTTAGACAATACATGTGGATTACATTTGTACTTAGTGAAATCATTAACATGGTACAAGCCGACCTTAACATTGGATAGCGCTATTTGGATTGACAACCCGCCTAGGTTGATTCTCCCCCTTTTTCATCGGAGAATCCGTGGCCAGTGTTAAGTTATCATCCATTTATTGGTTGAGTACACTACAGTTCATACAGTACATTATACAGTCACAGGGTTGATTTCGCTCATTTGTATGATACATAGTTTACATATTTGCACTGTAGCTTGCACTTGAATTGTATAACTTTTTAACCTACTATATATATCAAATCTAGGAATGCTCACCAACATTTCATATGTTGACCAAACCTATTTTTGTACATGTTTCAGGTGCAGTTTGATCTAGTGCTTTAGCAAGAGACATTTAGTGCTTTATTTTAATTCAGTTATTTCAATATCTACATTTCATTTAGACAATGTATTTCCATTTCCATGTAAGACAATTTTGGATTATTCAATAATATATTTACATTTTAGTACCATGTGCTTTTGAACAATCGTCACTACGTGACACCTCGATGATTCCGCCATCGGTTGGGGTGTTACAGATTTGACGGTTCATGGGCGTGGGCAAGGGTGGAGTGTTGTTGGAGGTTTGTGATTGGCCACTTTTTTTTTAAACTTTAACACACAAGCTAAATAATTTAATATTATTCCCTTCACCCCCCTCCCCCATTCCACTCCTACAATTTTCACCTTTCAAACACGGGTCCCACAAGTGCCACATGACGCTTCATGCCCCCCCTCCGCTCCGTGTAGTCTAAGATGACTTTATGTTTGTTTTAGTTTTTCATCGTCATACTCGGTATATCCCACCAATAGCATAGCTATGGTAGGGTCTGAGGAGGATAAGATGTAGACAACTTTACATCTACCCCATAGGAATAGAGAGGCTGCTTCCAGGGAGACCCCCTGTTCGATAGTAGTTTTGCATCAAGCCTTGGACATAAGGCACATAACACTTAGCAATCGAGACAAGCCCAATTGGTGCATGTACCCCCTTGTCTTTTGGCTATCCACGCTACCACATGATGCATGATTAACCATCCATCGTATTTAACGTTATTTTCACGAAATTAGTAAAATAACGTTAAAACGGAGCTTTTTATGATTTCTAAACAAATGTTGCTCGCCTTAAGAGTTCGATTCTAATTTATAGGATGGTTGTTGATAGTTTTGCGAATACTTCGAAACATAACATTGAGTGTATTATTGAATCTGCATTTTGCGATTTATGCGTAATCACATTGTTGTAATACAAGCTTTTTTTGGATCCCGCTATAACGCGCGGGTAAACCCACTGGTATTTTATGTGATATTTTGTACGTTTTAGGGTCCTCCTTTGTGTTTAATGAGTAAATACAATCATAGTAACCACCCCGTGTGTTCTTATTGTTACACCATTCATTTAGTGATTAATCGACTCATTAATCGACCAAGATGACGTTGAAACCATCTTGTGGCGAGCATAGGCTTAGATATTTAGAAACCACCACTTCAAAGAAATTTTTATGTACCGATTAACACACGTGAATTTTTTATTTGATTATAAAAGTCACCACAAATAGTGATTTAGGATCCATAGCCACATGTGACAAATTTAAGTTCTTAAACTAGCAATACGAACAAACATTATGTCATATCAACACGAATTGCCAACAAAGGGACATAGAATGTGAAAATATAAAGGTCTTGAGAGTTGAGAGTACAGGCATGTTTAGCAAGGAGTTTTTAAAAGCTTTTAGGAGCTTCAAGTTTTTAAGAAAAAGCCTGTACTCAATAAAAAGTTTGTTTGGTTGAAGGAGTTATAAGCTTTTAGTTAGAAGAAAAAGCTCTATAGTAAAAAGCTACTAGTACCAACGTTTAAGAAAAAGCTCTACTAGCTTCAAACTTTTAATTAATAAATGACACAAATACTTATTCTATTTTAAAAATAAAATAAAAACCTTCTTTACAAGCTTTTAATTATGCTCATTTTGGTCATTTTATATATTTTATTAAAAGCTCCAGCTACTCTGCTAAACACCAAAATATATTTAAAAAGCTACCAGCCACTAGCTACAAATCTACTATCTACTGCTATATATAAAAGAAACCAAAGTTGAGACACATGGCATATTCTCAGGCCATCAAACTAAATTTTTCCCGCTCATTTTACCGGGTCAATTAAATGGGTCATGGGTACTCCATGTACTATTAAATTATTTTTTCTCTCTCATGTGCATAGTACATGCACTTTCCCTCATGATTTTTTAACGTTAATAACTTTTTTAAGTGACATATGTTTTGAAAAAAAAAAATTAAACCAAATTAACGAGCATTTTATTATCTTTCCAACGAGTACCATAGTGCTATACAAAAAACGACCGTTTTATTATCTTTCCAAATCAAGAAGTAAAGCATCTGTTTTAAGCAAAGTCTATTTACTAAGGTCTGTTCTAGAGCAGTAGATCTGTTAAGGAGATTTATCTGTTGCTTCAAACAGATGATGATTTAACAGTTTGCTTGCAACAACTGTTTGAAGCAAAACTGTTGAAGCAGCAACTGTTTCAGACAGATCTCCTTAACAGACCCACTGCTCCGGAACAGACCTTAGTAAACAAACTTTGCTTGCAACAGATGCTTGACTTCTTGATTTGGTCTTTAGTAAAGAGACCTTAAAAATGATATAGTCTTCCCGTGCATCGCACGAGATTTTACCTAGTACCCTATATAGGATAAACAGTTCTCACTTCTCACAAATTCAATGAAAAAAAAAGGATATTGCCAACAATTACTGAAATAATAGACCTTATTTACAAAACTATAGACATGTAACGAATTAAGAGCCGTATAAAATTATTTTTTTTTCTTTTATTTATTTCTGACGAACATTAGACATCCATTTTAAAGTTGTATAGTAACGACACCAACAAACTCTTACATTGGTGATTATTTCGTCCGTAAAAATCTTTACCTTAACTAGTAGAAATATGGCTTAAATGTATTATAAAGGCTAATAATAATTCTTCTTTATAAATATGGGACACCATACGTATCATATTATATTTTATTTTATTTTATTCATATCATATCAAATGTTGTAGAATTCATACAAGGGAGCATCAACCAAGAGTTATGCTATTTTCTTTTGTTTGTGCGCACTGGCATAAAGGAAATCGGGCTCAGGGACGTTTGACGGTCCGATGTGCAGTCTGATGCCTTAGTCGTTTGATCACGTGTTGGTTTAGTGCCTCTCAGCTAAGGCTGTTTTGGCGGACAATTGGGGTGTGGTTAAACTGTGATAGTCTTTTCAATTGTAGCTTGGTTCTGGAAAAAATTCGCTGCATAGAAAGACTAAAGGCGCTGGACTGCCGGAGAGCAGAATAAAGGCAACAAGAGGCGTGGTCTACGAACGTGCTGGAAATTTTGGTTTCGTAGAAATTATAAAGTTTTTATGGGAGTACCCAAGTTGTGCACTTTTATTTGGTTGAAACTTAGAGCAAAACGAACACCATAGAAGAAATCAAGTTGTGTACTTTTATTTGGTTGAAACTTAGAGCAAAACGGGAGAATTCTGGAGTCGATAGTCGGTTTTAAGGAAGGTATTAATTTAATTGTTGTTTAAGTTTGGTATGGTATTAGCGTTGTACTATCGCTAGAAAGCATTGTTTTTCTTTAGAATAAAAGTGGGCTCCCTTCTTTATTAAAACTTCAAGTCTTGCACTAAATCTGAAAATAACTCGACTCCCAACGAGCCTCTACCATCCATAACAAGGCCATCAAGCATGAAGAGATTGTTAAACATGTAAAGTCACTTGGATATCTTTGGTTAAACATATGATCTAAATATAAGTCTATCCTTTGATGGAAGTGGTGTAAATTCGAGTTGACGTTATAATTTTTTTTTTAATATGGTTTTTTGGTTAGGTAGTGTTGTGTTAAGGATTCGGTTTGAACTCCGAATTCTTTTTGGTGGGGGTAGAGGTTGGTGGGAGCCCCGATTTTTTTTCTGGCTTATATAGGGAGGGAGGTGAATTACATAATAAATTACTGGTAACTAGATGCATCGTTTCGTTACCATATACAGTGTTGGTCGGCACGAAGTCCTAGTGGAAACTGAAACGACGCCACCGAGATGTCTCGGGGAAGTGGGATACACCAAATCGTCTCGGGAAGTGGAAGACGGCACCACGTGTTGGTTTTTTATTGGTTGGAAATCAAAGGCTCTCGGGAGACGCCTCAGACGCATTGGAACACGTGAATCGTCTCTCCAAAAAGACGGGAGGGGGCTATTCTCGTAAGTCATCCAGTAAACAGGTTATTCTCGTGATTTTCTCTAAAATATACCCAATGGCCTTAAAAATCTCTTTCAAACTTTTGGATAATTATACATTTAGTGTGACATCCGGTGAAAATCCAGGTGATTCTCATACGACATATCATTAAAATAATATCAGAAGCTATGTGTTAGACTTAATTAGTAATAATTAGAGTCCATAGAAATATAATGATAATGTCTAAGTATTCAGGAAAGATTTACTGGAAATCTAGGAATTTGTGTAACAAAGAATGATACCATTACCTATGTTGAACATTGGTGACGACTCGGTTAACTTTAAAAAGTCTAGTTTAGACTCGTGTTGCTTGATTTGATGTGAAATAATATTCTCTAGGAGAAAACATTGTTAAAATTTATAAAGCTCAGAAACAGGAGTCCTCAAATCATTAAGGTCCTTTAGTTGCGTGTTTTAGAATTTAACGCGGAACTAAGACTCGGTATGATAGGGAACCCCCTAAAAATAATTAAATTAGCTAAAAACGGATAGTTTTAATGGGGAATATTATTATGGATCAATTGGGGAAAAACCTTAATTATTTAACATATGTGGGTTTTTATAAATTGTAAAGTGTGGGTGTTATGTACTAGTTTTTATAAAAATAAAAAAAATAAACAATACCAACCCCCCCCCCATAATATTATTATGTGTAGTATTATTATTATTATTCTTATTGTCTTTCTTTTATAATGATTCCTTATTTAAGACTCAACACACAATCCCAACATACATACTTCTTCCATCTCACACCATCATTTACACACACTAAAACCATTCAAATTCTCTCTTCTTCCCCTCACCATAACCGTTACCCACCCCATCACCCCCATTTTTCTTATTTTGTTCAACCAAACATGAAAATGATCAAGAAAACTTGAAGATAATAACCCTATTGGTGACTAGGAAGCAAAAACCTTCAAGAAAACTAGAGATTTTAGAGAGAGAAACCCATTTTTGCAAGTGTTCTTACAAGGTGAGTTTCTTAATTAAATCTATAATAAAATCCTTATATTTTCTGAATATAATCAAGTTTTCACCAAGAAATCAAAGTTTTGGAAAGGGTTTTGTATAAATAAACAGTGGGAAAGAAATAAGATGAAATGGTGATGAATGTGAGTGTGTGTCGTGTGTTTGTGTGTGTCGTGTGTGTGTGTGTGCGAAATCGTATGCATGTATGTGAGTATGATTATTTTGTGTTTTGGATGATTAAATAAGCTTGGATCTTTTGATTTTTGAGACATGCAAGATATTTTTAAAAGTATTTAAGGTCTGATTTAAAAGAGTATTTTGATAATCTAGATGGTCTAGTAAAAGGGTATAGGAATAATGAGGGGGGATCAAATACAAACCCTTGTTTGTGTAAAAACAGTAGGAACCAATACAATAAAGACACATGGCATATCTTATGTTGACTAACCAGGGGTATTTTTGTCTCAAACCATTTACAAACACTATGAAAGTCCCTAATTACATGCATTTAAAATTTGTAACTGACAGAAATTTTCGTTATTCTATTTTTTTTAATTTATAAAAATTTCCATGACTCATTCTGGTTCTTCATTGCCATGAATAGAATTTCCGTTGTGTTGGTATCATTATTGTTTTGTGCTGATATCATTTTGTTTGTAACCACAATCATTATGAAGTGCTGATATCAATTTGTTTTGTGTTAATAATGTTTCTTTTTAATCAAAACCCACAATCATCATGACGTGTTGATATCAATTTTTTGTGCTGATAACGTAATGTTTGTAATCAAAATCCACAATCAGTATAAAGTGTTGATATCAATTTGTTTTGTGCTAATATCCTTTTATTTGTAATCAAAACTCATAATAACAAAAACAGAAGTAAAAGTTACAGAAGAACCAACACAATATCTGATATCAATATATTTGTAATCAAAACCCCATGTCACAAATAAAAATAAAAAGTACAAACGGTGCATCAACCTACCTACATCCACAAGCATAAAGTGCTGATTATATATAGATTTGTTGTTCATAATAAAAATTGTGCTGATGATCTTCATTCTGATTTGTTGATTTGCCGGTCATTAATTTGTTGGTAGATGTACCGATTCAATCATTCCAGATTTGATGTGCTTGTATGAATCCTTCGCATTACCGATGTTTAGCGAGCGATGAGAGTACCATTTGAGACTCGAAGCCACATGACTGGTAAACAATGATATCAACCCTAAAGCGAAAAAAACGACACCACAAACCACCGACCTCGAAGCCCGTTGCCGCTGTCCTTTCCCATCGCCGCCATGTCCGCAACCGACCATAACCACCAAGAACAATGCATATGATGCTTCAAAACCAGTGCCCACCAAAAACAATGCATATGATGTAACCTTAATTTCGGTTAAATAAACAAGGATTTTTTTTATTACAATCAAACAACGAGAGCATTAATTTTGAAAGGATATAAGAATACGAGTGATTTAAAAGGAAGAATGGGAAGAAACTAATGGATTGATTTTGCGAAAGAAACGATGAATCTGTCGACATTTGGGATTGTGATTTGAAAATCAAATTTAATTGTAATTCTTTTATTTAATATAATTAGCATAATTACAAATATAACCTTAAAACTACTAATTCACATAACTAATATTAAGGGATTGATGTGTGATCAATATCATCCCTTGATTAAAATTTTAGATAGCCAAGATCTATTCTTATGGTTTTTACAATTAAAAGGGTTTGTACCGGATCTCAACCCTAGGAATAAGATTAATGAAATGTGGCTTATTTGATCTTTATGTTTATGTTTTTGCATTGTTTATGTTGAGTTTTTGGGTGATTTTCAGCATATGAACAGGTCTGATTATTTCAAAAATAAGATGGTTTTCATGAGTTTAACAAAGTGTAAAACAAGTTTGGATAGGTTCTACATGCTTGGGAGACCTTGCATGGGCGGTCCAAACGTGTTTTACGGCTTAAAACGCCAAAATACAAGCTTTTGAGAAGGATATTCTAAAACTGATTTAGAACAGATTTTTATAACTTATAATGGTGTAAAGGAAGGTATACTAAGGAGTATATATAAGTCCTAAGTTGAAAACCTAAGTATGTTGGCAAAAGGTGCGCGAAAACGCATGTTTTGACAATAATAGCGCGTCTAGGACATTAATTTCAGGTCTGATGTGAGACAGCTTATTTTGTGTCTAAATGTGTATAAAAATCAATATTTAAGATGTGTAATATGCTTACCATGAAAACGAAAGGTTACAGTGCAAGACTATGCGGTAAAAATCGCCAAAAAACGACTTTTTAGACGCTTACCGACTAAATGTTGTGGCTGCACTAAAACAGCAAATTTGACTTGTTTTATGGATTATATGCAGGTCTTAAGGTCTAAAATTAAGTTTATTAGATGCCCATAGGTTAACATGAAATATTGGAAACTTGCTTAACATGGAAATTGTTGGAATATGTGTAAAAGTGCTTTGTAAATGCATGTTAAAAGGATAGATTGTTATGTCAAATGGATAACCTTGCTTATGGAATAACATTGTGTAAACTACTAAATGTGACTATAAAAGCTAAGTAATTTGACACTAAATGCATGCACACAAAGTCTAAAACTAAACCGATCACCAAAGGGCACCAATGAGTCGATAGGGTAAGGGTTAATGGAAGTTCAAATCTTTTTAGGATAACTAAGTCAAGGAAGTATCGTGAATAACTTGATTAGACTTAGGGTGATTACTAAAATAGCCTTATGGATTATAGGGTATTGTTAGTAACGGGTTGAGATTGAACTAGGAGATTACTTGGAAGCTAAGCTTAAGGTGAGTTTCACGACCCCTTTTTCTTTAAATGTTTTTGAACGTTTTACTTATCGGGGGATTAACATGCTGTATGATTAGTAGGACTAGAATTATAGAGCACTTGATGGCCTTAGGTTTGTGTACGAGGTATTATTATTCTTATTAGTACCTCGTTGCTCCTCTCCGGATGGACACTTCTCCGCATGCCTTAATCATTAGCTCTTGGTCTAGAGCCGTAGTTTATGTTGATAGATCTATTGGGTTGACGACCCTTACTGGACCGGTAAATTTTTGGTAAAACATAACCTTAAATATTCCTCATGGACTTGGGGTAGAACTTGAGAAGCAAAATTATCGTGGTTTGATTAAGCACCTTAGGTTCCTATCATACTTGTTAGATTTTTGCGAGTCTACTTGGTTCTTTTCGAGTTGTACTTGACCATACTTGTAAAACAAATTATTAGTCTGTTTACTGTCATAAAACCTGTGAACTTGCCAACTTTGTTGACATTTTTAAGCATGTTTTTCAGGTACTGATGCATAAGGGTTTAGAGAGCGGGTTTGGCAGGGCACTACTATGGACATGATGTTGGGACCATAAATCACTAAATAACTATGTTTTCTATTAATCTGTAAAACAATGTTGTTTTGAACTATTTTTACTTTTAATTGTAAAACAATGTTAACTTTAATCTACGCTTCACCTTGGTGAAACATATTTTCTTGTTAACTAACAAATGTCACTGACCATGAAAAATAAAATATGACAAATCAGAGGGTGGTTTCAAGATGTCTGATGGGATTGGGTACTGAATACACCATTCTGCATACCCAAACCCGGAACAATACTGGCGCGCGGAAGAAAGCCATGCGCAGGATTTGGTCAAAGCTCATTGAATGCACAGTCAACGGTCAAAGGTCGGTCATATACCGGTCAAGGCGAATATCATGCATGGTCAATAGCCATGCATAAATCACGTAACTACACCAGTTAAGGCGGTATTCGATTCCACTGTTCCCTTCAATTTAGCTTTCCATATATCACCTTATTAACATAATTAAGGGTGATGGAGACAACCTAACCATGGTTAGGACTTGGGTAATGGTGGCATACGGACTCTCCTATAAAAGGGGTCACACCCCCAATAGGAGAGGACACTTTTTACTGACCTGGAGAGCTATCATACTAGATAGTATCCCCATTCACCCCGTTTTTGTCATAAACAACTACCTCGTGTAGTCGTCTCCACACCCACACTTTCACTCTTCATTGCAGGTATCCTCAAGCCGTAGCTGTTAGTGAAGGATCAACCCTGTAGCAACTTATAATCTTATCATCCTTAACCGGTGGTGAGACTATTTGTTTCTTCATTGGCGCCATCCGTTACGGTTACAACAAATCTTTCAAACTAGCACAATGGCTTTCTCAAAGGATGGAAACAACAACACTGATGTCGAGGCCACAGTCAACGAAGAAATTCAAGACGTAACACCAAACACAATTACCAAGAATGTGGCCCAGAGGCAACAAGCCTCAACATTCCAATTCCACCCAACAAAAGGGGGAATAAATGGAGGAAAAAAGGCACAGGACAACCTTTCTTCGGTTGACCCGGATGAATGGTTAGCCCAACAAAATTCAAAGACGATTGCTGAGTACCAGAAGATGGTAATGAAACACGCAAAACTCAAGACGCAGAAGGCGTTAAGTTTTGACTTGAGTGGGGATGATTCAGAATCCCCACGGAAGAACAACAGTGGTCGTCACGCAAAGGGACATCGTCAGGCGGTACGTGGTGGAGGCCGTGGTAGAAATACTCACGGCCAGGACCCCGTCAACCTGAACGGTGAACCCGACGGCTACGAATCTGAAGATGAAGTATATCACGATACAAGTAAGAAACAGCATTCCAAAACTGCTGCCAGTAGCTTGGCCCCTAAAGATGATGATCTATACAAGCCATACAGACCAAAAATTTTCGCAGAACGTTCGAAGTTCTGCGCAAGGATTGCAGAGGCACCAATGCCGCAAGAGTGCAAGTTACCAAGTACTATCGGCAGATATGACGGCCTGCGTGATCCTGATGATCACCTGCACGCATTCGATTGCGCTGGCAGCTCCAAACTATGGCCAGTGCAAGCCTGGTGTCACCTATTTGTACAAACACTGACAGGAGCAGCTAGAGTTTGGTACGAGAGTTTGCCGGTTGGAAGTCTCGTTGACTTCGATGATTTAATTAGAAAATTCAAAAACCATTTCTCTCATTTGCGCAAGCATAAAAAGGACAAGGCCCACATTCTCTTGTGTTCGCGCAACGATAATGAGTCTTTGGAAGACCACATTGTCAGATACAACAAGGAAGCGCTCCAGCTAGGATGCGGAGAAGAACTTACCCGCGCAGCCTTTATACACGGGGTAAGAAACGATGATCTGATGAGATGCTTAACCGGCAAAGACGGCGTGTCGAAAGCTTGGGACGAAGTAATCGAAGCTGCCAAAGTTTACGCGTCTTCAGAACGCTCCTTCCAACGCAACAAAAACACACAACAAGGTAGCGGTCATCATGGACCCTCAAATAACAGAGGAAAGGGTAAGCAGTCCGTTTGGTCAAGAATCTCAGGCACGGCAGAGGAAGGCAAATATTCTTCCTCGCAGGATGCAAGAAACATGCTGAGCTCAAGAGGGTCCCGCGATCACAAGGGGCACTCAAAGAAGAATAATGATTGGACACCATTGTCCAAAACACCATCCGAGGTGTTAAAAACAGAGCAGAACCAGTTTCCAAAGCCACAGGAGCTCCGCAGTGACAGGAAAAACGTGGACAGATCAAAGTACTATGAATACCACGAGGACCACGGTCACATGACGGACAACTGTTACAGCTTGAAGATGGAGATCGAAAACGCAATCAAATCATGGCAATTGACACATCTTGTAAAAAACATGAGAAGAAAACAGAGGGACAACACAGAAGCAGGAGAACCCTCCCAAAAGAAGATACGCAATCTCAATGCGCATCACGTGTATAACGCCTCTTGCAATACATGCAACATGATTCACAGGAACGCAAGTCATAAGCGTACCTTCATAGAGGCGAAGAATGATTCCTGGAAAGAGGAACAAGTGATTATGTCAAGGGTAAAAGGTGGAGCATTCTCCACAGCTCCGTTAATCATAACAGGGGTTGTTGGTCATTATCGAACACGATACATGTTCTTGGATAATGGCAGCAGCACTGACATCATGTACGAGCAGTGTTTTGACCAGCTGGATGATTAGGACAAGAAAAGAATAGTACCAACAACGGAGCCGATCTCCGGTTTCATCCATGAATCAATTTACCCATTGGGCACGCTCACTATCCCGGTAACACTCTCAGACGGGAAACACTCACGCACCGAAACGTGCGACTGCACCGTGCTCCCTGTCAATTCTTCACATGATATCCTACTCGGACGAGAAGGATTGGCAAAGTTCAATTGTAATGCTTCTACGCCACACCAGATGATGGGTTTTCCGACGCGAACAGGAGTCGCGTTTATCAGGGGAAACAAAACGTGTCATGCAACAGAAACATCAAGGCCTTCAAAGCAAGCAAAACCAACTGTTTGGACCGAACCGGAAAAATGGGTTATTAACCCTCTATTCCCGGAACAAACAGTTGTCATCGGCCATGCAATTTCTGACCCCATTCGCACTCACCTAAAACAACTGCTGACAAAGAATATGGACATTTTCGCATTCAAACCATCAGACATGGTCGGAGTTCCGCGACACATTGCGGAGCACAGGCTTAATGTTTACAAGAATGCGGAACCTGTTGTTCAGAAGAAACGAAGCATGGGGCCAGAAAAAACAAAGGCGATGAACGAGCAAGTAGAGGAACTCTTGAAGGACGGTATATTGCGCAAAAGCAAATACCAAACATGGGTAGCAAACCCGGTCATGGTGGGGAAGTCTAACGGCACATGGCGCATGTGCGTCGATTATAAAGATTTAAACAAGGCATGCCCAAAAGACTGTTACCCACTGCCCGAGATCGACCTAAAAGTCGACTCTTTAGCGCCATACAGGTTCAAATGCTTCCTCGATGCTTACAAGGGCTATCACCAGATACAAATGGCCAAAGAGGACGAGGACAAAACCGCCTTCCGCACAGATATGGGTACCTTTTGCTACACTAAAATGCCGTTTGGACTGAAAAACGCAGGGGCAACGTATCAAAGACTAATGGACACCGCTTTTGTCAAGCAAATCGGTGTAAACCTAGAAGTATATGTTGACGACCTGGTGATCAAAAGCAGAGAAGAGGATCAAATGTTACTTGACATACAGAAAACATTTGATCAGTTACGAAGTGTGCGGATGAAACTCAACCCGGGGAAATGTTCCTTCGGGATGGAGGAAGGAAAGTTTCTCGGCGTGGTGGTAACAAAAGATGGATTCCGTCCAAATCCAGAGAAAGTTCAAGCAATTGAGCGAATGCCATCACCATCCTCAATCAAGGAAGTACAAACGCTAATGGGACGACTCGTAGCTTTGAACAGGTTCCTGTCAAACTACGCGTCCAAATCTTTTCCCTTCGTGGACACACTGAAAAATTATTTGAAGAAGTCCAACTTCAACTGGACGGAAGAAGCGGAAACCGCATTCCAAGACATGAAGAAATGTTTGGGCAACTTGCCAACACTCACAGCTCCGCTACCAAAAGAACCACTTACCTTATACATGTCCGTGACAGACAAGGCAATCGGGGCAGTTCTCATGGTTGACCGGAAAGGGGTTCAAACCCCAATCTATTATGTCAGCCGCATGCTTCTAGATGCGGAAACACGCTATTCGACAATGGAAAAGCTGGTCCTGGCATTAATTCATGCGTCGAGAAGGTTGCGGAGATATTTTCAAGGACACCCGATAAACGTCCTCACAGATTTCCGCATCAACGATATCTTGCGCAAACCGGAACTCTCCGGACGTTTGGCGAAGTGGGCAATAGAATTGGGGGAGCACTCAATTGTGTATAAAACAAGATCTTTCTTCAAAGGGCAAGTTCTTGGGGACTTCATAACAGAGGTCCCAGCAGACAAAGTTGAAGAATGCACCAATGAAATGTCATCCAATTCGATCACGCCCGATGAAACCCAGATATGGAAGTTATACACAGACGGAGCCTGTAATGACGAGGGCGCTGGCGCAGGCCTACGTTTAATAACACCGGAGGGAAAAGAGTACACGTATGCAATTCGGCTCGAGTTCCAAACAACAAACAATGAGGCAGAGTATGAAGCTCTGATTGGTGGCCTGCGGATTGCCAAAAAGATGGGCGCGCAACACATCGAAGTGCACGTTGATTCAATGCTAGTCGCCAATCACATTGACGACACGTATGAAGCAAGGGAACCGACCATGATCCTGTACTTGCAGCATACCAAAGAGTTAATGAACGATTTCCCTTACTGCAAAGTTATCCATGTTCGCAGAAGCCAGAACAAGCCAGCGGACGCATTGAGAAAAATGGCATCAACTGCATTCGACCACATGGCAAAAGACATCCGAGTTGAGACACTAGCCAAACCATCTGTTCCGTCAAAACAGGTGAACGTGGTCCAAACAGGAAAAGAATCTTGGATCACCCCAATAATGGCCTTCTTAACCAAAGGTGTTCTCCCGGCTGACAAAGCGGAAGCAAGAAAGCTGCAACACAAATCTTTGCATTATGAAGTAAATGATGGCATCTTATATCGACAGTCCTATCTTGGACCATTACTCAGATGCGTCGATTCCGCAGAAGCAACATACCTGATTAAAGACATTCATGAGGGTACATGCGGACTGCATGCAGGACCCCGCATGGTCGTGGCTAAGCTTATGAATGCCGGATACTTTTGGCCCGGAATGCACCTTGACGCAGTTAAAGAATTGCGGAAATGTGACGCATGCCAAAGACATGCACCAGGAACACTCAGGCCAAAAAACAACTTGGTACCGGTCACCGCAGCATGGCCATTTCAGAAATGGGCCATCGATCTAGTGGGACCCTTTCCCACCGCGCTAGGCAATGTCAAATACCTACTAGTCGCCATTGACTATTTCACCAAATGGGTAGAAGCAAAGACATTAGCCACGATCGACGGGCGCAACATCAAGAAATTCATATGGGAGTTCATCATTTGCAGATTTGGACTGCCCATGGAGATTGTGAGTGACAACCGAACGCAATTTGCGGACCAGCACTTTCAAGAATGGCTTCACTCCATGAAGATCAAACAAATCTTCACTTCTGTGGCGCATCCCCAAGGCAACGGTCAGGTTGAACGCGCAAATAGAAGTATTGTTGAAGGAATCAAAACACGCTTGGGAACAAAGCGCAGCGGTTGGGTAGATGAATTACCACATGTCCTTTGGGCCCACCGTACACTTCCCAAGACAAGTAATGGGGAGACACCATTCAGCCTAACCTACGGAACTGAAGCGGTTATCCCAACGGAAGTTACAAATCCTTCCCCAAGAATTTTGCTTGCACAAACAATTGACAACGACAAAGAGCTGCGGATGAATCTAGATTTCCTAGATGAACGGGGAGATTCGGCTTGTGTCCGAGAAGCCGCGTACAAGAGACCGTTAGAGAAATATTATAATGCGCGGGTCAAAGAACAAACTTTCCGCGTCGGTGACTTCGTCTTCCGCAACAATGAAGCCTCAAATGCGGAAAAACCAGGGAAGCTGGCCCCAACTTGGGAGGGGCCTTACAAAATTCAAGAAGTATTGGGAAAAAGGGGCATATGCCTTAGAACGATTAGATGGTTCGCCAGTTCCACGCACCTGGAATGCAGCTCAGTTACGTATATGCTACATGTAACATGCTATAATAATTTTGTAATAAGGAATTGATATCCAAGTTCATTTACATTACAAAAAGCATTTTTATACAAACTGGTGGTCAGCAAATACAGATTACATACCAAAATCATAGATGATTATCACATATACCAAACTACCAAAAAAGGGGGGAACTACCAAACATACAAACTAAAACCCCATGACACAGTGATCCAACAATCACTTAAAAAGAAACAACTTTATACATAAAGACTCCCATATAGGATATATATATCCTAACCCCTAACCTTCTTGGTGGTCGTCTTTTTCACATCTCCCAGCTCAGATAGCTTCTTCATCTTTAAGGGCTTTCCATCAATGGTACCCTGATCATCTAAGTAATCAGGACGCATGTCCTCTTGTGATAGCAGGAATGAACAATGTAACGCCAAACAATCAAGAGCTTCGGTGGAAGAACAATCATGATCAGGATAGCAGGACAATCGGATAATACCCTGCACTGCCGAAATCTCCTTGGCACTTAGAACATTGCTTGAAGTGTTGGACGCCATTTTTTCAGAGAAGATGGTGTAAAATTTTTTAAGTATAAACTGTTATGAAGATGCACTTACTATATATAGAGGAGAGAGGTTATAACCAGTAATTACCATTAATGGTAACCACTCAATTACCCTAGGGAAGACTGACAGGCATTCTGCCACCGCCGTCACAACAGTCACGTCAAAGGCAGACTGACAGTCACCTGCGTCAGATGCATAAAGGATGACATCATCCAATGATTACCATGCATATGTGGAATATAAAAATAAAGAGAGCTACACTGTCCAGCATACATGAAAATTAAAGTGTTCAAGACAAGACATGCAACCAAGGTGCACCAATAATGTTCATCATACATAAAATACTAAAGGTTCAAGTATTGGGAGATATCATCACTCCCAGCGCCCTCTGCGTGTTTCCCTTCAGCAGCGGAGGATGTTCCCGCTTCAGCATCAGTTGCCACCGTTTTGCCCTTCTCTTCCATCTGTGCTCTCTCAGAAAGCTCCGCGCCAAGACGATCAGACTTGATAAAATAATTGCGCAGCTCCCCAGCAGGATCATCAGTCTTCGGTCAGGCTTCTAACAGGTCAAAGACTTCGAACTTCAGATGCTCGTAATCATCGTAGGCTTTGAGCAGCTCATCATCGTATGATTCATTCTCATATGGTCCGGATTCTTTTTCCTTGCCCTCAGCATGGTGGCAAAAGCCTTCGGAGAAACCAATCTTGATACCTTGCTTTACGGAAGAACTGGAGATGCGCGCAATCACTTCTGTCAGCGCAGGATCGTTCCAAACACGCTTGAATATCTGCGCAAAATAAGATATCACATAAACAGAATTCAAAAGCAAATAGCAAGAATACAAAAGGAAAATTTTATGACTTACCCCAGCAACCCCATCGCCCATTAACCAGGCAATCCTCTCGTTGGCAGCAACAGCCAGGTCGGTGGCCTGCTGAAACAAAGCCTGCACCTTGTCTAACTCCACTTTTGCTTGCGTACAAGAAGATTCCGCCAAGGCTTTCTCTTCCTGGATCTGGGCGTTCTCCAAAGTCAGTTCCTTCATCTTCGTCTCCACATCAGACAAAGAAGAAGTTGCGCGAATAAGCTCATCATGCTGAGAATTATACTTTTGAATGGCATCAGCAAGTTCAACTTGCTTCTCTTCGGACGCTGCTCGGGTCTGCTCCACCTCTTTCTTCAAATTGGTATTCTCAAGCTTCAATTCTTTAATGGAGGCCTGCAATTGTTCAGTCTCAAGGTTAGTCCTCTTACAAGCTACCGACCAAGCATGGGAAGCATCAGCCTTCTCCTTCTTCACTCTCTCCAACTCTTCAACAACGTCACGAGCAATCTTCTGATGATGCTCAATCTCAGCACGAATGTTATGACGAGCGCGCTGGAATTCTTCCTCCCGCCTCAGCAGCGCAGCTTCAGAATCCTTCAAATTCTGGTAATCCCTTTGAAACTCATTCTCACGCCTGATAAGGGAACCAAGACCGCTAACACCAAGAGAAAGGTTCATTGCCATGTCAATGAATAGAGAGCGACGGTCAACGCTATCCTAGTAATCACGCTCCGCGGGAGGAACGGACATCATGACAAACTCTTGCGCATCAAGCGCATTTGTAAAACGAGTTGTATCCAGGATATCCCAACGCGGCTGATACGGTCTAGAAGAATCAGCTGGGCGCGAGGAAAACGTTCTCCGCCGATGACCAGAGTTACCACCAACACTGGCGGAAGTGTCAGTATAAAAAATGGTAGAATCAACCACTGTGCGCTGAAAGTTGGATGGATTCTCAGTTACAACTACATCTTTCTTCCCACTGTTAAGCGCTGCTTCAAATCCTTGTGACGGGCTCGGCTCATGTGCTTGATCCGTCAATTCAAGACAACCTGTTTCCAAATTTGGTGTTACAGACTCATCAACTCGCTTACCCACATCTTTCTCACCATCAGTTACCAACTCATCTTGGGTAGGTTCTTCCTGCGGCATAACATCCTTCTCCACCTCAATAACCAGATCCTCCGGGATGGGCTTAGGTTGAGACAACAAGTTTTCATCAACCACAGTTTCAGCAATAACCGGCATCACTTGCGCGGTCACGTCAGTCGGCTGAGCAGGCGAAGATACTTCCTTCAACAACACAGAGGAATGCTTCTTCCGAGATTCTGCAAAAGGATGTTGCCCTACATAAAATGCTGCTCACAGTATTTTAACACGTTTATCACAAACATGGTAAAGGGAGAAGGAAAACATACGTACCAGATAAATGCCTCAAAGTCTTCATAGGCAAGTTCTCGCGCACAGGCGGAGGTTTCACAGGGATCTCCAGTTTGTCCGTGGACGGCCACGTCAATGGTTTGAATACATTTACCGGAACCGCGGGAATAGGTTCCGGTGAAGTAACATCCAGATTCCCAGCAACACCACCCGACTGTCGGTAATTCTGATTCAGCTCGGTAATTCTCTGATGATATAACTCCTCAGCAACACCACCCGACTGTCGGATGGGAGAAGAACGCCTGGCGCGCTTATGCTCCAGTTCCGTGTCAGATTCAGTCAAGTCTTCATCAACTTCTTCAACAATTATAGGCGCAGCGGGTGGTTTGGTCCTCTTGCTAGCCACAGCGCGCTTCCTCGAAGTACCCGTGCCTGGCGCGATAAACACATCTGTATCAAGTTAAAATATGCGTAAGAAATGAGTTACGAAGTTACAAAGACTAACCAAAGGACTCCTTGCGCTCCGATGTAACCTCCTCAACATCGTTTTTAGCTTTCCTGCGGAGTTGTATACCCGCACCTATCACGAAGAACGCGCTGAATCAGTACGCAGAACGGGTACCTAGTGCGCTTCCTTCGCATACATAAAAGGAAAAATAATCATAAATAACATACGGATAAGAGACCACAAACCTGTCCGAACATACTGCTTTGGAGGATCTACAAGGTTGGGATGCAAAAAATTCCCACTAGTTCTCTCAGACAAGCGCGGCACACCGGCGACAACCGGAGTATACAGCACCTTTGCCTCACCACGCTTAGCAAACAGTTGGAATAGGGAGACATCTGGATGAATAAAGAAACATCTGAGCAATAATACAAA
The DNA here is from genome assembly GCA_028751855.1 of Ambrosia trifida. NCBI lineage: Eukaryota > Viridiplantae > Streptophyta > Magnoliopsida > Asterales > Asteraceae > Ambrosia > Ambrosia trifida. The sequence goes on from CM054129.1 coordinate 78,160,997, forward strand.
GCAAGACTATAAGACAAAAAACAAATATAACTTCAATACCTTTTGGAGGATTCGGGTCTTGACCCTCAGGGCAAATAAGGCTAATTCCCAGCAAATTCAAAACACTCTCAGGACATTCATCCATCATCAGGGGAGTAGCATGATCACAGAGCGTTTTATACCAATCCTGATCTTTATACCCCACCATAGGGGGAAATTCAGCAATCTTCTCTCTCAGACCAAGCACCATCCATTGGAAGGGTGCAGGAATAACACCATGTTTGATGTAAAAAAAACTTGTCTTTCCATTTGTACATGGATTTCAATTTTTCCGATACAAGCTGTTTAACTTTCCGGCGAATACCCAAACTAAACCAACCACTTCCACCACGCGCTGCTTCAAGAACATAGAAAACATTTAATCTCTCCCATGTGGGTTCAATCTCCAACGAACGGCATGTGGCTTCAAAATGCAGTATTCGGCACCACCCATAAAGAGTCAATTGTGTAGGGTGCACTCCATATTTCAGCAACACGTCCACCACAAATTTGGTGGCCGGCAAACGGAAGCAGCACTTGGTAAAAGTAGCAGCATACAAAGCAATTTTACCAGGAGGGGCCTTTAAAGCAGTTTTTCCCTCAGCAGGAAGTTCAGGCTCCCATTCCGGCAAAATGCCGTACTGGTCAAGAAAACTTAAATAAGAGGCTTCATCCCACTTAATAGTGGTGGCCTCTATACTTTTGGATGATTCTTTCCCCAGATCTTTAACAGAATCAGATGTTTTACTTGACTCTTGCACATCTTGGGAATCTTGCGACATTGTTGCAGGATATGGTAATTTTGGGAAAATAGAGACGTTGAAGAAAAGCAATTCAAAACTTTGAAACAGTTGAAATGGAAGAGCCACATTCAAAATTTAATTTATAGGCTTTGCAATTAATGTGCCTGACGTCATGGACAAGCTTTTCGGAGATGAGCCCAATGAGGTAATGACACGTGTGTAATGGAAAACAAACCGACGTCACACGCGCCTCACGCGCCCACTCGCCTGACAACCGCCGCTCACACGTCTCTGCACACGTCCCAATTGACAGAAGTCATGTCAATACCACTCGCCATATGGACCACAAATTTTCAAATACAAGGGGGAAATGACAACTGTCCACACATGCAAACTGACGTGTCTCATTAGTGCGGACAACTGACGTAAATTTGAAAACCCGTTCTCCGCACAATGTTTTCGCAAACACGCACGCAAAGGCAATAAGCAGCGGAAAGACCATAAGAATCAACCCACTTCAAATAAGTCCAGCATCCCTCACATCTCTTCATCACTTCTTAGATGAGAGACACACTGGACTGGGGGGACTTGATGGGATTGGGTACTGAATACACCATTCTGCATACCCAAACCCGGCACAATACTGGCGCGCGGAAGAAAGCCATGCGCAGGATTTGGTCAAAGCTCATTGAATGCACAGTCAACGGTCAAAGGTCGGTCATATACCGGTCAAGGCGAATATCATGCATGGTCAATAGCCATGCATAAATCACGTAACTACACCAGTTAAGGCGGTATTCGATTCCACTGTTCCCTTCAATTTAGCTTTCCATATATCACCTTATTAACATAATTAAGGGTGATGGAGACAACCTAACCATGGTTAGGACTTGGGTAATGGTGGCATACGGACTCTCCTATAAAAGGGGTCACACCCCCAATAGGAGAGGACACTTTTTACTGACCTGGAGAGCTATCATACTAGATAGTATCCCCATTCACCCCGTTTTTGTCATAAACAACTACCTCGTGTAGTCGTCTCCACACCCACACTTTCACTCTTCATTGCAGGTATCCTCAAGTCGTAGCTGTTAGTGAAGGATCAACCCTGTAGCAACTTATAATCTTATCATCCTTAACCGGTGGTGAGACTATTTGTTTCTTCAATGTCCATATGTATCAAACAGTGTGTTGCTAAACTTATTGGTAACAACTTCCGTTACCTCATGACTTGCTTTCTGTTGTGCACTGTCGGGGTGTGACAGAAGTTGGTATCAGAGCAATGGTTATAGACAATTAAGGATTCTTAGGTCTATGCTATAACCATGAATGCTCTCGAATGAACTATAAGAAGTTTAAGATTTATTGTGCATCATATAGAGTACCTTGGATAAGGATAATTAAGGATAGTTATATTCCTATTATATGATATTATTTGTGCTTACGTGAATAATTATATTATGTAATTATATACTTATTAAGTACGAATATTGATTGTCATAGATCATGGTTTCTTCCTACATCAGTTTGTCTAGTACCGATGGTGAGCCAGAGTCCCCACTCGAGCCATATTCATCTACCGATTCCAGTGAGTCCTTGCAGGATCCATATATCCCTATTTTAGTACCAGAGGCCCCAGTGGCTAACGTGGATGATGTTCCTGAGGTAGAAGTTGCACCAGCTATGGTTGAGCCTACGGTTGTTGTACCCACAGCTGAGGAGCCTGTAGTTGCACCTTATACCGGAGAACCCATACCTTTGTTCATGTTACCCTCTGAGCCCCGGAATGATGGATTGTTTGCTATGTTTAGATCAGTTGGACCCCATACTAGAGTTCCCGAGGTTGAGACACCGTAGCATGTTCCCTGTTCGTAAAAGACCGTTGGATACTAAGGGCATGTTTCTTCATGTAGCAAGATTAGGATAATGGAGTTAGACTGTTGGAAATGGTTGCCCAAGAATCTAAGTGAGTGGGCAGATGTAACACCCCTACCGATGGCGGAAACATCGAGGTGTCACGTAGTGACGATTGTTCAATAGCACATGGACTAAATTGTAAATATTAATAGCAAATAACTTCCATTATTCAAAACGAAATACAAAGAGTCTTAATAGAAATCTCAAACATAAATATTAAATGTTCAACTTTTTATTTAAGCACTAGGTCCAGCCTAAGCGTGAAAGCATGAAACATCAAACGTCACCTGAAACATGTACAAAACAATTTTGTCAACACATATAATGTATTGGTGAGTACATCCGTTTGTTATATATAGTAAGGTAAACTTTAGCAATTCGTGTGTTATTTTGCAAGGTGTAATAAGTGGTATCCGGGTCAAATCAACCCTAAGAGAAGAAAGCAGATATATATAGTAAGAAAAGTGTTTAGTAATTAATGTGCGGTACCATTTGCAATTATGTAATAAGTAATATCCGTTCAAAACCAAACCTGAGAATAATGACTAACACATGACTAACCAACTGAATAATGAATTAACAAGACAATGACCAAGATTCTCTCAACAGAGTCTCAAGGGGGTATACCATAATACTATTCATTGAAAAGCTAGGCCGCCCAGCGGTTAATGATTTTGACAAGTCATAGACACACCAATTAACATAAAGAAAACACACATGAGAATTGCATTAAGTATAAGAAATTGAAACTTGATTAATATATAAGTACATGAGTCACCCCAAAGTAGTAAAACGGTAAAAAGGGGAAAGATATACTCACAGTTTGCGAAAGCGATCAAAATCCACTTAAGCGGTTGTGAGCTAAGTAGTGAGAATTCCGAGGAATTCAACCTATAACGTATATGAATACTAGTAAGGTAAAGTCTACAAAGTCTAAGGTATCTAGGGTCTAAGGCATTAGGGTTTGCTAAGTCGATTTGGGGAATTAGAGGTTTTATGATTTGTCGAATTAATGTAAAAGTTGTATATTAAAAATAATATACCAAAGTTTGTAATATGATTTAGGTAATATAATTATTACCAATTAAATATTTAGATAACAATATGTTTGAATAATTAAGACAAAATAATTTAGTTAGTTACTTTAACTAAATTAAAATAATACGATAATCATAAATATATAAATAATTTTTGTGTTACACAACGATTCAACAAAAAAAAAATAATTAAAACATTAAACCATACGAGTATTTCTGTTTTATAAGAAAAACATTTATAAAATAGATGTTTATATTGTATAAATAAATAAATGTTTTATTATGTCTAACTAAACGTAAATAAGACTAATAATACTATACGTGATCCAAAAATATTTATTTTATAGAAAATGGATGATTTCTGATGTATACATATTAGAATAATTTTCCCATAATTTATATAAACTTATTTATATTTAAAACTGATTTAATGAGATTAAATCATGTTTAAATGATTAAAAATGTGAAAACTAATAAAAATAAATGTTTTCTTGACCAATAATTTTTATTTCAGTTGAGAATGGTTAGAAATAATTACTCAAAAAGTTTGAGATTAAAATCATTAAAAATGAATTTTTTATCAATTATTTATGATTAAAACAATTTAATTCAATAAAAATATAAAAATAAAACATTTTTCAGAAAATAAAAATGTGGAAATGTTCTTTATGATGTCAAGAAGCTACACCTAAATTTTCATAATTTTTTGGAGTAAAAATGAATTTAATATGAATATTTCAAAGTCTATCTAATATATATATTTTAAGAAAAATAAAAAAAAGAAATAGTCAAAAAAAACACCAACTTGCGTTCCAGGGGACTCGAACCCGTCCCCTTTCCTGTGCATATTACACGCATAACCACCAGACCAAACACCAAGTTATTGATTTTACTCAGATTTAAATATATTTAACCTATTATTACAAGTCATCTTCTTCCCCAATTAGCTTTACATAAACCCTAACCCTAGCCCTAATTCTAATTCTAATAACCCATATATATACCCGATTCAAAGCTGTAATAGAGGGCTCTTGTAGAGCATGATGTAAGAAATAAAACGGCAATAAAAACAAGGACTCACAAAGGTGTTTAAGGGCCGATATGGAAGCTTCAAGACCCGCACAAAATCCGACCCTTGGGACTCGTTTCTGACGCGTTTAGGAGGTATTTTTTCGTGGGTTAGATTGTGTGGATGTGCAGCAACGAGTTGAGGTGATCAATTTATATATTAGTGATGAAACCCGAACGTTTTGAGCTCATGTTTATATCTCGATGGTTACAACATAAAATCGAATCATTGCCCACTTTAAAACGCGTTTAAAACTCAATTGATGGCTGGAAACTCTTTATTATGGTTGGAGAAACGTAAACCCACCTTAATTAGGTGTTAAAACACCAAGGAATCCCAAGGAGCAAGTCGCCGGACATAAATTCCGGCCGTCGGAATTGGATGTGGCCGGAAAACCGTGGTCCAGGGGAGAGGGAAGACAAACTTTTTAAAAGTTTGATTTTTGGCAGTTTTGGTCCCTCATTTTTAACTTAGTTAGTTTTGAGTGTAACTTGGTTAGTAATTCCTTTATAAAACTTAACAAAACTAACTACATTTTAACTTAAACCATTTTTTTTTCTTAAACTTGTTATCTTAACTTATAAAATAACTAATTAAGGTTGTATTTCGTAAGTTTCGACTAAAATTCACACATTCAGTAGCGTTTAAAATTTTTAATTTGAAAATAACTCACGTTTTAAATAAATTTGACAACATTGAAAGGTATAGGGACTATAATGAAAATATTTCAAGGGTTATTTTTGTAAATCTGACGAAAGACGAGGGTGACGGATGTCACAGGCTCCCCTACTTTAGAAAATTTCGTCTCGAAATTTCTTTCAAGTGAAGGTTTCTGGTGTATGTGTGCATGTTATCGATGAAAATCAGTTACGAATTGGTCCAAGAAAGGTTTATAAACTCGGTTCGTAGGGTTCCTAAAAACAGGTATAAGATTAACAGAAAATTTATAATCGTTTAGGTTCTACGTGCAATTACGGAGCATATAAGAATAAGATTTGCCATTAACAACCTCCATAGTAAAAGAATAGGTAAAGTGAGGGCAAATACGATCAAGCAAAGGTTCAACTTCTAACGAGACAAAACTCCTATCCATACTGGTATCAAACAAAATCGAAGCATATAAGTTAGTAATAAGAAATGTACCATTGACAACGTCGTTGGTAGCTTGATCTTGATTAGCGTTGATGTTGAAGGCACGACCACGAGCTGGAGCTGCTTGGATTGCTGGAACTGCTGGAGCTGCTGGAAGTGCTGGGGTTTGCTGACGAGACTGAATGAAAGCAGCTAAATGAGGACACCTATCTTGCCTGTGGTTAGGATCACCACAAGCATAGAAAGCTCTGGGTTGACCAGTCCTCTGGTTTTGAGCATTCCCAGGTTCAGTTTCCCGACAGTGAGAAGCAGTGTGGCCTGCTTTGCCGCAAGTGTCACATTTATAGCAGGGTCGAGTAGTTGGATGGTGAAAGTTGCATGAAATGCATTTAGGGTGTGAACCCGAATAGTTTCCCTTAACCTTTTGAGTTTGGGGTGCAGTAGATGTGTTTGCAACAGGAACCTGGTTAAGGGGTGTAACAACAGCATAGTTCTGGTTTCCACCTTTTCGTTTCTTATTGGAACTAGAGGTAGAGACAGAGTTCGCTTGAGACGGTTCAGTAGTAGCAGGGGCTTCAGTAGATCTTTTAGTACCCTTACGAGTTAGAGTACCATCCTTGACATGCTTGTCAGTAAGAGATGCTGCGAGACGAATGGCATCTTCTACAGTAGCAGGTTTACTTCCCATAACCGAATCATGGATCTGAGGTGGCAGTCCCTCAATATACTTCTCAATAGCCAAGGATACCGGGGTTACCATACGAGGAATCAGTAAGCTTAACTCGTGATAACGGTTGTTGTAGGGAACATTGTTTCCACTATCCTGCTTGAGGTGATAGAACTCATCCTCCAATTTCTTCATCTCACTACGAGGACAGAACTCAGTAGTCATGACAATTTTGAAATCATCCCAAGACATAGCTAAAGCAGCTTCCGTCCCTCGAGCATGTTTTTCACCATTCCACCAAGTGAGCGCTCTCTTTTGAAGAACACCCGTGGCATGACGAACACGTAAGTTGGCTGGACAGTCGCTATTAATGAACGTATTCTCCATACTTTCAAACCATTCAAGTAACCCAGTGGCCCCCTCAGTGCCATTAAACTTGTTGGGATGGCAAGAGTTGAAGTGCTTGAAAGTGCACTTATTCTCACTAGCCCCACCATTTCCACTTGCATCCCCGTTAGAGTTCCCATTTGAGCTACCGTTCAGGTTAAGGTTTGGAATAATAGCATTAATGATGTTAGGAACAAGTGTTTCCAACTTGTCATTGAGCATGGTCGCGATACGCTGATCAGATTTCAGTTTAGCCTGACGCTTCGAGGCTCTCTTACGAGATTCGCGATCAGACATCTACAAAAGTGCACAATAATTATGAGATTTGATTCCAAAAATCTTGGAAATGCCATAGTTTATATCAAGACAAATAACACATAACATGAGATATAGTAATTATAAATTGATATAAGAAAAATTATGAGTATCATAAAGAAAATAATGATAAAAATTCAAATGAAAAACAATACCAAGTATAAAACGAGATATAAGAGTGTTTCCAAAGAAACTGTTGACTGACTAAAGTAATTGAAATATTATTAGTGACTTGTGGGGGCGTACTTTAGCCTATAAGTGAATGCTCATCCCGAGAATTCCCAGGTAGGTAAACGGGTCCCTCGTCTGATTGGGATTTATACGAATTACCAACCTAGACAGAAAACTCAGAATACAGGCGCTCACCCTTCCAGATTGCACGTGCCCCGTCACAAATAATTTCCAAAACTTTAGTGGATCTTGAAATGTGGAAATATATATATCCTCGAGATGTGTATTTCACTCCTAACTCAAAGATATACTTCCAAATAGTAAAAATATGATGGAGTGAAACTGGTCACTAAGATAAGGATGTCACTCCTAGCTTAGTGAGTAAGTTTCTTTTGGAGGGATAGATTCCTTGAGATTTGGACGTCTCCTATCTTAAAAGGAAAATATTCCAAGATAAATAAAATAAATAAATAAAACATATAAAGAGTGAAACTATTCACCAAGGTATGGATATCACTCCTAACTTGGTGTTTTCGTTCCATTTGTAGAATAAAAATCTTCTCCGAGTATAATGAAAAGGAGAAAATATATCTAAAGAAATATGAGGATAAAAGAAAGCATATATTGGGTAGCTTAGTTATAGTCTAGGTCAAAAGCATTTACTAATAACCTAATTCCCTATAACCATGGCTCTGATACCAATCTGTAACACCCCTACCGATGGCGGAAACATCGAGGTGTCACGTAGTGACGATTGTTCAATAGCACATGGACTAAATTGTAAATATTACTAGCAAATAACTTCCATTATTCAAAACGAAATACAAAGAGTCTTAATAGAAATCTCAAACATAAATATTAAATGTTCAACTTTTTATTTAAGCACTAGGACCAGCCTAAGCGTGAAAGCATGAAACATCAAACGTCACCTGAAACATGTACAAAACAATTTTGTCAACACATATAATGTATTGGTGAGTACATCCGTTTGTTATATATAGTAAGGTAAACTTTAGCAATTCGTGTGTTATTTTGCAAGGTGTAATAAGTGGTATCCGGGTCAAATCAACCCTAAGAGAAGAAAGCAGATATATATAGTAAGAAAAGTGTTTAGCAATTCATGTGCGGTACCATTTGCAATTATGTAATAAGTAATATCCGTTCAAAACCAAACCTGAGAATAATGACTAACACATGACTAACCAACTGAATAATGAATTAACAAGACAATGACCAAGATTCTCTCAACAGAGTCTCAAGGGGGTATACCATAGTACTATTCATTGAAAAGCTAGGCCGCCCAGCGGTTAATGATTTTGACAAGTCATAGACACACCAATTAACATAAAGAAAACACACATGAGAATTGCATTAAGTATAAGAAATTGAAACTTGATTAATATATAAGTACATGAGTCACCCCAAAGTAGTAAAACGGTAAAAAGGGGGAAAATATACTCACAGTTTGCGAAAGCGATCAAAATCCACTTAAGCAGTTGTGAGCTAAGTAGTGAGAATTCCGAGGAATTCAACCTATAACGTATATGAATACTAGTAAGGTAAAGTCTACAAAGTCTAAGGTATCTAGGGTCTAAGGCATTAGGGTTTGCTAAGTCGATTTGGGGAATTAGAGGTTTTATGATTTGTCGAATTAATGTAAAAGTTGTATATTAAAAATAATATACCAAAGTTTGTAATATGATTTAGGTAATATAATTATTACCAATTAAATATTTAGATAACAATATGTTTGAATAATTAAGACAAAATAATTTAGTTAGTTACTTTAACTAAATTAAAATAATACGATAATCATAAATATATAAATAATTTTTGTGTTACACAACGATTCAACAAAAAAAATAATTAAAACATTAAACCATACGAGTATTTCTGTTTTATAAGAAAAACATTTATAAAATAGATGTTTATATTGTATAAATAAATAAATGTTTTATTATGTCTAACTAAACGTAAATAAGACTAATAATACTATACGTGATCCAAAAATATTTATTTTATAGAAAATGGATGATTTCTGATGTATACATATTAGAATAATTTTCCCATAATTTATATAAACTTATTTATATTTAAAACTGATTTAATGAGATTAAATCATGTTTAAATGATTAAAAATGTGAAAATTAATAAAAATAAATGTTTTCTTGACCAATAATTTTTATTTCAGTTGAGAATGGTTAGAAATAATTACTCAAAAAGTTTGAGATTAAAATCATTAAAAATGAAGTTTTTATCAATTATTTATGATTAAAACAATTTAATTCAATAAAAATATAAAAATAAAACATTTTTCAGAAAATAAAAATGTGGAAATGTTCTTTATGATGTCAAGAAGCTACACCTAAATTTTCATAATTTTTGGAGTAAAAATGAATTTAATATGAATATTTCAAAGTCTATATAATATATATATTTTAAGAAAAATAAAAAAAAGAAATAGTCAAAAAAAACACCAACTTGCGTTCCAGGGGACTCGAACCCGTCCCCTTTCCTGTGCATATTACACGCATAACCACCAGACCAAACACCAAGTTATTGATTTTACTCAGATTTAAATATATTTAACCTATTATTACAAGTCATCTTCTTCCCCAATTAGCTTTACATAAACCCTAACCCTAGCCCTAATTCTAATTCTAATAACCCATATATATACCCGATTCAAAGCTGTAATAGAGGGCTCTTGTAGAGCATGATGTAAGAAATAAAACGGCAATAAAAACAAGGACTCACAAAGGTGTTTAAGGGCCGATATGGAAGCTTCAAGACCCGCACAAAATCCGACCCTTGGGACTCGTTTCTGACGCGTTTAGGAGGTATTTTTTTCGTGGGTTAGATTGTGTGGATGTGCAGCAACGAGTTGAGGTGATCAATTTATATATTAGTGATGAAACCCGAACGTTTTGAGCTCATGTTTATATCTCGACGGTTACAACATAAAATCGAATCATTGCCCACTTTAAAACGCGTTTAAAACTCAATTGATGGCTGGAAACTCTTTATTATGGTTGGAGAAACGTAAACCCACCTTAATTAGGTGTTAAAACACCAAGGAATCCCAAGGAGCAAGTCGCCGGACATAAATTCCGGCCGCCGGAATTGGATGTGGCCGGAAAACCGTGGTCCAGGGGAGAGGGAAGACAAACTTTTTAAAAGTTTGATTTTTGGCAGTTTTGGTCCCTCATTTTTAACTTAGTTAGTTTTGAGTGTAACTTGGTTAGTAATTCCTTTATAAAACTTAACAAAACTAACTACATTTTAACTTAAACCATTTTTTTTTCTTAAACTTGTTATCTTAACTTATAAAATAACTAATTAAGGTTGTATTTCGTAAGTTTCGACTAAAATTCACACATTCAGTAGCGTTTAAAATTTTTAATTTGAAAATAACTCACGTTTAAATAAATTTGACAACATTGAAAGGTATAGGGACTATAATGAAAATATTTCAAGGGTTATTTTTGTAAATCTGACGAAAGACGAGGGTGACGGATGTCACAGCAGAGATTGAGGGCATACCTCGTGCGTATGAGCAGGGTGAGTCTCTCTGATCAGTGGATACCATGGATCAGAGAGATTCAAGCTAATCAAACGACTATCATCACTCGATTAGCTTGAATCTCTCTGATCCATGGTATCCACTAACCGTAGCGATCATTACAGTTATTTGGAATGTTTCTGATCATTACAATAACGATCGCTTCACAACGCCGAAAACGACTATCATCACTCGATTTCTTTCGACAACCAGTACAACGAACTCTGTATGGGTTGCTTGTTAGCGTTGATCCTACTGTCGATTTCTTTCGACAACCAGTACAGCTGAAATATTATATTACAATAATATTACCTTGAGAAAAAAGTTGTGTTTGAAGCCTTGTTCTTTTAGTTTACATTTTGTTAGGACTTTAAACACAGAAGATGAAGGGTTAGTTAGTAAGTTACTCAATATTGCCGGGATGCAAATCGTGATGTGATGGATTTTTATATTTGCAACCTAGTTCCTTTCTACCTGGTTGCAAAGGAACTTCAGGTCAGCCAGACGTTTGTCAAAAGCAAATGTGAAGATCAAGATCAAGAAGAACAGTGCTCCAACACGGCCAGAGATATCTGTCAACGATGAAGGCAACAAACTTGAAATCAATGGGAAGGTGAACAATTCCAAAGGTCTTGATGAATATCTTCATCAATCTCCTTGATCTATGCATAAGTGTGAGAGTCGATTTTCCTATGAGGGTGACTAACAAAGAGATGGTCTTTTTGATGAATGTATTATTCACAAATACATTTGTTTAACTATTTTAGCAACTTCCATAAGAACTCTCCATTTTTCAAACACGGTCATTTTGTATGGTATTAGGGGTTGGAAACTCTGAAGACCAATGACCCTATGACAATTTGATTGATATCCTCCATTGCTATTTCTGCCACCTCGTATGATTTGAAGGTGTGTGTTGTATGTATAAATAGTGAATTATTGTAGTGTGTTAGGTATATGATGGAAGGGTTTGAAAAGAAATAGCACAAGTCCTTCTTTAATGTTGTTTATAATTAAAAGGAACTAGGTTGCAAAGGAACTTTAGGTCAGCCAGACGTTTGTCAAAAGAATTTTGTACTGTGCATTCTCACATGAACATCCAACAACAATGGTATATGAATAGTGACCCTCTGTAAGGGTCTTGATGAATATCTTCATCAATCTCCTTGATCTACGCATAAGTGTGAGAGTAGATTTCCCTATGAGGGTGACTAACACGGTTAGTGGATACCATGGATCAGAGAGATTCAAGCTAATCAAACTCATATCTCAAGCCGGTGCAAGTTATGTTGGAGCAATGGTTGTGGAAAGAAATCGACAGTAGGATCGGCGCTAACAAGCAATCCATACAGAGTGATGATAGTCATTTTCGGCATTGTAAAGCGATCATTACTGTAATGATCAGGAACATTCCAAATAACTGTTCAGGTATGGATCCTTTGATCAGAAAATATATTCTCAAACAATTCCTAAAATAAATCTTTCGATAATCGCTACGGTTAGTGGATACCATGGATCAGAGAGATTCAAGCTAATCAAACTCATATAAAGTGTTCGATGTCATTGTGAGTACACATTGTGCATGACATTACATTTTGCATGTGTCATTTCAATTGGGCCATACAGGGTGCCAGTCCTACAGCAAACCGACTTTAAAGTAAACATACTTGAAATCAGTGGGAAGGTAAACATACTTGAAATCCATGGGAAGGTAAACATACTTAAAATCAATGGGAAGGTAAACAATGAAGGCAAACATATTTGAAATCAATGGGAAAGTAAACAATTCCAGCACTTGGATATCAGCCAGACGTTTGTCAAAAGAATTATGTACTATTCATTCTCACATGAATATCCTTTGATGAATCAATTAGGGGTTGGAAACTCTGAAGACCAATGACCCTCTGGCAAACCTCCGTAAAGGTCTTCAGAGTTTCCATGGGAAGGTAAATGTAACGCCCAGCGTTCTCGAATAATATAATAATAATATTTTATTCATAAGACGATGCGTTAATTCGTTAACAATAATATCTCGATAACAGGAAATACATTTTTTTATTATTCATTTATAAATTAAATTACTTGATTAGCGTTGAAACTAATAATAACACGTTGTAAGTATTAACATATTAGTAAACCAACACTTATCCTGGTAAATTTCTAAACGCGACAAAAATATATATATATAATAAATACGTAGTCCAAATACTAGTCCTACGTCGGTTTATATAAATAAATTACATAATATAATTATTCTATTGATTAAACGAGTCTAATTCATAAACGAGACCCGAGTCGGTAACGAGTTCGTATACGCGGTGTCCACCTAACCAACCCTACCTATATAATATCTTATTATCTTCTTCTTCCTCATTCTAGTTTCAAAACAATAGCCACTTCACTTATCTCCTCCTTCACCTCTCTAACTCTTCTCCCTCATCTAACCCTTCTCTGCACTCATTCTCCACACTACAACCATCACTACTTGCTTCTCCTTTCCCTCTCTAGATGGAAGCGCCGCCAACAACTACCACCACCTGCGCCGCCAACAACCACCTCCACTCGAGTCACCATAACCTGCTGCCAATAACAACCACCACTCGAGCTCCTTCCTTTCCTCCCTAAATAAGCAGCGGCGGCAACAGCAAGAGCCACCATCACCCGAGCCTACAACCACCACCACGCACATACACCGAGGTGGTGTTATCGGTGGAGCATCAGCAGCCAAACCAGCGCCGCACACCCCACCTCCTGACGACTGGCCACATCTTGTTGCTCGAGTGTTGGTTAGCGACTAAGGTCATTTGGCTTTGGTCAGATCTAGTTAGTCGGGTCAAGGTGTTCGAAGGGTTATCGCACCATGTTGTTTGGTTCAGGGTGATGTCGATTAGACCTTGGTTTCGGGTGGTGGCTGACCAGAGACGGACAAGACAGCAGCAGCAGCACAGTTGGTACCAGGTCGTGTTGTTCAGGAGCTGGAATGGTTTGTTCCGGTTTTGGTTTGGGTTGCGTTCTTTCCGGCCAAGTCTGGTCAACCTTGGTCAAGATTCGATTCAGTTAGTTTATTATCCTCTCGGGTCGAGCCATTCTGTCAAATGTTTTTCTGATTCGAGCAACAGTCAACATCAGTCAGACACAAATCAGGCCCGGTCAACTGTAGTCAACCGTGGTCAAACCTGGTCAACAACCCAGACGGTCAAACTGGTCAACACGAGTTATGATTCGGTTCGCGAGCTTGAATATTGGGAAGGTATAACGCGCCGTGACTCTTGCTTAGTTATTTTATTTGTCTTGTAGAAACATTGTATATAAATATATATAAATTACGAACGCTTAAACGAACCGAACCGAATTATGACAAAACTTACCTTTATTAATAAGCTTGGATTTTGTTAATAAATATTAATACTAGAATGCTCAAATGTCGAACTATATGCATACATAAGCATTACTTGCCGAGCGCAAAATTCTTGTTCATTATAGTTAATGAGTTAATCAATTGTCGTGTCTAAAAGCTTAGTCACCTATGTGTTGCATAATTGTACATTTGATATTTTGGGAAAATATAGACAACTTGAGTTGTCTGGTTTTCTAACAAAAACAGAGGAAACTTTGCCCAAATTTTTACAAAATATAACTATAATTTTGTACAAAAGAAGTTGGTTTTACAAATAGACACTATCCAAACTTTACTTTGTCATGATAGGAATGCGCATAAATAAAAAAAATATATTTATTAGTACGTGTATAAACATAATATGTACACATGTTACATGTACATTATTATCACTATCCTGAGCGCTTCTTTTACAACTAGTTTCAAGTCGCGATTCTGAACATATCATATTAAAGTATATATTGTATATGACTATACATTCACATATATTTTCTAGAAACTAAACCAAGTACAATCGGTTCGTTAAGTCATACACACTTTAAGACGCGCATTCGTTCAATGCGAGTCTAGGTAGTTGAATAAACTATCTATACAATCAATAAATGAAACAAGTGTATTTGCATTAGGATTTAAAGCATCATTTATTTTTAATAGGATACAAGAGCTCAATTAATCCAAGTTCAGACTTGCTGCTACTTGCTAATACTTATACAGTGAATTTCAGGTGAGTTTTACATAGCCCCTTTTCTATTTCACTATTTTGGGGTGAAACATGTTACAACATTCTATCTACAATTCAATCATAAAGTGTCTATGTGTTATTCTATGTTGCATTATGTCTTAAACATGACTAGGGTAAGCACAATATTCTAGCATAATCATTAACATTGATCAGCCGACGGTATACAATGATAGATCTATTGGACTGACAATCCCACCCGGATACGTGTACCTCCTACATAGGTAGCGTGGGTGATTGTTATCGAATTCATAACATAATCGAGTGAACCATGAGCGTATGGGATGGACCACAATATTCTAGTCACAAGGTTTGATTATGCACTCGATTTACCCGATAGTATGTTTTCACATATGGACTAGACTTGCCATGACACTTGAATTGTACAAGTTTTATTCAATTATCAAAACCTATGTAATTCTCATCAACTTTTGTTGACCCAAAATATTTTCAAACTTAATATGTTTCAGGTTATAGCTTGCTTGAAGATTAGAGTTAATGCTTGAAGATGTGTATTTAGTATTATTCATTTTGATGTACAAATTCTTGTAGAACAATTGTATGTAATGTAATTAAATCAATTATTGAAATTTATTATTTACCATGAGCTACTGAACAATCATCAATACGTGACATCCCGATGTTTCCGCTAGGGGTGAGCAATAAACGGTTCCGAACCGCGAAAACCGTGAAACCGACCCGGAACCGCTAGAACCGAACCGAATTAATGTTATAGGTTCTGGTTCTGGTTCCGGTTCTCATGTTTTGGCATAATCGGTTCCCGGTTCGGTTCCGGTTAGAACCGACGGGTCCTGTTAAAAACCGTTAGAACCGTTTTGAATTAAATTTAATATTTAAATATTTTATTATTAGTTTGAAATAGAATGTGTTGTTTCCTTTTTTATAGTTCTTAACACTTTTAAATTGTTTTACTTGGTAGGAATGTAGAGTATTGCCTTAGGTGATAGTTAGCAGTCAGCACAGCTTGTTCTGACCCGTTTAATCTGTATAAAAAGAATGATCTGATCCGAACAAAACATATTTTGATACGTAAACTGCTATACTATTAGTAATCATGGTTAACACAAACTGTTGATAATTTTTTTTAAGAAAAATCATTGTTTTTGTTTATTTTTTTTATTTAATTGTTAATGTTAATTTTAGGATTTTATTGACAACCGGTTCCGGTCTAGAACCATTTCATGAGAACCGTTTCACCCGGTTCTGGAACCGAACCATTTAGTAATTATCGGTTTCGGTTCCGGTTCTCATATTTTGGAATAAACGGTTCGCGGTTCGGTTCGGTTCGGTTCGGTCCGGTTTTGAACCGTTGCACAGCCCTAGTTTCCGCCATCGGTTGGGGTGTTACAGTAAACATACTTGAAATCAATGGGAAGGTAAACAATGAAGGTAAACATACTTGAAATCAATATGAAGGTAAACAATACCAGCACCTAGCCACACATTTGTCAAAAGAATTTTGTACTATGCATTCTCACATGAATATCCTTTGATGAATGTATTAGGGGTTGGAAACTCTGAAGACCAATGACCCTCTGGCAAACCTAGAGCTACCAACCATCCAGTTGTTTTCAGGTTGTCTTCATCGTTGACAGATAATGAGATTTGGTATTGGATCATAAGCAAAAAGGTAGACCACACCACTGTGAGTAGATAAATTTCCTAGTGGTTGGAAACTCAGATGAATGGTGACCCTTTGACAATTGGTTAGTTAATGTTCTTTATATATGAATAGTGACCCTCTACAAAAGGTCTTGATGAATATCTTCATGAGTTGGAGCAATCCCTGTGTTGGATGGAAAATGTCTTTGGCTTAAATGTCTTCTTGAGTTGAGTTTTAGTGAACCCTGGGTTGGATTGAAAGTGTCTTCGGTTTAAATGTCTTGTTGAGTTGAGTTGGAGCAATCCATGTATTGGATGGAAAGTGTCTTCGGCTTAAATGTCTTGTTGAGTTGAGTTGGAGCAATGATTAGCTATGTTGGAGCAATGTCAATAAAAGTTGGTGGTTATTATTTTGTTTTTTAATTTTTATAATTTTTTTTACAATAATTATATTAAAAAAAAACACCAATTCAAAACACAAAAAATACAACAAAAATAAAAGTTGGATTTCAAGCGCCTTGCTTAGGCCGAAGCGATGCGCCTAGGGTCAAATCAAAATAACTTACCTCGGTCCGAGGTAGTTAAATGTCTTGTTGAGTTGAGTTGGAGCAATCCATGTATTGGATGGAAAGTGTCTTCGGCTTAAATGTCTTGTTGAGTTGAGTTGGAGCAATGATTAGCTATGTTGGAGCAATGTCAATAAAAGTTGGTGGTTATTATTTTGTTTTTTAATTTTTATAATTTTTTTTTACAATAATTATATTAAAAAAAACACCAATTCAAAACACAAAAAATACAACAAAAATAAAAGTTGGATTTCAAGCGCCTTGCTTAGGCCGAAGCGATGCGCCTAGGGTCAAATCAAAATAACTTACCTCGGTCCGAGGTAGTTAAAAAAGTAACCAAAGCGCCTCGCTTAGACCAAAACAATTTGAAGGGGTGGAGGGTGGGAATAGAAGTGGGGGGTGTTAATATAATCACCCATCCTAGAATCAGACACCTCGTGTTACTTGCACACTTCACCAAAAAAAAATTATTCTTAGTATATTAAACTCCATTGAGAATCTAATGCAAAGGTCAAATAGACACAATAATATCAGGATCAAAAAGGAGCAGTTAACTAACCTATTGATGTGGTTGACCTAATTCTAAAACAGTATAATAATATCAATATCAAATAGTTCATACTATAAAACTATTTCAAACATTTGCTTATATGTTACCTTAAAGCTCACTTAAGTAGAATAAAGAGTTTCAACGAACGCTGCTAATCATCATTCATAACCGGCTTGTTAAAAATATAAGCTTGAGCCTGATTTCGAGCCTAAATTAAATCTCATTTAATAAAACGAGCTCAATTTTACGTGCCGGGTTTGACTATACTCGTGATCCTAAGAGAGCATTTATTTATAAAAATATAATAATTAATATTTTATAACATAAATATGGGTAGGGATCCTGGAGAACACTTTGGTAATTGAGAACTGAGAGAACTATTCTGAACCACACATTTCTCTAAGACAATTTATTTTATTTTTTAATTTTTCTTTGCTAAATCGCAGCTTTTCTTGCAAGAATATATTTATTTTCATTTATATAATACATGTGTATATTGTCAAAAGGGAAAATATAAATTGAAAACCTCCTTGAGTTGAGAAAACTTAAAAAACTATGTAAAAACCATCTAAAAAGAATTTTTTTTTTTGCAAAAAAAAAAAAAAACACAATGTAACATACATGTATTTTAGCGTTTTGGGATAAAAAAAACAAAAAAAAACACCGATGGGATATTTAAAAAATAATAAACAAAGTTTGCGTTGTAACATATGTTTTCAGCTTTTTAACATATGTAACAGAGCTGTTAACATATGTTTTTAGCTTTCAAAGTAAAAATGTGTAGGAGTTGAATGTAAAAGATGAAAACTATTAAGGTTAAAAGTATAAAAGAAAAGAAAAAACGAAGTATGGTAGAACTTACAAAGCATGGTGTACAACCCTTTCATGCAAACAGTTATTAAGCATGATGTAGAACACTATGAAGCACAAAACCACTTATAAATTAATATTAAAATGTTTAACTACAGACGCACTCTTGAAAAAATTGTATTGAAACGTAAAGCTAAAAATTTGTTTAAAATACATGGGATAAAGTTCAAAGTAAAAAAGTGTAGGTGTTAAAAAAAGCGCCGATGAGATATTTTTTAAAAAAAATAAACAAAGTTTGAGCTGTTAACATATGTTTTCAGCTTTTTAATAGCGCAAACTTTGTTTATTTATTTATTTTTAAATATCTTATCGGCGCTTTTTTATTGTTTTAGCCAAAAACGCTAAAATACATATATGTTACCTTGTGTATTTTTAATGTACGGTTTTACTTAACGTGATTAATTTTGTTTTGATTTTTTCTTAACATGATTATATATGTTTTTGTTTTTTCCTAACATAATTTTTAATAACACCAATTTTTGTTTGCTTAATGTGATTTTTAGGCCATTACATAATCACTCACCCCCCCCCCCCCCCCCCCCTCCAAAAAAAAAAAAAAAAAGCTATGAGGGAATTTAGCATTGTAGCGCGATTACATGTAGCGCTTTTGCTTCAATGTCCTCCGTTAGAAATGTAACGAAAAGAATACTCTTTCGCTAGCCTATGTTGTTTTTCTGCTAGTTACAAAACTGGCATCGCATTTTTTCCAACCGTAGACAAAGAGAGATCAACGACTAGGAAGCATTTCCGCTTCGTGCAATTTCGTATTTCCTATGTACGCAACTATACATGTATGTGTGTATACATATGAGATTGCAAATTTGAAGAATGTCAAAATATTCCAAACAATTGCAACATGTTTCTTTTAGAGTCAACGAGACACCATGCATGTGAGTACTTAACATTTTGTCAACATAGTAGGTAGCTCAACTCCATTTCTATCACTCACTAGCAAAATTTGGTTAAAATCTTTGTTGACCAACTCATATCCATCATCACATGATTGCATCAATTATTTTCAACTTCTAATTTAATAATAAAACTCGTTTTTTTTTTTTTTTTTATTAATCCATGCATACACCAAGTTAACTACTACTCCTATCCAAATCAATCAACACAAACCAAATGCGCAAATCTTGTCTATAAATAGTTCAATCTAGTTTTCCACTTCCATCACAATTCACAAACGTTAACACAAATCTTTCATTAACCATTGTGTGTTCATTGGAAGCTAGCCCATTATACCACAATGGCTCAAGCAACGTCAATCACCATGTTCATGGTTCTACTCATTTCTACCATGGCTCTAGCCAAGGGGTCTTACCTCTACCCTCAGTTCTATGACCGGTCATGTCCACAAGCTAAAGACATCGTTCAGTCTGTCGTTGCAAAAGCTGTTGCCAAAGAGGCTCGTATGGCGGCTTCTTTACTCAGACTCCATTTTCACGATTGTTTTGTCAAGGTTTGTTATGTATTCCAGCTGAATAGATATTGCCAATGCTCGAAAATGCAACCGTTTCTACATAATAGCTATCTAAAACTATTATCTATACCTAATAAATAAGTAACTATTGCGTTGCGTGTCATAGCTGTGAGCCAAAGATTATTTTTCCCACTAATCTTATTTCATCCTTTGTATTCTATTTCTTTATTTTGATTTTTTTTAAAAGGTTAATTAAAAAAATGCATTACTAGTACTTGTATTATTGTTTTATTCTTAAATCTTCGTTACTTACTATTAATATATTTTTTTTTATCAAACCTATGTAATACATGATGAGTTTCCAACCTGGTATTTTTCTATATATTAAAATAAAGACACATCAATAGTGACTTTGAGTTTTACTACCACATTATTTTGTATGGTCACATTTACCTTACGTTATTTTGACTCTTTGTTAATATCATAGTTATCAAAGGCGCTAGGCGCACTCAAGGCGCATAGGCCTTGCCTGGGGCCTAGGCGCGAGGCGCAAAAAAAACGAGGGCCTGAGATAAAAAAAAAGCGAACAAAGAAAATAAAGAAAAATATATTAAAATACTACTATTTTCATCTATTTAGTATCAAAAATTTTAAAATACTGATGTATTAGTGTATAGTAGTAGTTTTCCATAGATAAAGTAGAGATTTGGCTGGAATTTAGCCATAATTTAATGAATTTGGCTGAAAACTCTTCGGAATTTGGGAATCTAGCTTAAATCTGCGCCTAAACCATCACCTGGAGAATTAAAGCGCAATTTGCTTGACTCAAAGCGCTAATGCATCGCCTCACCTAAAAAAATGGGCCTAGGCGCAAGAGGCGATGGCTTTTAACAACTATGGTTAATATTTGCCAACTTTTTGCTTGAAATTTAAAATTCTTACATTTTTTTCTATATTAAAGGAACACTTTATTAGAGGTACCCGTTAACGTGCACCGCCCTTTTTGGCATGCATTAATATTGATAAAACCTTTTTTTTTTCCCAACATGCACTAATGCTTATGAACTATTTTTAGCATAGTCGTAATGATACTTTTAGTACCCGTAATGCTTTGGTACGGTATCTGATTTTTGTTGATTCACCTTGAGCCATGAAAACATTTGTATATGAAGCTTTGTGTAACGTTTATATATAATGCAAATGTTGTTACAATGATTACAAACTAATAACTCGTTTCGCAACCAAATGATGATTTTAGGGGTGTGATGCTTCGATACTTCTCGACAACAGTGGAAGCATAATTAGCGAGAAGGGGTCCGTCCCTAACCGCAACTCGGCTCGTGGGTTTGAAGTCATTGATCAAATCAAAGCTGCATTGGAGAATGCGTGCCCACAAACCGTCTCCTGTGCTGATATCATGGCTCTGGCAGCTAGAGACTCCACCGTTTTGGTACGTATCGTTGATCCTAGAACGTTACAGATTTGTGTTGTACAACTCATGAATGCATTAAAATTAGTATTGTTTTCTTTATATAAACATGTTTTAATCTTGTATAGGCTGGTGGACCAAGTTGGGAAGTCCCATTGGGCAGAAGGGACTCATTAAGTGCAAGTTTGAGTGGTTCAAACCAAAACATTCCTGCTCCAAACAATACTTTCCAGACCATTCTAACTAAATTCAAGCTCAAGGGTCTTGACATTGTTGATTTTGTAGCACTTTCAGGTAAGATCTTGAAATGAAAGTTTAAATTGGTCATGTTTGTGGGTTGTGGGTCCAAGCTGGCAAGACCCCGTAAATTTGACACAACCTCAAACATGACACGAAACCAAAAAAGATGTACATGAACTGAACACGGCACATGTTTTCACAAGCTGACATGAGCATGGCCCATTTTACTTTTTTTTATATTGATATACTGAGCACATATAAAATAAATGTGTTTAAACTACAAAACTTGATTTTAAGTTCCATTCTATGTTATATTTTTGACATAATAGACACAAGTTTAAGTCTACCCGAAACTAACTCAAATCCATTTAGACTAAACTAAATCCCACAAATTTTATGTTAAGTTCAAGTCGTGGTTTGTAAGACATTCACACCCCTAAGTGTACTCGACTTTTTTTCGGTTCAATCCACAAGATTACACCGTCATTTAAATAATAGTTTTTATAATTACTTTGACTTAATATATAGTTTTTTGTTAATAAAAAAGGAAACATAAATTGATGAACCCAAACACGACCCATTCTGATTTGTCCTAAAACCTTTCAGGAAGTCACACAATAGGAAATGCTAGGTGCACCAGTTTCAGGCAAAGGCTATACAACAACACAGGCAACGGGCGGCCCGACTTTTCACTAGACCAATCATACGCAGCCAAGCTTCGCCAGAACTGCCCAAGATCCGGAGGCGATCAGAACTTGTTTTTCTTGGATCCCGTGTCACCCACAAAATTCGACAACAATTATTACAAGAACTTAATAGCAAAAAAGGGACCTCTAAGCTCTGATGAAATACTTTTTACTCAAAACCAAGAAACAATGCAGTATGTAAAGCAGTATGCTGCAAATCAAGAGTTGTTCTTCCAACAATTTGCAAAGTCAATGATTAAAATGGGAAATATTTCTCCGTTGACTGGTAAAAGTGGTCAAATCAGAAAGATTTGTAGGAAAGTCAACGGTTAAATATGAGCTTAATTACCATACTATCATGCGATCAAATTTAGTAATCATTGTGTTTTAATGTTATAAAGTGCTTTTCAATTTCATTATATCTTATTTTGTACAATAAGATAAGTATTGTAATTTTGTAAGTTGTATTAATTTATGTTGTTGTGAAAGTTGTATCCTCTTTTTGCACGTTTTAAAATATGACCAAGAAACCATGTGCACACACACGAGTCAACAGTTTGGTCATAAGAAAAAAATAAGTAACGACATCACAATCATAGAAACAAGTCAAAACCATTTGTAAGATGTAAAGATAAAACACACAAATACAAGAAAAGATATATAGAGCTTATTTTTGGTCGTTTTGTATTTGAGATTAGGTGGAGGAATTATTATCATGTGAAGAAGAGACTTGAAAAGAGTATGGCCGGGATAAAATTTCATTTGTTGAGTATGCTTTCTTGAGCCGTGGCGTATTCAAGAATTATTTTCAAGTGTTTCTTTGGTAGATTCTTGCTGATTTTCGCTAATTTATCAATTTTTTCCACTAAATTTTTTAATTTTTTCCAAACCGAGGGGGTTCAAGGAATCCTCTGGATTCGTCACTATCCTTCAACATATAATTTGAAATCAAATGATCCGATAATCTCTCTTATCATCTATATGTATAATACAGTTTTAGTTGTTCTAAACCAATTATATGTATCAACTTGTTCATGTTCAAGCACCTAAGAGTGAATATGACTATATGAGGTTCATTAGTTCCATTTCAACATAAGGATAAACTCTTTCAGTTTCAAAATTCACTGATACAAGTTTAATTACCTCCCATATGAGATTTTATGTTTAAAAAAAACCCTTAGACCATGTGTAATGGACATGATAGAGGCATAAATGAACTTGATAACGCCTGTAACACCGTCCCTTGGGCGTTATAGGGGCATAAAAGGGAGGGGCATTTATAATATAATTCCCAAAGAGCAAAAATATGGAAATTAATGATTTAAACGGCATTACGGGGCATTAACCATTACATATTTTTTGAAAGGGCTTTATGATGATAATGTGAAGGAAAATACGCCTTAAAGGGACATGATCTCACTGGAAGCATAATCGATCATTTGAAACTAGTTTTTCAATCCAAGTCACCAATTTGTCACTCTTGGTCAAACTTAGGCAAAATCACAAAAAGATATATAATTTGTATCAAACCACATGTTTTGCAATTAACTTTGTATTATTATTTAAAATATTTTACTGGTGGCTATACTTATTTTTCATCATAAGTGACGATTTTAATACAATCTTTCATAATATTACACTCTTGGTCAATATTTGTTAGAAACCATTGAGAACACTTGTATTCAAACTTTTGGTTATGTCTACATAACTAAAAATCAACCTGAGCCAACAAGTTATCAACTCATCTTTTACGACGAAATAAGGTAGTGTTCGTTTTACATAATGGAATAAAATCTAGATGGAATTAAAATTTAGATTCCATTCCTTATGTTGTTTATTTCAACAAAAGAAGGAATTGGAATCCCAAATCCATTCTTGATCATGTTTAGTTAGCTAAGTAATTGGAATTGGAAATGAATTCCTTCAAATCTATCTATATATAAAAGAAAACGTATATGCTAACGTGGCGTGCAATGGAGGCCTCAACTTCACTTGAGAGTGCCACGTGGCATCATAATGGAGAGTTTTTGGTGTTTTTGAATTATTTCCTTTTTAATTAAATTGAGTTATTTTAAGAAAAAAGAATTTAAAAAAAATTTAAAATTTTCTCTCTCATATTTCCTCCCATATTTTTTAAACGTTTATATCTTTTATATACGGGATTTTTTTTTAAAAAAAATTACACCAAATTAACGAGCGTTTTATTATCTTTCCAACGAGTACCATAGTGCTATATAAAAAACGGAGAAAAAATTTACTATTTTTTGTGGGGTTTCGTTCATACAGAAAAAAAACACACAAAGTGTTCATGTTATCACGTAAAATTAGATTTTGTGGGGAATATGAGTTATTACTGATTAGAGTACTATGAACATGCAATGATTGAAAGATTTTGTGGTTAGTTAACTTGAGCTATTTGCATTACTGATTAGAGTACTATGAACATGCAATGATTGAAAGATTTTGTGGTTAGTTAACTTGAGCTATTTGCAATAGGTTATCACGTAAAATTAGATTTTTCAACCCGGGACCCTCCCGGGGTAATGAGCTAGTTATTTAACTAAAGGAATTCAAGATCTTTACGAAATTTGAAGGAATAATTCAAGTAAAGTCATTGGAATATTCGACCGGTCATGGATGTCGAAAACGTCTTAACCTGAACTGGTCTGTTGCCGACTCACAACGCCTCACCCAACCCTCCTCGGTACCAACCAGCAAAAATTCGACCCGATCAACAAGCACCAAACCGCGACGCGACACGACACGACCCGACCTATCTTAGACCCGAAACTTCTTGACCTGACCTGGCTCACCGCCGACTCGTAACGTCTTGACGCAAACCAGACTGCCTCTGACACGAAACGTGTAGATCCGAAGCCCTGGCTGTCACCGGCCCACAACGTGTCGAACTGAACCGGTTTTTGCCAACTCACAATGTATTGATCTAACCCGCTGCTGACCAGCAACGTTTAGATACGACATGACCCGAAATGACTCGAAATGACCGTTAACGATTAATTAACCCTTCCCATGACCCGAAACGTCTTGACCTAAACTGACCTATAACGTGTTGAACTGACTCTGCCCTTCACCAACCCGACCCGTTAATGACTCAAACTGACCCTTCTCGTTACTAACCCAAAACTTCCTGACCCGAACTGACCCGAACATGCCGACCCTACCCGGCCAGCTACTGGCCGACAACTTTGGGACACAACACTGCCCGTAAAGGAGCCAAAACGTCTCGAATCGACTCGACCCCTTAACGACCTAAAACGGCCTCAACCATTAACGACCCAAAACGTGTCGACCCAACCAGAAGTGGCCCATCCGATCGGTGGGTCAAGATTTATAGATTGTAAATTCATTTGCCAACCAAACACATCAAGAATGAAATTGAGATTCCAATTTTAACAAATTCCAATTGCTATTTGAATATTTAAATTCCAAATCTTATTCTTTCAAATTCAATTCTTATGCAATTTCCATTCCCAATTTCATCACATTTCATGAAACGAACAATACCTAACTATACTGAGAGTTCAAAATTTTATGTAGGCCTGTAAATGAACAAAACGAACACGAACATATAATCGAACAAATATTTTGTTCATGTTTGTTCATTAAGAAAATGGACATATTCTTTTTCATTTATGTTCGTTCGTTTAAACCTAAACGATTAGTTCATGAATATAAATGAACAAACTTAAATGAACAAAATTAAACAAACATAAAACACAAATGGACAAAATTGGCCAAACATAAATGAACATATACAGACATGTAATAGTTTTTTTCATATAAATTAGTAATTAATTACGATAAGTCTCATTGAAAACCCCATTTTTATTACTAAAAAGCCAAATTACTAACTAGTCATTTTTTTAAAGGTTTAGTTAAGTGAAAATCCTTGTACAACCCTAACCTAGCGGTCCCAAGTTCGAATCCCTACCCACACACTGGTGTCCTCCTTGCCTAAGTTCAAACCGTCACGGGGAATTTTTTTTGTGGTGTGCATGGATCGAACCTGTGATCTACCCCCAGGATGGGTGTAACATCCGGCCCCTCTCACCACCAATATTGTCCGCTTTGCCCCTGATGGGTTGCCCATCCAGAAGCTCACGAATTTGTTTTTGGTTGCCTCGGTGGAGACTTCCCAGAAGGTCACTCATCCTGATACTACTCCCACCTGAGCACGCTTAGCTGTGGAGTTCTCCTCTCATCCACTAGCATTAAGCCCAAAACGCGTTGGTGATTTAAGAGGCTTTGGATTACTTATGAAACAAGGATCTCTCCTGGCTACGGCCGATGTGGGATTTGTCTAGGGTGTCATACAATGGTCCATGTTACTCTTCTCAGAAATCGGTACTGTTACAATGGGAACCCCTAAGGGAAAACCCACCATACCTCAAACTAGCTGTGTTGGAGATCATTGGCAATTACTAACTAGTCATATTTGTATAAGTAATTAGAAAGTCTGTTTCTTGTTTATATTTATATAAATATAACTAGTTATGTTTTTATTAAAGTTTAAACGAACGCAATCAAAAAAACATAAACCAATTCATATTTGTTCGTTTAATTAAATGAACAAATTGTTTTGTTTTGGTAACGAACACACGAACTTTCCACTAAACTAGTTCACAAACCGGTTAATAAATGTTAGGTTTGTTTAACGGCCTAATTTTATAGGATCAAAATTTTGATTTTGGACAAATCATAATGTGGGGTCGGTCGGGTCAAACCGGTTGGGAGCTCCAACACATCCTTACGGGCATGAGGGTTGGCTTCCATCCACCACCATCTCCCCCTATCCATCCAATCAATCAAATCCAAACCTGTGAGCACACCTCCAATGGCGGCCAGTCTCTCCTCCATCTTCACCATCCACCCCCACTCCGCTATTCGCATCAAACTCCCTTCCTTCAACTACCGCTTCATTTCCTCCCAACACTTCTACATCTTCTCTCCCTCTCCTCTCCCGCCAAAACGTCATTTCCCTACCCCTTTCTCCCTCAATTTCTCCACCAAACTCTCACATAATCATCATACATTTAATAATAACAACAACAACATAATCCCTAGCTTTCACCATTTCCTTCCTAAACCTCAGGCTACTGCTCTTACTGCTTCTGATACTGATACTACTCTTCAGTCTGAGTAAGTTTATCTAATCTTATTCATTTATTTATTTATTTATTTATACTGTTTACTTATGTTGCAAATTTGCCTAGCGCCTTTGATAACAATGGTTTTCTAGTTATATTAGGACTTGGTTTATTAGTGTGAAAATTAGGCGCGCATAATGTGCTATGCGGCGATGGAAACGCATCAGGGCAGTTGATGTGATGCAATTCCATGATGCTGATGTTGCAGAGCCTTATGCAGTTGACGAGTATTTGAACAAATTAGACCATCGATTGAAGAAATATGACCTGAGATGATGAGAATATCTTATCTTTTAGTGTTCAAAAGCTAACAAGTCAAAAAATAAAAATGAAGTGTCAGTCAATGATTGGCCCATCCAACTTTTAACTCATGCGAAATATTTCACGCAGATATGGTTCTCGCCCATTTCACTTGGCTGGGGGCGGTGTTCCCATGTGAATGGGGCGCCAATTTCGTCTATTAACGCCCCTTTTGCGAACAATTACACACGGTCTTAGTATTTTTTAAGAACGAACACCTTCTATAAGTGATGCGGCAATGCACACGCATCACACATCGGCTTTTGAGAATGTCTTATCTTTTAGTATTCAAAAGTTAACAAGTAAAAATGTTAACCAAGATATTGACCAAGAGTTATTGTAGTCATGATTCTCGTGTTCAGCACAGAATATTGTATCTAGATGGTCTTCTGCATGTCTGTTTCAGCTTGAATATTGTGATTTTAATAACTAGAATATGATAATCTTCATAGTATAGTCAATATACATTTACCTCAATACTTGCCTAATTAACTAAAGTTATTGCTTTCTAGTGATGTTCTGCCAAAGGGTCGTATATATCAAGAAACCTATGGATGCCAGATGAATGTCAATGATATGGAGATTGTCTTATCGGTTATGAAAAAAGCTGGATATGAAGAAATTGTAAGTGATCCCGAGAGTGCTGAGATTATCTTTATTAACACTTGTGCTATTAGGGACAATGCTGAACAACGGGTATGGCAAAGGCTTAACTATTTTTGGTTCTTGAAACGACACTGGAAAAGCAATGTTGCCACGGGACGGTCACAGTCGTTACGCCCTCCAAAAGTGGTTGTACTCGGTTGTATGGCTGAGAGGTTAAAAGATAAGATATTAGATGCAGATAAAATGGTTGATGTTGTTTGTGGGCCTGATGCGTATCGTGATTTGCCGCGTCTTCTACAAGAGGTAGACAATGGTCAAAAGGGGATCAATACCCTTCTCTCGCTTGAAGAAACCTATGCTGACATAAGCCCGGTTAGGATATCCAAAAATTCTATTTCTGCTTTTGTGTCGGTGATGCGGGGTTGTAATAATATGTGCTCCTTTTGCATAGTTCCATTCACTAGAGGCCGAGAGAGGTCTCGTCCTGTTGAATCTATAGTCAAAGAAGTTGCCGAACTTGAAAAGGAAGGAGTCAAAGAGGTCACACTTCTTGGTCAAAATGTCAACAGTTACAACGACGCGTGTGATGATGAAGTTGAACCGAATGTTGATTGGAAACTGAGTGACGGGTTTTCTAGTAAATGCAAGGTGAAAAAAGTCGGGTTGCGTTTTGCTGATCTTTTAGATAGACTTTCACTCGAGTTCCCAGAAATACGTTTTAGATACACGTCTCCACACCCTAAAGATTTTCCGGATGAATTGCTGTATATAATGAGAGATAGGCACAATGTTTGCAAAAATATTCATTTGCCTGCACAATCCGGGAATAGCAACATGCTTGAAAGAATGAGACGAGGATACACCCGAGAAGCGTACTTAGAACTTGTGAACAAGATTCGGAGTATAATTCCAGATGTTGGGCTAACCAGTGACTTCATATGTGGTAAGAATCCTTTTTGCATTTGCTCTATATTGTGATATACTGATATGAAACTGATTACCTCACTATTACCACCTCCAATCATAATAATCAGTCTGTAGTGTTTGGAATTTTGGATATGTGATCCTGATTCCAGCTATCTTAGTTCTAGGTGAAATTAGGAGTGTTCATCAACCCCTGAAATTGAGCCATTTGACCTCCGTCCATTTAGCCGATTCAGCCGGTTTGAGATTTACATGGTTTGGTTCATGGTTTACTGTTTGAAAATCCAGGTTTAACGGTTTGGAACTTGAAACCGTCTATGTTAACCAATCCGTCTTTTTAACCATTTTTTATTTCTTTTATGACTATGCAGTTATGTCACTTATGCAGTTTGGTTCATTTTTTGAATATGTAGTTATGTGTACGTAGTACAAGTATAACTACATATTCAAAAAATTAAAGAAAAAAAAAATACATAATAACGAGTTAAACGGCCGTTTCAAGTTCTGAACCATTAAACTGTCAAAAACTCAAAATTGAACTCTTTGGATTTCAAGCCGGCTGACTTACTTTGGTTTGGATAGTTCCGGTCGGTTTCAAAAGTTTATGAACACCCATGCATTTCACTCTCTTAGGGACTTATTTTTTTTTTATTTTTTTTTTTATTCTGAATACTTTGAAATCCGGATTATTCGATTTTGCAGGCTTCTGTGATGAGACAGAGGAGGAACACCAAGACACTTTAAGTCTTGTAAGGGCAGTTGGTTACGATATGGCATACATGTTCGCATACAGCATGAGGGAGAAAACACACGCGCATAGAAACTATACCGATAACGTACCCGAGGAAGTAAAACAAAGACGACTGACAGAACTTATCGAAGCGTTCCGTGAGTCAACGGGTCAGTGTTTCGACTCCCAAATTGGGTCAGTTCAGCTCGTGTTAGTTGAAGGCCCGAATAAGAGAGCCCCTGAAACCGAGCTCATCGGAAAGAGCGATAGAGGTCACAGGGTAATATTCACCAACATGCCAGTTCCTGATCTGGTGGACCGTGATGGCGACCGAGTTCCAAAAGTTGGCGATTATGTACAAGTTAAGATTTTGAAATCATCACGAGCATCACTGTTTGGTGCTGCACTTGGTATCACAACAATGAGTTCATTTTACAATGTTGCACAACAAGAAGCTGTTGCTGCTTCTTTGTAAGTTGATCTTGGGATGGCTTTTTATATGTAGTTTCACTGGATTTTGTTTTTTTATCATGACCTTTTGTTTTATTATATATTTATTTTTTATTAGTTTTATTGTATAAAAACTACACTTCTGTAGAGATTGTAATTCAAAGCTTCCAGTCATTGGAACCTGCATGAACATATAGATGCATGCGCCCCTAAGTCCGTACATACATGCTTCTATGCATCCATGAGATGTTGTGATATTAGCCATTAGGTGTAAAAATTTGTTAAAAAAAAAAAACTACATGTATTGCATGAAAGGATTGATATGCATATTCACTTTTCGTTTGTGTCGTGTGTGCTAGACTCCTGATAAGTGATAAAGTGCATTCACGACAAGGCTTTTAAAACAAAGTCGGTGGTCTAGCCAACGACAAAACAAATATTACAACTTTACCCTCATTTGAAAAGTTGTACCCTCATTTGAAATTTAAATGTTAATTCTTTTTAATTACTAGACATGTGTAACGCTTATGACGTATATCCACCGCAATGATGCTACAACAAATACTATACGAATTTGAAATAAGTACCGAAATAAAAAGTCACTCTCGCCGCATCGCGCGGGTTTCCTACTATAATATATAAATGAAAGCAATTTGGGACACATGACATATTCTCAGGCCATCTAACTAAATTTTTCCCGCTTATTTTATCGGGTTAATTAAATGGGTCATGGATACTCCATCTACTTTTAAATTATTTTTTTCTCTCTCATGTGCATAGCACATGCATTCCCCCGCCCCCATGATTTTTAAACGTTAATAACTTTTTTAAATGACATTTTTTTGGAAAAAAAGTACACCAAATTAACGAGCGTTTTATTATCTTTCCAACGAGTACCATAGTGCTATACAAAAAATGAAAAAAAAAAAGAGTGTTTTATTATCTTTCCAAATCAAGAAGTAAAGCATCTGTTGCAAGCAAAGTCTGTTTACTAAGGTCTGTTCCAGAGCAGTGGGTCTGTTAAGGAGATTTGTCTAAAACAGTTGTTGCTTCAAACAGATGATTCTTCAACAGTTTGCTTGCAACGGCTGTTTGAAGCAAACTATTGAATCAACAACTGTTTCAGACAGATCTCCTTAATAGACCCACTGCTCTGGAACAGACCTTAGTAAACATACTTTGCTTGCAACAGATGCTTGAATTCTTGATTTAGTATTTAGTATTTAGTAAACAGACTTTAAAGAATGATATAGTCTTCCCGTGAATCGCACGGGATTTCACCTAGTAGTTATATAAATAACAGTAATGATGTTTATCTAGCCTTTGAACTTTAGTGTAAAAAACAAGTAATGTTTATCAGACTGTCCGTTGTGGGCCGCGAGCGAGCTTCGGCGCGAGGGAAGTTTCGTCCCGGTGCTCACCCCCAGCCACAACAGCCCCACGCGAACAATGGCGGCACGAGCACGAGCGACGGTGGTCGCGTGCGATGACGGGAGAAAGAGGTGCTTTGGTCGCGCTGGTGCTCACCCCCAGCCACAACGTGGTCAAGTGACTGGGTTACTTGAGATTGAAGTTTGTGGCTCGCGCCTGCTCGCTCGCTGGATAATCTCCGTTTGTTTTCAAATGAAAGTCTTGGGTCAAAATAGTCCGTGCACTCTATAAAAAGTACATGTACAAATGTACAGTGAGTATCAGATTCTCTAGCGTTGTAACACCCCAACCGATGGCGGAATCATCGAGGTGTCACGTAGTGATGATTGTTCAAAAGCACATGGTACTAAAATGTAAATATATTATTGAATAATTTAAATTGTCTTACATAGATGAAATGGGAAAAATACAAAAGTCTGAACAAAACATGAAATTTGAAATAAATTATTAAAAGCAAGCACTAAAATCCAATGCTATGGAACTAAGATCAAACTGCACCTGAAACATGTACAAAATAAGTTTTGGTCAACATATGAAATGTTGGTGAGCATTCCTAGTTTTAATATATATAGTAAGTTGGAAAATGTTATACAATTCAAGTGCAAAGCTACTGTGCAAATATGAAAACTATGTATCATACAAATGAGCGAAATCAACCCTGTGACTGTATAATGTACTGTATGAACGGTGGTGTACTCATCCAATAAATGGGTGATAACTTAACAATGGCCACGGATTCTCCGATGAAAAAGGGGGAGAATCAATCTAGGCGGGTTGTCAATCCAAATAGCGCTATCCAATGTTAAGGTCGGCTTGTACCATGTTAATGATTTCACTAAGTACAAATGTAATCCACATGTAATGTCTAAGCATAAAGCACGTTGTAAGCAATGCACATAGTACTAGAATTGTATTGTAAAAGTGTAAACTTGTATTTGAAATTGTAATAGTGTACATGTAACACCCCAAAAATGTATAAAAGCAAAAAGGGGTAGGAATACTCACTTTCGCAAAATGACTAGATGACTAAGCGAGCGTGAAAATGCGAGCAATCCAAAGATTCAACAACGAAACTAGTCCAATTTAGAAGAAAAGAAACCAAATAGGAAAAAATATCAAGCTTCCAATTCGCCAATTATAAGAGCTTATAATCAAAGCTTCAAATGTAGAAGTAATATACTCTAGAAGAAAGGTATGAGGAAGAGTTTAATCGAATTGAAACAATTGATTTAGAGGTGCAAAGTGTAATGGGTCATAGGTGGGTTTTTATACTAGTTTTGGATTCAATTAACCATTAAAATTGGTCAACACCATAAAGTAAGGTTTTATGATGAATTGAATATTTGACTAGGACTTTGACTGTTTGACTAAGACTTTGACTAGGACATTGACTAGGACTTTGACTAAGACTGTCTTAGCGGACCACGAGGGCTAAAAAAATAATTTTTCTAATTTAATCAATTTTAAGTTATAGACTTGTTTCCTTCTGTTTCTAAGTTGGTTTTAGGACCGAAAATTAAGGGCTTTGAGTATCAAGGTCTGAAACATATGTGCTCGGGCGTAGATGTGAGTATAAAACGTGCATACTTTTACTTATAAAAATTATAAGTTTTATTAAATTGTGAATTTTGGTCCTATTAAAATACGAGGGTTAAAAATGAAAATTTTGAAATAGGTGAGGAACCAATTATGCACATTTATGAAAAGTGAAGGGTGCAGGTTGTCACAAGCGTGAATTCTTTTTTTGCAGATTTAAATCATACCCAATTCATACAAGTCACCGAAAAACAGAGTTTCCAATTTTTTTGAAGATGAGGGCATTAGAGTGGCTAAGAACTTATGTAGAGACAATGGCATGGGATTACTGCATTGTTTGGTGATGACCCCTCTAGGTATTATCATCAACATACATGTAATTTATACTGGGTTGATTCTAAATTTGTTTAAACTTACCAGGTTTTGATGTTATTTCAGGTATATTGAGTGGACTGGTTGTTGTTGCAATGGTAGCCCAGGTGTTTGTAGAAATGTCAAAGAGGAAGTTGATGCAGCAAAAGATCATCTTTCTCCACTATGCAGATGTTAAACACTCTGTGACTACAAAAGCTTGCTTGAAACTAGCCAGCATTCCTTTTCATTTGCCTCTGTATTCTGGGTATTCTTTTATCTATCTATCTATTGTTTTTATGGTTAGCTGATTATTATTTGTTTAAATGTCTGAATTTGAAACTGGAATTAGAATACATGGAGAGGTTGCAATGTCAGCTCAGCCTGCTTGGAATCATGTAAGCATGTCATCAGTATTCATATTTAAAATTGTGAATTATTTCGAACCAACCGGTTGCATAACATATTTAACAGGATACTGTTGGTACCCAGGTGTTGATTCCTGTTAATGGTGGTATGATTGAGCTCTACGTATCGAAACAAGTAATACCCGTGTGTCTTAATCTATAAACAACAATCTAAAAGCGTTTTGACACTAATCTAACATGAATCGTTGTGTTTTAGGTCTCACGAGACGAAACGATGATAGAGTTCAATATTTTATCTCAACACATTAAGCAGCTGAAAACTGAAGGATCGCCGATTAGTTTAAACCCGTGGAGTGAGAACTCATCGCTTGTTTCGGTTGGTTCAACTCGTGTTTCACCAACTCAATCCATTGATAAACCAGTAAACTTGTTGGGCTATGCATCATCTGAGCAATCAAAAGTGCAAACAAAAAGTAGGCAGGAAATCTGAGCCAACAAAGAATATTGTGACTGAGAGAAACCGAAGAAATCGAATCAAAGATGGTCTTTTTGCTCTACGTGCTTTAGTCCCTAAGATTTCCAAGGTTGGTTATCATATTACATGAATTTTTATTCATTTCAATTGTATAATCAAAATTCCGTATCAGATGGATAAAGTTTCCATAGTTGGAGATGCGATCGCTTATATAAAGGAGCTGCAAACTAATGTTAAGGAACTTCAAGAAGAGCTTGAGAGATTGGAAGAAGACGATTCCAAATCGCATTTGGATGAAATAGAGGTCTGCAAACCGAAAAAAATAGATGAACACTCGCCTACGAAAGGACAGAGTCTTGTTTCGAAAACATCAAACAGAAAAAGAAAAACAGAGGTTGATTCTTGTTATTTTCTGTCCATTCTCAACATGGCATCAGAGCCATCAGATCTGAAGACCTGTGAAGAAAGAAAGGGCCGAGTGATTTGGCTAGGAAAACCGTTTTATCCAACGGTTAAAGAAGAAGAAGACAAAGATGTCAGCGGTTCCAGGAAGTCCTATGGGTGTGTGAAGTCACCCTTATTCCAAGGCATCACCCAAAGGAAAGGGAAAGAATTGATGCAGTTTATTGATAACAGTTATGGTGGTTATCAGTGGAATATTAAGAACAAGGACAACAACCAAGGCATGTCTTTTAAAGAGAGTTACAAGGGCAGTTTGTATCAAAGGTGAAGTGATACAAACAGGGCAGAAAACAACATCCAGGATGCGAAAGAAACCGAAGCAGATTTCCCAAAAGGCATGTGTTGTTCATATTGTAAGGAACCTTTCCATTACAGACGTAATTTTCCCGAAAGAATAGGAAAAATTGAGTATATGGTAAAGTCAACAGACGGTGGTACATGGAACAACATATGGTATGTTAGTCACAATAGGACTCAACATGCTACTGGTTACAAAACCATGTTCCAGAAGTTAGAAAGAACTTTTGGAATCGAAGGGAATGTAGAAAGGTTCAAAAGGGATCTTTATAAGGGAAAAGGGGCCGTAGAAGTCTATAGTTCAGGAGAGTTTCACACGATAAACAATGTTTGTTACATTCCCACGTTAAAGAGGAATGTACTTAGTGTGGGAAAGTTGGAAGGCCAAGGATACAAGATAACATTTGAGGGAGACATTTGTTATATAAAGAAGAATCCTTTATGAAAAAGAAAAGAGAAACAAGTTGAATATGATCCCATTCGTGAACCTATCATCCACTGTTGGATATGTAATTATCATCACCCGGGGTACAATTGTCCTTATGGTGATAGCAGTGGTGATGATAAGAAGGATAAGGAAGATCCAACAAAGAAGAAAGTGGAAGTGGAGAGTTTAAAGAGAAAGAAGGCTGCAAGTTTAATGGGACAAAGTGAGTTTGTCACACAATCCTTACAGAATTCAGAAGAAGAATCAAAGGAACAAGATCAGAGAATCCAGCCGATCCATACTATGAAGAGGAAGAGAATTTGATCTATCCAAAGGGAGATGATCCTATGGAAAATTGTTTGGCACTTATGGATATGATTTATCAATCCACTCAAGTCAAACTACACCAGATCAAAGTCAAGAAATAATTTGAAAGAATGACCTCATGGTTCCTAAACGGATTTCTGAATTTCTATGGTCGTATGCCTATCCCACCTGTTGATCATTTTGGAAGGAAAGTGGATTTGATGGACTTATATATGACTGTTGAAAGATTTGGAGGGTTTGAAGCAGTAAACAAGTATGATTTGTGGACACAAGTAGCTGTAAGGATGGGCTATGGATTAGGCTTAATGAGAATGAAAAAGGATGATGATATTGTGAAGTGTATGAGAATCATTTACAGCACTCATCTAGACATGCTGAATTGGTACCATTTAAGGTTCAAGGAAAGGGAAATCAAAGTGGAGAAAAATGAAGAACAAGGTGGTCTCATAATCAAACAAAAGAAGCAAGTGCCCATAGCCTCACCAAAGAAGAAAACAAGGTGCAGCAGCCGAAAGGTCTGAAGAAAGGATGAGTTGATATTAAGAGATTAGGGGGGAAATTGTTAGAAGTATAATCTCTAATATCAATTCATAAGTGCAGCTGGTTATTATATGATATGTGACAGTGTATATATATGAATAAGTCACATTTATGGATAAGCTTCAGTATGATAATAAGTCCTAAGTATCAGGCAATTAACTAGCAGTTATGATAAGGAACCGTTTGGGTTATAGTTGTGTCTATTCATCACCGGATTAACTGCTTATAGGCATCGGTTCATTCTGTATTTAAAGGCTCTAAGTCTGTAATAATATTCATTCGGTTTCCACACTTTGTTTCTCATTCTCTCTCAAAATCTATTCGCATATCAGTTAGTTTGTTTGTTGTTATTTTCTGTCCATTCTCAACATTGTGATCTAAGAGAATCTAACATGCAATTACAACGATGTAAGAGGATTAGCCGGTTTCATTGATGGATTGGAATCTCCTATTATTGGATGGTGGCTTTCATCTTTATCCTGCTGCAACTTGGAAGGCATTACTTGTAGTTCCTCTTCTGGTAGGATCAAAAGATTAGAACTTCCGATCAAAAGACTAACGGGTAAATAATCTAATTTAATGGCCACTTTAGATCAACTTAGAACCCTCAATCTTTAAAAACACAATTTCCTTCTTGGACCGCTTCGGAAATCCCTTTTCATCTTCCCTATCTGAAAGTAGTAGATTTGAGTGGCAATCATTTCAATAAGGTTTTACCGCTTAATATTAATCAGCCTGCACTTCAAGTGTTAGACCTCTCTCATAATTACATCACTGGAATTATTCCACCTCAGTTCGAGAATTGCACTTTTATTGAACATCCGCGTGTGGCTTCCATTTTTCTTACAGGTGTCATACCCGACTTCTTATTCAGATTACCAAGATTGCAGGAACTGGCCATTTCCAAGACTGGCAAGTCCTCTAGTCAACTGGTTCGCTTAGATGTTTCGTCCAACATGCTCTCAGGAAACATACCTGACTTCTTTCATCGCTTTACAAATTTAAATTATTTATCAGCTCAATCAAATAGTCTATCCGGCGCAATACCTCCATCATTGTCTATTTCACCAACTATTTCTTATATCAACTTGAGAAACAATTCTTTAAATGATCCAATTGCGTTGAACTGTGGTATTAATAACTTTTCAGGTACATTACCTGCTAATCTT
Source organism: Ambrosia trifida (assembly GCA_028751855.1). Lineage (NCBI taxonomy): Eukaryota > Viridiplantae > Streptophyta > Magnoliopsida > Asterales > Asteraceae > Ambrosia > Ambrosia trifida. The sequence goes on from CM054129.1 coordinate 78,199,059, forward strand.
GCATCTTACGTAAAGTTACAAGCTATAAATCTTTCCAGAAACAAACTCATAGGCCAAATCCCAGAAAGTTTCATGAATTTTCATTCTCTTTCTTACCTTTCGCTTGCCAATTGCAGCTTCAGTAACCTCTCAACATCTCTTAAAATCCTCCACCACTGCTCCAATCTAACTGTTTTAGTTCTTAGCATTATCTTTTACACTGAACTCTTGTCATCTGATGATGACATACAGTTCAAAGCACTTAAGGCTCTCGGGATGGCTGACTGCAGGCTCACATGTAGCATTTTAATGTGGCTAAGCGGTTTAACACAGTTGCAAATGCTGGATTTATCGTGGAAGCACTTGGAAGGAACAATCCCAGCCTATTTAGGTGATTTTAAGTGTCTATTTTCCCTGGATTTATCAAACAAGTCACTGTCTGGAGAGATACCCACGAGTCTCACACGATTGTTTCAAAAGATATCTCATTAGGAAAACAGTCCCTGGATTTCCCTTTATTCATGAATAGAAACACGAGCAGTAGAGAATTCGTGTTGCAATATAATCAGATAACAAGACTCCCACCATGAATTGACCTCAGTAGAAACTTCCTCACAGGCCCGAGTTCCACAGCCAAAACTTTACCCAATATCCTAAAAACCTACCCAACATCATAAAATCTTGTTTTTTATTTTTATGACTTGCGATTGTTCTCTTTTTCATGTTCCAGTCACTTTCCAAGTCATTTTCATTGTTAAATATCATCACATAGGTTTGTTAATTTACTGCGGATATTATTATTAAGGTTAAAATACGAGTTAACAGTTCAACACAGCTGCAGTTGCTGGATTTGTCTTGGAATGATTAAAAAGGAACAATTCCAACATATTTGGGCGATTTCAAGTCTATGTTTTATTTGGATTTATCCAACAATTCATTGTCAGGAGAGATACAAAAGAGCCTGACACAGTTACCGAGCCTGATTTCACTAGATATCTCATTAGAAGATCCGGTTCCGCCATTAATTGGCAGAGCTTCCCGCCATCAATTGACCTCAGTAGCAATCGCCTCAGCGGACCAATTTGGCCGGAGTTTGGAGGATTGAAAAAGCTACATGTTTTGGACCTGAAACATAATAATATATCGGGCACGATTCCCAGTTCTTTATCCGGTTTGAGAAGCATAGAGATGTTGGATTTGTCATATAATAGTCTGACAGGAACGTGTGAGTCAACGGTATTGATTGTATTGCTCAAATAACGTTGTACAATGTCCCTCTTCTTATAGGGATGAATAGGCGAGGTACATGGAGAGAAATATGGGTAACATATGAAGACCATTGACTCTCCTAGTCAACCTAGCAAAGACCATTGACTCTCCTAATCAACCTAATAAAGACCATTGCCTCTTATAATATTTTACATTTAATTTAATATTCTAATACTCCCCCGCAGTCAAAGCGGAAGGAAACCAGAAACTTAGACTAGGAAAACCAAAACATAGAAAAAAAACAATAATTATAAACGGTCTTCAATATGGTCAAAACTTTTGCCATAATCTCATAATCTTGAAATCCATAATCTTCAATGAAAATCCACGACTTTAATGATCCTATTATCCGATATGAGGTCTCCAGTGCTGCAAGGCGGCGGCGGCAAGTAGCAGCGCGGCGGCGGATCGTAGTCTAGCAAGCGGCGCGGCAGGGGACCGTAGTCTAATAAGCAGCGGCGGCGGGGCGGCAAGGAGTGGCATGACGGAGAAGCGGAATCAATAAGATGGGAGGTAGGCAGTCACAATGGTGGCGGTGGTGGGATGCTATGGTGTTCCGAATATAGTTTTGATAATAATGGCAAGAACCTAGAACCGAAAATTGAGACTTATTTAAAACGGAATGGAAAAGTGAAACTAGCAAACGGAAAAAAAAAGGGAAAAAGCGGCCAGACAGGGCGACGGCGGCGATGACAGCTCGCTGCCCTGTCTAGGGTTTTTCTAAGGCGGTGACGGCTAGGGTTTGTATTTTCTGGTGGTGCAGCGAAAAAAGTATAGAGCCTAGGCTGGCTCTGATCCCTCCATCTTTGGTGAAGCTAAGCGTTTTATCCAAATTTAGTGTTGCATACAATAATCTGAGTGGGTCTGTCCCTTCTGGCGGTCAATTTACAACTTTTACAAACACGAGCTATGAAGGAAACCCGGGTTTATGTGGCGAACCGTTTATGAAGTGTCAACCAAATCAAGACTCGTTGCAAAGTCCAACAACTGAGGACGACGACGATGAAGTTTCTATCCTTCGTTCGCTTGTATTCTCTGGGTTTGGAACTGGTTTCTTTGTCGCTATCATCATATTGCTGGTTAAAATATAAAGTTGAGTAACATTGTGTTCGTGTGTAATCCCAGCTTAAATTCAATCTTGTACTCGTGTTTTTGTTAATAATAAACCTAAATACTGAGACTATATTGCATGTTTTGGCTTAATGAAGTTTTTATTTGAAGTAGAAATTGTAAAATAGAAAAACTTAATTTGGGAATACAGAATTCATTCAAATAAAATAATATTAGAATTTGAAGAATGAATAAATATTCAATTCATTTTTCTTGGGTAAAAACTTATGAAGAATAAATGTTTCGTTTATCAAATGCAATGGATTGGGGAATGCTAATCAGATAGTGTGCATGATATCAATGAGTAGGACAAGTCTGAGAAAGATCTAAAAGACTCATGGACTATTGGGTCCACTTAAGGATTGTTGGGCTTTCATTCCTGGTCTTAATTAGTTGGGCTGTTTTTTTTTTTTTTTAATTTTTTTATTATTATCATTTACATGCTAGTATGTTACGATTTACTCGGAAGTTCTTATCAAGCATTCAAGCTAAAAGATTTACAAGTTACTTTAAAAACCTATGGGTAGAGGGAGTGCAAGGGGCGGAAAGGGAGCACTAAGGTTGGGGTGGCGAGGAGTACCACCCTGAAAGAAAGCTTCATAAGTGGATCGACCACAAAGAAGGACGAAGGAGCGGGATGGGAGAGATGTTGCGGCATAGTGGGAACATCATTGCGTTCTATCAAGATCGGAGGAGTAGGAAGCACTCCGTCCACAGGGCCGGCCCAAGCCCAATTCAAATGAGGCTAGGGCTTTAGGCCCCCAATTTCAAAAGGCCTCGTTAAAAAAATCATATATACAATATGGGTGCTGGTTGGGCCTGCGATAATGAGAAGGCCTGAGGGGAATTGGAACAGTCACCAGAGTTCCTTATCACGAGTCAAATTCATCATTCTCTGTTCAAATTCCAAATCATCCATTCATCCCAATTGATTAATTTTCTCTATTTTAAAAGATGACTTCAATTAATCTTTATTTTGTTGAAGGTCGCTACTGAATGGTGACAACATTGAAGGCCTATAATTCAAAATTAAGGTACACTAATTATTATAACTCATTAATACTATTTGATGTTTTTACCTATGATTTTAGTTTTGTTGCTTCTTTCTGAGTCGTAGAAAATATGATATGTCCTTGGTTGGTTTGTGGTTTGTTTGCCTTGCATGTATTTCACTTGTGATCTTTTACAAATGCATATTTTTCTCGAGTCATAATGCTTTGATTTTTTGGAACAACTTATTGTACTATGATTTGGGAACAACTTAAATTGTACAAATGCATATCTCCTTGGTTTGTGGTTTGTTCAGCATAGTATTTTTGTTTTTTTTTAATTAAACTTCAATATTATAAGTGGGTACAAATTCCGTCTCTACATGATATTCGACATCCAGAAACTAATAAACCAATTTTATCCAATAACAACGATGGGCCCCAAATTTTTGTTCGGCTTTAGGCCTCCGAAATGATTGAGCCGGCCTTGTCCGTCCACCCGACCACCCTTGTATATTAGACAAATAAAAACAAAGACTTTTGATTTAGGATTACAAGGGGATGCACATTTTTGTTTTGAACGACCAAGCTTCTTATTAAAAGAAAATGGGAAGCTAACAAGAAGCTAAAAATCTCATAATCAAAAGTGATATTACATAATTACATCTCGAATGTTAGATTTGTATCACCTCTCCCAATTTAGTGAGTTAAATTTCGATAGAAATGGGGTGCACTTGGTTGTGAAAATTTGAAAGAATTTAATTATATATAAATTCGTTTTATTTTACCATTATGTTAGAATTTAATTAATTTTTCGAATCAAATGTCACATAAACTTCAACTTTCCAATAAAGTTAACATATGATTCACTTATCATGTCAAACCAAATGCACCACGAATAAACTGACTTAAATTATTTTGTATCCTACTTAATTTGAGAAATTTTGATTAGAGTTCTAATTCATACAACTTTTATTCATTTGTCTAAAAAGTTTTAACATATATAATAATAGGTGATGCATTTTAAATAACATGTATGTGTTGCATATTTTAAACCCAAATTCATTTATATAATTTGTAAGAGTGGACTAAGGGTGTTGTTGGTAACCCATGTTCAGGTACCACTACGTACCTGATCGGGTACACCATCGCCACCCTTTTGGTAAGCCAAATCATCCGAAAAATGGAATGAGGATGTTGTGTCTGTGTGTGCCTGCGCGCACACCTAGAAAATTGTGCAAGGGGCGGGTACACCGACACTGATTTGATGGGTAGTCGAGGTTGCACTGGGTTGTGGTGATTTCGTCGGTTAACACCCCTCCCACCCTAATACTTAAAAAAAATATTTCTTGGGTTTTAAACATACCACCTGATTATGTAATATACTCGTGTTATTATATATATACCATTAATAGAGGGGCAAAATGAACAGTAAATCATGGCAATATTGTAATTGTTTTGTATTACAAGGGTATTTTGGCAGTGTTTTACAGTTTTTTTTTAACAACCAATAAATCAAACCTTAGCACTCTTGAGGCACTATTTGGACAAATTTAAGTACTCTGAGAGTACCCGAGCTGTCAAACACCAATTCTGGGGAAAACCCAGTAACCCACCCGCCCGTAGGTACGACGGTGAAATTACCGGTAAAACCCGTTTGACTCAAAAATCGAACCAAGGATCCCCGAATCTTCTATCATTGCCTAACAATGTCTCTACCACTACAATGCAATGGTATTGATGTGTTGTACAGTACTAAGGGGTTGTTTGGTTGATTAAGTGCTGAATCATTAAGAGGTCTGAATGGTTAAGAGGCTCTGAATGATTAAGTGCTGAATGATTCAGCTATGCACCAAGTCTGAATGGTTCAGCTCTTAATCATTCCATTCAGAGCCTTTTATTAGGTTGAAACAAACAGTCTGAATACTGAATCATTCAAAACTGAATGGTTCAGAGCCTCGTTAAAAGGCTACCAAATAGACCCTATGTGTGTATCCCATCTCAGTTTTTTTCTCTTGACTTCATCTTTCTCTATTCAACCCTTTATCTCCTCTCCCATTCATCTCTTTCAACTTCTTTGTTATTCTCTCTTACCATCTATTTCTCCGATCTTTGTTGGTTACAACGCCACGACGGTGATTGCGATGAGGCCGACGGGATTGGTTATACTCGGAGGCGGATCCAACCACATTGATTGCCTACTAAGTTATGCGTTAAGGTTTTCTTGATATCCTATAAATTTGGGTGGTTTTTGTCACCATTTGATCTAATTTTAACCATTTTGAGTTGTTTTAATCTTTTCAAAAGTTTGCTTACTGTATTTACCATTGTTGATTGTTGTTTTGAAGAAGATGATGAAGGTGATTCCACATCACTTGCTTGTTTATTTAAACATACAATTTATTTGAATAGAAACTTAGATGGAAAATGATTTGTGAATTTCTAACTCGAGACTGTCTCTGTCTTTCTAATTTCAAGACCACTCACTCTCTTATTTTTCTTTATTATTTGTTGTTTTCTTCGAGACTCCTCTCTCTCTCTTTTCACTTTCACACTTTACAAAAAAAACAAGCAAGACCTTCTTTCAAGTTCAACTGTTCAAGATCTGAACACAATAGCCAACATCTAAGAGGGTGTTTGGGATTGAGTTTGAAAACAACTTATTGACTTATTGGCTTTTCCAAAAAGCCAATAAGTCAATAAGCTGTTTGTGTAACCCAAAAGCACTTTCTGTTTTGACTTTTGGCTTTTGGCTTTTAAGAGTGGAAAAGTTGTTTTTGAAAAGTTAGAAATCCTGGCTTTTAACTTTTGGCTTTTGACTTTTGGAAAAAAATTACAAATTTACCACCCATACAACCAATATTCACAATAAGTTAAGCGAAACACTTAAAAAAACAACAATTTATTAACTTTTTGACGTTTCTCATCCGAAAAGCTAATCCAAACACTTTTTATAAAACTCCTTTTCAAAAAGTCATAAGCCAATAAGCACTTTTGACCAAAAGCACTTTTACATTTCCAAACTCAATCCCAAACACCCTCTAAACCTTTCCTCTTCACTTTACTCACTCTCTCCTCGAAGAACAACAACAAACACAAAGAGCATCAACTCCTTCACCTTTCTCCTTATTAATAATAATTGCACACCCTTGAGTCACTTAAATGTAGAGCAGATCTGTATTTTAAACTTTCTACTCTCCTCGATATTTCTCTAAGCAACAATAACAACAAACCAAACCAAACTTCTTTCTTCTCCAACAGACTCAAGATCTCCAGAGATGGGTCTGACAGTTCAATTTCCCTTCAACTTCAATGATGAACGTCAACGAACCAACATTCGATTCAAGTTTCAGCTTTTGAGAAAACAGTGTTTGATAAGGAAGATGTGTGTCCGGCGAGGTGGTGTCCGACTTGTAGGTAGGGTTATCCGTATGATCGATTGATGTGGTGGTGAAGTGTCCGAGTGGTGATGGTGACGGGTTAAGCTGTGGTTTCCGATCTGGGTGTTGGTTTCGGATGCTTCAGGTTCCAGTTCAAGTTTTGGGTGGTAATGAGGGTGATAGGTTGTTGTTGATTGTTTGGTATGATGATGGAGGGTGGTTGTCCGGTTGAGGTGAGTGTCCGACAGTGGGTTTCCGATTGACCGATGGGTGTCCGGATGTAAGATATTTGTTCAATAAACACTGTCTGACCACAAGGTATGGGTTTCCGATCAAGATGCTGATGGGTTTTCGGGTGGGGTCCGGGTCAGGTTGGAGTTATCGAGTGTAGATGTGTTCTCGAGTGGTCGAGTTTTCTCGAGTCAGAGGAAAGTTCTCAAGTGGAGTCGGATGATGACAGGTTCTCGAGTGTTGAAACTATTTTTGAGTGATGAAGGCGTTCTAGACTGACTGTTGGGTTTCCGAGCAGATGTGTTCTCGGGTGGCAAGTTGTTCTCGAGTGTAGGTGCGTTCTTGAATGAAGTTTATTGATCTCGAGTCTAGTAAGAGTTCTCGAGTGAGTTTCCGGAGATGTGTTCTCGGATTGGAAGCTATTCTTGAGTGGCCTTGTGTTTCCGATTGTAGACTGGTGTTTCCGAGCTGGGGTCTCCGATTAACTGTAGTTGACAGCTGCAATTTTTTTTTTTGTATGACAGCTATTAAAAATGAGTGACCACCAATCAAAAGTTGTTTGAATTCTCCTTAATTTTAGAATATGTTGACCTTCAATATTTAAAAATTATTCTCTTTCCAAACTAAAAACTCCGAGAAACGTGCAAACTCAATTAGGAATCCCAAAAACAAATCAAACACCCAATTTTTTTTACTGTTCTTCAAATGTTTTTGATGTTCTTCAGAATTTTTTCAACACAAAAATGAATTTTGCCAAAAAAAAAATTCTAAAACACAAAACTGATTAGTAAAATAAAATTATTGAACGAGATTGAGATTCAAACCTGTTGAACCGAATAAGCGCAGTAGCAAAATCTTCTTCTTTTGATCTTCGTGTTGATACCAAACCGAGCCTTCCAAAGACTGCATAGGCTCTGATACCAATTGTAAGTACCAAAATAACACGATATCAAGTAACACAACGGATTGGCAGAATCAAAACGTTGTGTGATTCAAGAAACAAGATGAATAATATTAATGAAAAGCTTTCTATTGCATACGGTTTCAGAGAACCATCTGATATAATGAGAGTTCTTAGAGAAAACTAAACCGCTAACCTAATTATCAATAAAAAAACATCTGTTTATACTAGGTTTCCCACATTGGCCCACATGGCCTAGCCCAAGCCCAACCAAGAACTTATGAGTTCTTGACCCAAACACCTTAAATAACCGAGAACCCAAGTGTTCTCGGTTCTAAATAGTAAAACAAAAATATAGATCACTAATATTTATTTGATAGCGTCAGTCTCAATATTCTAGACCCAACAGAAGATACGCGTCAAGGCCATGTCGAAGGCACATAATGAATCACTACATGCGTAATAAGCACACAAATGATAGACATAGGGAAAAACCCTAAAAGCGTCCTAAAAAGGAATCGAACCTGGGCCATGAAACAAAACAACCAACAAAACTACCATCAAACCAGTAGCATCGAGTTACTAATATATATCTTGAGGATTGCCTATTTCAATATCAAATTCATATAAATCATCAATTTTTAGAAACAGGGAGCATGTTGGTACAACTTCATTGGCACTGGTACCATTAAAAGAATAAAAAAGCTATGAGGTTGAAGTAATGAAGCACATACCATCTCACTGATTTTCAACCAATTGATTGACCCAGCTATGTCGATTAATTCTTTGTCGGGAACAGAGTAGAACAAAAGGATTCCAAACAAAACAACAATTAGCACACACCTGTTATCATAGTTAACAAAAGGAATCCAATCAAAACAAAATTAACAAAAGGAATCTGATTCTATGTCAGCGGATAGAGACATAATTTTGCAGAGGAAATCGTAAACAAAAACGATATTTTTAGCTTACGAACCTCTTAACGCATTTAGATTGAGTATTGATAGACAGCAACAAAAAATGACTAAATCAAGTCAGAATAGTTGCTAATTGAAATGAAAATTTGGATGAAAAATAAAACAATTATGAAGAAACAAACCCTAATTTTGTTGAAGATTGGAACCGTTGTTAACACCATAGCATCGTCACCGCCGTTCGTTTGAGAGAACCGACCTGACCACCGTGTTCACCGGTTGTCCGATCTTTAAAATCTTCATCATCGTCGTCTTGCGCAGTAACAATAGTTTCTTTCTCTATCTGTCGGATACCCTTTCTCTCTCTCTCTCTCTCTCTCTCTCTCTCTCTCTCTCTCATTCTTTCTTACTGGAAAAGTATAACGAACAAAAGTCGGATATCGATGACAGGGCCGAAGTAAAAACAAGCTAGGGCTTTAGGCCCCCAAAATTCTAGGGCCCATTCCAAAAAATACATGTATTCTATTAGATATACGTTTGAAAATACCATAAATACACAATTACAATCCGGTGGTAAAAGGCGCACGCTATTTCAACAGACAAATCGGTTCGAATGCCAGTGTCTAGGATTTAGTTAATTTTTTTAGTCATTTTCCTCTTAGCATATGATTTCCCCCACTCTCATTAGAGAAAAACATCGGACCATTGGAAAAAGGTGGGCTTTGGTTGGGGTCTTTACATAACACCAATACTAGCCATCTCATGAAATGGTGGTGGCGCTTTAAAACGGAGAAAACGACGCTTTGGAATCAAGTAGTATCGGCTATTCATTTTCAATCGGATGGGTGGTCTTATATGCCGATTAAACCGGGGCTTTCTGGGGTGTGGACAGGAATTAACAAGGCTGAAAAGGACTTGTGGAATGTAAGCATTGACGTTCGTTCCTGTTTGAAAGGAATTTTGGGTGATGGGCGATCTATCCGATTCTGGATTGATTTTTGGGTTGGGGATGGGCCTTTAATGTATCAGTTCCCTAGCCTATTCTGGCTGGAAACCAATAAACGTGCCACTGTTGCAGACCGAAGAGTATCATGGGATTGGAAGCGAAGTCCGATTGCTGTTGAGGAATGCCTTGAACTGTCACAAATATCAGCCCTGCTGTCCAGTTTTCAAGCTGCAGAAAGAGCTGATCAGTGGGCCTGGAATGATGGGCCTGTAAATTATTTTGCAGTCGCGGATGTCAAGCGTATGCTGACCCAGTTTTCTGTCCCGTATTATCCCTTCCAGTGGGTTGCGGGCGCTCCGAAAAAGGTGAGCATATTCGGGTGGCGAGCTGAACAAGATCGGCTCCCTACTATGTTGGGTTTAAAACGAAGACGAATTCTTAACGGGCCTGCTACGTGCAAGTTATGCGGACAAGTGGACGAGGATGCAGATCATCTCTTCACCGGGTGTTTTATTGCGGCATGTGTATGGCAAAAGGTTAGTGTTTGGTGCAAGATACCCCCGATTTATGCCTTTACAGTTCGTGATCTGCTGGAAGTATACAAATCCGTAGGTATTGAAAGCAACAAAAGAAAATGGGTGAGATTGGCGATAATAGGCGTTTGTTGGGCAATTTGGAAAGCACGAAATGGTTTGATTTTCTCCGGGAAGCGGACCAGCCCAGACGCAATTTTTGGAGAGGCCTTAGCTATGGTTTTCATATGGGCGAAGCATAAGGTGAAAGGTAATGCATGGACATGAGAATTGGCGTAATTTCAATGTTCCGGCAATATAGTATTCAATGTAATAGGGTGAAGTGTTTTGGTGTTTAGTTTTTGTTTTATCTAGCACCTTGCTAGGCTTTTGGTGTGTATGAACATTTGGATGATATGAATGAAAAGTTGTTTGCCGATCAAAAAAAAAAAAAAAAAAAAGAGAAAAACATTTTTTTCTTTCAAAAACCCAAACATGAAGCAAAACCAAAAGCATTATTTTTCTCAATCTATTCAAGTCTCGATAAATAAATTTATAAGAATTTTAGTAAAGAAGCCTCGTATTGCTACTAGTCAACTAAAGTATAATTTCTATAAACATATTCATTAATATTATTTGTGTTGTGTGATTAATTTGATAAGGAATATTTATAGTTCTTGGTTTTAAAAGAAATGGTTGGGTTATTCTACAAAGGCTACAAAAAATGAGAAGGGTGAGAAGCCACTAGAAAATGACATGTGTCCAAAGGATTAACAAGTGGGAGGGGTAATTCTGTCAAAAACATATGCACATGCAAGTCACATGTCATTTCCACCTTCATTTTTAAATGTCCGTAACTTTTTTATACGTCATCCTTTTTTTAAAAAAAATTATACCATAATATTCAGTGTCTTTTTATTTTTAATATGAGTACCCACTTGCGTAAGACACAATGTAGTGTAAAACACAATGAACACCAATTAAATATAGGTATAAATCACAATCAAGAGTCTAGTAAAACACAATGGACGACATACTAAAGACACAATGAATAGAAGACTAAAACACAATGAATACTTTTGAAAAAAAAGTTGAAAACCTAGTTGCGTAAGACACAATGGATGACATACTAAAGACACAATGAACAGAAGACTAAAACACAATGAATACTTTTGAAAAAAAAGTTAAAAACCCAATTGTGTAAAACACAATGGACGACATAATAAGGACACAATTAACAGAAGATTAAAACACAATGAATACTTTTGGAAAAAAGTTGAAAACCCAGTTGCGTAAGACACAATGGAGATAACGTAAAACACAATGAGTACCAATTAAATATGCAATGAACAATAGGGTATAAAACACAATGAACAGTCTAATAAAACACAATGGACGACATATAAAATACACAATGAACAGAAGACTAAAACACAATGAATAATAGACTTAAACACAATGAACAACATAATAAAACACAATGTACACCTAAATACAAAACTATTTGCGTAAAACACAATGAAAAGCATACTAAAAACACAATGGACAAAGTTAAATCATGCGTAGACTAAAAAAACATAAATAACATATTTATAAAACACACATGCATGCTATAACACAATGAACGAGCAGAAGACACAACGGAGAAGAAAACCCATTTAGCACGAATTTTTTTTTTTCAATTTTAATGTAGCAATGTGGTACTCATATTAAAGATAAAAAAACGCTCGTTAATATGGTGAAATTTTTTTGAAAAAAAAAATGTCGTATGAAAAAGTTATAGACGTTTTAAAATGATGGGGGTAATTGACATATGCATTGCATGTGAAGAGAGAAAGTCAACAAATGTGGTTTTCCTTTTATGCCCTTCCTCTAATTTATTATTTATTTTTTTCAAACAAACTAATCTCAACCCTTCAAATATATGATCAATGGATCACAATCTTTCTCACCCTTCCTAGAAAAAGTGTCTTGTGTATTTGATCCTTGTGATACCCCACAATTTCAGGTTAACACTTTAACTAAACTCTAGTTAAATTATACATATATTCGTAGCATTTTACTTGACTAGAGTTAGTCAAGTGAGTCACACAATACACGGTTATAGGTGAACAACTGCATATACGAGTCTTGAACCCTGAACGTTGGTGAAACAATAAACAAATAATTGTAGAATAACTCGTTTGATATTATTTGCAATTATGTGCTTATGTAAATTTATTTATGAACTTATGTGACGTTACATATTATTATGCGAAAACATAGTACCGAGTTCGTAACCGACACTTGACAGACTGAGGATCATATAAGTTATAAAATATTGGGTTAAAAATTTTATAGATTTATTATATTTTATGTATAAACTATTACATGAAATTATTTATATTTAAGCGAAACAAGTTTTTGTACACGAGTATACGCGGTTGAATTCGTAACCGACTCTAGCCAGACCGGAAATCGTAAACTAATTATAAAGCATTTTGGTTGAATATTAAATACTTTATCTAGTACCTATTATTATATATAACATTTCTCAACCTTCGCTACAGTACTTTTGTAAGAGTATCTTATGGGTGACTCACTAACCCACCCACAGCCTACCACGTGGTTCTCTGCCTCCTCTCACTTTTTTAAATAACCTTGAACTTCTTTTTACTTACCAAAGTGCTATCCATTAATACAAAAGTAAATACTTGAATAACCTTGAACTTCCTTTTATTTACCAAGGTGCCATCGATTAATAAAATCGTAAATACCTTTGGTTTGATTTTTTGTAAAGACCCATGAGGTTGCTGGTAATAACGAAACTGCCATTGCATAATAAAAAACCTTAAGCTTCGAAATAATTACGAAAATGCTATCGCATATTTTATTCTTAAAACCAAAATAAAAAACTTTTAGTTTCACCCTTTTTTTCAAGCGGTGGTTCGTCGCAATCGCGATGACCACGACGCTGTCGGCTGCTGGCCAGGATCGTAGATGTTTTCTTTTATCAATTGTTTTATGACGGTTTTGGCGTTTTGTTGGCTGCAACGCGCGCCGTCGTACCGACGGAACAATACGACTATCTACGTTGTGTTATCCGATTAGTAGACCCTCGCAATACCATTGGTGTAACTTCGCTGTTTGACGGAAAAATCTACAGTTTTTCACGAATCGGCGTCGGTTATATTTCCACGCCGCGCTTAGCGCGGCGGGCGTAATTTACTAGTTATATATATATGTGTGTGTATATATCATTTAGAAAAAAAGAAATGGTGTCATGCCATCTTGGCGTAGACCTAGTCAACCCAAAAGAAAATGTTGTCAACCACAGTATGGATTGGCATAAATTATTTGTGAAGAATATGACAAAAATAGTAATAATAACAATAAAGTATAGTAAGAAAGGAGGGCCGCGTGGATCAGAATCAGATACAGCCTTGGGCTATTTGTGGTGAAGTTGGCGCAACCCACAACAAGTTTCCAGCCCATACGCTTGGTTTTTCTTTTCTTTATAAAAACGTTTAAAACAAGAATTTATAGTTATCAACCCTAATTACGACCTGCAGCCTCTCATACGAAATTTTAACCCCTACCCTCTGCCATTAACCCAATCTAAAGATTCTAGGAGCTTGAGAAGGTATATGATCAATTGGTTGAAGAGCTTAAGGTATATTAATCCTTCTTGTATGTGTTAATCCTTTTTAATCATGTTTTAAAACACCACAAACTTGTTTGTCCAGATCTGATGTGGGTCTATAATGATCAAAACATAAGATTTATAAAAGATTAACATGTTAAACATTAAGCTTTGTGATTATTATGTGGTGTGTTACATGTTAATGCATGGTTTTGATTTATAAATATGTAGAGTTTATAAATAATAATAATTGTGATAAAAACTTGCATGTTGGGACTGTTATGTTGTATGATCATGATGTGTTACATGTTTATGGTAATATTTAGGCGATAATATGGTCATACGATGCGTTAGGGATGAGTTCTTAACATAGCTGAAAACGGACAGATTGCATGCTCTGACTTGTAGGCTCTTTAACGTGGCTCTAAACTATCTGTTTTAATTGTTTCTTGATTTTAGCATGTCGTACATGGTCTTAGCTTTCTGGAATGGGTAAGATCATGCGATTTGGTGTTCGTTTGATATGTTTTTGGAATTTTAATTGAATATTAGTCAATGCTGATTTTCGGATTAAAAACTTAGGTTAACTTTAATCAACTGTAACTCGAGTTATATGAAGAGTTAGGTTATGAAATTTGGACAACAGGTCAATATTGGAAAAACTCGGCTTTTTCAAGTGGATTCATCCTGTTTGGATAAATACAAGATTTTTGGGAATTTTTATCGTAAACTGACCTGTTGTGAATGTTTTCAGAACCTATCTGTAGTAATTGAATTTTCATAATTTTTCAACAAGGATTTGTTATGAAATAAAAATAGTGGAACGACAAATGGACTCATACGAATATTATGTAAAATTTTGGTTGTCTAATTCTTTGTGCAAGTATTTTTATAAAAATCGTTTTGGCGGTGTACAATCTGTCCTTAAAACACAGATTGTGACATAGATGCTTATGTGCTTAATTGGAGTCTTATATGCTTTGATTATGGCTTGAACTTCCATGTACACCTGTATGAGATGTATTTGAAGTGTATATTTGATAATAAACGTGACGTTCACCAACGGGTTCATAGGGTCTACTTGTGCATGTAGTTAAGATAGGTGTCACTTAAACGTTTTCGCATAAACTAAAGTCATGGACAAACGAGTTATATGGTGTATCGTGTATACACATGTACTCACATAGTGACACATATAATAGGGAGTCGGTAGCGAGTCTCTACTTCTTACTTGGATTTGGATTTAGCACTTAACGTAACCTAAGGTGAGTTTCACTACTTTTTCTCAACAGCATGCGTCTCGGGGAGACAACTTACTTAACCTTTTCTAGTCCAGGTTTGGGACTAATGTTTTATCCCGGGTTTTGGGATGGGTTGATTCCTGGGAGGAATTGGGTTTTGATTATTCTATCTCGGGTTGAGATACACTGATTCCTGGGAGGAATCGCATTTTACTAGTTTCACATCTTTTGTCCTTGATGAACTAAACTGCACTCTATCACGAAAGTCCTTCACTATTTACCGAATGAGTTGCCGGGTTATGGCAACGGGTTACTAGTTGATAGCGCTATTAGGTTTGACAAACCTCACACCGTGCTGGGGGCCGGGCGTGAACTACGACCTTAGATTTTATCATTGTTGATAGGCAATGATGGGAGGCAAAAACCAGCTCGCGGGGCGAGTGCATCGTTTGAATAGCAATTTAGTATATCATTGTTTAGTTATCATGAATGGGTTAACTACCCTTGGCATACGCTGAACTAGTGGTTCTTGGTTTTGGTTATTGATTTCTGTTTTTGGGTTTGGGAAACATAACTGTTGTTCTTGGTTTGGGAAACCTACACTTTTACTTACCTTACTTTGTGAACTCACCAACTTTATGTTGACACACGATAGCATGCTTTTGCAGGTCTCTAGGTTCGGAGCATGATAGGACATGCATAATTGTGTCATGGGTTGTTAACATTATTTAACTTATACTTTGCTTTACATTCAATGGTTTTATTTTGGGCGCGTTGTTTTGCGCCTGAACTTAAACGGTTATGTTTGATTTACGCTTCCGCAACTTATCTAAACATTTTGGTTAAATGTTAAAACTATATTTTTGAAAACGAGCTAAATGGTTTGGGCATTTAGAGTCGTTCATATGACTTATGGCTATAGGGATCCTGGTGTGTCACGCTCCTCGCGGTATAAACTCCGCAGTGGAATTTGAGGGTGTGACAATCCTAACCCTTAAAAGAAAAAAAAAGAATTAAAATGTATTAAATATTCAAGTTTTAACTTGCACCCAGGTTTATTGTATAATGCTTTAGGTTAAGTGATTTTGATGAGAAACATTCAGCTACTACAAATCCAAAACTATCATATTTTCACAACTTTATTTGATAAAAGAATCACCAAGTTTATAAATTGTTAATTGCTATAAAAGTTTATTCTTGGTAGCACCCGTACTAGATAAAAATTTAAATACGTACAAATCCAAAAGAATTTGCGATAGAGCCTCAAATTTTTATTTCGCTTTAGGCCCCCGAAATGTTTGAGTCGGCCCTGATCGATGAATGCATCTGTGGAATTATGGAAGGAAAGAATGACAAAAAAAAAAAAAACAACACGTGTCAACCGCACAACATGCCTCACCTTAGTGGACACGTGTTAGATACGAAAGCTATCCAACTGACCAAGAGGAAAAAAACCCACAAAAGATTCGAACCTGGGTACAAAGCTTACAAAAGAAACCACCATCTACCCGGACTGCACGAACTATATGGAAAAAATCAAACGCATAAAGTTAAATACACGCACCACAAGCGAAAATACAATAAAAAACAGCAGTTTGTTGCTGGCTTGTGGAAGGAAAGAATGACAAAAAAAAACAACACGTGTCCACCCCACAACATGCCTCACCTTAGTGGACATGTGTTAGATACGAAAGCTATCCAGCTGACCAAGGGGAAAAAAACCCACAAAAGATTCGAATATGGGTACAGAGCTTACAAAAAAACCACCATCCACCCGTACTGCACGAACTATATGGAAGAAATCAAACACATGAAGTTAAATACACACACAACAAGCAAAAATACAATAAAAAATAACAGTCTGCTGCTGGCAGCAACACTGTTCATAAAACTTGCAAAATCAATATATAGGATAATTAGAAGTATGGATAAGATATGATTTTATCATTTTAGCATTGTAAATAATTTGGGTATCAACAACATGTTATTCTTGAATATGTGACAAAA
The DNA here is from genome assembly GCA_028751855.1 of Ambrosia trifida. NCBI lineage: Eukaryota > Viridiplantae > Streptophyta > Magnoliopsida > Asterales > Asteraceae > Ambrosia > Ambrosia trifida. The sequence goes on from CM054129.1 coordinate 78,216,160, forward strand.
ATATAGAATGTTAATGATTAATGGATTGAAGTTTTATTTTTTATTTTTTTGTATTTTTTGGATAACAAAATAGCAAATCAAAACCGTCACACATCACACAAGTACAATTGTCCTTCAAAAAAGTTAAATTTGTTTTCGTTGTTGGAATAAATATACGTAACGTTTGTATATTTATCGATAGCCATTATAATCATTTATATTATGATGATCAATTATTAATATTATCCTAAGCCCAATAACAGATATGTCTTTGATGGGCGGACTATCATTAGATGGACCTTATTAGGGTGTCCCCTGGGTATGTATAAATATGGAGAGATATTATGAGATTAGGGTTGACACACAATTATAACAACATAACACCATTAGCCATCCCCTATCTCTCTCTCTCTCATTCGATCACTTTGTGATCATTAGCCATCATTAGTGTACACACTAAAGGGAGCCCGATCAAGATGATGGTGTCTTCCATTATTGAGGTTCCTGAACGGTTAAGCAAATCAGGTACACATGATTACATCATATGTTCATTCCTTATGTTTTTATTCATATAATCAACATGTGGTATCAGAGCTATGTTGATTATATCAGTTCTAATTCGATTTATGTTATGTTCAATCTTGAAACTCACGTTTTTTTTTTCTTTTGTGATTTGTAATAATTAAATTAAATCATATGATGTTCTGGACAAATCACGAAAATTAATTATTATTTTATTCATAAAATAATGTTTTGACTCTATGCATTAATATGTACGCATAGAAAAATATGAATACATATGATTTAAATTAATTATTTTTTGATTCAGAAAATCAAAACCAATATAGGAAAATTGATTGAATCAATGTCCGCGTATTTTTTTTGTTGTTGTTTGCGGCAATCCTTAAGAATTCACTAATGGATTTTTTTTTGAATTCTAAACTTTATTTGGTGAAATTTTATTAATAATTTTATGTTCTATTATCGAATTCGCTTCATAAATTCAATCGGAGACACTACTAGAAAATAGGGCTTTTGTCACCGTATTTTCGGTCACAAAACGGTCACAATTGCCCGGTTGCCACCGTTTTGCCACCAAAAATGCGGTGAAAAAAACACCCGTGTGAGTTGCCCTAATGCCACCAAATAGCCACCACTTTTATATTTTGCTACCATAATTTTGCCACCAAAAAAACAGTCAAAATTATTTGTGACCGCTCTATGTTTGCTACATCAGGTTCTTTTGCCACCTTTTTAGTACCATTAAGCTACCTATATTGTCACCGTTTTGTCACCGCTTTCCTTAAACATTTGCTACCATTTAGTGATCGCATTTAATATTTTCCACCATATCCATACCCTATTTCCAGATTTCCCATTTTTCCAGCTTTTTCATCAAAATTAAATTTCGATAAAATTACAAAATTATACAAGACAATCCAATAACATTACAAAATTATACAAAAGAATCCAATAAATTCACAAAATCCCCAAATTATATAAAATAGTTTTGTTCAGTAAAACCATATTAACATTCTAATGAAAATACCAACTAAAACATCAAATAAACTAAATAGTCCTAATATGATTAACATCAAAACATTCAAAACCATATGTATGTAGCCTATCTTTGAGCCGTAACTGTTAACATAGCTTCAATTTGTGACATCGTATTGAGCATAACATCTTTATCCGCCTTATCTCTTTTTTTCAGCCAACAACCCTGGCCACAAGCTCAACTTTTTAATCTACAAAATGACCAATAAATAGAATCAAGAAGTTAGAATTAAATAAAGTGATAATGGGTCAAGTTGGTTGGGGAAGATCAAAATTGACCACCACCACTACGCCAAACTCCTCATTCATCGGCTGCCTTGACTAATATTGCCTCGCCCAACACCTCGACTACCAGCTTAAGAACTACCTCGATCCATATCTTCAACAAAAGAAATCGCAAGTATATTGAAAAACCATTAGATATTTTCATAAATATGCAAATGCAAATAATATTAATGGAGAAGTGGTCAACATACATATAAAAAATGGTCAAATAACTATTCATCTTTTAAGGTTCCCTAATTCAAAACATTTCCAATAGAGAATTGTCTGCATAACTTGTCTCAACTCTACAGAATTCATGACAAATCACCACCAACATAAATAAAAAGTAAAGTTTTATTATAGCATTCTATATTAAGTCTAATACATTATCCATATTTTCTACAAAAGTTATTTAGTTGTTAGTACAGTGGTCAAACTAAAAACATCCTAGCTTTTCTAGTTAATATTAACTCTTGTATCTATCTCTTAGAGGTACAGTTGATTACGAGCCATTTACTTATGGATGGGTCGACTTGGATAATGTTTTATCAGTCGCGAGTAAAATGGTTACAAAGAGTTTAGGTAAGCACGAAATGGGTTAAATGCATAAAATGAATTGAAAGCTGCACATAGTGTATTTTAGTGCATAGAACCTCCTAGTCGATCTATGCATGAAACTAATATTGTAAATGAGAGCTCTAGCAATCATGTCAAGCACAGTTACAGCCAATAGAAAAGGTATCCATTTTAACCAGTAACCAACCCATTCAGTCTGCCCATTTTTGCAAATAAACCCATGGCTACAAGCATTATATATTTAAACATAAAATGGAAATAGCTGAAATTCCCAAAAGATCCTCGGACGTTTTACTAGATTCTACTTCATCTTTAATAGAATCACACAAGATATTGTACTCAAGGGCGATTTCTTTCAACACATTGAACTTCACCACACCGGAGGGCGTAGGAGTATAAAAACTAAAAAGCAAATACTTGAACAAAATCTCATATGCAGCATATATGTTTTTGTTCTCTTATAACATGCGGTAACACCCAAAAATCAGTAATTTATCCACCAAAACATGAGGGAATTCTATAAAAACTAACATTAATCTAGTCAATAGGTATTGCTCTGTTCAAAATTATGTAATGAGTTTTGATTTTTTCAATTAAAATGGTCAATCTTTACAATCCATTCTATCTTGATTACTTTCTTACATTAAAAATTACAACTATTTTTATGATATCTAAATATAATATATACCAATTTGAATTTCATAAGTAAAACGGTGATTGCATACCAGCTCACATTTGCCAAATTCTACTTATCTCCTTTACATCCCTAACCATAAAAGAAGGCTAGTTAAATTACAAATAAAAGCCATGGATGCATATAATATAGAACAATAGAGACAGAGACTAGCTTGGTAGTGATGTAACATGAACTAGTTAATTAAATAGTTTAACAAACATTACACCTTAATTCAGAGGGGGATCTTGATAGACTGGATGAACCATAGGTTGAAATATCTTCAAAATATTGACAATATCAAGGAGGTAAGACAAGTTACAAGTAGATACCTGAGTAAGTCTGGTTAAGCAAAATCATGGAATCGTAATTGACTAGGTGTCTGGTACACAGTAACAAATAGATAAAAAGATGAAACTAGTGTTCATGTAGAATATTAATGAAGAAAATGTGAGAATGATAAGCAAAATCACATCTTTAACCTTGAATTAATACAAAAAAAATATTTAAATACGAACAAGATAAACAAGCACCTACGTTATGTATTCTATAACATATAATAGCAGGATAATAGTGGGTTTTACTCACCTTCGATAACCTTCGGAGCAATAGAACAATTCCAAGTCTAGAATCGCCAGAATCAAATGACGACGTTGTTGTATAAGTGAGACGGCTGCTACTTTTGGGGGAGATTAGGGTTTTGGGGTTATGAAGACGGTTAGGTTTTGGAGCAATTAAGCACTGGAATCTCCAGATCGTCGGCAGTGATGTTACTGCAGACCAATATAGATGGTTCAATAGAGGGCGATTAGGTTTTGGAGAGATTGAATGATGGAGTTTAGCTTAAATTTTGGGATCAAAGGCGTTGAAAAATTAATTATTTCCCCCTTACCATTCTACCTGATATTGCTACCGCTAAAACAGTCACAAACCAAATGGTGTGAAAGCGGTGGCAACTCTTATCAATCTTAATAATTTTCACATATTTATCACTGGTTTGCGATCAAAAATACACGGTAGCAAAGTTTGCAACCGATTTGTGACCGTGTCATATAGTTTGCTACCATTAAGATTTTGGTTGGAAAATAGTGGCTAATTTTGTGACCATTCTATTCGGTGGCAATTTTCGGTGACAACTGCCTAATTTTCTAGTAGTGAGATAACTACGGATTCATAAGATAAAGATCATATTGTTTGTGTTAAATTTTTTTTTTTGGTTGATGATCTTCAAGAACATCATAAGAAAACCGAAAATTATTATGTTTTGGTTCAAGATTGGATTAAATCTTGTTTTCGATATTTTAGGAAACTTAATCTCCAAGAATTTTGAAATCATGTTGATAAAGTCAAAGATTTCAAAATATTATGAAATCTTTGGAAATAATTATTTCTATCTAAAATTGGAAAAAGATATAATTAAATCCCTAATTTTTTGAACCACCTAACTCTATCACTTTTAGTTTTCGATAATAATAACTGGTTTTCGGTTTTAAAGATTAATAAATTAAGTTCTCGGAGAATCTCTCAGTTCCCGAATTCAGGTTCTCGGTTATAAAGCTTTCGATCAGGTTCACGGATAGGAGTTCTTGGTCAAGGTCTTCATCTTCGAAAACCATAATGTTTTTTCGAGAACCCATAATGTTTCCAAGAACCCATCTTATTTATCGAGAACTATCATGTATTCGAGAACTAATATTTTTTTCGAGAACTATTAAAGAATCCGAGAACTGTTAAAGTTTTCCAAAAACATATGTTATTCGAGTCCTCATAATATATTCGAGAACTCATTAGTATATCGAAAACTAATTCTGATATTCGAGAACTCATCATGACATTCGAGAACTCATTATGATATCTGAGAACTCATTATGTCTTCGAGTACTCATGATTTATTCGAGATCTCATAAGTCTTTCGGGAACTCATCACTTTCTGAGAACTCATTAAGTCTTCGAGTACTCATGATTTATTCGAGATCTCATAAGTCTTTCGGGAACTCATCACTTTTGAGAACTCATTAAGTCTTCGAGAACCCCTTATGTTATTCGAGATCTCATAAGTTTTCTGGGAACTCATTATTTTTCCGAGAACCCCTTATGCTATTCGAGAACTTTTTTTTTCTTTCGGAAACTCATAAGATTACTGAGGACCCATTATTTTTCGGGATCTCTAATAAAATTTACAGTTTTGATAAAACATAATGTATCAAGTTTATTCAAAACATTATAAAACCTTGCTTAACTTGCAATAACATTTTGAGGTGTCACTTTCTGCCCAAAGGTGATGTGTCACATTAGTTCGTTATAGATATCTCGTTAAGCATTGTAGCTCGTTCAAATAAGTGCCATAAGGTTTCACTTCTGCCCAAAGGTGATGTGTAACAAATTATGTTGGTGAACTGAGCGTACTGCATTAGGACTTTGAATGTCTCACTTCTGCCCAAAGGTGATGGGTTATATTCACTGTCGGCAATTTAATACTTAAATGAATAGCGTATAGCCAAAGCTAGAGCATGTTAATTAAGTAGCTTATGTTGGTGTTATTATATTATCACATCTTCATATCAAAATTGATCCTCACAATTAATGATCCTTCATTAATATAATGATCATAACTTTAAGTCTGCCTTACTTCAATACCCATAACTCGAAATTAATCTCACGTTCTTCTATAAATTACTATCTCAACTAAGTAATCCACTCTAATCATTAAAACTAAGAAGAGTTTGCTTAAACTTTGTTCTTATCAAGTTACCTCTTAAGTCATGACATTCCTGAGCTCTATCTGATAAAGTATTACAGACTAACATATGAGCATAAGAAGTGGAATAAAATGTCTCTTATGGTAATTAAGAACTTTTACTGATTCCTATCAGGTGAGCTATTAACGATTATGAGATTCCCAAGACTAATGTATTATCTATGGAAATGAAAGAATATAACGAATTCCTAAGAAGCATGAAATAAATAAGTCTAACTCTATGGTTAAATGGGATCTGTGAATACATTTTAATATTGAATAACATGACCCATAAAACTAAGGGTTACACATGGAAATCAATAGATTTCTAGTGCATAATAACTTTTTCACCAGTACGATTAGATGCATTATAAATCAACTATAACACTCAGAAATATCAAAGTAAAATGAGTGTGTTGATAGCAAATTACGTATAGGAAAAGGAACGCAGTAAACTAGAAAAGTTGATGTTATTCACCTTACTACCATTAAACCTAAAAGAGGAAGAATAATTACCATAGAGAGGATAATTATAAGGTCTGGAAACAAAATACAAGTACTACTTTTAGCTATAAGTTTTTCCAAAGGGAAAGTCTTACTAAGCAAAACTGTGCCATTAAGAATAGGCATAAGCAATGAGATTACCCATAAGTAAAGAGAACAACTGGCTAAGATGTGTAGTGCCTAATTAAGGATATTTAACTCCATAAATGCTAATGAATTCCAATTAACACATGATGGTTGAGTCTAGTTTTATACGTTTCCTTACCATAATTCAACAAATACTTAAGATGAGAGTTGGTGGCAAAATTAAGGGTCTATTAACCATTAATAACTGATCTTAGTGTTGAAGCTTTATGATACCTTACGATATTCTTGAGAATACTCAGAATTTAGTATCAATACTAAAAGCTACAATTTTTTGACAGTTACAAGGTTTTAATGACCAACCCAAAGCCACTATTAAGTTAAACTCTCATATTGTTTGTTGTCATTATCTGAATAGAAACCTTATGAAATAAAACTAGATGATCCAGTATTGTTTTCACAACTTTGTTATCATGAATATGAGTATTTAACAAAGGAAAATGAGACCAAGCAATTCATCCACTAAGACCAAAATTTCATAAGAAATCATGATCAGGTCACTAAAGGATGCTTGGCTTTCGAATCTCATTCTCAGTGACTTTAAAGCATGTGTTAAACGCCCTAAACATTAAATGGCGAAAGGAATAAATGGGTTTCCATCATAAGTCATAACTAATTGACATTAGTGGAGCTTAGACATATATCTAATTGTATCTAATTTGTTTCCTACCGACCAAAGTATTAAAGAAATCAATTCATATATACTTAATAAGATTCCCTCTAAGTATGTTCTTAAAATTTCTTATGAAATCTGGACGATAAGGGAAATCAAGTATAAAATATATGAAATATTCTCGTTCACACGCATCGTTAAAACTTATTATGTGGTGGTACTAAGAGACCTAAAAGATTAGTGGGAGCATAAGATGTCCTACTTATGACTTGCAAAAGTTACAGAGGTGGGGGGAATGAAAATTTGATCTATCCTCAAATTACACCTCTTGCACTGGACAACGCTTTATCACAACTTGTCTTCTTAGCATTTAACGTACTCCTAACAAAGTTTTGTGGATGCCTTAATATGGGCGAACTTAGATTTCTTACTAAAGTAATCCTCATTAAGAGAAATGACAATAAACACTATTAGGTTGTTTTCTCTATTAAAATCTATGGATCTTCCAAATGTTAGATCATAAGCATGCTAAGTTCATTAAGATCTCGAAGGTAAGTGGGAGCAGTATAAGTCCTTATTATGACTTTTCGGATGTACAAGATGCGGGGGAGAGACTCATTAAAATTCGAGACTCATTAAGTTTAACTCCGAATTTTACTTCGATTATTCCTCTTGTACACCTTACTGCACCAACTCTTACACACTTAGAAATTAATGTTGCTCCTTATATACCTGAAAATAAAAACACTTAACTAAAGTTAAGTTTGTATTATAATAAACTCAATGTTCAACTCAGGAGGTCATCTGGGTCTAAAAGCCTACTAAATTTGATGATTATGTAACCTACCTGACTAATACAAAAATGGATGTTTGGAAAGTTTACCGATCCTACCTCTTCTAATTAAATCATTAGTATCAATCAATCTTCTAAATGGAATAAAGCTATTATTAGCAAAATTTAATTCCATAAATTAGAATAACGTTCAGGATTTGGTTGAATAACCTAAAGGTATTCATAATTGAACCAGATCCGAATGAGAACGTTGTAAGATAAGATTGATTGTAAAAGATTATACTCAAGAGGGATTAGATTATCAAAGAATCTTCTTATCTATATTACAAAAGATTTATTTGAGGATCATTTTTGTCCTAGTAGCTCATAATAACTAAGAGCCACATTAGATGGACATTAAGACAACTTTCCATAACAATGACCTACATGTTCATTAAGCAACCTGAAAGTTCTAAACTGAAGGTTAAGAACACTTAGTCTGTAAGTCAATAAGATCCATGTATGGGTTGATGCAAGCATAAAATGTGTTGGAATTATAATGAAATTACTCTTCATCAAGAACTAAGTGGATTAAAGAACTTACCTCAAGATGAGTGGGAGCAACTAATGAAAACTTGTCCTTACATAGATGACGTTTCTCTTGACAAGTATATGTTACCTAAGTCAAAGTATTATTCATGCATACTTTTGACATGATGAATATCGGGGATTCCTCTTACGTGATAGGACTCAAAATATACCGAGATAGACCCAACGGGATATTAGTTTCATCCCATAAGTTTTAATCTAAGCGGGTCCTTACGTATGTAACATACAACATTGCTCTCCTTTGGAGGATAATAAGATAATTTGAGATTATCACCTTACGCTTCATTAATTAGAAGACTTATGTAAAGTTAAGTCTATGCTTGTTTATGATATTGTTCGTATTGCTTAACACTAGACTTGTCTAGATTGAAAGCAACTAATGGAACATTACAATATCTTTAAGAAACAAGAGACTATAATCTAAAGAAGAAGTGAGAACCTAATGTGATTGAATACTCTTACTCTAACTTTGTTATATTCAAAGGAAATCAAGTGTCAATTTCGGGGTATATCATAACGTTAGCAGACATAACTATCTCATGGAGGAGTCATAAGGAACTGTAACAACAACCTAAGTTATCATGACATAATGTGTCGCTGATCACAACAGAATGGTCATTAAATATTGTTGGTATATTTATCAGATGACTCATAACTTATTAACTCCATGTAAATACTAAATTGAAGACTTACTGTGATAAAGTCAGCTGCCCTAATTTCTCGAACAGTAACAGTTTGAGAGGAGCTGCATTAGAGTTCGATACGAAATTATTGTCCGCTTATGATTAAGAACAAATAGAGGAAATTAGAATTTTGTATCGAATGCATTCATGATATGCTTATGGATCCAATAACTAAAGGTCTATCACCCATAAGTCTCGCTAACGGGCCAACTAAGAGAAAAGGGTATTACTAATGACCATGTACAGTGGCATATCGTACTATGATTGACTTATGACTAATGACTAATAATTAATGATTAATTTTCCTCATTATGATTTGTTTGTCTATTAGTATGCTAAGCTAGCATAATGGCATAAAGACAATAATATAACAAATCAACTAAGGGCATAACGTTAATTGATCCTGATGTTAAGTTTTAAATTTGGGTGTAGTATGATTAATGGGGGTCCTAAGTCGAATAAAGACTTAACGACTGTATTTCTCTGCTACATTTTGGGTTTAGAACTAAAATGAGTATTATCTCTGCAGACTTACGTAATACTCATAATAAATGATTACTCGGCTAAGTGGGAGAATGTTGGAATCAATATACGTAACGTTTGTATATTTATCGATAGCCATTATAATCATTTATATTATGATGATCAATTATTAATATTATCCTAAGCCCAATAACAGATATGTTTTTGATGGGCGGACTATCATTAGATGGGCCTTATTAGGGTGTCCCCTTGATATGTATAAATATGGAGAGATATTATGAGATTAGGGTTGACACACAATTATAACATAACACCATTAGCCATCCCCTATCTCTCTCTCTCTCATTCGATCACTTTGTGATCATTAGCCATCATTAGTGTACACACTAAAGGGAACCCGATCAAGATGATGGTGTCTTCCATTACTGAGGTTCCTGAACGGTTAAGCAAATCAGGTATACTTGATTAAATATTATGTTTATACCTTATGTTCTTATGAATATAATCAACATTCGTTTTTTTTTTTTTCATTTAAAAACGATACGTTGGTTTGGTAGTGGTTTTGAATGGAAACGTAACCAACAATATCAACATGTCCTCTGAATGTCTAAACATCTTTTTAGTTTCTAGCTTTTGTATCCAAAGAAGAGTAAAATATATATATATATATATATATATATATATATATATATATATATATATATGTTGGACGGCTAACAAAAGCTCGATCACCTAGGTAAACCCAATAGCAAAATGTTACCCACACCCGCAAACCTAGACGGCCTTGGCGATCCGGCCAGCCACCGTTCCAGAGGAAACTACCACCCAAAGGCCCACTGTGGTAAAACCTCTAACTCAACCTAGAATTTTTTTGCTCTAGGTGAGACTCCAACCCACGACCTTCACAAATATCATGAAGCAGCCGCTGCACCAGAAGGTCATTGGCAAGAGTAAAATATTAAACCCTTAGTTGTTTGAAGTGTTAAGACTATGAGTCTCAAACCACCCTCACTGCTCTATACTTCTCAATTATGTAACACTCGAAACAATAAACAAAGATCAACACGTGATTTGCATGTGGTATGATCATATTCTTAAGTGAATCACGAAACCCAAACTTCTAACTTACACGTTTATTATTTTAAGGCCACATTTTGTGCTTCCGGTGAAACTATACCTTTGAAACCGTTAGAAATAAATACTTTCTTTTGTTTTCTAGCATCAGTTTTATTCCTATGGTAGGCTTGTTCTTATAGAAAAAACAAGTTAGACCATTTAATCCGAGACTGGACGAAAAAAAATGTAAGAACAAATGCAAACAAAAAAAAAAACTTACAATAGCATAACGGTTCCGATTATAGAAAATTCAAAACCCAAAAGTTTCAATGCGGGTCTAAATTGTAACTAAAACCCACACATGTCCATGGAAGGCTTTTAGGGTAGCCGGGGAGGACTCACGGGCTCACGGCTAGATCCTATTTGATGTTCCACGTAAAATTTTGGTTATAATTTAGCTCGAGGTCATGTGACTCTTTAGCCTATTGACTAACAAACAAACAAGGCCGGCTCGGGGCATGGGCAGGGTGGTCGATAGCTGAGGGCCAGAAACGGTTAAGGGCCCGTCGATTTTCCAGCCATCGGAGAGCAGTGGTGACGCCGGAGGTGATATTATGGTGTTGTGTTATGTGACTCCAATCTTGATGGCACAAACTAAGTTGGGAAGCTAAGAGTGAAATTTTTCGATGTATGGAAATGGAAAATATTGCAGGGGTGATGATCAGAAAGTCAAAAACACAATGGAGAAATATTAAAAAAAAAAAAAAAAAGAAAGAAAAGCAATCGACCACCTCCATCAATCACCACATATCATCAATTAATTTATTTTTTAACCATTTATTAACTTTTTAGTTTTTTTAGAACGGCCCCAAAATAAGTTTTCTAATTTAGTTTATTATAAAATCAGCATCCTTTTTATTTGTATATCTTGGCACCAAGTCTCGAATTCCATCCAGGTGCATCCACAATAAATCTTCAACAACATTCTATACTTCCTATCCTTATCTTTGGAATTTAAATTTGAAATAATTACCCTTCCAAACTAATAGCCACAAGAATATGAAAGTCATCAAAGTATCAAACCATTATTTCCCCAATTCGGACCTATTCATAACGCAGTCCATTGTGAAGCCGCGAACAACCAGGCGCGAGCCACCAACGTGACTCTCAAGTAACCCGATTACTTAACCCCGTTGTGGCTGGAGGTGAGCATCGGCGCGACCAAAGGTCAGTTTCTCTCTTTAGCCCACGCGACCACCGTCACTTGTGCTCGATCGCGCCGGGGTTCGTGTGGGCTGTTGTGGCTAGAGGTCAAAAACTCCATTTGCGTAATGCCGCTCGCGCTTTCACAACGGATAGTCTAATCCGTAAACACTATCCATATCCATTCCTCCCTTATAAACGTTACATGTTATATATAGTAAGTTTAATAGATTAAATAAAAAAATTAAGATTAATAATTAAGTAGATTAAATAAAAAATAAAAAAAATGGAAGGGGGAGCACACCCGTCATTTGAAGGAATGAAATGGAGAAAATGATGTGATGGTGATATGGACAATGAGGCGTAACTTTTTTTTTAAGTAGGGCCCGTGTTTTTTATGTCGCTGAGGGTCTAAATTTTTTTTCACGTTTTCGGGGACGGCCCTGCAAACAAATGATTTAACAAAGTGTACGTAGGTGGAACCCACCGAGCAATTATATTATGTTCATGTGATTCTAGTAATTGATAATAAAATAATGCGTGAGTTTTCATTTGAACAAACAATTGTTTAAATGAAAACTACTCTTTTAGTTATCCGCGTTTCGTTACGAAACGCTCGTAGCGTTATAGGTTTGGCGGATATTAAAAATAACATTGTTAACGATAATAAGTGTCGTACTGCTATCTAGCAATTTTCGTTAATTACGTGGGCCAATAATATTCAATTACGTTAGCAATTTTCTTCAAATAGGTGGGCGAATTACATGGGCCAATAAATAACGACGAATATTCCTCCTGCGTTGGGGGTTTGGTGGACATTAAAGATAACATTAAGTGACTGTTATTCTCGCAAAAAAATACTAGCATCCCATTAAGTTCCAGACATGTCCAGTCCAATCATACCTTGTTGGACCTAAATCAGTGATGTCCCAATAATGGTCAGTCTCACTAATACTCCAAACAGGCCCAATAATCAGCAACCAACAAGCAGTGCCTGCCGCCACAAACATCCAATAAAAAATATTTACTGTAGAACTGTCGTACATTTAGTAGATACTATAATAAGCATGAGTTCTCACTTATCAAAATTTTGAAGGTGACAAATACGAATGTGGAGTCTTGCCACCAAGTGATATTATGTCTATTCTTAGAAGAAAAGTATTGTGTATGCATTAGGAGATTTATTTTGAAAACTATCACATATTAAAACCGTATGTTTGATATGTTGTCTACTAATGTTGCTTTTTGAGCTGGTAAACAACCAACTGTTACAGGTTTGATACAAATCACAAATCTAGCTTCGGTATAGATGCCTTATGAATAGACTCAACATCACGTAGCCATTTGACGTGTTTACCCAAATAGGCATATTAACCTTTAGAAAAGAAAACTAACAACTATGGCCATGTTTGGATAAATTTATTTGAGTTCATAATGACTTTTGGTTAAAAAGACTTATTAACTTATGACTTTTTAAAAAGTAGTTTTTAGAAAAGTGTTTGGATTAGCTCACTGCCGGCCCTGAGCATGGGCCGAGTGGTCGCCGGCTCAGGGCCCGACCCTCAAATGGGCCCGAACTTTTAAAATATATATATATATATATATATATATATTAAATTCTATATTTAGGATATATATTTGTGTTTTATACATTAAATTCTTATTAGTGAAGTTGGAAAAACCATGTAAATTAAATGTTGAGGTTTCAAGTTCAAGCCTTGGCTTTAGCACCATATTCAAATGTATTTTTTAATTCATTTCTCTTTACAAAATTTTGGGTCCAAATTTTTTTTTTCGCCCGAGCCCCAATTTTTTTTAGTGTTCTCAGAGACGGCCCTGGATTAGCTTATGTGGTGGGGAAAAACAATAAGTTGATAAGTCATTTTGTAAAAAAAGTGTTTGGTTTAACTTATTTAGGTAAAATGACCAAAAAGAGTATAAGGAAGACATATAGGTAACTATCCATCAATAAGTTATAAGGAGATTCAAAAAGTCACACATTTCTTATTTTTTCAAAAAATTTATCATGCGAATGAAAAGTTAAAACATTAAGTTCTTTTTCATTTGCCAAACACTTTTTTTAACTTATTAATTTTTTGGAAAAGTAATAAATTATAAAGAGATAAAATAAAGAAAGCCAAACATGCTCTGTATTCCATTATCTCGTACTAAATAGACTTTTAAAGTAAATAAATAAATAAATCAATCAATCAATTAAATCCATAACTTTCTAAAAAAAAAGAAGAAAATCCACAAATATTTTAACAATATATTGTTCACCTGTTTTCCCCTAAATTCAAGTCATATAAATTCAAAAATTACACTTGCCAATAATAAACTTTATAATTGACACATGTAACATTCTAAATAATGCAAATTAGCTTTATCTTAATTTGCATTACAGGAAAATAAAGATTTGGGTTGAACCCTTGAAGGCCACATGTCTCAACTTTATATTAGATTCTAATCAGGTTTTACTGCACTAAGCCTTCGAATAATAAGTTTTCTCCGAAATTATAAACGGTGTGTTTGAGCTACCCAACGTTATCTGCGAACACATGCGTCTAGAGTTGCATTTTGCCATCAGCTTACACAGGTAGCCAAGCTTTTATTCTTTGTCCATACAAAATCAATAATTTTAAAACTTTTTTATTTTATTTTATTTTTTTTATAAAAAAACACTCTTTTCTATATTTATAAACTTTATAAACTAGCTTTATATCCGTGTCACACGTTGCGCCGACAACCTAGCGGTTGACTTCGTTATCCAAACGAATTTCCACATGGATGCAGTTCGATGCAGCCTCCCAAACATCAACAAAATACATGATTAGATCCAAAATTCTACAAAAGCTCAGCTAAATCCTCAAACCAACAATAACAATCGCAATGTAACTCGAACTTTGACCAAGTATAGAAATAAGGTAAATCCATAACCAATCTGAAGCAAGCCACATGACATGAATATTCCAAATATATTGCTTGTGGTGATCCAATGTTACTTTTATGGGAGCTCAAAATGTGAAAATGGTTACTACCATCATATATATGACCCAAATACTTGTAAACCCACAAATTGGTCAAAAGATGTGAGAAACACAACTAATGATAAAAAAAAAAGAATCTAAGTTTGAAATAAAAGAATCACACAAACAAAAAAACTTAATATGTACAGCTGCACATAAAAAAAAGGACAAAAATGAATAGTATAAGACCAACAAAACACCGTCAAAACTTACAAAGCTATCCATTGGTCGGTCCTTGTCTCAGGTACCGTTCCTTCGGTCTGCACCTCAATTCTAGCAACCCCAATCTTAATTGATTTGTCAGCAGAGATTAAAAGATTAGACCTTAAATCCCTATGAATTAATCCATGTCCATGAACATTTACGTTCCCCTAGCAACATCCAGTGCCTGCCTAACCGCTGCATTTAAAGGCACTGATCTGTTTCATCTCTTAATCAAAAACTGCCTAACAGAACCATCTTTAGCATATTCTGTTATTATACATCACACCACGGCCTTGCGACATGCACCAATGAACCGAAGTGTGTTTGGATTCTTTAATCTTGCAAGCATCATAACCACCTGCCAAAATTGTTATATAATTGTTTATATATAAAAACTGAATTAAGATGTATCAAGATCCAATTAACTCCTATAAATTATATTTGATGATGAGATGATTAGATAATGATTAAGTAAAATATAATCATACCTGATGATCAAACACATAGTAAAAAGTGTATATATACTTAACTTCAGTTTTCCAGCAAACCAT
The DNA here is from genome assembly GCA_028751855.1 of Ambrosia trifida. Lineage (NCBI taxonomy): Eukaryota > Viridiplantae > Streptophyta > Magnoliopsida > Asterales > Asteraceae > Ambrosia > Ambrosia trifida. The sequence goes on from CM054129.1 coordinate 78,231,794, forward strand.
TTTTCAAACATAAGATGCGTTAGTGAGAAACCATATATCAGTAATATCGCTAATGAAACATAATATGTAAAATCCCAACAGTTGTCATGGCCAGTGTAAATTATGGAACGCCCAGCATATTTACGCTGCCATGGTATGTTGCATACGTATTATAGCAGCGCAAACAAAGCATACCAGTGTAAATCCCAAACTCTGACCAACGTATATAAAGTGAGAGCATCGTAAATATGGGGTTACAAGTTACTTCTTATAAAAAAAATCACATCTTTGTTTTTAGTAGGTTGGTGGCGGCACAGCTTATTGCGTGCCTGCCAGCCATCCTAATGTAAATTGTCCCTCTTATTAATGAGAATTGTAACTATTCTTTACACGCTCTAAACCTTATTGATTTAACAGTGTGAGTCGTTAGACCCCACACTGCTATTGTCAAGAGACTGTGCATCTGATAGTCACCATTGATCATTGCAAACCATTGTAGCCGTCGATTGACATGTTTGAGCCGTCATCAAGCTTATGGTAGAAAAGTTGTGACATATCAACAAAGTTAGCATTAGTGTTATTTACACCCATCAGTTCTAGATAAACAATAGTTTAGTGCAACTCCCCTACATCTAAGTAATGCCACTCCCCTGCATACAGGTGACTTCACCTTCCTTTTGGACATATCTAGGTAGTCATGAAACAGTAATTCAAAGAAAATAAATAAAAAAAATTATCAGTCTTATACCAATAAGGATAGATTGACACTTAACTTTACCAAGCCACAGAAATTAACAGTCTTATACCTATTTTCTTGAATCCCCGGCTTGGATTTCAATAAGTAAAAGGGCCAAACCAACATCGCAAACCCAATTTCTAAGCTGAAAGGCAAAGCCACCATTTAATAGATTTAGGCGGCTCAGAGAATGCAATAAGACAAAGCCACCATGGCTGCAATATGGGTTGCAGGCAATAACCTGCCATCCTCCATAGCTGTGAACAACCAATGTAAGTTTAGTAAACAAAGAGCCCCTTGACCCAAGACGGTTCAAACTAATGGTTTATGATAGGATCTGAGTTTGATTGTTTTGATTTGTTTTAACTAAAATGAGAAATGAATGAAGTAAATATATATATGGAAAGTGCAGCGGAATAGTAAACTATAATCAAAACAAAAGAGTAAATGTTTTCTAATCGAAAGCTTTCATTATATTGAAAGATTACAATCAATTACAAGTACTCCCCCTCAGCCTGATCACTCTGTGATTGTTTGTCTGAGAGAATATTGTGAGTGACCAATAGAACAGTACAAGCACTGTTCTATTTATAGACAAATCTAAACCACTGGTGACCTGGGCTGACGTCACCTAAGATAGTGACCTCTAACAGAATAACAACATAAAACATCTGCCTTATACAAACTACTGTTACATTACAAAACACTATAAGGTAAACTACTGATGAGGAAAACTCTGATGGTCTGGTATCATCTGTTGGAGCCTAAGTGCTGTTGGCTCCAACAGACCTTTATTCTTCAGCACTTGATCATCAGTTGTTCTTTATCAGACCTTTGGTCAGCAGTTGTTCTCTATCAGCTGTTATCCAACAGTCCTTTAGCAGCAGCAGTTTGTCACAACAGTTGTTTAGGGTCAACAGTCTTTTGGGAGGAGTGTGTTGTAAATGCTGTTTATTAATATGGATCAACAGTTAGTATATTTTGGCTTTTCAATCATTTGTTCTTCTCCAGGTCAGCAGACCCAACAATCTCCCCCTAGAACAGATGATGCCAAAACTAGACTTTATTCTTGATCTTTATTCCTCATCAGACTTTCTCTGATTTGACCTTTGAATTGTAACTCAAAGTTCAAAGAGTAAAGGTCTTCTGCATCTCTTTCAAGCTCAAGGTTCAGCAGTGTTTGGAGGTCATCTACACATAGGCTATATGCATCATCCATGCTTAGCTTTTGAGCTTCTCCATCTGATCTGAGCAAAGTCAATTCATGGGTGTCTTTGTTGACCTTCCATTTTAGAAGTTTTGAATCAGAGGATTTGCTGAGATGCACTTTTATTCTGGATGAGTTTGGTGATGGAGGTCTCCCAATGAGTTCTCTGAGTCTTTCAGTAGTGGGATCTGAGAAAAAGTGTACTTGATTGTAGAGGCCCTCCTTTATATAAGTATCAGCAAACTACTTTTGATCCTCTTCAGACATCTCTTTCTGCTTCTTGAATTGTCTTCTTGCAGCAGCTGATAGATCAGAAGTATCAAGTAGGCTGTCTAATGTAAAATCCTGTTGAGGTCTCTTCATCAGGGGTTCATCAGAGTAGACAGGTTTTCTGGGCAAGTTAGGGTCTTTCTTCCTGTTTTCTTCCAGCTTCTTGTAGGTTTCAACCAACCTCAGCTCTGACCATCTTGCAACAGACCTCATCTCCCCATAGTCAGCAGCCACAATTTCTTGTCTCATTCTTTTGAATTTCAAGGCTCTGACTGGATCTCTGCCTTTACTGAAGTCAGGGGCAGAGACCTTGGCTGGGGGATTCTTGGCCATCTCCTCAATTCTTAGGAGTTCTTCTCTAAGAGCATGAGTGGTCCAGCTTGCAGACTGTTTCTTGTTTGCTTTATAAGGCATGGTTGCCAAGATCTGTTCAAGAAGTGATTCCCTAACCTCCCTTTCCATGTCACTGCTGAGAGGCATGGTAGACATAGAGTTGCTCAGGGTCTTAGCAAAATCTTCAATCCTTCTTAGTTTGCTAAGCTCTGCTGAATGAATGCCCTGAGCAGTCCTGTCATCTTTCCCTTTGCATTTCTCCTTTATGATGGCATCTGCCTGTTCAGCCTTGTATTTTAGATATTTGTCTATGTTTAGGGGAACAAGAAATTGTGGAAGAGATGGGAAAGATCTTTCAGATGGTTATTCAGCATTATAGAAGGATTGCATTTCCCCCTTGAGTTGATCAAGTTCAAGGGGATACTGAACAGCCAATGGTGTGATGGTTGGTGGTGGTCTATGGGATGTAAATTGTGAAGTGTGTCGTGAGAATGATGAAAGTGGAATGACAGATATGGGTGTAGATTGTGTGGTTTAAGTAGTAGGTGGTGATGTGTGAATGTTTTCATCCTGTACAACAAAGGTAGATTTTCTCTTCCTTTTGTACAAGATTTTTGGTGATGGTGGTGTAGAGGCAGTGGTTGTGTTAACATCTGTTGGCACTTTTGTAGGACCAGCAGATGTTTGGGATTTAGGTGGTGGAGTGGTTGTAGGTTCAGTGATTGGTTTGGTGGTAGTGGTGATAGGTTCAGATGTTGGTTTGGTGGTAGTGGTGATAGGTTCAGATGTTGTGGTGGTATCAGTGGTTTCGGTGGCAGTAGTGGTTTTGATAGTAGTGGTTTTAGCAGCAAGTTTGGATGGTGGTTTTCTGACATGCTTGGCAGGCATTTTCTTCCTTTTAGAGGAACCCATATCTTCAACTTCCTGCTGTTGTTCCCTTTTCTTTTGTACCAAAGCCTCTGCCTTGACTTCCAAAGTGTCAGCCCACTTTTGCTTTTCTTCAGCAGCCTTTTCAGCTTCTTCATTAGCAGAGGTGTCCACTTCTTTAGCTTTGCTGGTTTGAACATTGGATTATTGTTGTTGTGGTGCTGTTTGGGTAGACCCTGGTTTGTTGGCAGACTTTGATTGACCTTTTTGTGAAGGTTGACAACCAAAGGGATCTAGCTTTGGCAATCTATCTCTGCCACTCTCCCCCTTTTTTGGCATCATCAGCTGTGAAGTCATCATCATCTTCATCTCTGAGAATTGTGGTAGGGGCAGAGCCAGTGGTCTTCAGCAGATGGTCTTTAATGGCTTGAATGTCAGCATGGGTATCTTTGTACCTAGCATCTACCATATTTCTGATTTCAGCCATGTAGGTTTCATGAGTCTGATCTGCTAGTTTTCTGTGAGCTATGATGATGGGAGAAACAGATTTCCATAGCTCACTAGCAATATCAGCTGTGGATGATTGACTCTTGGTGAGAGTAGCCAATGATCCCAATATTGTCTTGATATCTGATTTGATATCAGCAACAGAGGTTTCAATGGACTGTACTCTGGCCGTCAATTCTTGGTATTTTAACCCATCACCTAAGTTAATAGGATCATCTGAATTCCTACCAGTGGTAGTTGTAATTGGTTCAGTCCTGGGAGGTGAGTCCAAAGGATGAGAACCAGATGCCCCTTTTTCTTGGTTCTGGGGACTTCCAACTGATTTTGGGGACACTATAGTGGCCTCATCAGTTGTTGCCTTCAAGGGAGTCTTAGTTATGTAACCACTGTCCTGTTGTGAGACAATGGTCTCTACATCAGTAGTGGCTGCTCCACTTGAAAACTCACCTAGAGTTTCATTGAACTCTAGGGGTGTAACCTCCTCTTCTGTTTGTGGGATGGCTGATTGATTTTCCTCAGTCCCAGTCACGTGTGGAGGTATACTCTCATTGATAGGTGAAGGAGAGAAACTAGGATTTTCCTGAGTTTTCTCAATAGCCTCAAACAGAGGTTGCATGGTTTGAGGGACATGTGTTGGTGAAGGTGGAGGAGTGAAAAGAGAATTAGCCCTGGGAGAGGGGCTTGTGAACATATGGCCAAGTGACTCATATGTATCATGATGTGTTTCCCTTTGGCTTACAACATGATCCTTTTGTGAGGAGTCATGAGGAGTTTGGTCATTGGTCAGGTTGAGATATATCCAACTGTTGTGAGGAAGTAACAACAGTGGTTTCTTGTTGCTTTTGTGTTGCAACAGGGTTTTCTTCTGGTATCTCATCTTCCAGAAGTCCCCTTTTTGGTTTAGTGGTGGTTTTTGTGGATGGACGTTTTCTTTTGGAAGTGGCTGGTGTAGGTTTCACAGCACTGGATATAGTGCCATGATCACCAGGAGCAGTGGGCTCAACAACAGAGGTTTGGACAACAGTTGTTGTCTTAGTCCTCTTTGTCTATGTTTTGGAAACTTTTGACACGTTTAATACTTTTTCTTGGGTAGTTGAACCCAGCATTCTTGTGAAAGTTTCATAAGTTAGACTCTTCATTTGAATTGACTCACCCTTTTTAAAATCTTTTTTTGGTAAAACCTTTTGAAGGATTACACTCAAAATTCTTGGGTAAATCAGAAAAGCATTATTAGACCCAGACTTTATGGCTTTCACATTTGATACTAAGTCCATAAACAGTCCCTGGGATAGATTGAAGTCAGAATCTGGCAACATAGCATAGCCCAAGTACTGAATCCTCAATGGGATTTCATTAAAGGAAGTGGACTTAGCAGAGACACAGAGAAGGAGGGTATGAAAGAAAAATTTCATGACTGGTGGGAAAAACTTTTTGAAAAGTGTTGACCCAGTCATCTGTGCATCATAACCTCTTTCCTGAAACTCTGTGTGAAGCTCTGCCTTAGGGAAAGAGTCTTTACCTGACATGTCATCGAGTGAGAAGGTTGTGGATATTAGTTCAGGGGTAATGACGATACTTGTCTCTCCAATTTTTGAGATAATGGATGTAGGCTTTTTGTCTTGAAGAAGAAACTCAACATTCAACCAAAATTCTTGGAGGGTATCAAGATAGATAGGGGTATCAGCGGTTAGGATTGTCAGGTATTTGGATTGTAAGATGATGTCGATGGTGGAATGGAATGGAGTGTTTTCATCTGTTTTCACCAGATATGGGAGATAATTGTGAGTGGCTTTTGCTTGAAGATCCATTGTAATGGATTCCGAGTGTGGGAGTGAGTGGAATTGGAGTAAGGGTTTGAGGAAGAAGAAGGCGGTTTCAGTATTTTGAATACAATGAGACAGTGTAACGACTGTTGTGGTAAAACAGGGTTTGTATAGGCTCTGGTGAAACCGCGGATGTGGCCAAAACTCTGCTTTTAGGAGCAGACGTGGCAAACATCTGATGGCCAAACATCTGGTGGTATACAGATGTTGCCATAGATCTGATGCAAACAGCTGTTGTTTGACCAAAGTTTTTTTAATATAAATAGATATATGTATATATATATATATATATATATATATATATATATATATATAATGAAACAGTTGTTTTATCTGATCAGAGGTTTGAAACAGATTTTTCAACTTAACAGTGGATAGAATGGATGAAACAGTGGTTGTTTTATCCTTAACAGATTTTTCAACCAAAAAGCTATTTTTAAGGATGGATTTTGATTTTCTGAAACATTTTAATGTTTTTATTTAAAACTTTGTGTTGTTTAATCCATGTTTAGCATACCAATTCTAGAAATCAGATTTGTAAAGGTAGATGTGTCTAAAGCTTTTGTCAACACATCTGCCAACTGATCCTCTGTTGGAACATGGTGCAGAGAAATCAAACCGTTTTCATAGCTATCTCTGACAAAGTGATGTCTGATGTCTATGTGCTTTGTGGTTGAGTGAGAAACTGGATTCTTGATGATATTTTCAGCAGCTTGACTGTCCAACATGAATGGAGTCTTTAGTGCAGTTATCCCAAAATCCAGCAATTGATTTTGAAGCCACATGAGTTGGGCTGTACAGCTTGCAGCAGCAATGTATTCAGCCTCAGCTGTTGAAGTTGAAACAGCTGCTTGCTTTTTGCTTTGCCAAGAGACTAAGGCATTCCCTAGAAACTGGCACCCTCCTGATGTAGACTTCCTTGTGGTGTGGCAGCCAGCAAAATCACTATCTGAATAACCTGAAAGCTCAATGTTTCCATTAGCAGGATACCAGATACCAAGTGTGGGAGCACCTTTTAGGTATCTGAATATCCTTTTCACAGCAATAAGGTTTGACCTTCTGGGTGAAGCCTGGGATCTTGCACAAACACAAGTGGCAAACATAATGCCTGGCCTAGATGCAGTTAAGTACAATAAAGACCCAATCATGCATCTGTAATGTGTTTGGTCAACCAGTTCATCCTTGTCATCAATAGTGAGTAGCTTGACTGTACTCATAGGTGTACTACATGGCTTACAGTCATTCATCTCAAATCTAGTTAACAAATTTTTCACATATTTATTTTGATGAATGAATGTGCCATTTTGCAGCTGCTTCACTTGGAGACCAAGGAAACACTGAAGTTCACCCATAGCACTCATTTCAAACTCTGTTGTCATGAGTTCCCTAAACTCTTCACACATTTTGTTACACGTGGATCCAAAAATGATGTCATCCACATATATTTGAACAATCATTAAATCTTTCCCTCTCCATTTCAAAAATAAGGTTTTATCAATTTTACCTCTTGTGAAACCAATGGATAAGAGAAAGGTGGAAAGAGTTTCATACCAGGCCCTAGGTGCTTGCTTTAGTCCATACAAAGCTTTATTAAGCTTGTAGACATGATCAGGATGGAATGTGTCTTCAAAACCAGGTGGTTGACATACATAGACCTCCTCCTGAATTTTGCCATATAGGAAAGCACATTTGATGTCCATCTGATACACCTTGAGGCTGTGGTTGACAGCAAAGGCTAGAAAGAGTCTGATAGCTTCTAACCTTGCTACAGGAGCAAAGGTTTCATCATAGTCTATCCCTTCTTCTTGTCTGAAGCCTTGAACCACAAGCCTGGCTTTATTCTTGACAACTATACCCCTTTCATCAGTTTTGTTTTTGAAGACCCACTTTGTGCCTATTGGACAAACATCCTTAGGCAGTGGTACAAGTTCCCATAATTTTTGTCTTTTAAACTGAAGGAGCTCTTCCTGCATAGCTTCTACCCAACTGTTGTCTTTTAGTGCCTCTTGGTACTTGACAGGTTGTGTGAGAGATAGAAAACCTGCAAAAAGACAGATATTTGAGGATTGGCTTCTTGTTAGCACACCCTCTCTGATGTTGCCAATGATTTGATCTGGTGGATGAGCTCTTAGGTAGATTAGATCTCCCTGATATGGTATGATGGCATTTTGAGGTGAAGGACAGAGGTTTGGTGACTCTGTTGATGTAACATCTATTTGCACTTCTGTAGTGCCAACAGATGTTTGAAATGGAGGTGGGGGAATGGGTCCAAGTGGTGTAGAACTGGACTGACTTTTGTCAACAAATGTTTGACTTTTGTCAACAGATGATTGAGCAGTGGATGTAAAGGGTGAAGCAGTGGTTTGAGGGTAAGACTGGCCAACAGTGGCTGACTCAGCTGTGACAGAAGTTTGACAGTTGTTTTGAACAGCTGCTTCCTCTGAAGCAGAATAGACTTTATAGTGACTCGGAATCACAACATCTGTTCTGTAATCTTGTTGTGAAGATTGTGGAGTACCTGCATTGTTAGTTTTGATAGTAATATCTTCAAATTTGAATTTATCTAAATCAAACAACTCAGCAGGATTTGCTGGGATTTTTAGGGATGAAAGTTCATTGAACTTTACATTCAGAGTTTCTTCTATTGTCCTGGTCCTTGTGTTAAACACTTTATAGGCCTTGGCAGTAGAAGAATATCCCAGAAAGTATCCACAATCTACTTTGGCTGCAAATTTTGAAATGGAATCTTTAAGATTTAAAATGAAACGTGGGTAGCCAAAGATTTTGAAAAATGAGATTAATGGTTTGATTTTGAACAGAATTTCATAAGCAGTCTTTTGATGTCTTGGGTTGATCAAAACTCTATTTTGAACATAGCAAGCAGTGTTTATAGCTTCTGCCCAGAAGGACAGTGGCAAACCAGAATCTGCTAGCATGGTTCTTGCAGCTTCAATAAGAGTTCTATTTTTTCTCTCAACCACCCCATTTTGCTCTGGTGTTCTTGGGATGCTGTACTGCCTCACAATCCCTTTTGACACACAGAAGTCATCCAACTCCTTATTTTTAAACTCTGTTCCATTGTCACTTCTAAAGACTTTTACTGGCAAGTCATATTTTTTTTCAACTTTGGTGACAAAGTCCTTCAAGATACCTGCAGTCTCATCATTAGAGTGTAAAAAGTAAGTCCATGTAAACCTAGAAAAATCATCAACTATGACAAGGCAAAATATTTTTCTTCTTAGACTCATGATTTTAACTGGGCCAAACAAGTCCATGTGCAGCAATTGTAAACATTGACTTGTTTTGGACTCATCAATGGATTTGTAAGAGCTTTTATGTTGTTTTCCTTTTAAGCAGGAAACACAATGCTCATCACATTTGAATTCTTTTGATGGTAAACCTCTGACAAGGCTTTGTTTGGAGAGAGAGTTGATAGTTTGAAGGTTGGTATGACCCAGTCTCCTATGCCACAATTCTGTCTCCTTTGTGGAGGTAGCAGAAAACAAACAGACATTTGCCATAGGATTGTCTTTCAACATATCAACTACATACACATTGCCACTCCTATGAGCAACAAGTTGTGCTTTGCTCTCAGCAATGATGGTATCAATCTTTTTCACTACTTCTGGCCCAATAATCTTACAAGTTTTCTTAGTGAAGAGTGAGCCATACCCTTTGTCACTCATTTGTGAAACACTAAGAAGATTAAATTTAAGATTATCAATAAGATTGACATTTTCAAACTTGAGTTTCCCAGCCTGAACAGTCCCTGAACCCAACACCTTACCTTTTGAATCATTACCAAAGGATATATCACCCCCTCCATGAGCTAAGAAGTCCAGAAGAAGGGCTCTACTTCATGTCATGTGCCTGGAGCCTCCACTATCTACATACCAAAGACTATCTAAACAAGCAGAAGCTCCCTGCACAACAGTAATGAATTAGTTTTGGTGAGTGTCCAAAGCCAAGTTGGCTTTGGATGGGTCCACAGACTTTTCAGTCTCAAGCTTGGGAAGGTGATCAGTGGTTTGAACTAGTTTTTGAATCAAGTTCAACAACTGTTGCTGACCATTTGCCAGTGCTTGAATGTCCACACTTGGGGTAACAGTTGTTTGATCACTTCCTGACAGATGATAATACCCATAGGGATTTCTGTTCACTCTTGGTTTAGAAGGTCTTTTTGGTTCCTCATAAACATGTGACAGACTATGACATGGTGCTTGTCCATATCCTCTTGGGTACTTTCTTGTGGGTGGAGCATCTGTTACTTGGACATCCCTGGAAGCAGATGTTTCAAGACTTTTGGTAACAGATGTTTGGACTGGTGTAAAGGTCTGTTTGGGCTTTCCTTTTGAAGTACTCACCACCTGACTTGTAACATCGCGCATTTTTCCCCAAGTGTTGAATTAATCAAATCACCACTTCACCCACTATATACTTGATATATACATATGTATTCTTTTAATTATTTATTTAGTTATTTATTTATATATTTTTTACCACTTTATATATATATATATATATATAATAATAATAATAATAATAATAATAATAATAATAATAATAATAATAATAATAATAATAATAATAATAATATGGGACATTATAAAAAATATATAAGCCAAACACAAATAAACCCAACACCTCTAAAACCTACCTGCAGCCCACCAAACACACCTGGCCCAACCCCTTTACCCAGCCCAACCCCGAACCAGCCCAAGGCCCACGTCCCCCTCTCCCTCTTCCCTTACTGCAAAAAAAAATAAATTTTCCGTAGGAGCCGGGACTCGAACCCAGTTCCGACGCGGTTCAGCTCCTTTTAAAACACAATCAACAACCAGTTGAGCCAAGATCATTTCCTGATTTAAACCCAACATAAAATGTATAAAAACACACTTAACTCTGTCCTTTCTGTCTATCCTTCGCTGCAAACAGGGACGAACCAAACAAGGTATTGTTTGACCAAATTAATTAAGCCAACTATGGTAAGAACTCATAATTGATTCGTTAATTCGGTATGGCAGTCAACACGCGTATTTATCACGCAAGAATCGTGTAAAAACATACCAAATTGGGTCAACCTTCTAAAATTTTGAATTCGCGTGTTTTGTATAAATTAATCTCTTCACCTCAGCCTAAACACACCGAAAAACACACACACACACTCTCAATTTTCCTTTTCCTTTCATTATTGTTCGTGAAATTGGACGTATTTGACCGATTTCTTTGACTCACGATTTGATGACTTGGCAATCGGGTATGAAACGATTATTCCCTTCTGTATATTAGTCGGTATGTGACCATCCAAACCCCCATAAGCAATTCGGCTATCATAGTCGAATTGGTTGGATTAGTATTCTAGGGTTCATGTTCTTTTGATTTGGGGATAATAAACAACCTGCAGACTTGGGTTTTTAATTATTGTTTTTCTGTTGTAAATACAAACAAGGGCCTAGCCCAGTGGTGGGGATAATGGTTGTTAATACTTGAACCGGGTTTGAACCCAGGTTCGATTCCCACAATCCACACTCATTTTTTTCAAAACTCTTTTCTTTATACATAACCTATTAATCTTTTTAAATAGTTTTTAAATACCAAATGTGATCTTTAAATTCTATAAAATTTATTTTATGTCATTCTAATAGAAAAGTTTAACATACAATTTTTAGTTTTCCAAAAATTATTTATTTAATATATATAATAAATATTTCAAGTTTATTCTATTTTATTTATAAAATTCTATAAAAATATCAAAACGATTATATAAATTTCCACAAAAATTATTCTAAGTTTATATAACATTAAACATTTCTGAAATGATTTTTATTTCTGAAAAATCATTTATTTAATATTTTTAATCAATTTTTGTTAGTTTTAATCATAAATAAATCATAATAAATCCCTTTTTCAATATTTTTGCACCAAAATTTTATATAAATTATTTCTATTTATTTGGAATAGAAATACAATTTTTAAGTTAATAATTCTTTAATTTTAATATTTTTAAATATTAAAGTTATATTTTGACAATTTAAAATAAATAGATTAAATATTCCATTTTTAAGAAAATAATTTTATAAAAATTATTTTCATACTTAAAACTTTATATTGTGACCATCTTTAATTTAAAATTTACAAAAAGACTTTTGTTTATTTATTTATCAAATTTCTCTTATTTATTAAACATTTTATTCATTAGTCAAACGAAATACTTATCTCCAATTCGAAACCCTAGAAAATATTTGTAGACTAGAAAGACTTAGACATATTTATTACCTTAATTATAGGGTAATACTTGGCATCGTTGGGCAACACATATTCTATTTTCACGAGACATAACATTTTGCTAAGGTGAGTTTACATAGCCCCTTTTTTTTGTTTTACATTTTGGGGTGAAACATGTTTAAACATTTTATACACTATCATTGTTGAAACTTGTGATTCAATTATAAACATTTTATACACTATCATTTACTCATTCTATCATTTGACTGTAACAAAAAGACACAGTACAATCATTAACAATGATCAAGCCGCCTGTTTAGATTATAGCGCTATAGGTCTGACAAACCCATCCCCCCGCATAAATTCAGGGATGATCGATAACAGTAACAACATTTAACTAACTTGCGAGTTAGTCCTCAGTCGACACAAGGTTTGGTTGTACAAAGACGCATTGTTACATGTCGGACACATACTCTATCATTATACAACTGTGATTGTTGTACAAACTATTATTATCTACTATATTCGAAAACCTATGTATTCTCACCAACTTTTGTTGACCCAAAATATTTTCAAGCTTAACATGTTTCAGGTGATTCTTGCTTGAAGATTGAGTTAATGCTTGAAGATGTGTGCATAGTATTATTCATTTTGATGTACGAATTCCTGTAGAACAATTCTATGTAATTTATTTAAATCATTTAATGAAATTCATTATTCACCATGAGCTACCGAACAATCATTCATACGTGACACCTCGATGTTTCCGCCATCGGTTGGGGTGTTACATGACTTGCAAGAGTTTTAGCCTTGTACTCTTGTATTTTGACATCAAATTTTTTGAGATACAGACACTCTTTGGTTTTGTGATTCTTTTTGCCACATATTGAGCATGTGGCCTTGGAATCACATGCACTTGTTCCTTTTTTTATATCATATGCTTTTAGAAGAAAACAGTTTTTAGTAACATGATTCTTCTTTTCACAGAAATCACAGAACAAGTGGACAGACTTTTCTTTTTTTTTTTTCCCTTTTTCAACCTTCTTTTCAACAGATGTTTGAGCATCTGCTGGAAGGTTTTTCAAGGGAATGACCTTTGCCTGTGGAGCTATCTTCCCCTCAGGAGTTTTGAAATCAACTGGTTTGAAATTCTCAAGCGTACCACACTCATCAGACCAAGTAGGTTTAAATTCATAATTTTCAAGTTCAGTGAATGATGAGGAACCTTCTGGTTTTTCAAGAATAATTTTCTTACCATTGGGTTAAGTGATTTTAATCTCTTGACCCTTCAAATTAGTTGGTACTACCTCAACTAACTTTTGATCCCTTTTGTCAGTGTTTTCAAAAGCTGGAGCAGTGGTTTCAAAACCAAAACCAAACTTCACATGACTTTTGGTTTGTTTGTTGAGTAGCATCTCAAAACCTCTACATGATTCCACCCATTTCTGACATTCAACTTGGGTGGACTCAAGCTCACTTTTGCAACTCTGATATTTAGTTATCATAGTTTGGAGCTGGTCTTTGGTTATAGTTGCTTCATGTTTTAAGCTGCATATTTCAGATTCCTTTTCAGTTAAATTTGTTTTTAACTCTTTTGAAAGTTTCTCAAATTTAACTTCATCATCTAAAATTTTCTTTCTAAGGTTTTCATTCACTTCTTTGATGTTAGCAAATGCTATTACACATTTGTTAGAACACAAATATTTAAGGATTTGAGGAGATACCTTAGCAGCAGCCATCAATGCACAATCACACTTGCACTCACAATCATCAGATGCACCCTAGGGATCTGAGAGATTCACAACCTCTTCTTCAGGTTTTTCACCTGCAACTACTTCATCAACAACATCATCAGTCACAACTACAGATTCAGTCACCACCTCCTCAGATTCAACTTCTTCTACCATAGCCATGAAACAAAAAATTTCTGGTTCATTTTCAGCTTTGGCAACTAATGCAAAATTTTCATCTGTCAACTCATCTGGTAGACTGCTCCAATCAACAAAGCCTTGTGTGAAGAAACTCTGTTGACTGTTCTCTGCAGGAGCAGAGGATGAAGCAGCAGTCATTGGCACAGGTGCCTGAGCAACAGGTGTTTGCACATAGTGGATCTGAAGGACAGTGGTTTGGACAAACTGGACAGGAACAGTGTTTGAGGATTGTGCAAAATGAGCAGTGTTTTGCACATTAGGTCCAGGGGTATTATAGGAATTTTGATAAGTGTTGGTCTGTGGCCTTTGATTTGGATAGGTAATCATAAGTGTACCATGTTGACTCCTACATTCCCTACCAAAATGACCAAGTCTATGACATTTATAACACTTTATCTTTGATTTATCCAACCCCACCTTTGATCTGCCAGTTAACCCTGGAAACCTTCTCCCAGTTTTCTTGTAAAAATTGTTACTTCTTACACTGAGAAGGGCCAATTGATGCATAATGTCCATTTCTTCCAAATCATCAGGGTCAAAATATTTTAGGTCATCATACTCAAAGGATATGTTACCAGATGCCTGGATATCACCACCACTTGCTGTAAAAGCATAGTTTGGTGAATAAGAATCAGAGTTAAAACTTGAGTTAAAACCTGAAGTTATGTCAATGAAATGATCATAACTCTGATCCTTACTATTTCCAGGCACCTCATCATGACCCAAAAGTGTTGTATTACCAAATACATAGTCATCAGACACTTTTCCAGAGTCCTGGAGCTTCTTTTTCTGGTTAAGCTCTCTCTCATAGGTCAAGAGCTTACCATGAAGCTGGGTCAGTGATAGGTCCTTGAATCCAAAAGAGTATCTCATAACTATAGCAATAGTGTCTCATTTATCTGGTAAAGATCTTAAAAACCTATGGTTCAAAGTTGAATGATGGTAAGTTAGACCAACCAGTTTTAGTTCACTAATGAGACAATTAAACCTCTCAAATTGTTGAGTTAATGACTCTCCCTTAACGTGACTGAATGTTTTATATTATTGGTTAAGTATTTCACGATTGTTTTCAATAACCTCTTCAGTCCCACCAAATTGTTCTTTCAGTGCATCCCACAACTCCTTTGCACTATTACAGTGTAACAGCCCAGCATATATATCATTGGGTAGAGCCATGGCCACAATACTGAAGGCCTTAGCATCTAACTCAATTTTCTGAAAATCCTGGTCGGAGTAGTTTTCAAGTTTCTTAGGCTCCTGAACCTTGGGATCTTCGGTACTCGGCACCATCGGAACATGTGGTCCGAAGATAACCGACTTCCAACACCCAGTGTTCTGTTGAGCTAGAATATGGCTCATCCGACGTTGCCAGATATTGTATTCAGATCTGACAAGCATCGGTGACTTGTTGTTCGTGCCAGTGTTGTGTGGATCGTGATTGATTGAAGCCATTCTCTAATTTTTCGAAAACAAAGTCTGTTTACAAACGGTTGAATCGAGAATAAACTATTACTCTGTTTTCAATCCAACAAACAAACGATATCAATAATTGTGAGCTGATCTGTTTATATTAAATTGATTGGTTAGATCAAATTTAATTGACCAAGCTCTGATACCAATTGTTAGGATCTGAGTTTGATTGTTTTGATTTGTTTTAAGTAAAATGAGAAATGAATGAAGTAAATATAAATGGAAAGTGCAGCGGAATAGTAAACTATAATCAAAACAAAAGAGTAAATGTTTTCTAATCGAAAGCTTTCATTATATTGAAAAATTACAATCAATTACAAGTACTCCCCCTCAGCCTGATCACTCTGTGATTGTTTGTCTGAGAGAATGCCGTGAGTGACCAATAGAACAGTACAAGCACTGTTCTATTTATAGACAAATCTAAACCACTGGTGACCTGTGCTGACGTCACCTAAGATAGTGACCTCTAACAGAATAACAACATAAAACATCTGCCCTATACAAACTACTGTTACATTACAAAACACTGTAAGGTAAACTACTGATGAGGAAAACTCGGATGGTCTTGTATCATCTGTTGGAGCCTAAGTGCTGTTGGCTCCAACAGACCTTTAGTCTTCAGCACTTGATCAGCAGTTGTTCTTTATCAGACCTTTGGTCAGCAGTTGTTCTCTATCAGCTGTTATCCAACAGTCCTTTAGCAGCAGCAGTTTGTCACAGCAGTTGTTTGGAGTTGTTAGGGTCAACAGTCTTTTAGGAGGAGTGTGTTGTAAATGCTGTTTATTAATATGGATCAACAGTTAGTATATTTTGGCTTTTCAATCATCTGTTCTTCTCCAAGTCAGCAGACCCAACAGTTTATAAGTTCCATGAATTTTGGGCTTCGGTTCTGATACAACCTATAGGACCAATAAAAAACCATCCCAACCCAACCAAGTAAGCCCACTAATTCTTGTTTTAACATGGCTTCTCATCCGCAATTTGGCTTATAAAACTAAACTACACATCAATAAATTACATAGCCCAACCCAACAATAGATTTATGTATTGGGCTACACCAACTATTGCTTAAATTTCTAAATGCAACAGTCCATCACGGTATGGCCCAAAGGGATACCGTCCCGACTGACTCAGCCCAATTCAACTATGGCAACCTCAACTGATCAGGACTTCCATCTGCCACTTTCATGTTAGCTCATCTTGGGTTCGATATGGTTCCCATGTCGTCTTATCATTAAAAATTAGTTTTTGGACAGCCTAGAGTGGCACAATTGGTCATGTGCCAGGCTCTAAGATGTCAGATATGCTAAGACTTAACACGAGGCTCGTGTTCCTAGTTGCTTCCATCAGCTGACAAACATATATACAAAAGTTTAATATTTTAAAAACCCTAATTGATAACTTGAAGTTGAAGTGTATATAAAAAATGTTACCTGGATCATTTGTTGTGTTTTAAAATCTAAGCGAAGGATAAACAACACCAAATTTAGATATAATATAACTTTATCAAAAAAGAGGATTCAAAAAAAAAAAAAAAAACAAAAACAAACCCTTTTAACAGATTTTTTAGATTCCATCTTGACCTTTGCGGTCCTCATATAATGGCCCTCTCTATTATATATCAAACTGCGTGTTTCTACGTTACCAAAAGAACTGAAATATTGTTTCCTGTAAAATTTATAAAGCTGTGATAATGTGATCAAACTTTTATAAATATAAAAAATACAACCACTTCATGGTGTTGAGAAAACTTACAAATAAAATGAATGATGAGAAATACGATAAATGCTTTACAAAAACAAAATACTTATGCTGCAAGAACATGCGGAATTTCAGCAAAAATTAACATTAAATTAAAAAATATCAAATCACAAAACATACATCTTCCGCTCGAGATGATTGTGCCGCGTTCCCATTCATGCTTGCTAGAACAATTGACTTCCTCCGACAATAACTCGCTGTTTTTTGTTTGGAGGAAGTCAATTGTTCTAGCAAGCATGAGTGGGAACGAGGCACAATCATCTCAAGCGGAAGAAGTATGTTTTGTGATTTGATATTTTTTAATTTAATGTTACTTTTTGCTGAAATTCCGCATGTTCTTGCAGCATAAGTATTTTGTTTTTTAAAAACATTTATCGTATTTCTCATCATTTCCTTCTTTGTAAGTTATCTCAACACCATGAACTGGTTATATATTTTTATATTTATAAAAGTTTGATCACATGATCACGACTTTATAAATTTTACAGGAAATAATATTTCAGTTCTTTTGGTAATGTAGAAACATGCAGTTTGATACATAATAGAGAGGGTGATTATATGAGGACCGCAAAGGTCAAGATAGAATCTAAAAAAATCTGTTAAAAGGGTTTTGTTTTTTTTTTCAATCCTCTTTTTTGATAAAGTTGTATTATATCTAAATTTGGTATTGTTTATCCTTCGCTTAGATTTTAAAACAAGAAGAACATTATTTGGAGTTTGGACGGAAAACAAATTCAAGTGATGAATATCATGGGTAAGCTATTAATTTTATAATTTGAATATATTGATAATCATTGTTTTTAAAATTCATATTGGCTATGATAACCATTTTTTTAACAGGATGGCCACACATGAAGCACAATATGTGGAGGGAATATATCATGTACTATTTCGTGGATTGGTTGATACAAGTAATCCAATGAAGGTGTCACACCCCGACTTTTCCTCGTCGGTTGTGACGTTTGGTAGCTTCGCCACGCAGCGGAAAGATGCATCTAAGACCTTTTGTTTCCTGAACACCAATTCTAACCCTCTAGGATCCCCGATCCTAAGACGTCGCCCACTCCAACTGTGCCGTTAACAAAGTTTAAACCTGAAAGACATACTTAAAAAGTCAGCATATAATGCTGGTGAGTTCATAAGTTTGTATAAAATGTTACCGAAATGTTACCAAGTTCAATCCTGTCAATACTATGTCAATGTTACCAAAGTACGCTAGCTAGGCGTATGTTTTATTACTACTACAATTGGAAAACCATTACTAGACACGTTTAGCAATGTTTAGCAATGTTCAGCCCGAATGTTCAACATGTTACCAATGTTACCAGTTCGAGACAATATGCACCCGCCCGGCCCTCCAAGCCGACGAGTGGGGCAGGTCACGCCCAATAGATCTATCCACATTTCCCCCGTTGTGCATCCCCGCACATTCATGGTTTTTCCCGGGACTTTAAAAGATCGTATAGCAATGCAAAGTTAAAACCATAGTGTGACATATGTTACCAAAATAGTTTAGCGCGTGTTTTCTCCCCCAAAAGTTAAAGCTGTAAAAGTGGGGCCGTGAACTCACGCAACCCGTTTCATTTTCCAAAACTTTGTTTTGCTTTAAATTCCTCAATTTTCATAAAAGAAGCATGTCTTCCCCCCCCCCCCCCCCGAAAACATTTACAAAAACAGTAAAAAGTGGGGTCATGAACTCACCTTAATTTCCGTGCTAAGCTAGCAAACAAAGCCTGAAACCTCAACCGACTTCCTCGTGCCCTAATTACCAACAAAGGACACCTTAACAGTCTATCACACATAAGCCTAGCTTATTAACCGCCTAAAAGATAGTCTATCCGACTGTCTAGACTCGTGTGTACCAACGCGAGTCTAAATACGTTTCAACTCGACGAACCGATCATGACTTATCTTAATTCACGAGTTACATACAACATAGTACCCAAGTTTCACACTTGTCACTATTCGTGTGTAAACCTTGTTGGACTATAACCCCGAAACGTATAACTATCCTGAATCGTAGCTCGTCTCGTAAATCATGTAATTGTATTTGTTTGCGTAATTCTATTTTAGAAAATACTTCTCGAGGAGATACAAATTTAGTTATTAAAACCGATTAATAACATTTGTTACTTTTTCTCAAATATTGTTTGGAAATCATCTTTATTACTACGAATAAATAGTCCTTAAAAGCATTTCGATTTGTATATAATAATGCATTTGTCCAAAACACTTAGGGAAATTTATTTATAAAAATGGTAGTTCGTTACGCTTTAATTTTATATAAAATTTGGGCAGAGTTTCCCCTGTTTTTGTACAAACCAGAAAACACCCGCTGTCTACAATTTTCCCCAAGATCAACTTTCAAACACAATTCGTCAAGTCCTTATATCAACAATTCCGATTCACGAGACTATACGTTTCGTCACCTATGTATACTTATTTATATATATAGCAATATATATATAATATAGTCCGACGATATAGTCCAATGTTATTTAATCCGATCTTCGATATCATAAGTCATGTTAAGTTAACTGTTTACCAAATCGTTCGTAATATAATATAGTTACCGTTTATTATTATTATCATTCGGTCCGTTCGCGAGTTAAAACTATTCTATCCGTATCACTATATTTATAAATATATAATATTCATAAATATAATAATATTTACAAATACATAACATTTATAAATATATGATATCTATAAACAAGATAATAATAAACACGAAATCAAGTATACCGAATCGCACACCGAGCCGTTGACCAGATCTGACTGTTGACCCGACCCGAACTCGAATCTGACCCGGCAACCATTAATACCCAAATCGTACCCATCTGAACCCGCTACCCGAACCAGACCCGACCACCCAAACTGTACAAATCAGATCCACCAAACTCCCGAAACCAACACTCTGTTCCAGAGTTTCATTAAAGGATGGAAGGGGAAGGATTGGGAAGGAAGTGGGGAAAAAACGTGTTCCAGAGTTTTTTGTAGGAGGGAAAGGGAGAGAATGAGAGGGATAATAGAGAGGTTTTTAGAGTGATTTTCAATCTTTCCAATTTGGAAGGAAGAGGAGGGAAGGGAAGGGGAGGAAGATCCTTTCTCTTCCATCCTTTAATGAAACTCTGGAACAGAGTGCAAGAATCCAAGCCATCAAGACCCGACCACAAAACCGGACACCAAATCACCCAACCATAACCTCAATCGGACCATCATCCAAACAAGCAGCCACTGTCAGAACCCAAACACCATATGTCGTAACCCGACCACCTCAAACCACCCAGGACCACAACCATCGCTCCATCTTGAACAATAATAACCACCACAGCCGCCGTCGGCTACCCTCATCAACAACCACGACCATAACCTCAGCCTACAACTCTGTCAACTGAGACCACAACCACGTATTAACCATCGGCCGTCACCACCTTGACCTCACCATAACCCGAGCTGGAACTAGACCCGAGACCTGTGACTGAACTGAGACGAAACAAAACCACAACCACCATACCTGCACGTCCTACTGTAACCCTACCTTTGTTATCACCTACCTTCGATTGGTCGTTGCTGCTCACAAAAAGCTCGTTTCTGGGCTCAACTTATCACGTCGCCGCCTCAGCTTTATTCTGGGGATAAAATGTTCATGCCGCCACCACCGAGGATGGTGGTGGTCGGCCGGCGCTATCACAGGGAAGGAGAGAGAGGGCAGGTGCGAGAGAGGGTGAGAGGCGGGTTTAGAGAGAGAGTAGAGAGAGAGAGATGGGGCTAGGGTTTATGTGTAGGAGATGAATGAGGGGAAAGGAGAGGATAAGATGAATTTATAGTTAGGGTTCCTTAGGAAGGTGCACACCATGTAACGAACCCGTTAAAATGCGTCGTGTCTAGGTTTTAGTTTCGGTTCAAAAAGTAATAAATAAAACAAGTCGGAAATGTTCGTAATATACGACTTAGCTAAACCGAGCAAAAACATAATTATTTTTGTTATCCGACGCGTACTTTCAGAACACACGGTTAAACCGCGTTAAAAGATTCAATCACAGTTTCCTTTGTTAAAACGCTCAGTTAACTCCTGAAACTTAATAATTAACAAATATTTATAATAAATAATTACTACAATTAATTAAAAATCATACCGGTGTTGATCGGAAGTTGCCGGTTGTCACATTCGCCCCATGTTACAGAAATTTTGTCCTCAAAATTTGAGGTAGGATATCATCCAAGAACCAATGGTAGTACAACAAAAACACTTACGGAAATTTATTTATAAAAATGGTAGTTCGTTACGCTTTAATTTTATAAAAATTTGGGCAGAGTTTCCCCTGTTTTTGTACAAACCAGACCACACCCGTTGTCTACAATTTTCCCCAAGATCAACTTTCAAACACAATTCGTCAAGTCCTTTTATCAACAATTCCAATTCACGAGACTATACGTTTCGTCACCTATGTATACTTATTTATATATATAGCAATATATATATAATATAGTCCGACGATATAGTCCAATGTTATTTAGTCCGATCTTCGATATCATAAGTCATGTTAAGTTAACCGTTTATCACATCATTCGTAATATAATATAGTTACCGTTTATTATTATTATTATCATTCGGTCCGTTTGCGAGTTAAAACTATTCTATCCGTATCACTATATTTATAAATATATAATATTCATAAATATAATAATATTTACAAATACATAACATTTATAAATATATGATATCTATAAACAAGATAATAATAAACACGAAATCAGGATTACCGAATCGCACACCGAGCCGTTGACCAGATCTGACTGTTGACCCGACCCGAACTCGAATCTGACCCGGCAACCATTGATACCCAAATCGTACCCATCTGGACCCGCGACCCGAACCAGACCCGACCACCCAAACTGTACAAATCAGATCCACCAAACTCCCGAAACCAAGAACCCAAGCCATCAAGATCCGACCACAAAACCGGACAACAAATCACCCAACCATAACCTCAATCGGACCATCATCCAAACAAGCAGCCACTGTCAGAACCCAAACACCATATGTCGTAACCCGACCACCTCAAACCACCCAGGACCACAACCATCGCTCCATCTCGAACAATAATAACCACCACAGCCGCCGTCGGCTACCCTCATCAACAACCACGACTATAACCTCAGCCTACAACTCTGTCAACTGAGACCACAACCACCTATTAACCATCGGCCGTCACCACCTTGACCTCACCATAACCCGAGCTGGAACTAGACCTGAGACCTGTGACTGAACTGAGACGAAGCAAAACCACAACCACCATACCTGCACGTCCTACTGTAACCCTACCTTTGTCACCACCTACCTCCGATTGGTCGCTGCTGCTCACAAAAAGCTCGTTTCTGGGCTCAACTTATCACGCCGCCGCCTCAGCTTTATTCTGGGGATAAAACGTTCACGCCGCCACCACCGAGGATGGTGGTGGTCGGCCGGCGCTATCACAGGGAAGGAGAGAGAGGGCAGGTGCGAGAGAGGGTGAGAGGCGGGCTTAGAGAGAGAGTAGAGAGAAAGAGAGAGAGATGGGTCTAGGGTTTATGTGTAGGAGATGAATGAGGGGAAAGGAGAGGATAAGATGAATTTATAGTTAGGGTTCCTTAGGAAGGTGCACGCCATGTAACGAACCCGTTAAAATGCGTCGTGTCTAGGTTTTAGTTTCGGTTCAAAAAGTAATAAATAAAACAAGTTGGAAATGTTCGTAATATACGACTTAGCTAAACCGAGCAAAAACATAATTATTTTCGTTATCCGACGCGTACTTTCAGAACACACGTTTAAACCGTGTTAAAAGATTCAATCACAGTTTCCTTTGTTAAAACGCTCAGTTTACTCCGGAAACTTAATAATTAACAAATATTTATAATAAATAATTACTACAATTAATTAAAAATCATACCGGTGTTGATCGGAAGTTGCCGGTTGTCACAGAAGGTGGAAATGAGTATTTATTTGATGACGTAAGTTTGTATAAAACCACTTTTCTTATTATTTACAATTATAAATGTTATCTTTTAAAAAAATTATAAATTTCCAATACTAATTATACACAGATGTACAAGATGCCGGAGGACGTTTTCCATGAATTTGAATAAATCGGAATTTTGGCCTTTAGAAAGAACGGTCGCTATGATGGGTATACATATCATTAATTTTCTTAATTTATTTATTTGTAGTTTTGCTCAATTGGTAACTTTTTAACTTACTTTTGTAGGAGTGCTAAAGTAACATTCGAGAATGATAGAAATGCTAACAAAATTATGAGAATAGCTAAAAAAAAGTTTGGGGACTGTCTTGATTATTCTTCAAAGTAGTGTTTTATGGTGGGTTAACGAGATTAGCAAGGATTTTAATTTTCTAATGGGTTATTTTATAGTTTCTTGGAAGTCAAACTATTAAGATTGTATGGTGATTGTTGTTGCTGCTTATTTCTTGAACTCTTTTAGGAATCAAAGAGCGAGTTATTGTTGCATACTTTATTGTTAAAGAGGTGATCAACATACATGTCAAGACTTGAAACTATTTTTTTTTAGTTCACTTTTGCCATCCACTTACTTCCAAATTGGCTCGAGTTTTAACGGCAATCTATTAATAGATTGCAACAGAAATTCCAACTGCTCATGTATTCCAATAGGTAGAACATCTGTTACCCATATAACCTTAAAAATTTTTCATCCATATAACCTTAATAATACATGACGACATGTATACACCTGTTTACCCCTTACTTCACCAACAGTGATTCATCTTCTGTCAAAATTTGACCCACCACCGATGTAGAGCTAAACTGTTGAAAACAGAAGAATAACCACTGTTGCAGAAGTAATGGGTAAACAGGTGTATACATGTCGTCATGTTAAGCTATTTGATGAAAAATTATTAAGGTTATATGGGTAACAAATGTTCTACCAATTGGAATACATGAGCAGTTGGAATTTCTGCTGCAATCTATTAATAGATTGCAGTTAAAACTCGAGCCAGTTTGAAAGTCAGTGTATAGCAAAAGTGAACAAAAAAAAAATAGTTTCAAGTCTTGACATGTATGTAGGTCACCTCTTTAACAATAAAGTATGCAACAATAACTCGCTTTTTGATTCCAAAAACGGTTCAAGAAATAAGTAGCAACAATCACCATACAATCTTAATAATTTGACTTCCAAGAAACTATAAAATAACCCACTACAAAATTAAAATCCTTGCAAATCTCATTAACCCACCATAAAACACTACTTTGAAAAATAATCAAGGCAGTCCCCAAACTTTTCTTTAGCTATTTTCATAATTTTGTTAGCATATCTATCATTTTCAAATGTTACTATAGCACTCCTAAAAAGTAAGTTAAAAAGTTACCAATTGAGAAAAACTATAAATAAATAAATTAAGAAAATTAATGATATGTATAACTATAATAGCAGCCGTCCTTTCTAAAGGCCAAAAATCTGATGTATTCAAATTAATGGTAAACGTCCTCCAGTATCTTGTACATCTGTGTGTAATTATTATTTGAAATTTATAATTTTTTTAAAATAAAACATTTATAATTGTAAACAATAACGAAAGTGGCTTTATACAAACTTACGACATCAAATAAATACTCATTTTCCGCCTTTCTAGGATTACTTGTATCAACCAATATACGAAATAGTACATGATATTTTCCCTCCACATATTGTGCTTCATGTGTAGCCATCATGTTAAAAAAAATGGTTATCACAGCCAATGTGAATTTTCAAAACAATGATAATCAATATATTCAATTTAAAAAATAAATAGCTTACCCATCATATTTCGTCACTTGAAATTGTTTTCCGCCAAACTCCAAATAATGTTCTTCTTTTAAAATCTAAGCGAAGGATAAACAACACCAAATTTAGATATAATATAACTTTATCGAAAAAAGAGGATTCAAAAAAAAAAAAAAAAAAAAAAAAAGCAAACCCTTTTAACAGATTTTTTAGATTCCATCTTGACCTTTGCGGTCCTCATATAATGGCCCTCTCTATTATATATCAAACTGCGTGTTTCTACGTTACCAAAAGAACTGAAATATTGTTTCCTGTAAAATTTACAAAGCTGTGATAATGTGATCAAACTTCTATAAATATAAAAAATACAACCACTTCATGGTGTTGAGAAAGCTTACAAATTAAATGAATGATGAGAAATACGATAAATGCTTTACAAAAACAAAATACTCATGCCGCAAGAACATGCGGAATTTCAGCAAAAAGTAACATTAAATTAAAAAAATATCAAATTACAAAACATACTTCTTCCGCTCGAGATGATTGTGCCTCGTTCCCACTCATGCTTCCTAGAACAATTGACTTCCTCCAACAATAACTCGCTGTTTTTTGTTTGGAGGAAGTCAATTGTTCTAGCAAGCATGAGTGGGAACGAGGCACAATTATCTCGAGCAGAAGAAGTATATGTTTTGTGATTTGATATTTTTTTAATTTAATGTTACTTTTTGCTGAAATTGAGCATGTTTTTGCAGCATAAGTATTTTGTTTTTGTAAAACATTTATCGTATTTCTCATCATTTCCTTCTTTGTAAGTTTTCTTAACACCATGAACTGGTTGTATATTTTTATATTCATAAAAGTTTGATCACATGATCACGACATTATAAATTTAACAACAAACAATATTTCAGTTCTTTTGGTAACGTAGAAACATGCAGTTTGATACATAACAGAGAGGGCCATTATAAGAGGACCGCAAAGGTCAAGATGGAATCTAAAAAATCTGTTAAAACGGTTTGGTTTTTTTTTTTAATCCTCTTTTTTGATAAAGTTGTATTATATCTAAAATTGGTGTTTTTATCATTCGCTTAGATTTTAAAACAAGAACATTGTTTGGAGTTTGGACGGAAAACAAATTCATGTGACGAAATATCATCGGTAAGCTATTTATTTTTATAATTTGAATATATTGATAATTATTGTTTTGAAATTCCATATTGGCTGTGATAATAATTTTTTTTTTTAACAGGATGGCCATACATGAAGAACAATATGTGGAGGGAAAATATCATGTACTATTTCGTGGATTGATTGATACAAGTAATCCTATGAATGCGGAAATGAGTATTTATTAGATGACGTAAGTTTGTATAAAGCCACTTTCGTTATTGTTTACATTTATAAATGTTTTCTTTTAAAAAATTATAAATTTACAATACCAATTATACACAGATGTACAAGATGCTGGAGGAAGTTTTCCATGAATTTGAATACATCGGAATTTTGGCCTTTAAAAGGACGGTCGCTATGATGGGTATACATATCATTAATTTTCTTAATTTATTTATTTGTAGTTTTGTTCAATTGGTAACTTTTTAACTTATACTTTTGTAGGAGTGCTAAACTAACATTCGAGAATGATAGAAATGCTAGCAAAATTATGAGAATAGCTAAAGAAAAGTTTGGGGACTGTCTTGATTATTCTTCAAAGTAGTGTTTTATGGTGGGTTAACGAGATTAGCAATGATTTTAATTTTCTAGTGGGTTATTTTATAATTTCTTGGAAGTCTAAGTATTAAGATTGTATGGTGATTGTTGTTGCTTCTTATTTCTTGAACCGTTTTAGGAATCAAAGAGCGAGTTATTGTTGCATACTTTATTGTTAAAGAGGTGATCAACATACATTTCAAGACTTGAAACTATTTTTTTTTCTTTTCACTTTTGCCATCCACTAACTTCCAAATTGGCTCGAGTTTTAACAGCAATCTATTAATTTTCATCTGTTACCCATATAACCTTAAAATTATTAAGGTTATATGGGTAACAAATGTTCTATGGGTAACAAATGTTCTACCCATTGGAATACCTGAGTAGTTGGAATTTCTGTTGCAATCTATTAATAGATTGCAGTTAAAACTCGAGCCAATTTGAAAGTCAGTGTATAGCAAAAGTGAACAGAAAAAAAAATAGTTTTAAGTCTTGACATGTATGTAGGGCACCTCTTTAACAATAAAGTATGCAACAATAACTCGCTTTTTGATTCCTAAAACGGTTCAAGAAATAAGTAGCAACAATCACCATACAATCTTAATAATTTGACTTCCAAGAAACTATAAAATAACCCACTACAAAATTAAAATCTTTGCAAATCTCATTAACCCACCATAAAACACTACTTTGAAAAATAATCAAGACAGTCCCCAAATTTTTCTTTAGCTATTTTCATAATTTTGTTAGCATTTCTATCATTTTCAAATGTTACTTTACCACTCCTAAAATGTAAGTTAAAAATTACCAATTGAGCAAAACTATAAATAAATAAATTAAGAAAATTAATGATATGTATAACCATAATAGCAACCGTGCTTTCTAAAGGCCAAAAATCTGATGTATTCAAATTCATGGAAAACGTCCTCAAGAATCTTGTACATCTGTGTGTAATTAGTATTGGAAATTTATAATTTGTTTAAAATAAAACATTTATAATTGTAAACAATAACGAAAGTGGCTTTATACAAACTTACGTCATCAAATAAATACTCATTTTTCGCCCTTCTAGGATTACTTGTATCAACCAATACACGAAATAGTACATGATATTTTCCCTCCACATATTATGATTCATGTGTGGCCATCATGTTAAAAAAATGGTTATCACAGCCAATGTGAATTTTCAAAACAATGATAATCAATATATTCAATTTAAAAAATAAATAGCTTACCCATGATATTTCGTCACTTGAAATTGTTTTCCGCCATACTCCAAATAATGTTGTTGTTTTAAAATCTAAGCGAAGGATAAACAACACCAAATTTAGATATAATATAACATTATCAAAAAAAGAGGATTCAAAAAAAAAAAAAAAAAAAAACACAAACCCTTTTAACAGATTTTTTAGATTCCATCTTAACCTTTGCGGTCCTCATATAATGGCCCTCTCTATTATATATCAAACTACGTGTTTCTACGTTACCAAAAGAACTGAAATATTGTTTCCTGTAAATTTATAAAGTTGTGATAATGTGATCAAACTTTTATAAATTTAAAAAATGCAACCACTTCATGGTGTTGAGAAAAGAAAACTTACAAATAAAATGAATGATGAGAAATACAATAAATGATTTACAAAAACAAAATATTTATGCCGCAAGAACATGCGGAATTTCAGCAAAAAGTAACATTAAATTAATCAAATTACAAAACATACTTCTTCCGCTCGAGATGATTGTGTCTCGTTCCCACTCATGCTTGCTAGAACAATTGACTTCCTCCAACAATAACTCGCTGGTTTTTGTTTGGAGGAAGTCAATTGTTCTAGCAAGCTTGAGTGGGAACGAGGCACAATTATCTCGAGCGGAAGAAGACAACCAATCCATGCCTACAACAACGTCAAAACTACCCAAAGGTACCGGCATAAGGTCGATGGGGAACGACAAACCCGACAACTCTAGTTGACACTCCCGAAGGATACAAGTAGCTTCAATCTTTTTACCGTCGGCCAATTCAATTATATACTTAGCCTCTAATGGTACGGGTACTACATCTAGCAGTCGACTAACTTCCATAGATATAAAACTTTTATCGGCACCGGAATCAAATAAAACACTAACAGAGCGATTATTGAGAAGGAATGTACCGGTAACTGTGTCAGGATCCTGTCTAGCCTCCGCGGCTCCAATGACGAAGGCACGTGCATTCCTGCCACCCGCCCCCGTTGTTCCCGTTACCGTTTCTATCTCTCACATCCCCGCCCTGCTTCAGTTTCGGGCACTCCTTGTAATGACCAGTCTCCCCACAGTTGTAACAACCCTGCCTTCCCGTAGTTCCTTGAGTAGTTGAAGCCGAGTTAGTAGTTGGGGCCTGGGTCGATGGAAGTGTCGCCCGACAGTCTTTGGCAAAATGCCCAAGTCGCTGACAGCGATGGCAACGATTACGGTCGCAGTCCCCCTGATGATGACGCCCACATTTGTTACATTTAGGTAATTTCCCCGCATAACCACCCTGTTTGGTACCAGAAGAAGAAGAACCCCCGCTATCGAATCTCTTACCCTGTTGTGCTGGCACAGATCCTTTCCCCTCATTATCCCATTTACGCTTGTTATTCTCCGGGGCCTTGACAGTTGAACCCTTAGCAGGCAAGATACCCTCATTCACCTTCAAGTTTGTCATCCTGTGAGCCGATCGGACCACCTCTGAGTATGTAGGAAGATTTCCCGCAGCCACCAACCCTGCGATCTCTGGTACTAGCCCCGAGATATAGTGTTCAATCCTCCTGAATTCTGGCACATGCAGATCAGGACACAGCACTGCCAACTCATTACGCCTTACCGTATACTTTTCAATCTCTGACCCGGTCATCTTGAGGTTCCACACCTCGTGCTCTAGCTTCTGAACTTCTTCCCTTGGACAGTACTCTCGCTTCAGTAGTTGAACAAAATTTTCCCAAGGCATAGCATAAGCCTCCCCTATACCCATATTTTGGGTGATGTTGTTCCACCAGGTCAAAGCAACATCCCGGAATAACGCAGCAGCATACCTGACTCGATCCTCTGGGAGACAGTTGCACATCAGAAACACTGACTCCACCTTTTCCAGCCACCTGAGCAAGCTCACCGCACCCTCAGTGCCAGAGAATTCCTGGGGCTTACAGTCCCGAAACATCTTGTAGGTACACATAGGTGGGGGTGGTTTAACAGGACCACCTGAAATGAAACGCATGAGAAACCACGAAAGATGTAAACAGGGTTCATCAATGAGGCAAAAATGGATAAATCAACTTACCACCACCATTGTGCCCTAACTGAAAGGCAGCTTGCAGCAAGTTGTTCAGATCTTCTTGTGATAGGTTTACACCTCCACGACCACCACCACGCCCACCATTGCGGCCACCTCCACGTCCTCCAGACATGATTCTGACAGAAAGAACGAGAAAATTTAGTTTCGCAGCTAATGGTAACCACTAGCGTTCACAAGATCAAAGCTAGATCCAACTCAGGACTATCCATTCAAACCCAGAGCTCACTAGGGCTTTCATATTTCGGTTTATGATTTTGTGTGCACCCAAAATGATAAACCGCTCTACATGGTCCTCCAAGTGTTCTCCTAGTTCAAACACTACTTTGATAAATAATCAAGACAGTCTCCAAAACTTTTCTTTAGCTATTCTCATAATTTTTTTAGCATTTCTATCATTCTCGAATGTTACATTAGCACTCCTACAAAAGTAAGTTAAAAAGTTACCAATTGAGCAAAACTACAAATAAATAAATTAAGAAAATTAATGATATGTATACCCATCATAGTGACCGTCCTTTCTAAAGGCCAAAATTCCGATGTATTCAAATTCATGGAAAACGTCCTCCAGCATCTTGTACATCTGTGTATAATTGGTATTGGAAATTTATAATTTTTTAAAAGAAAACATTTACAAATGTAAACAATAACGAAAGTGGCTTTATACAAACTTACGTCATCAAATAAATACTCATTTCCGCCTTCATAGGATTACTTGTATCAACCAATCCACGAAATAGTACATGATATTTTCCCTCCACATATTGTGCTTCATGTGTTTCCATCCTGTTATAAAAAATTATTATCACAGCCAATATGGAATTTCAAAACAATAATTATCAATATATTCAAATTATAAAAAGAAATAGCTTACTGGTGATATTTCGTCACTTGAATTTGTTTTCCGTCCAATCTCCAAACAATGTTCTTTTTTTAAAATGTAAGCGAATGATAAAAACACCAATTTTAGATATAATACAACTTTATCAAAAAAGAGGATTAAATAAAAAAAAACCAAACCGTTTTAACAGATTTTTTAGATTCCATCTTGACCTTTGCGGTCCTCATATAATGGCCCTCTCTGTTATGTATCAAAGTGCATGTTTCTACGTTACCAATACCAATTATTTGATGACGTAAGGTTGTATAAACAACACCAATTTTAGATATAATATAAAAAATACAACCGCAAAGGTTAAGATGGAATCTAAAAAATCTGTTAAAATGGTTTGTTTGTTTTTGTTTTTTTTTTTTTTTGAATCCTCTTTTTTGATAAAGTTGTTTTATATCTAAAATTGGTGTTGTTTATCATTCGCTTGGATTTTAAAACAAGAACATTGTTTGGAGTTTGGACGGAAAACAAATTCAAGTGACGAAATATCATGGATAAGCTATTTATTTTTATAATTTGAATATATTGATAATTATTGTTTTGAAATTCCATATTGGCTGTGATAATTATTTTTTTAACACGATGGCCACACATGAAGCACAATATGTGGAGCGAAAATATCATGTACTATTTCGTGGATTGGTTGATACAAGTAATCCTAGAAAGGCGAAAAATGAGTATTTATTTGATGACGTAAGTTTGTATAAAGCCACTTTCGTTATTGTTTACATTTATAAATGTTTTCTTTTAAAAAATTATAAATTTCCAATACTAATTATACACAGATGTACAAGATGCTGGAGGACGTTTTCCATGAATTTGAATACATCGGAATTTTGGCCTTTAGAAAGGATGGTCGCTATAATGGGTATACATATCATTAATTTTCTTAATTTATTTATTTGTAGTTTTGCTCAATTGGTAACTTTTTAACTTACTTTTGTAGGAGTGCTAAAGTAATATTCGAGAATGATAGAAATGCTAACAAAAGTATGAGAATAGCTAAAGAAAAGTTTGGGGACTGTCTTGATTATTCTTCAATGTAGTGTTTTATGGTGGATTAACGAGATTAGCAAGGATTTTAATTTTCTAGTGAGTCATTTTATAGTTTCTTGGAAGTCAAAGTATTGAGATTGTTTGGTGATTGGTGTTGCTGCTTATTTCTTGAACCCTTTTAGGAATCAAAGAGCGAGTTATTGTTGCATACTTTATTGTTAAAGAGGTGATCAACATACATGTCAAGACTTGAAACTAATTTTTTTCTGTTCACTTTTGCCGTCCACTGACTTACAAATTGGCTCGAGTTTTAACTGCAATCTATTAATAGATTGCAGCAGAAATTCCAACTGCTCATGTATTCCAATGGGTAGAACATCTGTTACCCATATAACCTTAATATTTTTCATCACATATCAAATAGCTTAATACATGACGACGTGTATACACCTGTTTACCTTTTACTTCACCAACAGTGGTTCATCTTCTGTCAAAAGTTGACCCACCACCGATGTAGAGCTAAACTGTTGAAACAGAAGATGAACCACTGTTGCTAAAGTAAGGGGTAAACAGGTGTATACATCACAGTTGTCAAAGTCGATTGCCCAGGGCGCCTAGGCGACAAAATTCCTAGAAGCGACCCTGGGTCGCTTTTCCCACCTAGGTAAATTAAGCAACCACATTTTTTTATAAAACTATTATCCTTACCATTTTTAAGCTGTTTTTTAAAAAATAATATCGTTAACCAAATTATCGCCTAATTATATCTTCTATTTTTAAAATAGGTTATGCATTCTAATCTATATAAACAACCTTTAACCCTATGCCCTATGTACAATCAAAGTCACAACACAGCAGAGAATCATACCTTCAGTCGCAGGTATGCTTCAAAAAAAAAAAATTAGTTACATGCATTAGTTATATAATTATTTTCTGAACAATAGTATTATTCTTTTCTGCTAATTACTGTTTTTTCTGTTTTTTATTAATGTTATTATTGTTTTCTGCTAATTACTGTTTTTTTTTTGTTTTCTGATAATGAGTATTACTATTATGATCAGAGTATTGCTGATGTATTATTTTTCCTGATCAGAGTATACTAATCTTTGACAACTGTGCTATTATCTGATCATATATGATCAGTTATACTAATCTTTTCTGATCAGAGTATTGCTGATGTATTATTTTTTTTCTGCTCATTACTGTTTTTTTCTGATCATTAGTGTTTTATTGTTTTGATTTCTGATAATGAGTATTACTATTATGATCAGAGTATTGCTGATGTATTATTTTTTCTGATCAGAGTATACTAATCTTTGACAACTGTGCTATTATCTGATCATATATGATCAGTTATACTAATCTTTTCTGATTAGAGTATTGCTGATGTATTATTTTTTTCTGCTCATTACTGTTTTTTTTTTTGTTAATAGCTCATTACTGTTTTTTTTCTGATCATTACTGTTTTATTGTTTTGATTTCTGATAATGAGTATTACTATTATTATCAGAGTATTGCTGATGTATTATTTTTTCTGATCAGAGTATACTAATCTTTGACAATTGTGCTATTATCTGATCATATGGATCAGTTACACTCTGTTCCAGAGTTTCATTAAAGGATGGAAGAGAAAGGATTGGGAAGGAAGTGGGGAAAAAATGTGTTCCAGAGTTTTTTGGAGGAGGGAATGAGAGGGATAATAAAGAGGTTTTTAGGGTGATTTTCAATCTTTCCAATTTGGAAGGAATTGGAGAGAAAGAAAGAGGAGAGAGATCCTTTCTCTTCCATCCTTTAATGAAACTCTGGAACAGAGTGTTATACTAATCTTTTCTGATCAGAGTATTGCTGATGTATTATTTTTTTTCTGCTCATTACTGTTTTTTTTGTTTCTGATCATTATAGTTTTATTATTATTTTTTGATTTCTGATAATGAGTATTACTATTATCTGATTATATGGTTCAGTTATACTAATCTTTTCTGATCAGAGTATTGTTGTTGTGTTATTTTTTATCTGCTCATTATTGTTTCATTATTGTATTTTGATCATTACTGTTTCCATGTGCTATAGGTTATGGCAGAAGCATCTGATGTTGGACCCTCAGAGTACAGGAAAACAGATCCGGGATGGAAGTATAACTTCCTGAAAAATCCTGATGATAAAAACTCTGTTACATGTAGATTCTGCAGCAAAGTTACCAAAGGTGGTATTTTCAAAGCTAAGCTACATCAGATTGGGGGTAATAGGAATGTTAAATCATGTGTGAAGTGTCCGCAAGAAGTTAAAGATGAGTTAAATGCGTATGTTTTGAATCAAAAGGCTAAAAAAACAAACGAGGGCTTGCATGATCTGGGCGAGGAAGAAGACGAGGAGATTTTGGAGATACCTAGTGTTCCAAAAAAGAAACAGAAGACAACAGTGAAGGGACCATTGGATGTTTTATTCTCAAAAGGTATGTGTATTTCGTTTGCATATATAGATGTTTGATTTATGTTGTCGATGGTTACTGTTTACTTGTGTTAATAACAGGTAAAGGAAAGGCGGTTCAATCAAGCATCAATGATGCTTGTGATAAACAAATTCGAGCTTCCACCATACAAACCATTGCTGCCTTTTTCTACAAGGCTGGAATAGCATTCAATGTTGCCAATATGGAGTGCTTAAAGGAGATGCTCGCGGCTGTAGGCAAGTATGGGCCGCATCTAAAGCCTCTTTCATATCATGAGCTTCGTGTTCCATTACTACAAAATGAGGTACAAAAGGTGGATGAGTGCAGTGGCGAAGCTTGGTTCAAGGATTGGGAGGGGCCGGACTAATTTTTTCCAATCGGTAGTGGCAAATCGGCGGGGGCCGGACTCAACCCGGACTCAATTTACCTACGAAAATCGTAAATTTCTACCACTGCGCCAAAAAACAGGGGGGCCAGGGCCACCCCTAGCCCATAGAATACTTCGCCCCTGGATGAGTGGGCTGACAGCCATAGGACTGAATGGAGAAAGTTTGGTTGTTCGATAATGTCTGATGGATGGACGGATAGGAGGCAAAGAACACTGATTAACTTTCTTGTCAACGGTGCTAAAGGAACAGTCTTTATGGAGTCGGTGAATGCTTCATCGTTATATGAAGACTGGTGAAAAAAATTTTGATCTACTTGATGGGTTTGTGGAGAGGATTGGTGAAGAAAATGTTGTTCAAGTTATTACCGACAATGGGAGCAACTTTAAGTTAGGAGGTTAGTTTTTTTTATAACTTTTATATATTTAATCAAGTTTATGATTTAAAACACGTACTTTTATTTTTTTTCTTGTAGGTCAACTTTTAATGGAAAAGCGGAAACATTTGTTTTGGACACCTTGTGCAGCGCACTACTTGGATCTAATGCTAGAAGATATTGGTAAGATTGATGAGGTGAAAAAAACAATTGAAAAGGCTATTTACCTTATTGGTTATATTTATAACCACACTATTGTGTTAAGCCTGATGAGAGAGTTTACAAAGAACACTGAGCTAACAAGATGTGGAGTAACAAGGTTTGCAACAACTTTTCTTACCTTACAAAGCTTGCAAAAACAAAAGTCCGCACTTAGAAATATGTTTGTAAGTGAACAATGGACGAATAGTAAGTTTGCTAAAGATCGTAAAGGAATAAGAGCGAATGACATTGTTTTTACTCCTACTTTTTGGAACAATGTCCTTTTCACTCTTAAAATCATGGGTTCTCTTGTTCGAGTGCTTAGACTTGTAGACAATGAGAAAAAACCCGCGATGGGGTATGTATATGAAGGTATGGAAAGAGCAAAAACCACAATTGCATCATCTTTGGGAGGAGTAGATAACGAGGATTACATCGTTGTTTCGGGAATTATTGACAAGAGGTGGAACTGCCAACTTCACCATCCCTTGCATGCAGCGGGTTACTACTTTAGCCCAGAGTTTTATTGCTACAATGATGAAATTGAAAATGACAAAGAAGTGTCTCTTGGATTGCATGAATGCATTAACAAGCTTGTCCCTAACAAGGACACGCAAGATAAGATCATGGCTGAGTTGATTTAGTGGGTGAACCAAACGGGGTTTTTTGGTTTAGAAGTTGCGAAGCGACAACACGGTAAATTAGCACCTGGTAAGTTATTATATTTTTTACTTATTTGTTTCTTTATTTTATTCTACAATGATTAATGTATCTTTCAATTTCATTATATGTAAGCTGAATGATGGAAGTTGTACGGGAAAGGCACTCCAAATTTGCAACAACCAGCTGTTAGGGTGCTAAGTTTAACATGCAGTTCATCTGGGTGTGAACGAAACTGGAGTACCTTTAAGCATGTAAGTAGCCTTTAAAATCTATTTATGAAGTTTGATTCATCTTATCTTATATCTAATATTTATACAATTATATCCATTCAAAGAAGCGGAATCGTCTAGAACACCAGAAATTGCATGATCTTGTGTATGTTAAATACAACAAGATGCTTAAGAGTAGACTTGATGCAGATGTAGCCTATGATCTCATATCACTGGATGAGATTGATGATAGTAATGAGTGGTTGATAGGGAAGATGGATGAAGACAGAGTTTTTGATGATGATGATGGAAACTTGACATGGGATGTTGTTGAAGCAAGCGGAGCAGAGGAGCGTAGACAAACAAGATCTTCACAGCCGTCTACTTCTAGGCCGTCTACTTCAAGGCCGTCTACTTCTAGGCCATCTACTTCAAGGTCGTCTGCATCATGGACATTCATTGATGAAGACTCTGATGAAGACCAAGTTGAAGAGCAAGTGGATGCAGCTGGAAAAGGGAATGCAATTGATGTCGATGACGACTCTGATTATTGATGGAACTTGGAAGACCTTTTGGATTTGAAGTTTTATTATTTTTTACATTTTGAACTTTTTTTTGGTTTTCAAGCATGAACACCTTGTTATTTTGATATTTTCGTGGTTTTAATCTTGGTGCTACTTTATGATATTGATCTTTATTGCTTAAAGTTGTTATTTTTGTGTTTTTGGTGTTTTTACCCTTTTTTTTTTATTTTGCGTTTTTTTTTCTCAAGCCCACGCTTTATTTGCGCTTTTCGCCTAGGCGACAGGCAGTGCCAAAGCGCCTTGAGCGCGCCTTACGCCTTTGACAATTATGATATACAATAGGAGTTTAAGTGTTTAAGTTATACCAAATCACATGAGCGTAACCCGGAGCCGTCTCGAACGTCGTGTTAACCGAATTGACTGTTGACCAGATCTGACCCATGATAACGACAGTTGACCGGGTTGAACCCGACTTGAACCAAGACCCGTCAACAAACGAAACCGATCGAAAGCTGACTCGAAACAAGATTCGAACCACATCCATAACCACAAGATAAACTCGAGCCAAGATCTGACCCGAGACAAACCCACGACCAGAAATCAACCCGAACACCCAAACTTGCCCTGAAACCGAACCATGACCCGAGCACCAAATCAGACCCAGAAATGACTCCCAGATCTGACCACCACAAGACCACCGGGAACCAAAACGACGAATAAACCAACCAACTGTAACTGATGCTAAGTCCCGAACCCGAACCATCTCTAAAACCACGCGACCTCAACCGGACCATTACAACCGAACCAAAAACTTGATCCTAAGTCCCGAACCATCTTTAAAACCAACCAACTGTAACTGAAATCACCCGATACCAAGAACCCCCAGACCACAACGTCATCACCGCCTAAGCACCCACCACTTGAATCCATCCCCACTGAAACCACCACAAAGACTCCTCCGGCCGTTACCTACTTCCAGCATCACAAAAACCCCCAAGACCCGTCTAATCCACCCCTAAGCCCGACCAGTCACCTGCTACCTGAACCGAAGTCGACCTCCACTGAAAAACCCACCAACACCAGCCCTTCTGGCTTGATATCCGCGAATCTGCACCACCACTATAGCGTCTACACCACTAACATGGTGGTGGTCGGCAGATTACAAAGGAAAGGAAGAAAGATAGGGAGTGCGAGAGAGGTATGATCGGGAGAGGGAGAGACCGAGATGTTGTAGAGAGAGAGAGAGAGTGTGAAGGGTTTTTAGAGAAAGATATGTTAGAGAGCAGGTTTTCTAGAGAGAGAGGGAAGTATACGGCTGGCCAAATGAAGGAGATGAGGGGTTATGTGTCATTTTATAGGTAGGGTTTTGGTTGGTGAGTTGGTACAGCGTATACGAACCCGTTTAAATGTATCGTGTCTCGGTTTCTATTTAGGCTTGATAATTAATTATAAAAATTTATCGGTTTTTTGTTCGAAATTTTAAATAAAACTAAACCGAGCAAAAATATAATTATCTTCGTCATCCAATACGTGCTTTCAGAACACGCGTTTAAATCGCGTTAATTAAATCAGTCGCAGTTTCCATTGTTAAAACGATCAGATAACTTTCGAAACTTAATAACTAACAATATTTATAACAAATAGTTATCTCAAATAATAAAAAAAACCACATCAGTATAGATCAGAAGTTGTCGGTTGTCACATAAATGCGTAACAAATTTCAATTGCATTTGTAATTGTGAATAGGGTTTTAGAAACTTGGGCTACCCGGGTCATTAAAAACACACAAACAATCGTGGGCTCATTGGGCTTTTGTTGGAAAGCAGTGGTTTTAACCTGTTCTACTCTAGATGAAAATAAAATTCTTATTTACTTGTTTTAGTATGATTAGTGGCTTCCCTAGACATATTAATGAATTACCTGAACACATTGTGTATTTTTTCTTGTATGAACAAAACCCACTAAAAAGAGTCATTTTTTTTCGTTTTTGTATAACACTATGGTACTCTTTGGAAATATAATAATACGCTCGTTAGTTTGGTTTTGTATAACACTATGGTACTCTTTGGAAATATAATAAAGGGGGAAGATTCGCCTAGTGCCATGTGTCACTCAATAGTTTTTATTTTTTTATTAAGCCCTACCTAATGTCATGTGACACACCCAAAAGAGTAGATGGCCTAAATGAACGTCATGTCAGCAAAGATGATTTTCTTTTATAGAATACATATATCTATACTATATCATAATGCATGAGAGAATGGTACTTTAAGATACCCTAAGTTAAGAACTTTATTTTCATTAACAACCCTAAAATGGGGGTAAAATACCTATTGAAACACTTTTACACTTTAGTACCTCATTTTAGTTACACTTTAATTCCCTCAATTTTAGTTAGGAGTTACACTTCCCCCTCACTCAAAATTATTATTCTTTTATTTAATTATATCATAACTTTTAAATTATTATGTTTTAAAAACATTTAAAATAACGTGACGACCTGCTTATTTTTGCAGACAATTTAATTTACGATAACTTTTTTCGTACCTATATATTATCTAAAAAATACACCACAAAAACAAACATTATTCTCTTTAATTTGAATATAGTATTTGTTTTACTTTTTAATTAAAAAATTGATATGTTAAGTGATTAACAACGTCTATGGGTGAACAATAATTGAATCATTAACCAAAGCTAAAAAAAAGAAACAGAAGAAACCAAACCAAAATTAACTAAACCAAAACGAATATATCATGTATTCGTATATTTTTAGTTTTCATACTATCAGTTCATGTATTTATGAGCCAATTTCATATACTTTTAAGTAAATTTTTTAGCTCAAGTTTGGTTATGAACCAAAATTAACTGAACCGAACTGAAAATTGAATCTAATAAAAAAACCAAATCAATTAACCGATTGGTTAATGGGATCAATCGGCTGATGGCTTCGGTTGAGATTAATAATCTAACTAAACTAAATCATGCACGCATTTAGAAGTGCATGTGTTATGTGCCGCATTGTTCAGACATCATTCTAAAAAATAGAGCTTTACAAATATTTATGGTAATTTACAAAAAAAAAAAAAAAGACTTATAAAATTTAAAGTTTTAGAATTCTATGAGCATGTATAACAAATTAACAAAAAATGTGGAGAGGATAACATCACATGACCTTCTTGTTTTTAAAAATCAAAACCTAGGGGCATTCTCGTTCATTAATTTATAACCTAATTAAACCTAACAAAAAACTCAACCCTTCGCCACTGTTCTCTATTCTTCAACCTCCATTTCCACTACACACTTTTATCGCATGCACATTTTCTCTTTGTCAATGCTACACAAACATGACGTATTTAGTTATCGAAGTTTTTTGTTGTTGTTTGGGCAAGATCAAGATAAAAATCAATGGTATTAGATCTAATATGCTTTACGCTTTTATGTACTTTGATTTTTACTGTTGTTCGTCTAGAATGAACTATTGCGGATTAATTTGAACTAACATACAGGGTTTGGAAGAATCGATCAATTGGTGGCCATAGTAGCTTTGCATAGAGGTGATATTAAACTTGTTGTTACAATCTATTCATCTCTGTGGAGTACATGGTTTGTAATATACTATTATTTTTTAGTTTTTTTAAAAAAATGATGTGTTACGTCACTAACAATATCCAGGGGTGAGCAATAACCGAAAATAGACGAAAACCGAATTAACCAAATAACCGAATTAACTTAAAATTGGTTATCGGGTTTTTTTATACCATTAGTTAACCAAAATTAACCAAACTAAAAATCGAAAATTTCATATATTCTTAGCTTCCATATCATTGTATTTGTAGTTTAATACCCTCGTTTCATGTACCTCTAAGCCAAAAATTTAGACAAAGTCTGGTTTTAGTTATTAAAAAAAAAACCGAACCGAATTAAAAACCAACAATCTTACAAAATAAACTGAACCAGTTAGCCAATTGGTCAATAAGAATATCGTTAGCCGTTGACTTTGGTTTTTGTTGAGACTAATAACTAGGGGTGTAAATGACACGTAGCGGCTCAAAAGCTACCCGGGATCGGCTCGGTAAAAAGCCTGAACGAGCTGAGCCTTAACGAGCTGGAGCCCGAGCCTAAAATATGGCTCGTTTAGTTATCGAGCCCGAGCTCGAGCCCTAGATACAAAGCTCGATTGGGCTCGCGAGCCTAAACAAGCCCAAACATAATTATAAGTTATTTATATATCTCTTATAATTTATAGCCCACATCTCCAAAGCCCAAGTCCTTATTTCATAGGCCCATTTAATAACACTCGCGAGCCGAGCTTTTGCGATCTCGAGCCGAGCTTTGAGCTCGTTTGAGATTGTTCTCAAATCACCTCGAGCCGAGCCGAGCCGAGCTCGAGCTTTTGATTTTGCTAGCGAGCCGAGCTCGAGCTCAAGATTGTAGGCTCGAACCGAGCCGAGCTCGAGCTCGAGCTTCATAAAACCATAACGAGCCGAGCTCGCGCCCAGTCAGGCTCGGGCTCGGCTCGGCTCGGCTCGTTTACACCCCTACTAATAACCGAACTGATTCGAACCATACAGACATTTAAGAAATATTTGTGTTCCCTGCGAGCACCATGCTAGTAATAATTACAAAGGTATTTTAAGGTACCTTAAACTTAAGAACTTTTTTTTTCTTTAATGCATAATGTACAACCTTAATGCATAATGGGGGCAAAACAATCTTTAAACCACTTCTACACTTTAATACCCTGATTTTAATTCCCTCATTTTTAATTAGTAGTTACACTTTCCTCCTTTCTCTACAAAATTACAATCTTTATTTATTCATAATCTTTCAAACTATTATGTTTTAAAAACATTCGAATATACCGTGACGACCTATTCATTTTGTCGACATTTTGATGTTTGTCTTAGTCAATATCGACATGTGGACTGAATGTACAGGCAAGTAATGCCTTAGTGTACAAGTGATATTGCGTTTATGGTACCTTTTTACAATTGAACTTAATTTAATCAAGGATCAAACCATATCCCATTGAATAACAACTTTGTCAGTTTCTTAAAAGCTAAGCAGTTAATCTCGGTGAGATCTCGGTTCTCGGTGTTAAGGGCCTATATCGGTGTAAAATATCGGTAATAATCTCGGGACCAAGAATATCAGCCGAGATGACCAAGATATCGGCCGATATTTGACTTTTTATATCGGTAATCTCACCGATTATAGCGGTTTTGCCCAAATAAAAAAAAAAAAATAGGTCAAAATCAGTTTAGGGAAACTAGTTATTACCTCGATTCGAACAAACATCAGACCTGCACGCGTCTCTTTTGGGCAAAATCGAACCCCATCTGAAGAATCCGTCAATAGATGAAGCAAATTTGGGGCTAGGGTTTATGTTTTGTTGTTGTGGGCTTGTGGCTGCTGTGTAAAATGGAGAAGGAGAGAGATATTTCACTTGTGGCTGCTGTGTAAAATGGGCTAGGGTTTATGTTTTTGTTAAGTTTGGGTATTTTCTAATTTAACCCCCTTCATATTTCACTTGTTTACATATAGTTTCCAAACTTAAATATTTATATTTATGCATAAAAATATATGTATATAGATTTTGCAATGACCGATATCTCACCGATATTTTTCCGCATTAACTGCTTAGCTTAAAAGAATGCATGTACATGATTCCTAAGCTTGGTTTCGATAATAATACTCATTACTCATTAGGGGGAGGGGCACTCTCGGTTAAGCCCAATCTGTAACGGTTGCAGATCGGCAACACCATCGCCACCCCCTCGGTTTCGCTTAAAAACCTTGCAACTCGGTTACTTCTTGCCGGGTAGTAATCGTTGGTTTCATTTCATTTTTGACCGTTCTGCCATTTGACCGAGCAATAACGGTCAAAATATTCATTTCTTTTTACCCCAATTATTAATGGCTGCACGCAATAAACAAAGCTGCCATGCCAAGAGTTAATAATCATCACGGCCTGTGTTGTATAAGCAACCTCAATGAAGCACAATACAACTATGTTAACCTGCCTACATCAAGAACAAAGGCAACCAACATATCTCAATTGATTTAATCTTTTCCTTCATACCCACCATAAATAACGGCAACATTAGGTCTATATAGGCTCAGATTAACCCATGGTTGCACACAATAAACAAAGCTGCCACCCCAAGAGTTAATAATCATCAAAGTCAGTGTTGTATAGGTAAGCTCTATGAAGCACACTACAACTATGTTAACCTGCTTACATTAAGAAAAAAGGCGATCAACATATAACCTTATTTGATTTAATCTTTTCCTTCATTCCCTCCACAAATACACCATCACAACCTATAAAGCTCAGGTATACATGATAGCCCAAAAATCCCCAAACTTGTTTCAAGATATCAACAGATGAACCATATTGCCTTAGAGGCTCATGTCATAAGTAACAAAACTCAAATATATATAAAATATGGTTACCATACCATGAAAGCTTAGTTAGGTAAATGATGCCAAAAAAATTTGAGACGAAGCTCAGCCATGCATCACTGCTTTAGAGTTTGTTCAGGTCATATACATGAAGCTGAGTTAGAGCCTCCGACACCATCAAACATAAAAGAGGCTCAGGTCAGAAACCCCCAACCATCATTCGCCATCATCTAACAAAACCGTCCAACCATCATCTATCAAAACCCCCCTAATTTTTGAACAAAAATGAGCGATGTAGGAAGCCTTAAGACTGACAATGTAAAAAATCAAATGAGTGATGTAGGCAACCCTTTGAGTGTGCCATGTGACATGCCATCTGGCATTAATTGATTTTAGGAAAAAAAATTTTAAAAAATGGATTTTTCTCTCTCATGTTTCCTCCCATAATTTTTAAACGTTAATATCTTTTGTATACGAGATTTTTTTAAAGAAAATAAATTACACCAAATTAACAAACGTTTTATTATCTTTCCAAGGAGTACCATAGTGCTATACAACAAAGGGAGAAAAAAGCGACTATTTTTTGTGAGGTTTTATTCATACTGGAAAAAAACAAAAAGGTGTTTAGGTAATCCATTAATCATGTATAGGCAAGTCACTAATTATGTTCAAATCAGTAAATATGAATTCTATTTTCAACATGTGTTAGCATTGGATTTGTACATTGTTTTATGTTAGGTATTAATATTAGAGTTATACATTGTTTAAGGTTGGGCGTTAACATTTGAGATACATTGTTAATTGTTTTAGGTTAGGTGCTACCCGAAGCTTTCCCGCATGTAACTGTAAAGCGCATCATTCTATTTCATATGTAAAACTGATATGTCATATTAGATTTCTCAACCCCGGGACGTTCCCGGGGTATAATCTAGTAAGTATTCTTATGGTAAAGTTTTAAAACTCATACAAGTTTAGCTGAGATAAGATTATTCATTGTGGTAACATTAATTATTATCTTTCATC
This sequence comes from Ambrosia trifida, assembly GCA_028751855.1. Taxonomy (NCBI): domain Eukaryota; kingdom Viridiplantae; phylum Streptophyta; class Magnoliopsida; order Asterales; family Asteraceae; genus Ambrosia; species Ambrosia trifida. Next base: position 78,275,823 of record CM054129.1, read on the forward strand.
GCCATTATATGAAATTTGTTCAAACTATTTTTATCCTATTGTAAAGAAACTCTTGGCATGCCATCTTAACATTGGACAATTTGGACATATTTGCTCATGCCTCCTCCTTTATAATGTAGTATCTATTAATATATATATATATATATATATATATATATATATATAAAAGAATTGATAGTTCCTGACATGGCGTGCAATGGTGGCCTCAACCTCTCCATGAAAGTGCCACGTGGCATAATAATTGAAAGAATTGAGTGTTTTTTGATGTTTTCGTTTTTTATTAAAAAAAGAAGAGTAAACCCTAATATCTAACAAACGTCGCTCTTTCAATTATTCTTATCAAAACCCTAATAACTCCTCTCCTTCTCTATAACGCCTCTCAAAACCCTATTCTCTCCTCCCTCTCACCACCGTCGTCGCCTCTCCTCTTCTCCCTCTCATCCACCGCATAACAGACCAAAGTGCAAATTCCCCTAAGGGTTCCTCGCCCCCAACGTTTACCTGCTGGAACTATTTGTCCTGAGAGGGCCTAGGGTTTTATGGATATCAATTATTCAATTGTTTAGTTTCAGCTGTTGTGTTTACGCTCACGTTTTCTGGGTAGATATACTATAACTGTTGTTTGTTTAATTCGATTTTTAGTGATTGAAATATGTTTATAAGCAGTTTTTTATTAGTTGTTATTGACTGAATTTGTGTTTTTTTTTTTTTTTTCAAATTGGATGTGTTGTTATTGTTGATGGAAGATGAATTGAATAACAATAACTGTTTTGTTAGGTGTTTGTTTAATATGATTGTTATTGATTGAAATCTGTTTTAAGCACTCTTTTGTGAAGTGAATTAGTGACGTGTTGCCTTCAAAAAACTAGTTCAGTGAAGTAACGTGGCAGTGCAAGATTGATACTAACAGGTACCTGACTACCAGCATAGTAACATCGCCGCTAGTGGTGTTGGTAGTGGATCCGTAGAGGTTTTACGTTAACTTCTTCACGATTGGGTAAGTGTTTTGTTTATTTTTTTTCTTGACTTCAATAACCAAAAACGCCTTCAATGTTTTTTTATCGACCACCGGTTAGATGCTTCCGGCTACTGAACCACTTACAGCGGTGAGAACCATTTGGAAAGAAGATATGTTTTTAGATTTAGCCACAACTGCCAAAAAGCTTATGAGAACTTTGTCTCTACCGTTCAAACACTATTTTTTTCTTTAAGTTAATAGTATAAACTATTAAATAATGGCAGAAAAACTTAGCATTTACTTATTATTTATTTGTAAGTTGTCATCTACGTTGTAAGATTATTTTGTTAGTTGAATAATAAGTTTATTACTGTTTATTTAAAAAAATAGGAAAAACAACATTTTTGTTAAGTGAATTAGTGACGTGCTGCCTTCAAAAAACTAGTTAAGTGAAGTAATGTGGCAGTGCAAGATTAATAGAAATCGATGAAGTAAAAAAAAAACCAAGTGGAGTGCCCCCCCCCCCCCCCCCCCTAAAGACTACAGATAGAGTTAGAAATATCGTGTAGACTTGTTCTTGGTATCATAAGATTGTACTTTGTTAAAATGATAATATTACATCAACGAACCCAAACATGGTGTCATAATACATATTAACCCGAACATGACCTGAATATTTGTGTGTTGACTTGAACATGCCTTGTTCAACCCGAGTTTCATTTTCAATTTTTCCTTGCAAATAAATATCTTAGAACTAAAATTTTACTACAAAAAACGTAAACGTATATTGAACAATTACATTTTAATTATAAAAACTTACGTCAATTTCTCTTTTAAGTTATAATTATGGCATTAAATACCCAACCAATTTAATTAATGACATAAAGCATGTTGTAAAAATACAAACTATAATATAAATGAGTTAAACGGGTCAACCCGTCCGGGTTGACACGAACCCGCCGTATTTAACTAAATAGGTTCACATGTTCTACCTGAAACTCACCAAAACCCACTTAAACTAAACCTAAATCCGTAAATTTCATGTTAAAGCAGAGATACTCATAATTTGGTTATATACTAAAAGAATGTTTATTTTTATGAATTCAAATTACCTACGTGGGTTGATCTTCTTCCTCTAAAGCAGCAAACACTACATAATAACAAATATTATTTTTTAGTTAATATAACATAAATTTGTAAAAGTACTCAATACAAGTAGTCTGTAAAAACAACAATTATCATTTTGGAAATACAATTAGGTAGGATGATGTTAACAAGACAACAAAAATTACATATGAACCATCATGTTCAAAATCAAACATTATTTACATATGAACCATCATGTTCAAAATCATGCATATTTTCAAATCTTCTTTCAAGTCGGGAAGAAAGAATTATACAAAACAATTTCACAACATACATACATACATGCATATTTTCAACACTTAGATATGAACCATTATGTTCAAAATCAAACACTAATTACCCAAAACCAAACAATAAAGTTATAGATCGGAACCTGCGTCATGTCACTTCCATGATTCTTCAAGGCTTAATGTTAGATCTGGTGAAGATGGTACCAGATCTGATGAAGAAGGAATCGGATCGGGTAAAAAACCGCTTGGTGTTAGATGTGGGAAAGAAGGAACCAGATCTTCAAAAACAAGAAAATGTGGGCTATTGTAAATGCTCATACGTAAGGTTGTCAAAAAAGCTATAAGAAAATGTATTTGATTGTGGTTGTATAAAACAAAAATCTTAAAATTAGGTTGTAACCATTGAAAATCAAATAAAACAATGTAGGCATTGCGAATGTTGTTATAGCTTTGTAACTAATGCAATTCCATTTTATAAATTTCTAATATTGCGCTTGAAATCTAATACAACGAACAATAGCATTGAATTTGTACAATAATATACGCGTATATACCTTGCAAATGTCGTGTGTACCATAAATCCAATATTTCATCCCTACTTATGCACTAAATCAGTGATGAATATTCCGGTGACGAAAAAGAAACACAGACAATTCCAAATGTGAGACGCACTTAATACACAGCCAGCAAGCTCATAATTATGGTAGCTACCTCCAAACACGAACTATGAAGTGGTTGGATTAGATTCCAATGGATTGTTTTTCAACAACAATTTAAACGACTACAACCTGATCGTCAACTGAATAGCTTGTTTGGGTAGGTCTGCTTGTTTTTTTCTTTAGTCTGTGCAATTCTCTGCAGTCTGCGTAAACAAATAGGTAACAGTTATTCGTGCCTGCTTCTGGTAGCTTCAGAACCAACATTTAAAAGCAAAGGAAAGTATAAAAACAGTCGGTGCAATTTGACCCGTTACCTGCGTATAGCGAGTAGTTGACTAAACGAATATTCCAGCTACTTCCGAGAGCTGCAAAACATTGAAATACATAAAACATGTAGAAACAGTTGCACAAATGTTAGACTGGTATTGCCTATTTCCTCTTGAAAAGTGACTTTGACTTATATATGGTCAACTGATATGAGTCTATTTAACAAACTAAATAATTGGAGTCTCTTGACTTTTATTTTTATATGCACCGTTTAATATGGGTCATTAGAGTTTGTTGACTTTTATATGGTCAAACTACACAATTCAAATTGACAAACTTGTTGGAATAAATATACGTTATGTCTTGTATATTTATCGGTAGCCATTATAATCATTTATATTATGTTTGATTAATTGCTAAATACTCTAAGCCCATAACTGATTAGTCTTTGATGGACGGACTTACCATTAGTTGGGCCTAACTAGGGTGTCCCCTGGGTATGCATAAATAGGAAGAGATTACTAGGGTTGAGGGACACCACAACATAATCATCATAACACCTCTAATAATTCGTCCCTCTGCCTCTCTCCTATAACCGACTCCTGCTAGGGATCATTAGCCATCATAACTGCATACCCTAAAGGGAACTCGAACAGACTGACAGTTATGTCGACCTCATCGCTCTCAGCATCAGTAGCAGGTCTCACGAATCTCTCAGGTATATATTTATATGTTTTCCATTACATACTAACAAAATTGATGCAACATGTGGTATCGGAGCGATGTTGCTCATAATCGATTTTGTTGGTTTTCCATAATTCTGGAATCTAAATTGGAAAACAGTTTCAAAACCTGAATAATCGAAGAACTCAGGCTTTCGGCTGATGATGTTTAACAACCATAATAGGCCGATAAAAAAAAACTGTTTTGATTCATTATCTTGGTCTCATAATGCATTCGAGATCGATGATGAATGATGTTTTCTTATAAAATCTATTGAAGTTTCAGGATTATGATTCCGGTTATGGTTATGTTTATTGATTAGGCTAATGATTAATGTTTATGAAGTTTTTTTTCGGTTGATGTTCATTCGATTATCATCAGAAATCGAAAAAATTCTTTATAATTTGCTTAGGGTTAGGATTGATAGTTGTTAGAGATTTAGGATAAGTATCATTCCCTAAAATTTCGCAATCTAAAGAATCAAATCCTAACCAAAATTAAGAGATATTTTCAGTTTCATAATTAGCTAAACAGAAACTTGTTCCCAAAGGAACAGCGGTGTCCGACCAAGCATAATAGTGTCCGACCATAAGTATGTGTCCGACTTGTTAGCCTGTGTCTGACCTCATTAGCTTGTGTCCGACCCATAAGAGTATCCGATCAAGTTTTCAGTTTCGAGCATTAAGGTATTTATGAACCATTATATCATTAGCGGAAACCCACTTATTTTCAGCAAATATGAACCTATTAATACGGAAACCTATTAATATGGAAACCCACTTATTGGCACCCGAACCCCTGCAGGGGGCCATGCCCTCCACCACAGAGAAGATTCCGTGGGTTTCAATATGCACTAACGGGAGGTTTATCGTTAACTAATGGAATTTTGATGAAACCTAACGTATCAGTTTTATCATTACTTAGACCTTGCTTAACTTGCAATAACATTTGAGGTGTCACTTCTGCCCAAAGGTGATGTGTCACATTAGGTGGTTATAAAGATCTCGTTAAGCATTGTAGCTCGTTCACATAAGTTCCATAAGGTTTCACTTCTGCCCAAAGGTGATGTGTAACAGATTATGTTAGTGGACTGAGCGTATTACATTAGGACTTTGAATGTTTCATTTCTGCCCAAAGGTGATGGGTTACATTCACTGTCGGCAATTTAATACTTAAATAAATAGCGTATAGCCAAAGCTAGAGCATTGTATTTAAGTAGCTTATGTTTTTTTGGTGTTATGAATAGTTATCACAGCTTCATTAGTATAATGGTCTACGTCCTACCTGCCTTAGATAACTAGTTGCCCCCCTTAGATCACTATAAGTTCTTCTCTAATGTTGTATCTTACCATTCTCATCTTTTTCCACTATTAGCTCCCAACTGCGGCATCACTACCTTAACTGGTGATAACTATGTTGCCTGGAAAGACTCACTTATGTTAACTTTAGCAATGCTAGATTTTGATTACGCACTGAGAGAGGATGCTCCTCCCGAACTCACTGACAAAAGCACCGCTGCTGATAAAATGGTGCATGAGAAATGGGAGAGATGCAAGCGTATGTCCCTCATGTTCGTTAAGAGCTCCATTAGCATGCCTATTAGAGGATCTATTCCAGATTCTAAGATTTCTTAAGAATATCTGGCTTTTGTGGAGGATCAGTTCAAAGGAACCTCAAAAGCGCATGCTTCCACTCTTATTCTGAAACCTGTGACAACTAAGTATGACGAGAGAAGCGGTATTCGTGATCATATTATGTCCATGAACGATATGGCCCATAAGCTTAAGGGTTTAGAGATGGAAATTAGTGACGGTTTCCTGGTGCATTTCATCATGACTTCTCTACCCTCTGCTTATGATGCTTTCAAGATCAACTACAACACACAGAAAGAAAAGGGGACAATGCAGGAGTTGATCGCTATGTGCGTGCAAGAGGAGGAGCGGATGCAGCTGGAGAAAGCTGAAGTTTCTTATCTTACGACCGCTAATCTAAAGAAGAGGAAGAGACAATTTAACAAGAATCATAATGTTAAAACCGAGAGGAATGAAGCAAGTGCCTCATCTAGCCATAAGAACTCCAAAGGCAAGTTCCTCTGCAAGTTCTGTAAGAAAGAAGGACATAAGCAGAAGGACTGCCATGACTTTAAGGAGTGGCTAACTAAGAAAGGTAATCATCTACTTATGATACTTGAGTCCTTTAACTTAAATGTTCCATCTAATACTTGGTGGTTTAACTCTGGTTCTATGGTCCATGTGACCAATTCTCTTCAAAGATTCCGTACGATCTAGAAGCTGGCAAGAAACCAAAGAACACTTAATGTAGGGAATGGAGAGTCACTTATTGTCGAAGTCGTGGGAACATTAGAATTAAAATTCAAAACTGGTTTATGTATTGTTCTTTATGATACCTTATATATTCCTGAGATTACTCGGAATCTTGTATCTGGATCTAAGTTAGACATGGATGGTTTTGACGTTTCTCACGGTCATGGCAAACTTACGATTACTTATGATTCCCAAGTGTATGGTCATGGTTTTCTGGATGGTGGTCTCTATAAGTTAGAACTAGATGATGATTTTTCCAAGTCTTTGTTATCATATAATGTTAATGAATTACTAACAAAGAAGAAACGCAAGAGAGACTTAGAAACTTCATCAATGTTGTAGCATCAACGTTTAGGCCACATATCACGAGAAAGGTTAACCAGACTCGTGAAGGATGGAGTATTACCCTCTCTTGATTTCGATGATTTTGGAACATGTGTTAAATGCCTTAAGGGTAAGATGACGTCGGCAAATAAGAAGGGTGCCACCAGGAGCTCTACTTTATTAGAACTCATTCATACTGACATTAGTGGCCCTTATAACGTTGCTGGCATAACTGGACATACTTCATTTATCACTTTTATTGATGATTATTCTCGTTACATGCACTTGTATCTCATTAAGGAAAAGTCTGAATCACTGACAACTTTTAAAGATTATAAGGCTGAAGTTGAAAAACAATTAGATCATCAGATAAAAGTTTTTAGGTCAGATAGAGGAGGTGAATATTATGGCAGACATACTGATGTGGGTCAAGCCCCTGGCCCATTTTATGAGTTTTGTAAGTGCCAGGGGATTGTGAACCAATACACTATGCCTGGTACTCCTCAACAGAATGGTGTAGCTGAGCGAAGAAACAAAACCCTTATGGACATGGTGCGCAGTATGTTAGCCAACTCAGGTTTACCTTTGTTCCTATGGACTGAGGCCTTAAAGGCAGCCGTTCATATACTCAATAGAGTTCCTACAAAGTCTGTCCCCAAAACTCCTGTTGGATCAGTATGTTCTTTAACAGTTCTTATTCATGAACACTTATGTGTTGTAAGTTTATCAAAGCAGTTTGCACAACGGAATAAGTAAAGTGTTCAAGTTTAAAGTTTCACTTTCAACAGGAATTATTACTCCCCCCGAATTTAATGAACTAAAGCAGTTAATGAGAATCTAAACAATTGAATGCATATAATAATAAGTATGATGAAAGATTCTCAGATGTGAAATGGTATTTCAATTAAAAAGCCTTTGAAGGATTTCAGTTACGAAAATCGATGTCTAAAATAGTGGGATTAACCCATCTATTTATAGACCAGCAAATACATACAAGTTGATTCAAAAGTAATACTACAACAGGCTGTAGTATTGGAACTTGTATAAAGACTTTAACAAAAGCATAAAGTAATACTATAATACTAAACTGCTGAAACATAAGGCGGTGGGAAGCTTCTATCAGAACAGCTGATGACTGACAAACTACTGATGAGTAGTTTGTCTTCAGTTGACTTCAGAACTTCTGATCTTTACTCTTCAGCACTTGATGTATTCTTCTTCAGTACTTTCATTCTTCTTCTTCAGCAGTTTCTATACTTAGTATAATTGGCAGAATAGGAATTAGACTAAGGCTTGCAAAAGTGGTTTCTTCAATCCTTGTTGTCCTTACAATCTCCCCCTGGATTGATGAAGCCAAAACCTTATCTAATCCTTTATTCTCTTCTTCTGCCTTCAAGCATCTTCCAGATTTCTCTGAACATGGAAGTCTTGAGTTGTTGCAGTTGTTCATTAGTGAGAGATCATTGTTCTGGTTCAATATACTGGATTGTGATCATGTCTTTTGTAGAAAGATTCTTCAGTTCTTCTATAGACTTGGAGACCTTTCTTGAACGATCTCTTCTTGTGATCAATACTAAGTTTGAATCAGTAAATAACCATTTCACTATATTCACTTTAGATTGCTCAAAGGCTAAAGTGTAGGGGACTAAGCTAGTCTCCTGGGTTGATCCTGAGAGAGGAATGTTTTCTACTTCAGTGACCCTCAGGTGGGATTCTCTTCCTTCTTTAGCATGCACAACATCAGGTATATTAAAGGTAGGGATATGATGTTCAGTGATTACCTTAGTGTGTTTTTTGTTTGTTATTGTATGTTGTAATTGGTAAGCAAATGTGGAAGGATCCCTGAATTGTGTTAGCAGAGGCTTCTCTTCAACCACAAAGTCTCCTTGTACCATTGCATTGCCTTCTAGCAATACCATTTTGAAATCAGTCTTTATGGTCTCCTCTGGCTTCTTTTTGGTAGCAGGCTTTGATGTTGATTGTCTTGCACCAGAAGATCTAACTACTGAAGTTTGTGATACTTCAGAAGTTTTGAACTTCTCTAGATTTGCAGCCTTATCAGCCTTGAATCTTTTATAAGTGTCATATAATGTATCTTCTCTCCATTTTGACACTGAAGCTTTTGAACCAAATTCATTGGCTACCAACTCTTCTATGACCTAAGCTCTCTTTGCTTTTCTATCTTTTTCTGTGGCAAGCTTGTCAGATACAATCTGAGCTCTTCTTGTAAGTTCATCCACAGAGAGCCCTTTGAGTGAGTACTTTTTAGTTTTACTGTTCTTGGTGATGTAAGTCATCAGTTGTCTTTTATCTTCCCTAGCAACTCTTTCTAGTTTTTCTACCTTACCCAACTCTTTTTCATATTTCTCAAGCTTTTCATTGTAGCTCAAGTCATCCCTTGCTTCTAGGCTGTTACAAATCTTGTCTTCCTTGGCCTTCTTCTGTGCTGCTTTTAAACTCTTCTCCAGAAGTTCTTTTGACATTGATATAGGAGCAGGGTTTAAGACAGTTGTTTGAGTGGGAGCAGGCCTTGGAATTTCAGCTGGAATGGGTTCAGTTGCCTTAGAAAACTGGTCTGTTTGAATGTAGGAAGTGTTAACTACTAAAGTGTTAATCAGGCTATCAACTACCGAAGGATTGTCTTCAGTACTTTTTTGGACTTCAGTAGTTTCTTCAATTTGGCCTTGGGACTTCTTAGCTACTTCTTTAGCTTCTTTAAGTAGCCTATCTTGATGTTCTTTCTGTTTTTGGGCATCCTTTTGTTTTTGTGCCTCTTTTGCCTTTGTACTGGCTTCAAGTGATACTGTTAGTTCCTTAATCTTCTCCCCCTTTTTGGCTTCATCCACTTCTGGAAACCAAATAGGTAAAGAAGTTCCACCAGATAATTTAGTAAGTTGTCTTGTGTTGTTATCTATCTTCTTTGACAGCTCACTAATTTTGTTGTTGATCACCTCAAATTGAGTGTTGGTCTTCAACTCCAAAGCAGTTGTAAATGATTTGAGGTGTTGAGAGTTAGGGTGTTCATCATCTGGTATAGGGGACCAGCTGGGCTGCATAGGTGGTTCAAGTCTATGCTTGATGACCCAGTGAATTGGGTAGGGTTTTGAAGTGGATGGGGTGTTTTTGGGTGATCTTCAGTATGAACTGAAGATGCCACTTTAGGGGAATCAGGGTTCAAGTGGTCTTTAACCTGATCTTTTGTGACCAGCTCTTTGAGCTTAGAGACCTCAGATTCAGGACCTTCACAAGTAGCCGTCAATTCATGTTGTGGAGAGTATGAATCATCATCCAAATCAATGGAATCATCTGAATCCCAGGTGACATCCTCAATGAGGACATCATCTGTTTTAGCGTGAGCTAGGCCCAACCTAGTTTTCTCATGAACCTCTTTGTCTTGGTACTGAGGATTTCCTACCTCAGGCATAAAGCCTTCATTAGTAGTTGCTATATTTGAGGTCTTAGCTATGTTACTTCTGTCCTCATATCCACCACTGGATGGTAAATGAGTAGTAGCACCCTCAAATGTACCTAAAGTATCTAAGTTTGGGCTTAGACACCCTGGTTCATCATCATCTCTTGGGATAGGGCTATTAACATCCACATCCATGTCAACTTCTGATGGTATATCCCCTGTTTGATGTTTTTGTTGGGGAATGACATGTTCAGATGGGAGTGTTTCTTTTATCACAGGGAGAAGTTTGGCAATTTCTATTGTGGTGTGAGATATTTCCGGTTCAGTAGTTTTAGGTAAAGGGTCAGCAGTTTCAAAGGAAACGTCAGCAGTTATGGCCTTTTCAAGTTTCTTCCTATGAAATAAAATTGTAATGGGTGCTCTTTTGGGGGTTTGAGATGGATGAGACTGAGAGGATGTTTCAGTCACATCTTTAACAAGTGCAGATTGCACATCAGCAGTTTCAGGCATCTCAATTTCCTGAACTGCCTTTCTTTTAGGGTTGGTTTGTTTTGATTTTTGTTGTTTGGGTTCCTTGGCCTTTTTAGATGAAGGTTTGGAAGATGTAGGTTCCATGGGGACTGCTTCTTGTTCCCCTTGGTCATCTTCTGGCAAGGCTGCCGGTTTGTTATGCCTTGAGTATGCTTGTGAGGTTAATGGGTTTAAAACTGATATTTTACCCATAAGCACCTCATTTCCAAGTTCTTTAATTATGCAGTGCATGATGAATCTTGGATACAACAAAAATTTCTTTTTAGAATTTTGGTGATGCAACACCAACTCATTAAAGAAAAGTGCTGATGCCCTGAATTTTGTTTCATTCACAATGGAATGAAAAATAGGTTGAAAAGTATAGGGAATCTGATCATAAGATCCAGTTTTGGGACTTAAACACATGATAATGTAATGAAACAAAAGTTTGTATTTTGGTTCAAAATATTTCTTATAGATTGTGGCATGTGAGAGAGTACCTCGGTAACCACACTCCATCATGGTTAAATGAATTTCAAAATTGGGAATGTTCTCTGGTGCATCAGCATCATCCAGACCAATTCTTATTCCCAAAGTAGCCGGTGTGATTGCCATAACTTTCCCTTGGATAGTTGATTTGAGTGAAATCACTCTGTTCTTTACTGTCACCGCCTCGGCGTTTGCCCAGAACTCATTGAGAGTTTGAGTGTGAATTGGAGGATCAATGGTGAAAGCAGTGTTGTATTGGGATTGGACGACTAAATCAATGATTTTGTCGTATTAGGACCAGGCTTCATCTTTCACAAAGTAGCCTCGTTGGTTATGTCCCCGTTTCAGTATAAGAGCCATGGTGTTTTGTGTGTGTGTGTGTGTGGATTGAACAATGTTTTTGTTATTTGCAGGGGAGGGTTTTTGAGAGAGAAGGAGGGAATTTTGCGTTTTGAAAGGATAAGTGTGAGAAAAGGTGTTTATCAGAAGTTTATAACCGCCCTAGGTCAAACTTCTGAAATGGGAAATGTCTGATTTACCCTTATTGACAAAACTGCTGATGAAGAACAATATTCATCAGTAGTTCCCATTTTCTCTTCAGTAGTTTGTTAACCACTGATGAGAACATTTATAAACACTTTATTCATAACTTCTGAAGTTTATTTTATTAGATGTTAATCATTTTTCTGAAAATATTCCCATTCTGATGTTTTTGTACATCAGTAGTTTCTCTCTTTTTGTTTTTCAGAAGTTTTGTGACAGATTAGTAACAATGTAAGTTAAAGCAAAATATGTGCAGGAAAATGAAAAACACTTACAAATTTAGCATCCCAAGCATGGATACTAACTTCTAAAATGTTGATGTGTCAAGGGGTTTGGTGAATATGTCAGCTATTTGATTAGTTGTTGTCACACGTTTCACCTCAATCTTGCCTTTTTCATAGCAATCCCTTATGAAATGATACCTGATTTCAATATGTTTAGTCTTTGAAAACTGAACAGGATTTTGAATTATGCTAATGGCTGATTTACTGTCTACAAGCAATAGGGTCTTGGTCTCTTTGATTCCATAATCAAGTAATTGATATTGAAGCCATTGGATCTGTGATGTACAACTTGCAGCTGCAATATACTCTGCTTCAGCAGTTGAGGTTGCCACAGATGTTTGCTTCTTTGATTGCCAGGACATCAAAGATTTTCCCAAGAATTGACAACCACCAGATGTTGATTTTCTTGACATTTTGCACCCTGCATAGTCACTATCTGAAAAAGCTGTTAATTTGGTATTGCTTGAAGCAGGATACCAAATTCCAAGTGTAGGAGTTCCTTCAGATATCTGAAAATTCTTTTGACTACAATTAGGTGTGATTCCCTAGGAGCTGATTGATATCTAGCACAAACACATGTTGAAAACATAATATCTGGTCTAGAAGCAGTTAGATAAAGAAGGGAACCTATCATGCATGTATACATGGTTTGATCAACCTGTTTTCCTTTATCATCTGGTTTAACTTGTGTGGTTGGTGTCATGGGAGTGGAACATGCTTTACAGTCTTGTAAAGAAAATTTGTTTGATAATTCTTTAACATATTTGGATTGATGTATAAAAGTTCCATTTGTTTTTTGTTTAATCTGCAGTCCTAGAAAGTACTGCAGTTCTCCCATTGTACTCATCTCAAATTTTGATTGCATGAGTTTCTTAAATTCATCACACAATTTTGTGTTAGTTGAACCAAAAATGATGTCATCAACATAAATTTGAACAAGTAAGACATGATTTCCAACATGTTTGATAAAAAGTGTTTAGTCAATGGAACCTCTTGTAAAGTGATTTCTGAGTAAAAAGTTGGAAAGTGTTTCATACCAAGCTTTGGGAGCCTGTTTTAGCCCATAAAGAGCCTTGTCAAGTTTATACACCCACTCAGGATGAGAAGGATCCTCAAACCCAGGTGGCTGACAAACATACACTTCCTCTTTTATTTTTCCATATAAAAATGCACTCTTAACATCCATTTGAAAAACCTTAATTTTGTTGGAAATTGCATAAGCCAAAAATAACCTGATCGCTTCAAGCCTTGCAACTGGAGTAAAGGTTTCATCATAGTCAATTCCTTCTTCTTGAGAATAACCTTATACTACCAGTCTTGCCTTGTTCTTAATAATCATACCAGCTTCATCTTGTTTATTTCTAAAAATCCATCTTGTGCCAATTGGTAGCTTGTTTGGTGGTAAGGGACAGATTTTCCAGACTTGTTGCTTCTTGAATTGGAGCAACTCTTCTTGCATAGCTTGAACCCAATTGTTATCTTTAAGGGCTTCTTGATACTTCTTTGGTTCCAACTGAGAAATGAATGCTGAGAAAAAGAAGAAGTTGGAAAGCTGGTTTCTTGTCAATGTCACCCATGATTTGATCCAATGGATGATCTTTGTGTTCAATCAGTTGTTGTAAACCACTGACAGGTGTAGGTGGCTCTTGTACTTCTTCAAACAAACCACTGAGGTTGATAATATCTAGTTTAGTTGTTTGAACATCTTGAATAGTTGCAAGAGCTGAATAAGATGTTTGAGTCTGTACATTAGCAGTTGTTGAATCAGAAGTTTGTGAAACTTCTGATGGTTTAAAAGTTAACTTAATGACTGTATTAGGAGTCCATGATGTAGGACCCTCATCATCAAACCCTTGATCACCATAATAAACAAGTTTGGATGAAGTAACAGTCTTTTCAGGTCTGAAATTAAAGCTGTCAAGGTCAAAGAGTTCAGCAGGATGTGCTGGAATGAGAGTGTGTTTTGACTCATTAAACTTGACATTCAGTGTTTCTTCTACTATCTTGGTTCTTGAATTAAAAACCTTGTAGGCTTTTCTAGTGGAAGAATAACCAAGAAAATAACCTGAATCAACTTTTGCAGCAAACATTGAAATAGAGTCTTTGATGTTTAGAATGAAACATTGACATCCAAAAGCCCTGAAAAAGGAGATAAGGGGCTTGATGCCATGAAGAACTTCATAGGCAGTTTTGGAATGTCTTTTGTTGACAAGGACCCTATTTTGAACATAGCAGGCTGTGTTGACTGCTTCAGCCCAAAAATACAATGGTAGGCCTGAATCAGCTAACATAGTTCTTGCTGCTTCAATTAGTGTTCTATTCTTCCTTTATACCACACCATTTTGTTCAAGAGTTATGGGAATGCTGAATTGTCTAACAATCCCTTTACATAAACAGAATTCATCCAGAGTTTTGTTCCTGAACTCTGTCCCATTATCACTTCTAATGGCTTTGACAGAGAGAGGATATTGTTTCTCTACTTGTAGAATGAAGAATTTGATGATATCAGCTGCCTCATCCTTGGAATATAAGATGAAGACCCAAGTGAATCTTGAATAGTCATCAATGATAACCAAACAGTACTTCTTCTTACCAAGGCTCATGATTTTGACTGGTCCATATAAGTCCATATGGAGTAGTTGAAGACATGCAGTTGTTTTTGATTCTTCAATAGACTTATAGGAGGACTTATGCTGTTTACCCTTGAGACAAGATACACAGTGTTCTTTACATTGGTATTCCTTCAAAGGTAGACCTCTGCCAAACCCATTTTTGTGACTTTATTTATGGTTTTAAAGTTCACATGGCCAAGTCTCCTGTGCCAGAGATCAGTTTCAGAAGTTGATGCTCTTGAGAATAAGCATGCAGTATTGTTCAGTACTTTGTCTTTCTCAATGTCCACTGCATAGACATTGCCACATCTTTTGGCTATCAGCAAAGTATGATATTCAATTATCTTCTCTATCAACTTTTGGCCTTCTGGTGAGATGATCTAGTAAGCAGTTTTGGTGAAAAAGGAAGAATATCCTTTATCACACATTTGAGAGACACTCAGCAAGTTGTACTCTAATTTTTCAACCAGATTGACCTTGTCAAACTATATTTTGCCAGAGGAGACATTGCCATGTCCTACCACATATCCCTTGGCATTGTTCCCAAAGGATACAGATCCTTCTCTTTAACTGATAAAATTGTTTATCAGGTATCTGCATCCTGTCATGTGCATTGAGCCTCCACTATTAACATACCAAATGCTATTTAAGCCTCTGGAGACCCTCTGCACAAAATAGCAAACTAGTTAGATTTAGAAACCCAAGCCAATTTGGCTTTGGGTTTGCTATTGAGAACAAGAACAGTTTGTTCTTGACCAATTTGAGAAATCCATGTCTTTTTGGCAATGGATTTATCTTTAAGAGCAATGGTGGTATCCTTTTGAGGACCACCATCAACTTTGGTTATCAGTAGTTTTACTATTTTCATGAGATCTTTAATCTCAGCAGTTTGTGAAACTGCTGATGATGTAGGTCTAACTACTGAGGAAGAATTTTGAGAAAAAGGCTTTGGTTGAGATTTAGTCTTTTTCTGAGAAAAGGTGTTGCTTGGTTGTTGTTTGTTGGATAAAAAGTTTCTTTAAAATCATGTTTGATTTGTTTTCCCACAACAAGTTGTGAAATCTTCTTGTTATACTGATTTGCTTTTCTATATCTACAAAATTCTGTTTTGTGGTTAAACAAACCACAAATTTCACATTCTTTTGCCTTCTCCTTTTCTTCATGAGATGTGAAAGGCAAATTACTGACAGTTTTGGTTTGATTTAGGTCATCAGTAGTTTTCAGGTTCTCAAATCCTGATGTAGATGAAACTACTGATGGCTTTAATGTCAGCTATGTTCAGTACTTTTGTAGAACTTTCTCTTTCAATTTTGAGAAAGTTCTGATGAAAAGATGTGCAATCTTTCATATCAGAAGTTTGATTTTGAACTATTCTACTCCCATCATCAGCAGTTTTGGGAGTAAAATCAGTTGGAGTTTTGGTATGATTGTACCCTATGCCAAACTTAACATTTGATGAAGTTTGTTTGTTAAGCAGCATTTGGTAACCTCTACATGACTCAACCCATTTTTCATAATCAACCTTGGTATCAGCAAGCTCTTTTCTTACATTTCCTAGGTCTTCTATCATGATTTTAATTTGTTCCTGGGTTTCAATAGCATTATTTGTTAATTTAGAAATTTCCTTTGATTTTGCAGCATATTTTCTTTCAGAGTCATTGGCTTTGCCTTGTAGATGCACATTGGTCTCTCTTATGAGAGCAAAAGATTCTTCGCATGAAGTTGAACAAAGTTTTGTCAAAGATTCTTCTGATACCTGAGATAAGGCAGATTTAGAGGTGCAACCCTCAAAGGCCATTAAGGCAAAATTCTTTCTGCCATTATCAGGTTCTCCCCAGTTGATGTCAAACATTTTGTTGTCTGCATCTGGATTGCATTCAGATGTGTCAAAAGGAGGACTGCTCCAATCAACATACCCTAAAGTAAAAAAGACTTTGTTGAGAGGGTTGTTGAGTTTGTGGAGGTTGTTGAGCAGCTGGAATGGAAGGCATCAGTTGTTGGCTCTGCATTTGATGAGCAGGCATCTGAACATATTGTACTTATGGCACATATTGGATTTGTGGAGCTTGTGCCTGTACAAAATGTGCACTTCCCTGTGTTCCATTATTCCTATTATAACTAGAGTTAAACTGATTTCCAGACTGTGGTTGGTTAAAGCCAGAGCTTCTACACTCTCTAGCAAAGTGTCCCAACTTCTGACACTTGTGACATCTAAGTTTAGATTTTTCAAAACCTACTTTTGTTGAGTTGTTCAGTCCTGGAAATTTCCTTCCTGACCTTTTATAAAATTTGTTAGTTTTTATGCTTAACATGGCCAGTTGGTGCAAAATGTCCATTTCTTCCAAGTCATCACTACTGAAATTTTTTAAGCCATCTATTATAAAACACATGTTATCAGTAGTTTGACTATTTTCATCATTGTCACAAGCTGGATATGATCTTTCTGATGAGATCCCAGCAGTTATGTCAATGTGATCAAAGGATCCGAAATCATTTGAACAAGAGGGTGAGTCTTGTCCTAAAAGTGTTGTACTACCTGGAACATAGTTATCAGCTGTTTTGCCAGAATTTTGTAACTTTTTCTTTTGATTTATTTCTCTTTCAAAAGTCAAAAATCTCCCATGTAATTTTGTAAAAGTGAGGGAGTTAAAATCTGGTCCAGATCTGAGAACTATTGAATAAGTTTCCCATTTTTCTGGTAAAGACCTTAAGAATCTATGAAGCATAGATACATTTGTATAGGTCTGACCATTTAACTTCAACTCAGAGATTAATGAGGAGAATCTTTCAAATTGTTGTGTCAAAGTTTCCCCATTAATGTGAGTAAATGTTTCATATTGCTAAGCAAGGATTTCTATGGTGTTCGCAATCACCTCCTCAGTTCCTCCAAACTGTTCTTTTAGGCAGTCCCAAAGCTCTTTGGCACTTTCACAATGTAAAAGTCTAGAGTAGATTTCATTTGGGAGAGCCATTGCCAACATAGAGAATGCCTTAGCATCAAGCTCAAGTTTTAGGAAATCTTCATCAGTGTAGTCTTTTGGGTCCTTTGGTATTTCAACTTTAGTTTCAAGATTTATATTTATTGGTTTATGGGGTCCATACATGACAGATCTCCAACAACCAATGTTTGTCGGTGACAGAGTATGTGCCAACGTCTTTTGCCATATGTTATATTCAGAATGAACAAGCATATGAGGTTTATTAGAAGATTCAGTATTATGAGGATCCATTTTTGAGAATATTGATTTGTCAAGTTTTTCTCAAAGTGATGGATGTTTTGAAAAAGTGAACTTTTATCCTTTATTGAATATCAATAAGAGCCTGTGTCTGATTCTCAATTTGTTAGATTGATATTTGATCAGATAAACTAGATGCTCTGATACCAATTGTTGGATCAGTATGTTCTTTAACAGTTCTTATTCATGAGAATATACAAGATTTTCAGCGGAGTCCGAGTCACGCGCGCATCGCGAAGAAGTATAGACCGTTTCTCGCGTGGCGTGAGTAAATACTATGACTCAAGGTTCTCGCGCGTCACAACAAGATAAAGACGTCTTTTTTCTTGACGCGAAAACAAATTTTCACCGAAAAATTTATAACGGATGATAATGGATGGAAATGATGATGGATGCCATTGAATGGTTTATAAAAAACGGAAGATAGTGGTTATTCACGTCACGCGAAGGACTTTCGTGATCCTGTTTGCGTATCGTGAATAATAAAAGATAAAATCCGGGGTAATTAGGAATTCGCATAAAGCGAAACCTTAAGCCCAGCTTCTTTACGACTCGCGATGAAGCAGTTTTCACAGAAAATTATTTTTATTAAATCCACTTTATTTTAAAGAAATTTCCCAAATTTTCTTAACCCAAACTTTTTATAACAACATTCTAACCATTAAATATAACACACCCAGAATCCCATTATATACATACACAAAAACTATATACATATAAAAATCATAACTATACAAACAGGATAAACAATATGAACAAAAATCAACAAAGAATTTAACATTCAACATCTAAAAGTTAACAATTAGTCCAAATCCGGACAAATAAATCAAATAAAGAATCAATCAAATTTATCAACATCCAAATTCACAAATAATCAATTAAAAAAAATCTATAAGCAATTAAATTAACAAACATATATGCAAACCAACGAACCAATAAATAATCAATCCAATATATCAACAAACAAAATAAACAAATAAAGAATAAAAACAATTATATAAACAAATAAACGAACAAATAAAGATTGCTATAAACAAACAAATTAATCAAATAAACAAGTATAGACATATTTCACAAGCATGTACACCGGTAAAGGAGTAACTCGGGTCGTTCCAAAAGCTCGTCGCATCCCCGGCAACGGCGCCAAAAACTTGACGTGTGCGGATATACACATAATTTTACAATGAATAAACACACATTTTGCTTTAATATTTATAAAAATGGTTTAGACCTTAACATTAAAACACACACAAAAAGACAAGTGTACCCTGTCATATATGTAGTAAGTACAGATAAGAACCAGATATCGATCCATGGACGCGCGCGGAGCGATTGTACTAAAACTCTATCCCCGATTTACCAGTAAATGATAATTAGAAGTTTGTTTAAACTAAATTAATTCTAAAACATCAAACTAACATATGTAAGACTCCAAATACAAAATATAACTATAAAAACTATAATATATCAATCCTAGCATGTCATCTACATATCATATGATATAAAGGCGTGTGATCAACATTCCCATTTTCCGACAATTAGTATCCCTTTCGGGAATCCTAACATGACAACTATACAGAAAGCTAACATGAATACACACGTTAAACACCTCAAGTCGGTTATTAGCGAGCAGCAGATATGATCTCATGCAAATCTTCTAAAGATAAGTTAGTCATCTGTTAAGAGTTTTCTAACCTCACTAATCCAGGAAAGCAATACCGAATACACAATGCAACCACCTAGACTAGCATAAAGTAGAGCATTTCACAATCTATTCCATTTTACTAACTTTGAATACAGATCTACTAAGATCGCTATTTTCACCAAAATAACTGGCAAAGATAATCAACCGTGTCAAAGATCAATAACGACACCATTAAGCTTTTAAAACCCTTTTAGTGCTGATAAGCATTTCTAATCATTATTCGACTGACTTTAACCAAACCAATACCCGGTTACAGTTCATGGTGTAAACTTATTAACAAGTTAACTAGTCTACTACCGATCGATTAAACGGACGGTTTTTCAACATGTATCCGACTAACACAAACGATAATCATCAAAGTCAATCCAACATAATTAAAAATCCATTAACAATGAAACAAGGTTGCATTATGATCATCAAGATTAAACATGAAAAACGCCAATATCATACAAGACATGATTAAACTATACAAACGATTGTTTTTACATACTAAATACTAGTGTTTTTACCCGTAGGCATACAATCTATAACATAAACATCACATACAAACCAAAGTATTCAGATTTGAACAACTTAATAGTTTATAGATCAAACCATAAATCTTGAATGTGAAGGATTGGATGATGATAGATGATCCAGATGAGTTCCCGAGCTTGTTCCTCGCCTTTACAGCAGTTCTTCGGCCCTGGAAATCGCCCCAAATCGCCCAGAAAATACCCAACATCTGATCAGTATGTTTTGCTCTGTTTTAATACAAGTTTTGATTTTGTGCACGGTCATGCACTTTAACTTTTGATGTGACAGGCAAGTGGGCAATTGGTTCCTGAAAATATTTGGGGCTCACACAGTCATGCACATAAGGTGCATGGTAATGCTGATCAGGTCTGCACGGGAGTGCCAAAAGTTGCACGGGAGTGCTGATCAGGAAATGACTTGCACTCTCGTCTGCACTGGCAGTGCTCCTGAGTAACTTGGGTCTGCACGGGAGTGCCATCAGTTGCACGGGAGTGCTGATCTGGTCTGCACGGGAGTGCCAACAGTTGCACAGGAGTGCTGATCAGGAAATGGCTTGCACTCTCGTCTGCACTGGCAGTGCTTCCGATTAACTTGGGTCTGCACGGCCGTGCAGTTGGTGCGCACGGCCGTGCAACACCTGCAGATTGTGCAGAATGTGCATAAACTGTCCGTTTTGCCCAGAAATCCATCTTTTTCTTCAACTTTATCTTTGGTACGCCGTTTAGGACCTGCAAAAACAGATGTACAAGATTAACTACCAAAACTACGAATTTACAATCGAAAACGCGTCAAACGGGAGTAAAACCGGGGACTTTTTTATGTATAAATTAACGTATATCACTAAATTATTGAAACATAAGGCGGTGGGAAGCTTCTATCAGAACAACTAATGAGTGACAAACTACTGATGAGTAGTTTGTCTTCAGTAGTTCTTCAGTTGACTTGTCTCGTTTGACTTCAGAACTTCTGATCTTTACTCTTCAGCACTTGATGTATTCTTCTTCAGTACTTTCATTCTTCTTCTTCAGCAGTTTCTATACTTAGTATAATTGGTAGAATAGGAATTAGACTAAGGCTTGCAAAAGTGGTTTCTTCAATCCTTTTTGTCCTTACAACTCCTTTCGAACTTTGGACAGGTAGGAAACCGAGTGTTAGATATATGAAACTATGGGGCTGTCTTGCCGAAGCTAAGTTATATAACCCTTTCTTACGTAAACTTGACATGAAGACCGTCAGTTGTTTCTTTATCGGGTATCCCGAGAACTCTAAGGGTTACATATTCTATTGTGCTTCCCATGTCACTCGTATTGTGGAAACTAAGCGTGCCGCATTTCTAGAGGATTTCAAGGTCAGTGGGAGTAATGTAAATCCTTATGAAGAATTGCAAGAAATACAAGATGCGGGGGAGACAGATTTGTCGCTTACAACAACTCCGATGATTCCTCTTGTACCCAATGCCAATTCTACCCCTAATGTTACTGTACCAACCCATTCTCAGCCAGATCTTCACGAACCAGCTAATGAAGACCCATCAGACAATCATCACCATGACAATGCTGAACCTGAAAACCCGCTTCGAAGGTCATCAAGGTCTAGACGGCCTACTAATTTTGATGATTATGTTACCTTCCTTACTGAAGCAGATATGGATACTGGAATGCTTATTGATCCTAACTCTTATAAAGAAGCCATTAGCAGTGATCAGTCTTCTGAATGGACTAAAGCCATGACTGACAAGCTTGAATCCATGAAGAAAAACGACGTTTGGGATTTGGTTGAATTACCTAGCGGTGCAAAAGCCGTAGGATGTAAATGGGTGTTCAATACAAAACTAGATCCGAATGGGAATGTTGAATGCTATAAAGCAAGATTGGTTGCGAAAGGCTACACTCAGAAAGAGGGAATTGATTATTATGAGACATTTTCACCTGTCTATCGAAAAGATTCCATAAGGATCGTTATGGCCCTCGTAGCTCATTTTGATTTAGAGTTACATCAGATGGACGTTAAGACTGCTTTCCTTAATGGTGACTTGGACGAAGAAGTTCATGAAGCAACCTGAAGGCTTTAAACCTGAAGGTCAAGAACATTTAATCTGCAAATTGAAGAAATCCATATACGGTTTAAAACAAGCCTCACGTCAATGGTACTTAAAGTTTGATGAAGTCGTTAAGAGTAATGGTTTCATGAAGAATCAAGTTGATCAATGCACCTACCTTAAGATGAGTGGGAGTAATTTTACTATTCTTGTCCTTTACGTTGATGATATCTTACTGGCAAGTAATAGCTTAGATATGTTGCATGAGTCAAAGCGATTACTATCATCTAATTTCGACATGAAGGATCTCGGAGAAGCCTCTTATGTCATTAGCATCGAAATACACCGAGACAGACGCAGTGGGATTTTAGGTTTGTACCAAAGGGCCTACATTGATCGTGTTCTCACACGTTATAACATGCAACATTGTAAACCTACTCCAGCTCCAGTAGATAAGGGAAATGTCTTCGATTTATTCCAATGTCCGAAAACAGATGTGGAGAAAGAACATATGAGAATGATACCTTATGCCTCAGTAGTCGGTAGTGTAGATGCAATTGTGCGACTAGTGCTTCGGATTGAACAATAAACATGTTTTGTGAAATGTCGTTGGTGCGAAGGAGTTTTAGTAGGTGCGAAGGAAGCATGATGTTTGGTCGAAGGAAGATCAGAGGGTGCGAAGGAACAGTTTTGGTCGAATGTGAATATTGTTTTATGTATGGCTTGGTTCGACCAGTTGGTTTGGTCGAACCTGCACATTCGCACGAACCATTTGGGCGAATGTGCAGTCTATAAATAGTCAAGCTTGATTTCTTGAATGTAACTTTGAGTCATATTATTCCCTCCACTTTCTGATTCTCTCTCTAGAAGTTTATTTAGCTCTTTTCACGTTCTTACCCTGTTTGTATCAATCTCTAAACGTGTAATCGAGTTTCTAATTAATGAAAAGCTTTTGAAATGATGATTTACTTGTTTTGATCTGTTTGACTATTATTTTGTGATTGTTTTAGGGATTCCGTACCTAAAACTAACTTGTTTAATCATTCTTTGTTGTTACACGATCCATACATACACGTACAAAGTGGTATCAGAGCCATTCTGGATCAAACAACCACAAATTAATAGTTTCTTAGTTGATTTGGACCCAATTTTGGTCAAAAAGTTTCTGTTTTCATTGAACAAACTGATTTGATAAGATTTTGATTGATTACAACTTGTTTTCAAGGTTAAATTGGATAATTCTCTTCATTAAACTTGTTCCAAATCAATTCCGATTCAAAACCTGATTTAGATCATCAAAATCCATCAACATTTGATAAACATGATCAAAATTAACGGATTTTCAAAGAATAACCGTTTTTGAATTACCAGGGGTCGAACGTAGAGAGAACGGTCGAAAGTGTGAGTTCATTTGGTCGAAAGAGAGATTTTGTGGTCGAAGGTGGTGATTTAGCGGTCGAACGTAGACTTTCATTGCTTATTTGTGTTCATTCGCCCGTTGGTGTTACATTCGACTGATCGAACGGTCGAAGGAGAGGGAAAATGGTCGAACGAGAGAGCAAACGGTCGAAAGAGATTTTGTGATATCAGTCCACATTCGTATAATTCAAAACGGTCGAAGGAGAAGAATTTTTCTCATTCGCCCGTCCGATAGTGCGAAAGAGTTTCCTGTTTTAAAACTTTTCTAATCTTTTCGTGTTTAAACGTTTACAGGTTAAGATGTGGAACTTCCCAACAACGCCAAGACCTACTCAAGCACCACAACAGCAGACAACACGAGATCCATGGTCAGTTGCAGCCCAGAAGACTTGTCCACCATCCCAGCCAATCAATTACATGGCTATGACTAGTTCTGCTCCTCAACAAGTTGTGCAACCATTACAACAACCAATTGACAACTATTGGGGAGTAGCAGCAGCTGCCGTTCATTCACAGACGACCAATGCCATATCTACACTCATTCATGATATATCATCAGGAAGCGGCAATCGTCCACCAAAGCTCATGGACATAAAGGAGTACAACACATGGAAGACAAAGTTCAAGATACATGTGGAGGGACAAGGACTAGAGGGAGCCGAGGCATGGCAGATGATAGTAAAGGGTTATGTTGCTCCTATTCTGGAGAACACTGGAGAACCGATACCGTTGGAGAATTTGGCGGATGATGAGAAAAAGAGGTTTGCGATCGAGAAGAAGGCGTTTTCTCAGTTATCTCAGGCGATCAACACTGATTTGTTACATCAGTTTGGATCATGTACAACATCAAAACAACTGTGGGATATGCTGAGAAACAGACATGATGGTAATGAGAAGACAAGGAAGCTGAGAATGGAAGAGCTTCGAAAAGAATTCGAGAACTTTAGTTACATGGGCAATGAGACTCTAAAAGAATTGGTTCCACGGTATTGCCATTTGCTCACAGAACTTTCGAGCTATGAGATCAGCATACCGATGTCAGAACTGGTGGATAAATTTGCTGATGCTTTACCACCATACTTGAACCAACACATTGAAGTGTTGAAGGAAAAGGATGCATACCAGTATTGGACTATCAACGAGTTCATAAAAAAGCTGGAAAACAAAGAAATGGAGGAGAAGAGGAAAGCCAAGAGAGCGCAGATTCCACAGAATCCAGATCTGTATGTGAGTGGTACATCTAACTCTCTTTCTGCTTCAAGCACTACTTCAAATGTTGCTCCTCACATTGCATGTGTATCCAATGTTGTTGAACCCACAAAAGCACCAATTAACTATCTTGCCCAAACTTCATCATACACACCACAATCTTATCAAACACCAAACTTTATTCCACCTTTTTCACCTTTATAACAAGCTGCTTGCTACACAGCAAGTCAACCTCAACAACAACAACAATATACTCCTCACATGAATCAGATGCAGATTACTCAAGCACAATCAAATCAAAGCCCGATTGTGTTAGAGACCTCTAATCTTAACAATGTGATTGTTGAGATTGCTCAACAGCATGTTGCTTTAGTATCTGCTATGGTTGCATCATACAACGGTTTAGTTGCGAGTCAGATTGGTAACAACAATCTCACCAATGAGGACTACGCACAAATCGATAAAGAGGAGATGGAGCTTATGGACATACAGTGGGCATTTGCGAGCATAATGAGGAGAGCCACTGATTTTATCCAGAAGACTGGAAGAACTGACCTTTCAACTTCTCCAAACACCACTTACGGCTTCAACAAAGCCAAGGTTACATGCTTCAATTGTGGTGAGAAGGGTCATTTTAAGAGAGAGTGTACACAGCCGGCACAGCAAGGTAATCGAAACCCGTTCAATTCAACCTACCAAAACAGACAAAACCAGAATCAAGTATCATACAACAGTCCCAACATCTCTAGCTTTCAACCTCAAAACAACTACCAGAACCGTCAAAACACACAACATAACACCAACACTAGACAACCCACAACTCAAAACCAACCACAACAGAATCCAAACCGAACTATTGTTCCCATCTCTACACCAAGCACCCAAAACCAAACTGACAATCAAAACCAAGCACTTGTGATTCAAAAAGATGAAGGTTTTGATTGGACGGGTATGCAATTGGGAGTGGAGGAGATTACTGCTGGAAATGTGGCTTGTGTGGCACAGAAGATGAGTTTGGATGAGCATGAGGAGATTGAAGAGGAGGTTGTGATAGAGAAAGTGTCGGAGTTGAAAATAGAGGAATTGAATGAGGAGGTGATTGTTGAGAGTGAAGACAAGAAATCTGGAATGATTCTTGATTCTGTCACAGATGTTGGAGAGCACTATGATTTAGCTTATTTGGATATGGAGAGTGATTCTGATTCGGAAGCTAGTGTGAATTCACTAGATGATGACATTGATCAATTGCTAGCTGAAGCTGATTTCCTTATGACCCGCAAGTCGTGCATGGTGGATGATGCGTGCACCAAGATTGACTACTCCACATTCTTTGCAGGGAAGGAAGCTCACTTCGCGTTGATGGCAATGACAGAACCTCCTAAACCGGTAAGTTCTGAATCTCATTCTAAAGTGTGTGTTAAATGTGCTGATTTTGATAAATTGACAGAAGAAAATAAGCTTCTCAAGGTACAACTTGAGAGTGCCAAAATAAACTGTCAGATTTATCAAAAAGATTTAAAAGATTTCAACAAAGTTCTTGATGGTTATAAAAAGGATGTGACTGAACTCAAAAAGACTTTGTCAATAAAACAACTTGCCATTAATAACTATATTAATGAAATGGAAAACACCAAGTTAGAAATGGCAACCATCAAGTGCTTCGTTGAAAAGGTGAATAAGAAGTTAGAGAGTTATAAGCACATTGCATATGTAGTTGACCATATCATCGAAGAACCCTCCCAGTTGAATAGTGCAAACTATAAGGCTGTCCCATCTCCGGTGTTGTTTGAAAATCATAATTTGCATGCAATACCACCGGAGACTTTAGTCAAATCTGACTCCACATCAGATAACGAGCCCAACACATCCAGTGTCGGAGACCCGTATTCTGATGTGAGACCTGTATTGGGAAACAATGAGGGTGTGGTCGCTGCAGATGATTCTGATGAAGAAGATGAACAGTCTGAGACGGTTGAAAATGATAGTGATATCCCTGATGAAAATCATATAATCACTACTGAACCAGTCTCACCATCTCAAATTGTTCATCCCATGGCAAATGCTCATCGAAAGAATGTTGTTAAGAAAGCTGAACAGTCTATTGGTAAAAGTGTTGAAAAGAAAGAGGTCAAGAAAATTGAGAAAAATGTGGTTAAACCGGTTGAAAAGAAAACTGAAACTAAATCTGAGAAACCTAATGAAATGAGCAACGAATTATGTGACAAACCTGTGAAAATCTTCTATCGGATGCAAGGCTCCGATAAGATTTTCTCTGATGATGATTATCCGATTAAATTTGTGAATTATTCCAAAATTGAAAAGATCTGGCAGGAAAGTACAATTTGGTTCCCAAAATATGAACGAACCAATGACATTCCTCCAGAAATTTTAGAGAAAATTTATTCGGATAAAGATGCCAAGGTCAATGTCACACAATTTGTTCTGCCAGTTGATAAAGCAAACAGTTTCATTGAACCGACTTACTCGAAGGAACCAGCTCCTGAGAGTTTAAGGAAACAATGCATGGTTGATCGATATCCCATTGCGAGTTTTTCCAAGTCGCCTATCAAAGAAAACTATGAAGAATACTGTGCGTGTTTTAAGTGCAGGGAAAGGGGACATTTACTTGCCACCTGCCCGTACATATGACACAAGAGGCACGAGGTGGAGATGAGGCAACATCATGATTATCCGGTTGACAACTACAGTTATCCACAAAGACGGTATTTCCCTCAACAAGCACCTTATTATCATCAAAACAATTTTTACAACAAAAGGGAAAACCGTCCGATGACTTATGATAAACGCAACCGGATAGCCACTGAGAAATCTGTAAAGAAACCTGTGATGAACTCAACTGCTGATAACAAAAAGGTTGCTCCTAAACCTAATGTAAAACCAGTAGTTGGACCTGTCTCTGTTAAATCAGAGAAGGTAACCAAGAAGGTTGTATTTAAAGACGAAGTAAAGAAACCGGCTGAGACCTCAAAAACTCAGATCCGAATCTTGAAAAGGTCTGAACAATCTTGGTCATCAAAGGAGTCTGAAGGTGCCTCAACTTCACAGAATGTGAAAATTGAGAAAAAGAAAGTTGAGAGTGAGAAGAAAGGGGTTGAGAAAACCCAAGATTTTTGTGAATCGAAAGAATCTTTGAAACAACCTGTTCAAAGACCCAAGACCAAACAGGCTTGGGTCCCCCGAAAGATCTAACTGCTTTACTTGATATGTGCAGGGAGCTCCAGCTGGCCCTGTTAGCAGCCTATGGATTGTTGACAGTGGAGCTTCTAGACACATGACAGGGGACCTCACACTACTCTTTGATATCAAGAACATAAACGGAGGATACGTAGCGTTTGCAGGAAATAAAGGAGGCTACATTACGATGGAGGGTAGTGTTAGCAATGGGGTCGTGACATTTGAGCAGATATCGTATGTGAAACAGATAGATTACAATCTGCTCAGTGTTAGCCAAATCTGTGATAAGCAATTTTCTGTTTATTTTGATGACAAATCTTGCTATATCTTGAAACCGGGGTTTGAACTTCCAAAAGAGTGGGTGATGCTAAAGGCACCGAGAGTAAACAATTTGTATATTCTCGATATGTCCAAAGCTATGACCACCCATGGCCAAGTCACGTGTTTCCTCTCTAAGGCTACAGAAAAAGAATCTATTATGTGGCACAGGAGAATGGGACACATTCATTTGAGAAAGATGAACCAGTTAGTGAAGAATGAACTTGTCACGGGAGTTAATGTGAAACATTTCCATTTGAATGACAAGTGTGTTAGTTGTAAAAAGGGAAAGCAGCACAAACAGGCCCATAGACCAAAGAAAGTCAATTCCGTTGAACTACCGCTTGAGCGTTTGCACATGGATTTATTCGGTCCAGTCAGGCGTAAAAGTCATGCCGGGGAATTGTACTGTCTTGTGGTAACTGACGATTATTCAAGATTTTCATGGGTTATGTGCTTACACCAGAAAAGCGACACTTTTGACAACCTGAAAGTTCTGTTTACACGTCTGGAGAATATCTATGGTCTGAGGATCAAAAGAATCCGGAGTGATAATGGGACGGAGTTCAAAAACGCTCAGATGGAGGATCTTTGTGCAAACAAGGGAATTCATCATGAATATAGCGCTCCGTATACACCCCAGCAGAACGGTGTCGCAGAAAGAAAGAACAGGACTCTAATCGAGACGGCGAGAACTATTCTTGCGGACTCAAATCTTCCAGTCATGTTCTGGAACGAAGCTATTTACGCAGCATGTTACACTTTAAACCGTGTTTTAACAGTGAAGAAGTTTGGCAAAACTTCTTATGAGCTGTTGAACCGACGCAAGCCGAATCTGGAGTATCTAGAACCATTTGGTGCCCCGTGTACAATGCTTAATCCTTCGGAGAAGTTCGCACCAAAGGCTGAAGAAGGTTATTTCGTTGGATATGCAACCCCACTAAAACGGGTATTCAACAAAAGAACTAGAAATTTCGAGGAGTGGGCTAACGTCGAAGTACAAAGATACACACAAAATGTACAGGGTGGAGGTCCAGATTGGATGTTTGATTACAAAGATTTCTTTGAATCATTCAATCTAGATAGCATGGTTGAAGAAGCTATACTTCGCTTATATTACGAGGTCGAAAACGCCGTGACTTCACCGTTAGTGCGTCCGATCACTGTAAATCCTCAAGCAGCTTCTAATGATACCACTGCTCCTGTGATGGAAGAAGAGGTGTTCCAAGAAGCTTCTACAACGCTTAATTCATCAGATTCAGAAGATGAAGATGATGATGCTACAAGTGAAGCTATTCTGGACAATGCTACAGTGACACCACCAGTGAACCCAACTACAAATGATGCTTCAACATCGAATGTGGGTAATGATCTGGTTTCTACAGAGAATTTGACGACTCAAACGGGAGTACAAGTACCTGATTATCCGGAATCTCGGATACATCGGATACACCCGCTTGAACAGGTTATTGGTGATCCTGGTAGCAGCGTTATGACAAGAGGGCAATTGAGAAATGCTCAAGCACCAGAAAATATTGGCAATCTTGCTTTATATGCCAAAATACAAAAATCTGGTTTTCAAAATGACTGGTCTTTCGCTTGTTATGTTTCGCAGGTCGAGCCGCGAATGTACAAGGAAGCTCTTTTGGATGATGCCTGGGTGGAAGCAATGCAAGAAGAGTTGTTACAATTTCAGAAACTCGGAGTATGGACGCTGACAGATTTGCCCCCGGGAAGAAAGAAAATTGGAACCAAATGGGTGTTTAAGTGTAAGAAGGATGATAGAGGAGTCATAGTGAGAAACAAAGCTCGTTTGGTCGTTCAAGGTTTTCATCAAGTTGAGGGAATCGACTATAATGAAATCTATGCACCTGTTGCACGCTTGGAAGCTATCCAAATGTTCCTAGCGTTTGCATCCTGGAAGAAATTCAAGGTGTATCAGATGGATGTAAAGAGCGCATTTCTTTACGGTGTGGTCAAAGAGGAAGTTTACGTAGGTCAACCGCCAGGTTTTGAGGACCCTTTTCACCGGGATAAGGTTTATGTTCTAAACAAAGCTCTCTACGGGTTGCACCAGGCTCCGAGACAATGGTATGAGGAGTTGAGCACGTATCTTCTCTCGAAAGGATTCAAACGCGGATTGGTAGACTACACCCTGTTCACGAAACGAGCAGGAGATGATTTGCTTCTTGTACAAATTTATGTTGATGATATTATTTTCGGGTCAACTAACGAACTTCTGTGCAGGGAATTTGAAAAAGTTATGCAGGAAAAGTTCGAGATGAGCGCAATGGAAGAAATGCAGTTTTTCCTAGGCTTGCAGGTGGAGCAGAGACCAACGGGGATCTTTATTCACCAGACGAAATACGTTTCTGAAGTCTTGAGCCGATTCCAGATGGATGATTCGAAGCCGATGGATACCCCGGTACAGCCTAATCACGGGATTGGAGTTGACGTTAAGGGGGAGCTGACTGATCCATTTACATACAGAGCAATCGTCGGATCTCTGATGTATCTCACCGCGTCTAGACCGGATATAATGTTTGCGACATGTCATTGTGCACGATATCAATCGAAGCCGAAACAGAGTCATCTTGCAGCTGTCAAGCGTATGCTTAGATATCTGAAGGGTTGTCCATCGAAAGGACTTTGGTACCCTCATGATGATAATTTTGACCTAATCGCTTTTAGTGCTGCAGATTGGGGCGGCTGTGACAAAGACAGCAAATCCACAATG
This sequence comes from Ambrosia trifida, assembly GCA_028751855.1. NCBI lineage: Eukaryota > Viridiplantae > Streptophyta > Magnoliopsida > Asterales > Asteraceae > Ambrosia > Ambrosia trifida. The sequence goes on from CM054129.1 coordinate 78,306,677, forward strand.
GCTGGATGTCAGTTTATGGGGAGCAGGCTCGTGACCTGGCAATGCAAGAAACAAACCGCAGTTGCACTATCTACATGTGAAGCAGAATATGTTTCAGCATCGAGCTGCTGCTCACAGGTTCTTTGGATCCAACAAAAGATGGTGGATTACGGTTTGCAATTTCTTAAAACCCCTATTTACTGTGATAATGAACCCGCAATCGCATTAACAAAAGACTTAGTAAATCACTCAAAGGCTAAACATATCCGGATTAAATATCATTTCATCCGTGATTGTTATGCTAAAGAGTTGATCGATATGGTCAAAATCCACACTGATTATCAACGCGCAGATCTTTTTACCAAAGCTTTTGACAAATCCAGATTTGATTATCTTTTAAAAGCTAATGGTATTAAGGAAAAACAGGACTGATCACCACCTCAGTCTGTCACTTTTTAGTTTAAATTTTTACTGTTTTTCAGAAAAATTTCGAAAATCCAAAAACATTGAAAAATTTCTAAATCCATAAAAATTAGAAAATTTCTTTGCTGACTGCTATATCTTCTTCCCTTAGATTAATGCCGTCAGATTTTTGTGAACAAACGATATCTGGGCAGTCACATATTTGAAATGCTCCAGCTTATCCTTGGGAACAGTAAATTCGAAAATCTATAAAAATCAGAAAAATCAAAAATGATTTCCTGGAGTATAAAGGGAAATGATAGTACATCAGTGGGGATCTGACACATTCTAAGTAATGTACTGCTATATAGGGCGTGTGTCTGAGTCTGTGCGATGTGCTGATAGGCTTCGTAGACCTATTACTGCGTGCCTGATACATACATATCAAACGAATTGTTGTGTGGATGAACTCCTCATGGGCATATGGTCTTAGTACCGTAATTTCGTTTGATAGGGTATTTGTACAAAACTCGGAGGTTTAGGGTCGTTATGTTATTAGTTGTCTGGGGATAGCCTCTCTGATCTTCTGCTGTAAGTCATTACGGACCTAGATCAGACAGGGTGTCTTTATAAAAGAGCTTTATGCCAAATCCTAAAGTTAGATGGGTGTTAAAACTAAACTTAGAATTACCATAAAAAATGAAATAGTGCTTAATTTTCTAGTATTAGTCAATCACATATAGACAACTAAATGCAGTTAGAAAGATCATTATTTGCAATTAGACCTCATGAAAAGGTAGGGTGATCATTTACTACAATGAGATATACACATAGTTTGAAGTTGAACTAAAGCAGTCAAGAGTCAAGACGATATCAGCATGTTCAAGTAAAGGAACTAGAAACAGATCCATACATCATCATAAGCAGATAGGACCCAATAGCAGCAACAACCTCTAGCATGAAACCTGGCTTGATAATATACTTGGTCGTAATGACCACAAGAAGAAATCTAATATTTAGAAAGAAGACTAAAAAAATTGAAGTTGTGCTACTTGTAGAAAAGTATTACAACTCCGAAAACTCAACAGATTAGTTCATACATTGCAACAAATACGCTTTGAACATGTAAAAAAGCGAAGGGATTCAAATATGGGAAAACTCATGTGTGTTTAAGCCTCTAGCTTCACTAGTTAATACAAAACTATACTTTAACCAAAGTAATATAGAAAATAAATTTCTTGAAAATTAGACCAACCATCAAATCAGTAGCAAGGAAGATCAATACAACTCATAACTAAGCAAACAAATCATGAATGTAAAGTACAAGAGTTCAATTGATGTAATCATGTAAATCATACCATATATAGAGGGTATGATTTACATGATTACATCAATTAAACTCTTAGTGCCTCATTAGGCACATGTTTTCTTAGTGCCTCAGACATTAGAAGCGTACGTACACATATAACACCAGGAGGCGTGCCTCATACTCGCTTTCTTACCGCCTCGTCTTGAGGTGCACGCCTTGACCATTTTTCAAACCATGATGACACAAGAAAAAAAAGATTAAAAAAATAGAAAATAGTAACAACATACTATGAAATTGAATTGCTTGGGTTATGAACTATGTTGCCAGCAGCAGTCGTCCACAATAATCTCATTGTTGAACGTGATCTTGGGATACTTTTTTGGCCATTTCCTACAAAATTGCAAGAAAAAAATCATCCACAAGTTCCATGATGTTTGTTTTTTGAACAACAGTAACAGTTTTTCTTTTGTTGAAGTGCATAATCAAATGCATAACAGTTTTTCTTTTGTTCAAGTGCTAATCAAAAGCATGCTTTGCAATACGTCCAAAGCAGAATTTCGGCATCACCTAACACGACAACACAATAAGGTACAACATAAGTCAAACTAATTATCATTATCATGGATATGATTTTCAAGAATGAACAATTTTTGACAAACTATTCTTTGCATATATTTGACTTACTTTTCCTTTCCACTTTCCACACAACCTTGAAACTTGTCATGTCTAATTCAAATCGATACCAATAGAAACCTTACAAGATCTTGAACTGAAATTAAAAAGAAAGAAAGGTTTGTTGAAACCCTAGCCGCAATTAATGGCTCCAACAGTAAGTGGCTAGCAATTATGGTTTGGATTTTGGAACATAGACAGAGAGAAAGAGAGAGACGAAAGAGAAGAACAATTTGGCTTTGGAGAATGAGAGATTGGAGGGAAACGCAAAGGGAATTGGGAAAATTTTTTAGAAAGCGGGATGTTTGAACTTTTTGAGAAATTTTATTAGCTTGTTCACGAGGGAATGCTGTGATACTTGAAATTTTTGAGTGCCAAAAATTTGCCAGTAAAATTATAAATTAGTAGGGGTGCAAACGAATCGAGCTGAGCTCGAGCTTGACAAGCTCGAACTCAAGCTTGATTAACTTATAGTAGCTTGAGCTCGGCTCGGGCTCGGCTCGTTTAGTATCTATTAATTAATATATTAAATAAAAATAATATAAATAATAATTCGTTTAGGCTCGTGAGCTCGATAAGTGAAGCTCGGGCTCGTTTACTAAACAAGTGTAAATGAATGGTAAACATTATTAAATATTTAAAAAAAATAATATTACACTAAGCTCGATAAGGCTTGACGTTCCTAACGAGCTTCACTTGACAGGCTCGAGCTCGGGCTCGATAAATAAACGAGCTTTGTTTTAGGCTCATGCTTGCGAGCAGCTCGGCTCGTTTGCACCCCGATAAATTAGTGACATAACAACTAACATGTAGTGCTTCTCGACTACGGTTGCTGCTGGTCGGTAACACCGCCATCGGCAACGTTCACTTTTCATGCTTCACGGCAACAAGTAATCGAGCACTATTTTGCTTTAATTTTTTTTACCATTGGCAACGATCAAATATTTGCCAGCCATCATTTCTTTTTTTTTTTTTAAATTTTAATTTAAATCTTTTAATTTAAGGGTTAGGATATTGTGAAAAGGTAACTTAATATAAAAAGTGTAAGAAGGACTAAAAGGCTATATGTCACTAGTCAAAAAAGTATTAATATCCATCACCATACTTTTTTATTTTTTTCAAGTTTCACCCTTATTTTTAGAACATACGTAATTTTTTCATACGACATTATTTTTTTTTAAAAATACACTATAAAAAAAGTTTTTTATCCTCTTTCATTTGCATACCCTATTGCCATAGTTTTATTTTTTAAACTGCTGGGTTGATAGCTTGCGTTTTATTAGGGGTATACTTGTGTATTATGATAAAACTCAATTTATACATGATAAATCGCAAGTTATACCTAATAAAAAGATACAAATTATACCTGATAAAACGCAAGTTATACATTATAAAACCCAAGTTATATCTAATTAAATGCAAATTATACCTGATAAACAAATGCAAGTTATGTCTCATAAAAAACACAAGTTATACATGATAAAACGCAAGTTATATCTGATTAAATGCAAATTATACCTGATAAACAAATGCAAGCTATGTTTGATATAATTTGTGTTTTTGTTCTATTATTTTTCATATTTTATTGATTAATTCAAAGTATTATTATTATTAAGTATATAAAAGATGTTTATCGAGCCACGGACCGAGCCACCAAGTCGAGCCATCGAGCCTAGCCACCGAGCTGAGCCACGAGCCAAGACCGCTAGCTCGAGCTCGGCTCGATTTGTAATCAAGCCGGCTCAGCTTGGCTCGATAACAAAACGAGCTTTTTCAAGTCGAGCTTTTTTCGAGCATTTTTCGAGCGAGTTGCGAGCCGCGAGCATTTCGTACACCCCTACCACGAGGGGGCGGTTCGCGCCCAAATTTGAGTGTTTTCGTACTGACGTTTATACACCACAACTATATTCACCGCCACAAATTTTTTTCTTACAACTTCACAAAATATTTATTTTTGGCCAATACGGACACAATATTTATTCCCATCATATGCTTTCACAACCTATGTTTCCACTCGTTTGATTTGATTTTCTCAAGATGTTTTGAATAACTTCGATGTGTTTTCAGCATATAGGAGCCCACAAAAGAGAAATTGCGGAAAATATAATTGGTCGAATGATCATTTGAATGATATTTAGTTTTTTTTTCTAAATTGTCTTTGTTTTTTTCAATTTTCATTTTTTATTATTGTTTCAGTTATTTCAGATATTTAGTTTTAATGCAATTTTAATTACATTTAATTCTTTAACTTGTTTTAAATTAAAAAAAAGAAGAAGAATTTAGGCAAAGTACCCTAAAATGCCGCCAATGATCGGGTGATTCTAGGGTACTTTGCGGTCTTTTTGACATGACAAAATATGAATGGTCGGAGCTAGTGTACCTACCTAAAATCCCCCCCCCCCCCCCAATGTCACTAGATGTGTGTATCAAACAATTATTGCATACCAAAGTGTCATTAAAACTTAAATTAGTGACACAAAAGCTAAATGTCATTAAAAGTGTATGTTACTAAATGTAATTTTTTTTGTAGTGCGTGTACGAGACTCAACATAATTCTTATACAAAATGATAAAATATATGTCAAGTATTGGAGAATGACCATTGGTCCATAGTCCTCATCGACCCTTTGAAGACTGCTTATCAATCACTGATTTGACTCGTTTTGTGAAAATTAACAACTGGTTTTCAGTCTTTAATATGTTCCTTATTAAAGACTAGAGATTAATCACTAGCATAAGTCATGCTGATTAAATTCCCTAATATAATCCAATAGTGATAAATCAGCTCTAAATAGTTTATGTTGAGAACTAATACTAAAGTTATTGATACATTTGTCACTATGGTTAAACTGAAGTTGATGTGTAAGAGACAAATAGTCAGGCGTTAATCAATTTCTATACAAAAGGCATTTGAGACTCAATTCTCAATACACTCTCTTACAAGTACTTTTAGTACTCACTTGTAGTCTTTGATATCAGTCCCTAATTATTTAATCTTGAAAACTCTTAGGCGACTGTAATTTTGTTTTAAATAAGGTTTCTCGCAAAATATTTGAGACTAATTTTCACTCCCCAATACTTCCCTTAAAATGATAGAATAATTGGAAACTAAAAATCAATCTTTAGTACTTTTATATCTTAAAGGCGTTAAAGACTGAATATCAGTCCTTCATTCGATTTGCTTTTGGGAATATTAAGAACTAATTTTCAGTTCGTATATGTTCCCTTCGCATTAGAGAATGAAAATCAGTTACTGATACATCTTCGCCAATTTTATATAGTGGGAAAAGTATTTGGTACTGAATTTTAGTCATAGAAAAGGTTCCCTCCAAAACCTTATATTACCCATGCATACTTTGAGGCTGGAATTTAGTCTCAGATAAGGTGGGCAAGTATTAGCGACTAATTATCAGTCACTAACATAAGTCGTACAAAAATCAGTCCCCAATAGTATTAGTAACTAAAAACTCAGTCCTAGATATCATGTATTTGAGACTGATATATCGGTCCCTATTAGTTTAGTCTCTAATGGTCACTTTTCTTGTAGTGGAATGTGGGATTTTTCATGTTCCTTCGTATGTTTTAAACGGGCGAAGGAGAGTGTTCTTGAACTTATGTTTCATTCGAACCCTTTTGGCTCATTCGAACCTTTAGCTAGGGTCGAAGGAGACAAAAGCTTCTCATTCGTACGAATAAAACGGGCGAAGGAGGATGCCTATATATAGTCTTTCTGTCTCATTCGAACCATTTCAAAAATTTTTCAGAAATTTTACTCTAACCTCACCTTGTTGCCCTGATATTTTGTGACATATCATTGTAATCATCTACATTCACTGATCATTTTCCAATATATTTTACAGGTTATCATTCAGAATCCAAGACTTAATCTCTGTTTTTATGTTTCGAGCCCTAAGTCTGAAAAACTGATATTAATCAAGTTCATTGTTATAATTGATGATTGGGATTCATTATATATGTGTTTTAGGGGGAGAAAAATCATAAACCATGGATTCAAAACCAACAGATTGATCAATTGATCATCAGTTGTGTTTCGAACCCTAGTTTTAGTTGAAAACACAGATATAATGACAAATTAATGAAACTGTTAGTCTAGAATGGTTAATCGGCATTGTTAGTTGCTATTCAAATCAAAAGAACATGATCAGAAACCATAAATTTCATAATTGAAAATTCAAAAATATGAACTGACTCCTTTGACCCTTTCGAATGGGCGAAGGAGATGACAAACTGGTCGAATGAAGAAATTGTGGGCGAATGAAATTTTTTACCAAAATCCATACATTCGTACCATTCAATTATCACATTCGTACCATGTTTTTCTCATTCGCACCCCCGTTTGGGCGAATGAGAATGTTAAATACCAAATTTTCAAAGTTTGAATTTTTGTCGATTTTTAACATGCTTCTTTGTTTTGTTTTGCAGAATAAACCATGTCCGAGCAGGAGAAGACGACTGAGCAAGCTGGATCATCCTCACAACCTGTTAAGAATGTTCCTGAAGAGCCTTTAGCCTTCGAAAATGCGCATAATTGCTGTGCGTATCTCGGAGAAGTTAAAAAGCACACGGAGTTAGATGCAATTGCTACACCTACGATTATTTACACCTACGATTGAATTCTTGGAATCATTGAATTCTTGAAGAGATGTAGGGTGATAGATGCAATTGCTACACCTACGATTATTTACAGAGATATGATGCAAGAATTCTGGTCTGGAGCGAAGCTAGATTTCTGGAATTGTGAGTCGTGCTTGACTAGCAAGATCCAAGGTCAAAGAGTTATTGTGTGTGAGCAGGATTTACGAGAAGCGTTTAACTTACAAGATAAGAAGACAGATCCTAAGGAGTTTAGTTTCATGGATTAGCGAAAGTGTTTCCTGAGAATGAAATACAATGGACCAATCACTGACGGTTCATTGCACAAGGGAAAACTGTGCCCTCAATTCAAATATTTGGCACACGTTTTGATACATGTCTTCGGATCTGCAGCTGGAGGATATGACTTGATGCGCAAGAGTATCAGCTCTATGATGGTAGCTCTGGTGTTGAACAAACCGTTCAATGTTTCAGGCATGCTGATGGAACACTTGTTAGAGCCTGTGAACGGCTTGAGGAATCTAAAGTTTCTGCTATATCCTCGTTTCCTCCGGATGGTATTTGATAACAAGTATAAAGACTTGAAGAGGGATCCTAAGCATATTGTTGTTCAGGAACATATGTCACTTAATACACTTGCTAGGATGAAGGCTTACAAAGGATTGTCAGTCAATGAACGTCCACCAGTAAGGCGTTTATTTGGACATCTAGCAAGAATTGATTATACAGATCCAGGTGAAGGGCTTGTGAGACATGCGAACAGTGATTCTGATTCTGATAACCCATTACATCCTGTTGATCTTGATGCGAAGCGCAAAAGACAGGTTGTTAATGTCGGTGCCAAGAGTGGAAAGGTTAAGAAGAAAGAGATAAGGTTAGAGGTTGTGACTGAACCTGAAAAGAAGAAAATCACACCAAGACGAAACAAGACGATGGCAAAGCAAGGTTTGCATATTGTAGATGAAGCGTCAATTGATTCAGAAGAGACGCAAGAAGACGAACATTGGGACTCGGAGACTGAAACATTAAAGACCACCACGCCCAAGGCCACTGTGGCTGGTGGGTCTGCTAGTCAAACTGTTGAAGATCAAGGGAATAAGAGTCCAATTCATGTTGATGAAGATGAAGTGATTCTGAATATAGATGAAGATTTTCCTTATTCACCTGTACAAGCTGAAAAGTCAAAGAAGAAGAAACCAGAGAAACCAAGTCAAAAGAGAAAGAAGGAGATTGAATCGCTCATAGCTGGTAAGAAACTACCACCAGTTTCTAGTTCTAAGTCACCGGTTACTGCACCAGCATCAAAGAAACAAAAGACTGCAACTACTTCGAGCACACAACAGAGTGATGATATACCTGTTGATCAGTTTAATGAAGCTTTAGATAATGTGCTTAAGAAGATTAGGAAAGGCAAACTGCCTGAAGCTGCTGAAACGCCTGTGAAGAAGAAGGTTTCAGTGGATAGTGATATCATGAATGCTGTGAATCAAAGGTTATCTGAGATGATGAGTATTATCAACAAACAGCAAACTGAGATCGAGCAATTGAAGACAAATGATCAAAAGATGTTGGAAGTCGTAGTCACATCCCATGATGATAATGAAGTTTTGAAGAAAACAATCAAGAAGTTGAAAAGAGAGAACAAGAAGTTGCTGAAGCACGAGCAACGAAACACCAGAAGGATTATTGTCTTGAAAGAGGAGAATAAACAGCTAAAGAAGAGTAACAAGCATATGGATGATTTGATAAAAGACTTGTACTCTCGAGCTCCTCAACTTCAAGCTGGTGAAGAAGATAAGGAAAGAGAAGAAGAGCAGGTAGATTTTGAACCATCTGATGAAGAAGAAGATGAAGATCTTGATGAAGATGCTGGAAATGTTTCTAAAAAGAAGAAGAAGAAAGATGATGGAGATGATGGAGGTTCAGATGGTGGATCTAGTGATGGAAACAGCTCTGCTTTTGATAGTAGTGATGATAATGATGATGACAACGCTGAGAAGTATACTTATGAAAAGCGTGATTCAAGTAAGGGTGGAGAGTCGAGCTCTAAGACTCCAGGTGAAAATGTTGATGACGATATCTTCTTGAATGAAAAACTGAAGTCGTTATCGGAAGAAGACAAGAACATGTATCGCCAGATGCTCACAGATCGAGTCTGGACGATTGACATGACAAGCAGATTTCCAGAAATATTCGAGTCGAGCAATAAACTGTTTGAATTGGAGTTTGATGACCCAGATCTTGAAGATGGAGAAGTTTCTGCGGCGATTTCTAAAGAAATACTTGAAGGTTTAGCCAAACAGGTTGGAAAGAATTTGGAAGAGTTGCTTGCTGACAATTACATTCCAAAGATACCTGAGAAGGAAGCCGGGAATCATTCTGATGACCGTGATGTTCCTGCTTTTGAAGACGTTGAGATGGAAGATATAACGAGTGAGGAATATCCACAATATTTCAAGAATAATCAAGATTGTGGATTTCCTGGATTCTCGGATGAAGTGCTAAACCAAGCCGAGAAACTGGCTAAAGAGAAGAGCAAAGTGTTTGAAGATGAGATTTTTAAAGGGCATGATAAACCACGGTTCGAGCAATCGGAGAGTTTGAAGGAGTTTTTGAGGAAATTGAAAGAGAAAGAAAATAACCGTCCAAAAGCTGAAATACAAGGTAGCTTTTACAAACTTCATAGTGGAATTTTCAAAGGTCGTGCATTGGCCTGGAAGTTTGTTAAGGAATTGAGATGCATAGCAGTAAAGTGGGAGAAGGGGATCTTATATTTTGATAAGTTTCATCATTTGAAGACTCTTCCTTATTGGGCAATTCATGATATTTTCCGTCACCGTTTAACGGGAGCGTCAAATAGTCAGATTACCTACTTTGCTGAGAAGATGACGAGAGAAAGCCGAACCAAGTGGGATTTATTTGAACCACAATATCCGAAACGAATTGTTCATAAAAAGGATATTGATTTGATTACAGGTATGCCCAAGGTGACGTTAAAGTATAAACCACCGCGAGTGTTGAAAAAGATTCCTTTGTTGCCGATTCCACAACACTTCGCCAAAGATTTCATTTGGTGGTATTACGATTGGAAGATAGCAGAGGCTGTGATTGTACTGAAAGACGGAGAGAAGAACTTCAAGAAAATACACATTTTTGATCCCATGTGGTTAATCAACTGTTCACATGAGGATATAATAATGTTGTTTTACAATCCGATCTATTCTGAAGTGAAGGATGCTGAACAAGCAGGAAAATACCAATGTGTGGTATTTCTGTGCTTTGCGTATGATATAAACGCTGGTTGTGACTATGACGAGAAGCTCGGGAAGTTTGTAGAGAAGCAGAAGGTGCATGAAGTGAAAAAGACAAAGCCAAAGCAATTTCAGGAACCGGTTTTGACTAAAGAACAGAAGATTCAGCGACATATCAAACTGATGAACATCAGAATGGATGAACAACGTCGACAGCAATCCAAGCAATAGTCGAGGGGGAGTTTGTAGATGCAATTGTGCGACTAGTGCTTCGGATTGAACAATAAACATGTTTTGTGAAATGTCGTTGGTGCGAAGGAGTTTTAGTAGGTGCGAAGGAAGCATGATGTTTGGTCGAAGGAAGATCAGAGGGTGCGAAGGAACAGTTTTGGTCGAATGTGAATATTGTTTTATGTATGGCTTGGTTCGACCAGTTGGTTTGGTCGAACCTGCACATTCGCACGTACCATTTGGGCGAATGTGCAGTCTATAAATAGTCAAGCTTGATTTTTTGAATGTAACTTTGAGTCATATTATTCCCTCCACTTTCCGATTCTCTCTCTAGAAGTTTATTTAGCTCTTTTCACGTTCTTACCCTGTTTGTATCAATCTCTAAACGTGTAATCGAGTTTCTAATTAATGAAAAGCTTTTGAAATGATGATTTACTTGTTTTGATCTGTTTGACTATTATTTTGTGATTGTTTTAGGGATTCCGCACCTAAAACTAACTTGTTTGATCATTCTTTGTTGTTACATGATCCATACATACACGTACAGGTAGTCTTGCTTATGCTCAAGTCTGTACGCGTTGTCACACCCCGCCTAAGGCGGAAACACGGGGTGCAACTGAAATGATTTCCAAACACAAAAGTCACACGAGCATTATTTAATAAATCAGGAATTACCATTTAAAACATTCAAGTCTTACAAAAACATAACATTAATTGTTTAAATTAGAAACCATTTTTAAAAGTGTTTAGATCAAAACATCACAACAATAGTTCAAAAGATGGTATCCCTTGAATGCTCGTACGCGACCTTTCCAAGTTCCATGCTCCATGCTAATTTCCTGAAAAACATGCATGAAAAATATATGGGTCAACATACAGTTGGTGAGTTCACGGGTTTTTGTATGTTGGACCTGTAATCCCAAATCCAACTAAATTACTGCCTAGCTAGCGCAATAATTAATATGTGATCTGACATGAGCCTATAACCAAACCTTCACATGTTGTGCCTCGCCCATTGTACACTCAAGACAATGAATAAATGTGAAATACTAGCACTGTTTTGATATCTGTCATCCGGTCAGAGCGACTGACCAAGAGTGGGGGTGTCAACCCAATAGATCTATTCTGGTGTTTCATGGCTAAGTCCATAGCTAATGGTTACGGTATGATGTATGACACGAGGGCTTAATGGATCCTGAACCTTGATGTCTCATGTTCACATAATAGTCATGTATGTAACTGTAAACTGAAAACTGTACACATGTTTTTCCCCCGAAAAAATGTAAAAACAGTGAAAAGGGGCTGTGAAACTCACCTTATGGTATGTCTTGGTAATGAACTAATGAATCTGAGCTAGAGAGATCGACCTATGTGTCCTATGTAAAAGAGACATTTTAGGTACATGTTACTTGTACTGTCTACAAGTTGTTCTCTTGTTACGCTTGTCCTTGTAACTTAACTCTTTAAGTTAAATGTGTCTTTGATGGAAAGATTTATGTATTTAATGACTCATTTGTCAAAGGATACCATGTTTAGCCTTTTAAATGTTCCACATTAGAGTTCCTAATGTAGTATTTTCCAAAATGTGAACTTCATGGTTTTATGTTGAAAGGTTCTCTCTCATTATGTAAACTAGTGATATTGACTAAAATAGCTTAGTTTCTTGGAAAAACACCACTTTTACTAGTGAAAACATGTGTTTTATACATTTTGATGTGCTCATGTGTTGAAGGTTTTACAACTTTTGTCTTGTCAAGTGTATAGATCTACCATATTTAAGTATGTTTAACTTATTATTTTCATAACTTGACAACTTTGTGAAAATAATAATATTTCATGTCAAAATATTACTTTTCTTGAAAACACATGGATCTTTGTAAGCTTTGTCATAACTAACAACTTTCAACACTATGCTTTATGTTAATGAGTTTAGAAAACATATAACTTTCTTATAAAGTTATCGGCCAATATGTATATATCCATATATATGTTCGGCCCTTAGTGGGTGTAAACATGTACAACCTTGTCATGTAAGGAAATAAAAACATAAGTTTAGGAAAACAATGTTATACCTCCTAGTATCTTAAGAAAAGAGGGAGTTAGGGGACTTGTACAACCTTGTTATGCTCCTTGTACCCCTAATGATCCCTTGAAAGTTAATATTTATTGTTAGTGACTTGGGTGTGGGTGGTGGCTTGTGGTGGTGTGGTGGCCGAATAGTGGTGGTGTTCGGCAGTGGTGTAGTGGCCGAGAGGGGGAGGGAGGAAGAGATGAGGGGTGTTCAATTGTTTGGTGCATCTTTCCTTCTAATCCTTAGTCCCTTATTATAATAGATATTATGGTAAGGTTTGATGCCTTTGCAAAGTGTATGGAAAGCATTTTTCCATATTAGTGAAAGGTCTTGGAAAGTTGGATCTTGGCAAGATTATTGGTGCAAGTAGATGTGATAAGTGCACGGTGTTCCTTGGGGTGGGGGAGCCAAAAATTTGAGGGTGTTTTAGGAGGTTTATGTTAAGTCAATTCATATGAGGGACATGATTACTTGCTACATTAGTGTAATCCTAGGAATGGTGTAGGATGTGTCAAGTTATTGGTGCATGGGAAAGTGTTGGATGGCTAATGTGGTAAGTCAACTTCTTTCTTTCATGTATGAAGGTTAAGAGATCTTTGCCATTTTGGTGTATGGTCTAGGTTTGGGAGGATGAGACTTATGCATGTGACTTGAGTGCTTGATTCAAATACTACACACACACATACATGTGTGTCGTGTATATAAATAAGTATGTATGTGGAAGATAGTTATCTTTGGTAAGTCAACTATTATGGGAGGGATAAGTAAGGAGATGTTTGGCTACTTATAGTGGAATCTAGTGATTTGAGATGATGGCTCCTTAGCATACAAAGAGTATAATCTTTGGGGAACTAAAAATCACACATACACATGTGTGTATGTGCCGTCGCACATATATATATATATATGGGTGTGTGTATATATTTATTTTTTGAGCATTTTAATATACATCTTATATGAATACTTGGTCCCTTGTTATAGTTAGATGTTAAGAAGGGTCTTTGTACAAGTCTATGTAATACAAGATAATATAATTGTGTGCACAATATATACTTTTTAACTAGTTGTCTTACTAGTCGTTTTTGGATATTGTGTTCGGATTATCCTTGTGTATGGACATTGTTTGTTTTTGTTCTTGATTGGATCACAATTGTAGTGTCATGTTCAACTGTGTGAATTCCCAAACTAGGGTTTTTGGTATGATCTCTCTATAGCTCTGGGTAACTACTCAACTAGTTATGAAATTGCTCTTACTAGTGGACCTAATGCTAGATTGTAAGCATCGATCGAAATTGGCTTGTTGAGACCCTGTATGGCTCAATTATATTGAAACATGTGAAATGAAATGTTATGCACAATGTATTCGTGTAATCAAGTGTACGGATATGACCTGTGATTTCGAAGAGTGTCACACGCGTTCAGATATCGCTTATGTCACTGGAATGCTAGGCCGTTACTTGAAAAATCCCGGCCATGATCATTGGAAAGCAGCTAAGAAGGTGTTAAGATATCTGCAAGGGACTTAAGACTATAAACTGACTTATAGAAGAATTGATAATTTAGAAGTGGTAGGATACTCTAACTTTGCTAAATGCAAAGATATCCACTTCGGGGTATACTTTATTTTAGCAGGTGGACCCATTTCATGGAAGAGTCATAAACAGAGACTTACGGCAACATCCACAATGATGGCTGAATACATAGCTGTGTATAGCGCTACCTGTCATGGAATATTGATTAGGAATCTCATTACTGGACTCAAAATTGTCAATTCCATCTCTAGACCATTGAAGCTTTACTGTGATAACTCATCCGTTAGTTTCTCGAACAGTAACAGTTCGACTGGCACTGGTCATTTCTTAGATACGAAGTATTTGTTCGTACGTGAACGAGTCGAGGAAAACAATCTTTGTATCAAACATATAAGTACTAATGATATGCTTGCGGATCCGATGACTAAAGGTCTCCCACCTAAGGTATTCGAAGATCACGTTTCGAAGATGGGACTTACTAATGACCTTACTTAGAAGCATATGTACTTATTTGACCACTTATGTTTACTTATGACTTATGATTTATGAATAATGACTTATGTTTAATGAAATTTCCTCATTATGATTTGTTTGTCTATTAGTATGTTAAGCTAGCGTAATGACATAAAGACAACAATACAACAAATCAACATCTAAGGGCATAACGATAATTGATCCTAATGTTAAGTTTTATATTTGGATTGTAGTATGATTAATGGGGGTCCTAAGTCGAATAAAGACTTAACGGCTATATTTTTCTACTACAGTTTGGGTTTAGAACTAAAATGAGTATTGATCTCCGGAGACTTATGGAATACTCATAATAAATGATTACTCGGCTAAGTGGGAGAATGTTGGAATAAATATACGTTATGTCTTGTATATTTATCAATAACCATTATAACCATTTATAATATGTTTGATCAATTGCTAAATACTCTAAGCCCATAACTGATTAGTCTTTGATGGATGGACTTATCATTAGTTGGGCCTAACTAGGGTGTCCCCTGGGTATGCATAAATATGAAGAGATTACTAGGGTTGAGGGACACCACAACATAATCATCATAACACCTCTAATAATTTGTCCCTATCCCTCTCTCCTATAACCGATTCCTGCTAGGGATCATTAGCCATCATAACTGCATACCCTAAAGGGAACTCGAACAGACTGACAGTTATGTCGACCTCATCGCTCTCAGCATCAGTAGCAGGTCTCACGAATCTCTCAGGTATATGTTTATATGTTTTCCATTACATATTAACAAAATTGATGCAACAAAATTAACATGGTAGAATGATATGGCCATTTAACTAAGATATTTTTCAAAAAATTGGGAGATAAAGTCTAGATTTTCTTACTATCCAAGGAGTTCGTATAAATAGGGGTTGAGTATGAGGGATATAGTGTTTGGTTATTATATTAATAAAATCGTCAACTTTTGTGTCAATAATTTTGTTCATACAGTCGGTGCAATTTGACCCGTAACCTGTGTATATCGAGTCGTTGACTAAACGAACATTCCGGCTACTTCTAAGAGCTACAAAACATTGGAATACATAAAAACATGTAGAAACAATTGCATTCTCTAATCATCAAAGGGACACAAACGTCAATTAAGTCATTTCATATGAGGGACATGATTACTTGCTACATTAGTGTAATCCTAGGAATGGTGTAGGATGTGTCAAGTTCTTGGTGCATGGGAAAGTGTTGGATGGCTAATGTGGTAAGTCAACTTCTTTCTTTCATGTATGAAGGTTAAGAGATCTTTGCCATTTTGGTGTATGGTTTAGGTATGGGAGGATGAGACTTGTGCATGTGACTTGAGTGCTTGATTCAAATACTACACACACACACACACACATACATGTGTGTCATGTATATATATATATATATATATATATATATATATATATATATATATATATATATATATATATATATATGTATGTATGTGGAAGATAGTTATCTTTGGTAAGTCAACTATTATGGGAGGGATAAGTAAGGAGATGTTTGGCTACTTATAGTGGAATCTAGTGATTTGAGATGATGGCTCATTAGCATACAAAGAGTATAATCTTTGGGGAACTAAAAATCACACATACACATGTGTGTATGTACCGCCGCACATATATATATGGGTGTGTATATATATAATTTTTTTGAACATTTTAATATACATCTTGTATGAATACTTGGTCCCTTATTATAATTAGATGTTAAGAAGGGTCTTTGTACAAGTCTATGTAATACAAGATAATATAATTGTGTGCACAATATATACTTTTTAACTAGTTGTCTTACTAGTCGTTTTTGGATATTGTGTTCGGATAATCCTTGTGTATGGACATTGTTTGTTTTTGTTCTTGATTGGATCACAATTGTAGTGTCATGTTCAACTGTGTGAATTCCCAAACTAGGGTTTTTGGTATGATCTCTCTATAGCTCGGGATAACTACTCAACTAGTTATGAAATTGCTCCTACTAGTGGACCTAATGCTAGACTGTAAGCATCGAAATTGGCTTGTTGAGACCCTCTATGGCTCAATTGTATTGAAACATGTGAAATGAAATGTCATGCACAATGTATTCGTGTAATCATGTGTACGGATATGACCTGTGATTTCGACGGGTGTCACATTCTCCCCTTGTTAGAGTAATTTCGTCCGCGAAATTTTCGTTGTTGGTCATCTGAACTATGGATCTCTTGGAAGAGATGTGGGTACTTGCGTTTCATTTGGTCCTCACGCTCCCAAGTGTACTCGGGTCCGCGCTTAGAATTCTAATGCACTTTGACTAGTTTGACCTGACTGCGATGAAGTTTCTGAATTTCGAGTCTGTTATCTCTAGTGGCTCTTCTATGAAATGGAGTTGTTTGTCAATGTAGATCTCCTCTGGAGGGATGATCAATGACTCATCAGCAAGACACTTTTTGAGATTCGAGACGTGAAATGTGTCATGCACTCCACTGAGTTCTTCGGGCAGTTTGAGCTTGTATGCAACTGGTCTAATTCGTGCAAGAATCTCGAATGGACCTATGTATCTAGGATTAAGTTTCCCACGTTTTCCGAACCTGGGTACTCCTTTCCACGGAGATACTTTGAGCAAGACTTTGTCACCCACTTGAAACTCTAAGGGTTTACGCCTTGGTATACATAACTTTTCTGCCTGACCCTGGCAGCTTTCAGTCTGCCTCGGATCTGAAAAATCGATCAACGGTAAATGCGTATCCCAATTTCCTCTAAAATCAATCACACACGCACGAAGCATATCTTCTAGTGTCTGAATGGTCCTTTCGCTTTGCCCATCGGTCCGAGGATGGTAATCGGTGCTTAAATCCCGACGAGAACCAAGGGCTTCTTGCAATGATTGCCAAGACCTTGAAGTAAAACGACTATCTCGATCAGAGATTATGGAGATAGGCACACCGTGTCTGGAAACGATTTCATTGATGTATATTCTGGATAATTTCTCCGTCTTGTCTGTTTCTGTGACAATGTGTATTTTTCCTAAAAAAATTTTAATAAATAAAACTCCCATTTTTTCTTATTCATTATTGCAATAGTAATTTTCAAGATTTTATAAGTTCAAATCAATGCAAATTTCCAAAGTGTATTATCTGTTTTTATTTAAATAATAATAATAATAATAATAATAATAATATAAACATGATGTGTTTAGAAAACAAAAAAAAATGTTTCAATGGAAACTACACATTTAAATGATGGTGAAACAAAGCAAAACGACAAAAAGGCAAATATATTATTTCATCTTCTTCATTGATTGCCGAGAAATCCGGCGAACTTGCGGGCTTTATCGATGAGACCTCTAGCGAGCTCCAAACCTTCCCTAATCGATCTCCAAATAATATAGCAAATCACGAACCCGTAAATTAGGCAACAATATTAAATCCTACCAAAAATTCGTTCAATCAACCTACTAAAGCACCAAACCAAATCACAAAAAGCTTGCCATACAAATAAACATGATTTACGCACGCGTTTAAAATTGGCGAATCTTTCCAAATCAATGACCTAAAATCGCGGAAGTTTCCAAATATCTTAACCGAGTATTGAACCCCTATAAAAACAATCCGATGCTCCACTTGTTTTGTTCAACACCAAAACTACAACACATGCCACCCATGAAAGTTCCCCACCCTTGTTTTGATACACTGCCGCCACCGCAAATACTCCGACAAAGCACCACAATTGCAACCTTGATTGAATTCAGTCACGACACTACCATTCTTTGCCACCACCATCTTTCCCGAACCAGCCCAATTCGGGATCTATCATACCTCTGGTTCACCTTCATGATCCTGTAAAACGAAACCACCATGCCATTACCTAACCCGTTTTCCGATTTCGGTTACCAAGCCCGCCTATTTACACGCTTTGGTCATTTCTTATTTGAGGTACTTGCATTACACTTTTTTAGTATAAATGAGATAATAGGCCACTGTCATATCCCAAACTCCTTTAACCATAAGACTTTATAAAAAAAATACAACTAATAGTTATTAAGATTAAATGTACGCTGATAAGCTCAATTCAAGTTTTCTTTTTATTGCTTTAGTTACTAATAGTTAAATCTTATTTGGCTTATATATTCTTTTAGTTAGAATAAACATGATGGTTATGGATCTCATTTTATTTGGCTACATAATATTTGATATCAATTACCAATTAAAATGTCGGTTTCCTTAATTCTACATGATATTTGATACCAAACATTTTTTAAAGTGGATATATATTGTTCAATTCCAAACGAGAATCATATGCAAACTATCCTTTTTTTCAAATTAATCTAGCGAAAGCCTTGCTTTAAATAAAACGATTATTAAAATATTAAAACAATAACAATTTTAACAACATAAATCAATAGCTATAATATATATATACACACATATCTATTTCTTTGTAGAACGTTATACATATAAAATAAAATTAATGGACTCTAAATCATTATTCTTAAATTATTAAGGTGCACGCATAATTCATTGACACTCGTTGATTTCTTGCAAGTTCATCATCACAATTAATAATTAAGGTGAGTTTACGTAACCTTGTTTATGCAATTCTTTATACTTGAAACTTTATACTTAAGCAATTCTACATACATGTCTAGTTGTAAACTTTAATGCCTCATGACTTAGACAAAGACTATTAGACTTAAACTTCAACTTGCATAATCATTAACCCTGATCAAGCCGACGGTATACAATGATAGATCTATTGGATTGACATCCCCACCTAGATTCGTTGACCATCTTGTATGGGGAGCGCGGGTGATTGTTATCGTTCCAAACTTTATAAGGAGAACCGTGAATGCGGGATGGACCTAAACTTTATAAGGAGAACCGTGAATGCGGGATGGGATGGACCTAAACTTTATAAGGAGAACCGTGAATGCGGGATGGACCTAAACTTTATAAGGAGAACCGTGAATGCGGGATGGACCTAAACTTTATAAGGAGAACCGTGAATGCGGGATGGACCTAAACTTTATAAGGAGAACCGTGAATGCGGGATGTACCTAAACTTTATAAGGAGAACCGTGGATGCGGGATGGACCTAAACTTTGTTGGAGGATTGATTATGTGCATACTATACTTCTTGTTTATTCATGTAGACATAAACTTACATTAGACATATGAATTGCTAAACTTTTATTCTTTTAAAACTTAATTTCTTGACTGGGCTTATGTATTCTCACCAACTTCTAGTTGACCCCCCCCCCCCCATTTTTCCAACTCAACAGGAAATATTGATGCTTGAAGTCTAAAGCTAGCATGAGGAGTTATTTGAAGTTTTAAGTTTCGTTTGTTTGTTTGATGTATTAGACTTTAATGTAATTCAATATTGTAATGAATTAAAGGATTATTTAAACATACGTATAACATGAGCTACTGAACAATCATTCATACGTGACACCTCGATGTTTCCGCCATCGGGTGGGGTGTTACAGATTGGTATCAGAGCCTTGGTTATAGGGAATTAGGTTATTAGAAAAATAATCTAGTCTATAACCTTAGGAGCTTTAACCAGTACTTGCTTCACTTACTTGCAATCCTATTTGTTTACTTATCCTTATCACTATCCCACACCCTATACTACTATAATCCTACGAGTTGTCTACTCTCATTCACTTGTTGCACTCCTAACGCACTCTTAGATTTTTAGGGCAAATTCCTTGGACTTAGGTTTGATATGTTTTGATAAGTCAATGTTTTCATTAATGAATAATTTATTACAATCTTTGTGTTTCATTTTCATTTATACCCCATCACTCTCATTTAAATTCTAAGTTTTGAATGTCAAAATTTTTGTAATTCAAATTTATTTTCTTCCTTGTATATTTCCCTCATTAGTCTAAATTTCATGAATCATTTGTGGATTTCATAGTTATGCTTCATTTTACAAACTTAAATTATTATTTGTACGTTTAATTATTTTCAACATATAACCCAAATCATATGTCTCCCTTTGTAACAAGTTACACATTTTACTTCTTAAATCTATTACCTTTGATGATTCTGGCCACTTTTATCTTAAACCTCCCCTACATTTTTATTTATATATATTTTTTTAGGTACCATGAACCATAAATTTTCATCACATTCAAGATGTTAAAATCCTTGTTCAAACTCTAACCTTATAACCTGAGTATACCCTAGCACAGCACTAAAGATTTCTTAATATTGTCAAATGTTCATCACCTATAAACTATGAAAAATACATATTTTATCAACAGATGTCCTCAAAACTTAATTCAAATGTTTATTCATTAACATAACAAAGGACTTTCGATATAATGTCACCTTGATCTGTAAAACCTAATGCCGTGTTTAAAATCTTTGACTAACTGGGATAATCTAATCTAAGCTCACTTAGTTTGTACTATTTAACGACTTTTGCTTTATGTACAAAACCAACTTTGAAATTAAAAGTTTCCCATCCATAGAAACAATATTTAGCCTCCAAATACCCCATTGACAACTACTTATTTTTAACTTATTCGAACTTTTACAATTTTTTTTATACTTATCACAATCATGTTTTCTCATACACTTGATTCTAACCTTAGATTCAAACCTCATGATTTACACTGCTACATAATCTCCTCACTTGTGCCACTTCGAGAACCTATAAAATAAACCTTTTAATAACTACCTTCACGATCACCATCTTTCATAACCTTGATGATACTTCGAGTTCCTCATCACCCTCTCAAGAACTAAATTCATATTCCTTACATGAACTTGATCCCTATAACAACCAAACTATCGAAAACTCGATTGTTCGTTATACATGAGGATTTGTTTATCTACTTGAACATTTGATTATTCATGATACTTAAAAGCATGGGACATAAACTATTTGCTATAGACACACCTAGAATCATTAACCTTGTCTAGGGCAACTCTATTACAACTCGCATGCTATACTTGATACTTGATGCATTTACGAACTTGCTTACATGTACATATTATCAGTTTGCAATTTATGTGTGAAATAATTGGTACACTTAATCAAACAACTGGTAGAGGATGAAGTACTTGCTCAACAGTTAGTAGAGTACCAAATAACCTACTCAACGATTGGTAGAGGTCATCATGCCTGCTCAACAGTCGGTAGAGGCCCTACAACCTGCTCAACGACTGGTAGAGGCTATCGCACTTGCTCAACAATCGGTAGAGGTTCTTACTCACCGACTGGTAGAGGTCTTTTTCCTGCTCAACAGTTGGACTTATTTTTGGATACATTGTACATTAAAAGAATCAATCACAAGGTTATTTTTACATGTGTGTGTAGAGTCATCGAAGGACACAAAACCCTAATGTAAGGTAAATTGGTGATTGCGGTCCGGAACGTAATCATGAATTTACAGGTACGTTAAGGTAGTGTGAAATTCTATCAAGGTTTTTCGGTAGATAACCAATTATAAACGCTAGTTTCCTGGTAGTTCATTTATAGTAAATCATCATTTATAGTCAATCATCTCATGCATTCTTATAGGAGTCCTAAAACTTAAGTTTAGTGTTTTGCTAGATTCTTATTCTCCTTGCTATTTCAGACGAACCTAATCCAACCCTCAGAACTCATACATATTATCATTCCTCATCATTCGAAACACATAACCCTATTACTCATAAACTTTTGTCATAATTTTAACAATTCTGCAGACGCTTTAACATTTACCCAGCAACCCTCAACTCTATGTTTTAATAACTTCGGGACGAAGTTGCCAAAAGTAGGGGAGACTGTGACAATGTGTATTTTTCCTAAAAAAATTTTAATAAATAAAACTCCCATTTTTTCTTGTTCATTATCGCAATAGTAATTTTCAAGATTTTATAAGTTCAAATCAATGCAAATTTCCAAAGTGTATTATCTGTTTTTATTTAAATAAAAATAATAATAATAATATAAACATGATGTGTTTAGAAAACAAAAAAAATGTTTCAATGGAAACTACACATTTAAATGATGGGGAAACAAAGCAAAACGACAAAAAGGCAAATATATTATTTCATCTTCTTCATTGATTGCCGAGAAATCCGGCGAACTTGCGGGCTTTATCGACGAGACCTCTAGCGAGCTCCAAACCTTCCCTAATCGATCTCCAAATAATATAGCAAATCACGAACCCGTAAATTAGGCAACAGTATTAAATCCTACCAAAAATTCGTTCAATCAACCTACTAAAGCACCAAACCAAATCACAAAAAGCTTGACATACAAATAAACATGATTTACGCACGCGTTTAAAATTGGTGAATCTTTCCAAATCAATGACCCAAAATCGCGGCAGTTTCCAAATATCTTAACCGAGTATTGAACCCCTATAAAAACAATCCGATGCTCCACTTGTTTTGTTCAACACCAAAACTACAACACATGCCACCCATGAAAGTTCCCCACCCTTGTTTTGATACACTGCCGCCACCGCAAATACTCCGACAAAGCACCACAATTGCAACCTTGATTGAATTCAGTCACGACACTACCATTCTTCGCCACCACCATCTTTCCCGAACCAGCCCAATTCGGGATCTATCATACCTCTGGTTCACCTTCATGATCCTGTAAAACGAAACCACCATGCCATTACCTAACCCGTTTTCCGATTTCGCTTAACAAGCCCGCCTATTTACACGCTTTGGTCATTTCTTATTTGAGGTACTTGCATTACACTTTTTTAGTATAAATGAGATAATAGGCCACTGTCATATCCCAATCTCCTTTAACCATAAGACTTTATAAAAAAAAAATACAACTAATAGTTATTAAGATTAAATGTACGCTGATAAGCTCAATTCAAGTTTTCTTTTTATTGCTTTAGTTACTAATAGTTAAATCTTATTTGGCTTATATATTCTTTTAGTTAGAATAAACATGATGGTTATGGATCTCATTTTGTATGGCTACATAATATTTGATATCAATTACCAATTAAAATGTCGGTTTCCTTAATTCTACATGATATTTGATACCAAACATTTTTTTAAAGTGGATATATATTGTTCAATTCCAAACGAGAATCATATGCAAACTATCCTTTTTTTCAAATTAATCTAGCGAAAGCCTTGCTTTAAATAAAACGATTATTAAAATATTAAAACAATAACAATTTTAACAACATAAATCAATAGCTATAATATATATATACACACACATATCTATTTCTTTGTAGAACGTTATACATATAAAATAAAATTAATGGACTCTAAATCATTATTCTTAAATTATTAAGGTGCACGCATAATTCATTGACACTCGTTGATTTCTTGCAAGTTCATCATCACAATTAATAATTAAGGTGAGTTTACGTAACCTTGTTTATGCAATTCTTTATACTTGAAACTTTATACTTAAGCAATTCTACATACATGTCTAGTTGTAAACTTTAATGCCTCATGACTTAGACAAAGACTATTAGACTTAAACTTCAACTTGCATAATCATTAACCCTGATCAAGCCGACGGTATACAATGATAGATCTATTGGATTGACAACCCCACCTAGATTCGTTGACCATCTTGTATGGGGAGCGGGGGTGATTGTTATCGTTCCAAACTTTGTAAGGAGAACCGTGAATGCGGGATGGACCTAAACTTTATAAGGAGAACCGTGAATGCGGGATGGACCTAAACTTTATAAGGAGAACCGTGAATGCGGGATGGACCTAAACTTTGTAAGGAGAACCGTGAATGCGGGATGGACCTAAACTTTGTAAGGAGAACCGTGAATGCGGGATGTACCTAAACTTTATAAGGAAAAGCGTGGATGCGGGATGGACCTAAACTTTGTCGGAGGATTGATTATGTGCATACTGTACTTCTTGTTTATTCATGTAGACATATACTAACATTAGACATATGAATTGCTAAACTTTTATTCTTTTAAAACTTAATTGCTTGACTGGGCTTATGTATTCTCACCAACTTCTAGTTGACCCCCCCCCCCCCCATTTTTCCAACTCAACAGGAAATATTGATGCTTGAAGTCTAAAGCTAGCATGAGGAGTTATTTGAAGTTTTAAGTTTCGTTTGATATATTAGACTTTAATGTAATTCAATATTGTAATGAATTAAAGGATTATTTAAACATATGTATACCATGAGCTACTGAACAATCATTCATACGTGACACCTCGATGTTTCCGCCATCGGTTGTGGTGTTACAGATTGGTATCAGAGCCTTGGTTATAGGGAATTAGGTTATTAGAAAAATAATCTAGTCTATAACCTTAGGAGCTTTAACCAGTACTTGCTTCACTTACTTGCAATCCTATTTGTTTACTTATCCTTATCACTATCCCACACCCTATACTACCCTAATCCTACGAGTTGTCTACTCTCATTCACTTGTTGCAATCCTAACGCACTCTTAGATTTTTAGGGCAAATTCCTTGGACTTAGATTTGATATGTTAAGTCAATGTTTTCATTAATGGATAATTTATTACAATCTTTGTGTTTCATTTTCATTTATACCCCATCACTCTCATTTAAATTCTAAGTTTTTGAATGTCAAAATTTTTGTAATTCAACTTTATTTTCTTCCTTGTATATTTCCCTCATTAGTCTAAATTTCATGAATCATTTGTGGATTTCATAGTTATGCTTCATTTTACAAACTTATATTATTATTTGTACGTTTAATTATTTTCAACATATAACCCAAATCATATGTCTCCCTTTGTAACAAGTTACACATTTTACTTCTTAAATCTATTACCTTTGATGATTCTGGCCACTTTTATCTTAAACCTCCCCTACATTTTTATTTATATATATTTTTTTAGGTACCATGAACCATAAATTTTCATCACATTCAAGATGTTAAAATCCTTGTTCAAACTCTAACCTTATAACCTGAGTATACCCTAGCACAGCACTAAAGATTTCTTAATATTGTCAAATGTTCAACACCTATAAACTATGAAAAATACATATTTTATCAACAGATGTCCTCAAAACTTAATTCAAATGTTTATTCATTAACATAACAAATGACTTTCGATATAATGTCACCTTGATCTATAAAACCTAATGCCGTGTTTAAAATCTTTGACTTACTGGGATAATCTGATCTAAGCTCACTTAGTTTGTACTATTTAACGACTTTTGCTTTATGTACAAAACCAACTTTGAAATTAAAAGTTTCCCATCCATAGAAACAATATTTAGCCTCCAAATACCCCATTGACAACTACTTATTTTTAACTTATTCGAACTTTTACAATTTTTTTTATACTTATCACAATCATGTTTTCTCATACACTTGATTCTAACCTTAGATTCAAACCTCATGATTTACACTGCTACATAATCTCCTCACTTGTGCCACTTCGAGAACCTATAAAATAAACCTTTTATTAACTACCTTCACGATCACCATCTTTCATAACCTTGATGATACTTCGAGTTCCTCATCACCCTCTCAAGAACTAAATTCATATTCCTTACATGAACTTGATCCCTATAACAACCAAACTATCGAAAACTCGATTGTTCGTTATACATGAGGATTTGTTTATCTACTTGAACATTTGATTATTCATGATACTTAAAAGCATGGGACATAAACTATTTGCTATAGACACACCTAGAATCATTAACCTTGTCTAGGGCAACTCTATTACAACTCGCATGCTATACTTGATACTTGATGCATTTACGAACTTGCTTACATGTACATATTATCTGTTTGCAATTTATGTGTGAAATAATTGGTACACTTAATCAAACAACTGGTAGAGGATGAAGTACTTGCTTAACAGTTAGTAGAGTACCAAATAACCTACTCAACGATTGGTAGAGGTCATCATGCCTGCTCAACAGTCGGTAGAGGCCCTACAACCTACTCAACGACTGGTAGAGGCTATCGCACCTGCTCAACAATCGGTAGAGGTTCTTATTCACCGACTGGTAGAGGTCTTTTTCCTGCTCAACAGTTGGACTTATTTTTGGATACATTGTACATTAAAAGAATCAATCACAAGGTTATTTTTACATGTGTGTGTAGAGTCATCGAAGGACACAAAACCCTAATGTAAGGTAAATTGGTGATTGCGGTCCGGAACGTAATCATGAATTTACAGGTACGTTAAGGTAGTGTGAAATTCTATCAAGGTTTTTCGGTAGATAACCAATTATAAACGCTAGTTTCCTGGTAGTTCATTTATAGTAAATCATCATTTATAGTCAATCATCTCATGCATTCTTATAGGAGTCCTAAAACTTAAGTTTAGTGTTTTGCTAGATTCTTATTCTCCTTGATATTTCAGACGAACCTAATCCAACCCTCAGAACTCATACATATTATCATTCCTCATCATTCGAAACACATAACCCTATTACTCATAAACTTTTGTCATAATTTTAACAATTCTGCAGACGCTTTAACATTTACCCAGCAACCCTCAACTCTATGTTTTAATAACTTCGGGACGAAGTTGCCAAAAGTAGGGGAGACTGTGACAATGTGTATTTTTCCTAAAAAAATTTTAATAAATAAAACTCCCATTTTTTCTTGTTCATTATCGCAATAGTAATTTTCAAGATTTTATAAGTTCAAATCAATGCAAATTTCCAAAGTGTATTATCTGTTTTTATTTAAATAATAATAATAATAATAATAATAATAATAATAATAATAATAATAATAATAATATAAACATGATGTGTTTAGAAAATAAAAAAAATGTTTCAATGGAAACTACACATTTAAATGATGGTGAAACAAAGCAAAACGACAAAAAGGCAAATATATTATTTCATCTTCTTCATTGATTGCCGAGAAATCCGGCGAACTTGCGGGCTTTATCGACGAGACCTCTAGCGAGCTCCAAACCTTCCCTAATCGATCTCCAAATAATATAGCAAATCACGAACCCGTAAATTAGGCAACAGTATTAAATCCTACCAAAAATTCGTTCAATCAACCTACTAAAGCACCAAACCAAATCACAAAAAGCTTGCCATACAAATAAACATGATTTACGCACGCGTTTAAAATTGGCGAATCTTTCCAAATCAATGACCTAAAATCGCGGAAGTTTCCAAATATCTTAACCGAGTATTGAACCCCTATAAAAACAATCCGATGCTCCACTTGTTTTGTTCAACACCAAAACTACAACACATGCCACCCATGAAAGTTCCCCACCCTTGTTTTGATACACTGCCGCCACCGCAAATACTCCGACAAAGCACCACAATTGCAACCTTGATTGAATTCAGTCACGACACTACCATTCTTTGCCACCACCATCTTTCCCGAACCAGCCCAATTCGGGATCTATCATACCTCTGGTTCACCTTCATGATCCTGTAAAACGAAACCACCATGCCATTACCTAACCCGTTTTCCGATTTCGCTTAACAAGCCCGCCTATTTACACGCTTTGGTCATTTCTTATTTGAGGTACTTGCATTACACTTTTTAGTATAAATGAGATAATAGGCCACTGTCATATCCCAAACTCCTTTAACCATAAGACTTTATAAAAAATTACAACTAATAGTTATTAAGATTAAATGTACGCTGATAAGCTCAATTCAAGTTTTCTTTTTATTGCTTTAGTTACTAATAGTTAAATCTTATTTGGCTTATATATTCTTTTAGTTAGAATAAACATGATGGTTATGGATCTCATTTTATATGGCTACATAATATTTGATATCAATTACCAATTAAAATGTCGGTTTCCTTAATTCTACATGATATTTGATACCAAACATTTTTTAAAGTGGATATATATTGTTCCATTCCAAACGAGAATCATATGCAAACTATCCTTTTTTTCAAATTAATCTAGCGAAAGCCTTGCTTTAAATAAAACGATTATTAAAATATTAAAACAATAACAATTTTAACAACATAAATCAATAGCTATAATATATATACACACACACATATCTATTTCTTTGTAGAACGTTATACATATAAAATAAAATTAATGGACTCTAAATCGTTATTCTTAAATTATTAAGGTGCACGCATAATTCATTGACACTCGTTGATTTCTTGCAAGTTCATCATCACAATTAATATTTAAGGTGAGTTTACGTAACCTTGTTTATGCAATTCTTTATACTTGAAACTTTATACTTAAGCAATTCTACATACATGTCTAGTTGTAAACTTTAATGCCTCATGACTTAGACAAAGACTATTAGACTTAAACTTCAACTTGCATAATCATTAACTGTAACATCGCAAAATTTTCCCCAAAATTTTAATACATAAAAAGCCCTTATATATATATATATATATTTTTTATTACACCTTTATCTTTAATATTATACAAATGTGCCTAAGTCTTTATTTATCCTAACTCACAACTTATATACATACATAAATGTATATAAATAATAAAAATAATAATATGATTCTAAATTCTTTTTTTTTTTTTTCACATACAAGATTTTTTTTTAAATAAAGCCTTGAGTCAAATAGTCAAAGTCCTAGTCAAAGTCTTAGTCAAACAGTCAATGTCTTAGTCAAATAGTCAATTTATCATAAAACCTTACTTTATGGTGTTGACCAATTTTAATGGCTAATTGACTCCAAAACTAGTATAAAAACCCACCTATGACCCATTATACTTTGCACCTCTAAATCTATTGTTTCAATCCGATTAAACTTTCCCTCATACCTTTCTTCTATAGTCTATTACTTCTACAATTGAAGCTTTGATTATAAGCTCTTGTAATTGGCGAATTGGAAGCTTGATATTCTTTCTTTTTCGTTTTCTTCAATTTGGACTAGCTACGTTGTTGAGTCTTTGGGATTCGCCTCGCATACATTCACAACACATTATTCTATTTTTTTTACGAGACATAACATTTTGCTAAGGTGAGTTTTACATAGCCCCTTTTCTATTTATCACCGTTTTTGGGGTGAAACATGTTACCACATCATTTATGCAATTCAATCATCAATGTGTCTATGTGTTTTCTATGTTGCATTATGTCTTGAGCATGATTAGAGTAAGCACCATTCTAGCATAATCATTAACTCCGTACAAGCCGGCGGTAAACATTGATAGATCTATTGGACTGACAATCCCACCCGGATACGTGCCTCCTACAAAGGTAGCGTGGGTGTTTGTTATCGTATAACATATTGGACCATGAGCGTATGGTATGTATCATTTTATAACAGTCATCAGGGTTGATTATGCACTCGATTTATTTCTAGTATGTTCTCACATATGGACTAGATTGACATGACACATGAATTGCACAACATTTTTATTCAATTATCAAAAACCTATGTAATTCTCACCAACTTTTTGTTGACCCAAAACATTTTCAACTTAACATGTTTCAGGTTCTATTTGCTTGAAGATTTGAATTGATGCTTGAAGATATGTGTATAGTTTTATTCAATTTGATGTACAGATTCTAGAACAATTGTATGTAATTCATCTAAATTATATAATGAAATTTATTATTTACCATGAGCTACTGAACAATCATCAATACGTGACATCCCGATGTTTCCGCCATCGGTTGGGGTGTTACAGATTGGTATCAGAGCCATGGTTATAGGGAATTAGGTTATTAGAAAAATAATCTAGTCTATAACCATAGGATTTAACAAGTACTTGCTTCTTTTACTTGCTATTCTCTATCTCCCTCCTACTTCTTATCCCTACTTTCATTCCTACAAGAAGGTTGCTCTCCATCAGTGGATCTACTCTTAGACTAATAGGACAAATTCCTCAGGTTTAACCTGAACCACCTTGAGATCTCGTCGAAGTTCTAGATTTTAATAACGAACACGTGCAATCTGGAAGGGTGAACGCCTGTATTCTGAGTCTTCTGTCTAGGCTGGCATTGCGCATATATCCCAATCAGACGAGGGACCCGGATGCCTACCTGGGAATTCTCGGGATGAGTGTTCACTTATAGGCTAAAGCATGTCTTCACTATGTTGTTGGAATCTGGAATCTTTGATACGTCAACGTTTTCGTTTATTCGTTTTAATTAATGAATAAATGATTACATTCCTTATATCACCTCATTCATTTCATGCCACATTGAACCTTCATTGTGTCCCTTACAGATCATGTCTCCACGTCGCAGCACTCGCAATAACAGTGGTGAAAACCAAGAGGAAAGTAACAACAACCACAACACCAACCACAACAACAACAAAAACAACAAAGGTGTTGATGCCCAACTGGCTGCGATTATTTCCCAACAAATGGCGCAACAAATCACAACTCTGGTTTCTAACTTGTTGGCTCAAGTCATCCCAATGAATGGGAATGGCAATGGAAATGGAAATGGCGATGGAAATCACATAAAGAACGGGACCTTAGTTCGGAAAGGCGAGAAACAAGTATTGTGGCCACGGTAACTACCGAGAACCAGAAGCGCAAGACCAGGGATCCTAATGTAAACCTCACTACACAAGCTTCTAACAAGAAACCCTATACAAGAAACTTCCCATTGTGTAACACATGCAAACGACATCGCCCCACTGTTTCAGTGTGTCGCCTGTGCACCAATTGTGGTAGGTATGGCCATCTGGTCAACACATGTCGTGAGTCCCCAAACCCTAACACCAACCAACCAACCAACCCTGCTCAGGTTGCTAATCTTAATCGTCCTGGTAAATACAACTATGGTCAATGCTATGAATGTGGAAACCCAAATCATTTCCGTAACCGATGCCCTAAACTAAATCGAGATCAAGACCCTCCAACTACTTAACAGCAAACCCCACCATTTGAATGATATCTACTTTTTAATTCTGTGTATTGACACTTTTTGATTCAAGTATTATCATAACATCTGAGTGCATGCTTGTTTGAATGTGAACTAATTGCTATATCTATAATCATACTTGCTTACTTGTACAACAATTAGTTGACTACCAAACAACCTACTCAACGATTGGTAGAGGTCATCATGTCTTTCCAACAGTCGGGAGAGGCCCTACAACCTGCTCAACGACTGGTGGAGACTATCGAACCTGCACAACAATCGGTAGAGTCATAAAAGGACGCAAAACTCTAATGTAAGGTAAATTGATAATTACGGTCCGGAACGTAATCATGAATTTACAGGTACGTTAAGGTAGTGAGAAATTTTATCAAGGTTTTCGGTAGTCGACCAATTGTATACCTGGTGTTTTTCTTTTAACTTCGGGACGAAGTTCCTAAAAGTAGGGGAGACTGTAACATCGCAAAATTTTCCCCAAAATTTTAATACATAAAAAGCCCTTATATATATATATATTTTTTATTACACCTTTATCTTTAATATTATACAAATGTGCCTAAGTCTTTATTTATCCTAACTCACAACTTATATACATACATAAATGTATATAAATAATAAAAATAATAATATGATTCTAAATTCTTTTTTTTTTTTTCACATACAAGATTTTTTTTTTTAAATAAAGCCTTGAGTCAAATAGTCAAAGTCCTAGTCAAAGTCTTAGTCAAACAGTCAATGTCTTAGTCAAATAGTCAATTTATCATAAAACCTTACTTTATGGTGTTGACCAATTTTAATGGCTAATTGACTCCAAAACTAGTATAAAAACCCACCTATGACCCATTATACTTTGCACCTCTAAATCGATTGTTTCAATCCGATTAAACTTTCCCTCATACCTTTCTTCTATAGTCTATTACTTCTACAATTGAAGCTTTGATTATAAGCTCTTGTAATTGGCGAATTGGAAGCTTGATATTCTTTCTTTTTCGTTTTCTTCAATTTGGACTAGCTACGTTGTTGAGTCTTTGGGATTCGCCTCGCATACATTCACAACACATTATTCTATTTTTTTTACGAGACATAACATTTTGCTAAGGTGAGTTTTACATAGCCCCTTTTCTATTTATCACCGTTTTTGGGGTGAAACATGTTACCACATCATTTATGCAATTCAATCATCAATGTGTCTATGTGTTTTCTATGTTGCATTATGTCTTGAGCATGATTAGAGTAAGCACCATTCTAGCATAATCATTAACTCCGTACAAGCCGGCGGTAAACATTGATAGATCTATTGGACTGACAATCCCACCCGGATACGTGCCTCCTACAAAGGTAGCGTGGGTGTTTGTTATCATATAACATATTGGACCATGAGCGTATGGTATGTATCATTTTATAACAGTCATCAGGGTTGATTATGCACTCGATTTATTTCTAGTATGTTCTCACATATGGACTAGATTGACATGACACATGAATTGCACAACATTTTTATTCAATTATCAAAAACCTATGTAATTCTCACCAACTTTTTGTTGACCCAAAACATTTTCAACTTAACATGTTTCAGGTTCTATTTGCTTGAAGATTTGAATTGATGCTTGAAGATATGTGTATAGTTTTATTCAATTTGATGTACAGATTCTAGAACAATTGTATGTAATTCATCTAAATTATATAATGAAATTTATTATTTACCATGAGCTACTGAACAATCATCAATACGTGACATCCCGATGTTTCCGCCATCGGTTGGGGTGTTACATTAACCCTGATCAAGCCGACGGTATACAATGATAGATCTATTGGATTGACAACCCCACCTAGATTCGTTGACCATCTTGTATGGGGAGCGCGGGTGATTGTTATCGTTCCAAACTTTATAAGGAGAACCGTGAATGCGGGATGGACCTATACTTTATAAGGAGAACCGTGAATGCGGGATGGACCTAAACTTTATAAGGAGAACCGTGAATGCGGGATGGACCTAAACTTTATAAGGAGAACCGTGAATGCAGGATGGACCTAAACTTTATAAGGAGAACCGTGGATGCGGGATGGACCTAAACTTACGTATTCCATGATCTACTGAACAATCATTCATATGTGACACCTCGATGTTTCCGCCATCGGTTGGGGTGTTACAGTTTCCTTGATGGGCAAGAAATGCGCAGACTTTGTCAGACGATCGACAATTACCCAGATTGTATCATGACCACGAGGTGTCTTTGGCAATTTGGTGACGAAGTCCATGGAAGTTGGTTCCCATTTCCAAACAGAAATCTCTGGTTGGTGAAGCATACCTTAAGGCTTCTGGTATTCGGACTTGACCTTTGAACATGTTAAACAATGTTTGACATAGGTTGCAATGCAACCCTTGATGTTAGGCCACCAATAGAACTCCTTGAGGTCCTTGTACATCTTATCCGCACCGGGGTGTATTGAGTACTTGGACTTGTGTGCTTCATCCAGAACTATATCACGCAATCCTCCATACAATGGAACCCATATTCTATTCAAGAAATATTTTGTCCCGTCAGGTCTTGTCTCTAACTGACCAACCTGACTGTATAGAGCATCATGCCCGATATTACTATCCTTGAGAGCTTCTTGTTGAGCTTGACGAATACGGGCTGTGAGATTGGTATGAATGGTCATGCCCAACGCACGGACACGCAATGTCTTGGCACGCTCCTTTCGGCTTAATGCGTCTGCCACAACGTTTGCCTTCCCTGGATGGTACTTAATCTCACAGTCGTAGTCATTGATTAGCTCAAGCCATCGTCTTTAACGCATGTTCAGATCTTTCTGGTCAAAGATATGTTGCAAGCTCTTATGGTCGGTAAAGTTAGTACACTTAGTCCCATAGAGGTAGTGTCTCCAAATCTTGAGTGCGAGCACTACTGCACCCAATTCTAAATCATGGGTTGTGTAGTTCCGTTCGTGCACCTTGAGTTGGCGTGAGGCATAGGCAATAACCTTATTCATATGCATTAGGACACAACCGAGACCTTGGTGATATGCATTGTAATAGACTACAAAATCTTCAGTTCCCTCTGGCAACGAGAGAATTGGTGCACTGCATAACTTGAGCTTTAAAAGCTGGAAAGCTGATTCTTGCGAATCTCCCCATTCAAATTTCTTATCTTTTTGGGTCAAGACTGTTAGGGACTGGGATACTTTTGAAAAGTTCTCGATGAATCGACGATAATAGCCAGCTAACCCTAGAAATTGTCGAACTTCGGTTGGGGTATCGGGTCTGGCCCAATTTTCTTATCGCTTCAATCTTGGCTGGATCAACATGTATACCTTTGTTGTTCACAAAATGACCAAGGAAGTGAACTTCACGAATCCAGAATTCGCATTTGGATAGTTTGGCATACAGTTTTTTGCTCTTAAACAAATTGAGAATTTCCCTCAAATGTTGTTCGTGTTTGTAACATCGCAAAAATTCTCACCGAATTTCTATACGAAGAAGCCCTTATTTTATCCTTTATGTGCCCAAGTCTATAATTACTTTTTCCTAACCCGCAACATCTATATATATATATACATATATACACATATATAATGCATTTTTTTAAAATAATAATAATAATAATAATAATAAAAAAAAAATTCAGATTTTATATATACACACTTTTGATTTTGTTTTTCTAACCACTCTTAAAACCCATTACCAAACCCAATACCCATATCCCTAATAATACTAAAACCCAAAGATCTGAGCCCAAGCCCAAGATACATGGCCCAGACAACCAGACCTAACACCTTCCACCCTTAACTCGTAATTCCTTTTAAAATGGAATAGGACCATGATTTTCGGCCTAATGTTCTTCAATTACACAATCAATAACAATCAATTAGCACCAATTGGTTGACTAACGCGTCCCACATTCATTGTGGTCAATACTTGCCAAATCGAACACCTAGGCTTAAACACTATAAATTGAACCTCTGTGAATCTTCTCAACTCGCCAATCCTCTCTTCTACATCTTTAATTTCCCTCAAAAACCTCTGTTCTTGGATTGACGCTCGAAGCTTTGACTTCCACGTTGACTTACCATTCGTATACGATTAAGCATTGTAAGCACGATTACTGTTATGGGTTCTTTTAATCGGCATCTACATAGTGTTTGCCCTATGATTAATTAGATTAACATTTTGTATTTTGCACGATTGAATGATCTAGGGCACGTATTCAAGGATTTGGGGATAAAACTGATTTTTCATTGTATATTTATTTTATTAAAACAGATCTAAAACACAACCACAGGCCTAGGCCAAGTGGTTGTGACTGATACTTATAACCCTTGCCAGCCGGGTTCGAGTCCCAGCATGGGCACCCACTTTTCACTTATTTTTTTGTAAAACAAATCAATTATATATATATTTCATTTAAACTTGTAAATTCATTTTTAATTATTAAAACCTTGTTATAAATCCTACAAAAATTATTTTAACTTATTCTGATGAAAAAGTTCAACACCCAATTTTTAGTTTTCAAAAATTTATTTATTTAATATATATAATAAATAAATCAAGTTTATTCCATTTTATTTATAAAAATCTATAAAAATATCAAAACGATCTTATTAATTTCCACAAAAATTATTTTAAGTTTTTATAACATTAAGCTTTTCAGAAATGATTTTTATATCTGAAAAATCATTTATTTAATATTTTTAATCAATTTTTGTTAGTTTTAATCATAATTAAATCATGATAAATCCAATTTTTAATATTTTTGCACCAAAATTTTATACAAATTATTTCTGATCATTTAGAACAGAAATATGATTTTTAAAATAATAATTCTTTAATTTTAGTATTTTTTATTATTAAAGTTAAAGTTTGACAATTTGTAATAAATAGATTTAATAATCTATTTTAAAGGAAATAATTTTATAAAAATTATTTTTGTACTTTAAACACATTATTGTGACCATCTTAAATTTAAATTTCATAAAAAGATTTTTGGTTATTCATTTACTAAATTTCTCTCAATTGGCGAATATTTTCAATAATAATCAAACAAGCATCTATCCCCAATTCGAAGCCCTAGAAACTTATACATTTGTAGATTTGATAGACTTAGACATATTTATTACCTCATTTTAGGGTGATACTTGATACATTTGGTCAACACATTTCTCAACAGATATAACATTTTACCAAGGTGAGTTTTACATAGCCCCTTTTTTATTTATCACCATTTTTGGGGTGAAACATGTTTATAACATCATCATTGCAATTTAATCATCAATGTGTCTATGTGTTTTCTATGTTGCATTATGTCTTGAGCATGATTAGAGTAAGCACCATTCTAGCATAATCATTAACATTGATCAGCCGGCGGTATACATTGATAGATCTATTGGACTGACAATCCCACCCGGATACGTGCCTCCTACAAAGGTAGCGTGGGTGTTTGTTATCGTATAACATATTGGACCATGAGCGTATGGTATGTATCATATTATAACAGTCATCAGGGTTGGTTATGCACTCGATTTATTTCTAGTATGTTCTCACATATGGACTAGATTGACATGACACATGAATTGCACATCATTCTTACTCAATTATCAAAAACCTATGTAATTCTCACCAACTTTTGTTGACCCAAAACCTTTTCAACTTAACATGTTTCAGGTTCTATTTACTTGAAGATTTGAATTGATGCTTGAAGATATGTGTATAGTTTTATTCAATTTGATGTACAGATTCTAGAACAATTGTATGTAATTCATTTAAATCATTTAATGGAATCTATTATTCACCATGAGCTACTGAACAGTCATCATTACGTGACATCCCGATGTTTCCGCCATCGGTTGGGGTGTTACAGATTGGTATCAGAGCCATGGTTATAGGGAATTAGGTTATTAGAAAAATAAT
The DNA here is from genome assembly GCA_028751855.1 of Ambrosia trifida. Taxonomy (NCBI): domain Eukaryota; kingdom Viridiplantae; phylum Streptophyta; class Magnoliopsida; order Asterales; family Asteraceae; genus Ambrosia; species Ambrosia trifida. The sequence goes on from CM054129.1 coordinate 78,343,900, forward strand.
CTAGTCTATAACCATAGGATTTAACAAGTACTTGCTTCCTTTACTTGCTATTCTCTATCTCCCTCCTACTTCATATCTCTACTTTCATTCCTACAAGAAGGTTGCTCACCATCACTGGATTCACTCTTAGACTGATAAGGCAAAATCCTCAGGTTTAACCTGAACCATCTTGAGATCTCGTCGAAGTTCTAGATTTTAATAACGAACACGTGCAATCTGGAAGGGTGAACGCCTGTATTCTGAGTCTTCTGTCTAGGCTGGCATTGCGCATATATCCCAATCAGACGAGGGACCCGGATGCCTACCTGGGAATTCTCGGGATGAGTGTTCACTTATAGGCTAAAGCATGTCTTCATATGTTATTAGAATCTGGAGTCTTTGATAAGTCAACGTTTTCGTTTATTCGTTTTAATTAATGAATAAATGATTACATTCCTTATATCACCTCATTCATTTCATGCCACATTGAACCTTCATTGTGTCCCTTACGGATCATGTCTCCACGTCGTAGCACTCGCAATAACAGTGGTGAAAACCAAGAGGAAAGTAACAACAACCACAACACCAACCACAACAACAACAAAAACAACAAAGGTGTTGATGCCCAACTGACTGCAATTATTCACAACCCTGGTAATTATGCTATAAATGTGGAAACCCAAATCACTACCGTAACCGATGCCCTAAACTAAACAGAGATTAAGACCCTCCAGCTACTTAACAGCAAGTCCCACCATTTAAATGTTGTTGCTTTCAATTCTATGTAATGGCGCTTTTGATTCAAGTAATAAATTCAAGTATTATCATAACATCTGTGTGCATGCTTGTTTGAATGTAAACTAATTGCTATATCTATAATCATACTTGCTTACTTGTACAACAATTTGTTGACTACCAAACAATCTACACAACGATTGGTGGAGGTCATCATGTCTTTCCAACAGTCGGGGAGAGGCCCTACCACCTGCTCAACGACTGGTGGAGACTATCAGACCTGCTCAACAATCGGTAGAGTCATAGAGAGACGCAAAACCCTAATGTAAGGTAAATTGGTGATTACGGTCCGGAACGTAATCATGAATTTACAGGTACGTTAAGGTGGTGTGAAATGCTATCAAGATTTTCGGTAGTTAACCAAATGTAAACTTTAGATGTCTAGTAGTTCATTTAGTAAATCAACTCACACGTAACACGCCGCTTACCCACATCATTCGAGACAGATTATTCTATTCATGTCGTGCCTTAACACAAACAGTCACCAGGTCACACTTGTCCCAATTTCGATCCAATCCCCTTTAACCCTGTGTTTTCAATAACTTCGGGACGAAGTTTCCAAAAGTCGGGAGACTGTAACATCGCAAAAATTCTCACCGAATTTCTATACGAACAAGCCCTTACTTTATCCTTTATGTGCCCAAGTCTATAATTACTTTTTCCTAACCCGCAACATCTATATATATATATATATACATATATACACATATATAATGCATTTTTTTAAAATAATAATAATAATAATAATAATAAAAAAATTCAGATTTTATATATACACACTTTTGATTTTGTTTTTCTAACCACTCTTAAAACCCATTACCAAACCCAATACCCATATCCCTAATAATACTAAAACCCAAAGATCTGAGCCCAAGCCCAAGATACATGGCCCAGACAACCAGACCTAACACCTTCCACCCTTAACTCGTAATTCCTTTTAAAATGGAATAGGACCATGATTTTCGGCCTAATGTTCTTCAATTACACAATCAATAACAATCAATTAGCACCAATTGGTTGACTAACGCGTCCCACATTCATTGTGGTCAATACTTGCCAAATCGAACACCTAGGCTTAAACACTATAAATTGAACCTCTGTGAATCTTCTCAACTCGCCAATCCTCTCTTCTACATCTTTAATTTCCCTCAAAAACCTCTGTTCTTGGATTTTGTAAGCACGATTACTGTTATGGGTTCTTTTAATCGGCATCTACATAGTGTTTGCCCTATGATTAATTAGATTAACATTTTGTATTTTGCACGATTGAATGATCTAGGGCACGTATTCAAGGATTTGGGGATAAAACTGATTTTTCATTGTATATTTATTTTATTAAAACAGATCTAAAACACAACCACAGGCCTAGGCCAAGTGGTTGTGACTGATACTTATAACCCTTGCCAGCCGGGTTCGAGTCCCAGCTTGGGCACCCACTTTTCACTTATTTTTTTGTAAAACAAATCAATTATATATATATTTCATTTAAACTTGTAAATTCATTTTTAATTATTAAAACCTTGTTATAAATCCTACAAAAATTATTTTAACTTATTCTGATGAAAAAGTTCAACACCCAATTTTTAGTTTTCAAAAATTTATTCATTTAATATATATAATAAATAAATCAAGTTTATTCCATTTTATTTATAAAAATCTATAAAAATATCAAAACGATCTTATTAATTTCCACAAAAATTATTTTAAGTTTTTATAACATTAAGCTTTTCAGAAATGATTTTTATATCTGAAAAATCATTTATTTAATATTTTTAATCAATTTTTGTTAGTTTTAATCATAATTAAATCATGATAAATCCAATTTTTAATATTTTTGCACCAAAATTTTATACAAATTATTTCTGATCATTTAGAACAGAAATATGATTTTTAAAATAATAATTCTTTAATTTTAGTATTTTTAATTATTAAAGTTAAAGTTTGACAATTTGTAATAAATAGATTTAATAATCTATTTTAAAGGAAATAATTTTATAAAAATTATTTTTGTACTTTAAACACATTATTGTGACCATCTTAAATTTAAATTTCATAAAAAGATTTTTGGTTATTCATTTACTAAATTTCTCTCAATTGGCGAATATTTTCAATAATAATCAAACAAGCATCTATCCCCAATTCGAAGCCCTAGAAACTTATACATTTGTAGATTTGATAGACTTAGACATATTTATTACCTCATTTTAGGGTGATACTTGATACATTTGGTCAACACATTTCTCAACAGATATAACATTTTACCAAGGTGAGTTTTACATAGCCCCTTTTTTATTTATCACCATTTTTGGGGTGAAACATGTTTATAACATCATCATTGCAATTCAATCATCAATGTGTCTATGTGTTTTCTATGTTGCATTATGTCTTGAGCATGATTAGAGTAAGCACCACTCTAGCATAATCATTAACATTGATCAGCCGGCGGTATACATTGATAGATCTATTGGACTGACAATCCCACCCGGATACGTGCCTCCTACAAAGGTAGCGTGGGTGTTTGTTATCGTATAACATATTGGACCATGAACGTATGGTATGTATCATATTATAACAGTCATCAGGTTGGTTATGCACTCGATTTATTTCTAGTATGTTCTCACATATGGACTAGATTGACATGACACATGAATTGCACATCATTCTTACTCAATTATCAAAAACCTATGTAATTCTCACCAACTTTTGTTGACCCAAAACCTTTTCAACTTAACATGTTTCAGGTTCTATTTACTTGAAGATTTGAATTGATGCTTGAAGATATGTGTATAGTTTTATTCAATTTGATGTACAGATTCTAGAACATTTGTATGTAATTCATTTAAATCATTTAATGGAATCTATTATTCACCATGAGCTACTGAACAGTCATCATTACGTGACATCCCGATGTTTCCGCCATCGGTTGGGGTGTTACAGTGTTCCTCTTGGGTTTGTAAATAGATCAGAATGTTGTCAATGAATACAATCACGAACTTGTCTAGGTAAGGCTTACACACTTGGATCATCAGATCCATGAACACTGCTGGTGCGTTTGTCAAACCGAACGACATTACTAGGAACTCATAATGACCATACCGCGTCCTGAAAGCAGTCTTGGGAATATCCTCCTCATGGATACGCAACTGATGATATCCTGATCTGAAGTCAATCTCCGAGTAGAAACTCGAACCTTGCAATTGATCAAACAGATCATCGATCCTGGGAAGAGGATAACGGTTCTTCACCGTGAGCTTGTTCAACTCTCTGTAATCTATGCACATGAGAAACGATTCATCCTTCTTCTTGACAAATAAGACCGGAGCTCCCCAAGGTGACGAGCTCGGTTGGATGAAACCTTTGTCAAGTAGTTCCTGCAACTGGTTGGATAGTTCCTACATCTCAGAGGGAGCTAAACGGTACAGCGAACGGGCTACGCGAGCAGCTCCGGGAGTGAGGTCAATACGGAACTCAACATGCCTCGGGGGTGGAAATCCTGACAGATCTTCGGGAAAGACTTCAGGAAATTCCCTCACGACAGGGATGTCTTCGATTCTTCTCTCCTCGGGTTTCTTCTCGATCACGTGCGCCAAGAACGCAAAATGGCCTTTCCGCAAACAGTTCTGGGCTTTCATGCAAGATATGAGTCGCAACAGAGTCTTTCGGCATTCTCGTTGAATAGACAAAACTTCACCACTTGGCAACGGAATCCGAACTATCCTTGCAAAACAGATGACTTCGGCTCGATGCTTCGACAACCAATCCATTCCGATAACGACATCGAAACTTCCTAACTCGACAGGTAGAAGATCGATACAGAACTCATGACCTCCTAGTTCCAACGTACCGTTCTTCAACACTTCATCGGACTCGACTGTCTTACCGTTGGCCAATTCTATAGAGTAAGGTGTGTGCAACTTATGGGACTCTAAACTGAGGGCTTGTTTAAAGTCGGTTGACACAAAGCTCAAATCGGCACCGATATCAAAAAGTACAGAAGCAGCATGTTTGTTTACGAGAAACGTACTCGTGACAACGTTAGGATCCTCGCGTGCGTCTTCTGCACCCATGACAAAAGCCCTGCCACAAGCTTGGCCTTTCAGCTTGGGGCAGTCTTTCCTGAAATGGTTTGTGGCTCCACATTCGAAACATCCCGGTTTCCCATCATTGTTCACGACCGCCTTGGACCGGAACTGCACTGTGGGATGTCCCATCCAATTGCACTTCTCGCATTTGATGCTGTCACACGTCTCCACGTGATGGTACTTGCATTTGCTGTAAAATGGGTGGGGCCCGTTGTATGGCTTGCGAGTTTCGGTAGCGGTGGCAGCAAAAACTTTGATGGTTTCGGGCTTCTTATGGGAGTTGCCTTCCGAACTTTTCCCTTTCTTGAAATGAGACCACTTGCGCTTGTTTCCAGAACTTTCACCCTTTTCGGATTCCTTTTGGGTCAAGGAACCCATGCGAACTGCGTCATCAGTGAGACTGTGCGCAAGAGTGACAGCGTGCTAAATGGAAGTTGGAGCAGCAGTGGTAACCATACTACGGATCTTAGGAGAAAGTCCCAAAATGTACCGTTCCACCCGCTTGTACTTAGGAGTAACCATGTGGGGAACCAAGTGAGAAAGCTCATGAAATCGGGTGGTGTAGGCAGCGATATCCGCCCCGTTCATGGTCAGATTCCAGAATTCGGTTTCCAACCTCTGTAGCTCACTTCGCGGGCAATACTTATCCAACAGCATGGTTTTAAGTTCGGTCCACGAGAGATTATAGGCAGCTTCACGTCCCAAGGTCTGCACTTGTAGGTTCCACCATGTCAGTGCTTCATCTTGGAAGGTGCAAGTGACATACTTGATCTTTTGGGCTCAGACTCTAGAAGACGTGATAAAACCATGGCTGCAGGAAAGGTTGCAAATAAGGGGTTGCCATCCTTTAAACCTGCCACACTAAGGCGACCTCAACATCAATTATATAATCGGATATATTGAATCATCATCGCCTCACATGAAATATGCATACCATAAATGCAAAATAACAATACCATGGGTCGCGAAAGAAAACGCGAGCGAACACGCATCAAAGTAAGCTCTTCACCATCCATCTGTTGTAACCCGACAGACCCTTTTGAAAACCAAAAGGGTGTTCCAAATATTTCCCACAATTATTACCTACTTCTTATCAATAAACTACATCACATAACCGTGCCATATGATTGACCATATTGACACGCAAGAAAGCAAATAAACAAGAAATTAAAGAAGCAAATATAACCCGAAACAGAAGCAAATGGCTCAGAGTTTGGAAATAAAAACCCGGCTGCAATGTGGGTTGCAAGCATAAACCTACCAACCATCCAACACACTCGCCACACAATCTTCACTGAATATGTGTATTAGCCCGTCACTCATAACAACCATCTGGGAAAAAAGGAAACCCTATCAGCGAGGCAGTAGACAAATCGAAGTTAACGGCTGCATACAGACGCAAACGATCAACCTGGCCGGCAAAAAAAAACTCGGAAATCATCCGAGACAAAAACCAAGATAAACAAACACCATAAATCGACAGTGAAAACCCTGCTACCAAAGGCTAGGCCGAATGGCGGCCGGCAACAACGGATTTTGGGTCTCAGGCGACTATACCACAGCCATCATCGACCAAGGCGGCAACAAATTAGGGTGTCAAACCCTTATAATCAAAACCAAAAATATCGCGAACACCTACTGTGTCTCTCTCTATCTACAGATTAACCGGAAAGCTGACGCCGGTGAACGGAACCACAAACCGGCTGAAACCACCCGGAAGAAGGTCGAGTAGAGAAGAGAGAGACAGCTGAAGTTGTGGCCGATTAACCGGAATGCCGACGCTGGTGAATGGAACCACAAACCGGCTGAAACCACCCGGAAGAAGGTCAGGCAGAGAAGAGAGAGAGACTTACTTCTTGAAAGGTGTAATAGTTACAGAGAGATAAAAGTAAGCGGGGAAAACGAAGCATGCATAACAGGGTTGTACATACGCATTGAAGGGGTTGTATTGAGCGAAACAGTAATCGCTTCTCACAGCAAAACTTACGAATTGTATATATATAATATGAAAGTACGAAGTCGGTGGCCTAGCCACCGACAATATAAATTTGTCCTCATTTGAAATTAAAATATTGTCCTTGTATTATTCTTTTTTTTTTTCTTCCTCCGACAAAGAAAAAAACAAAATATTACATTTTTAGCCCCCTTTAGCTTATAATAACTTTATAAATTGTCATTTAGACTCCTTTAGTTTCAAACGTTTAAGGTTTACACCATATTTTAATTCTTTCACAAAAATAAAGACTCGGTAACACGCTTATTTTTATGTTGGTGTCGGTGCAACATCAAGTTTGACGTAAGCGGTAGAAATTCACTTTCAGAGTTCGACATAGATAGTTTAAATTCACGTTCGCAATAACGTTCTCGAAAATTAGTCTGGTTAAAAATAATAATTTTAATCCTTTCACTAAAAAACGATTTTCTTACGTGCTTATTTTTAGGTACAAACTTTTTTATGCATTGTTTACGAATCGTGTGTCGACCACCATTCGTTCTAGCTCAGTTGGTAGAGCGCCTACCTTTTAACCACGTGTTCGTGGGTTCAGGTCCTACGGATGACGTTTTTTCACAATCATATTTATTCTTGCCGGGTTAGATACGTGTCCGCGGGGCAATGCCCGCGGGTCAATGCCCGCGGGTCAATGCCTGCGGGTCAAATACTAGTCATACTAAAATTATTATATTCTCTCCCTTCTTTTTAAAATTAATATTTTTTACCTTTTACCGTTGTATTTTTTTCTCTTTTCTCTACTCACAACCACTTTAAAAAAAATATTAAAAAAAATAAATGCAGGACAACAATGTTCCTCAAATATACCGATTAACAGTAACATTTTTTTTCCCTTCACTCACCACCACTCATAACCCATTCTAAAATATAAGGGATTCATATATAAATATATGAGGAACCTAATATAAAAGCTCTAAGAGGCTAAGGGGCTGTTTGGTTGATTAAGTGCTGAATTATTAAGTGGTCTGAATGGTTAAGAGGCTCTGAATGGTTAAGAGCTGAATCATTCAGCATCCCTTATTAGCTTAATGATTCAGCACTTAATCATTCCATTCAGATGCTGAAACAAACAGTCTAAATGCTGAATGATTCAGACCTGAATGGTTAAGAGGCTGATTAAGAGGCTATCAAACAGCCCCTAAGAGCATCAAAATGGATGCATTTTGTCATGTTTTATAATTATTTATGCTGACGGGTATAAGATCGGGTATGTGACACGATCTGATTTTACAGTTCGATATCACAAGGATTAACAATGCCCGTTGAGGTAAGCTAGTCTTCGTCAATCAAATGATTTTGTTACATATGCAACAGATTGAATAGGGTTGGATTGTTCTCTTAAAAATGTTGCATTTTTTAATATCTATACTATATTATAATCTATGAGGAAGGGCTAGTTTAAGATACCCAAAAGTTAAGAACTTTATTTTTACTAACAACCCTAAAATGAGGGTAAAATAGTCATTCAAACATTTTTACACTTTAGTACCTCATTTTAGTTACTTTAATTCCCTCATTTTTTAGTTAGTGGTTACACTTTTCTCCCACCCCTACAAAATTATAATTCTTTTATTTTATCATATCATAACTTTTAAACTATTATGTTTTAAAAACATTAGAAAATACCGTGACGACCTGCTCACTTTTGTTGACGTTTCGATGTTTGTCTTAGTCAATATCGATGTGTAGATTGAAATGTACAAAAAAGAAATGTGCTATATACAAGTGATTATTGCATTGCATGTTTAACTAAAAGAATCTAAAAGAAACTAATATTTCTTAATTAACTGAAAGAATTCAAATTTCATCTACAGCAAAATGTTTTATAGCTAAAACTTTAAAAGATGTAACTAATATTTTTTTTTTATAATGTACATTCCATTAATGCTGAAGTAAACGTAAAGCAGGTAACGCGTTATTTTAGGATAAAACATTATACAACTTGAATAGACATTAAATTAAAAATTAAAATGTAGGTGAACTTTGGATTACAGATCAACATAATTTGGACGCAATTAAAGACCTTAGGAATGTTTATTTCTAATATGGATGTTAAATCATAACACCATTCCATGACCAAGTAAAACTCAAAATCATAAAATTGAATTTGGTTCTATACTATGTCCCGCCCAATAATGAAAAATTCACATCAATCAAATGAAACGATTTAAAAACTAAACAGTACACTTGAAATCTACAGACCAACTCTTGGGGATTCTTAAAATATGATAATGTTGTTAAACGTTATGGTTCATCGTTGCTTTGACAGACAAATGATTTGTGGCGCGGTAACAATACTGCAACATAAGCCTGAGCTCTTAGAATGCTTTATCACATTTGCTACAGAGAGTTTTAATTGTAGTGCCGTGTTTAAATAATCAACATTATCCATATGTGCATATGTATATGGGTATGCCTGCATATATTAATAGGTATACACATAAATATATTTAACTAAAAGAAATTTCATTAAACTTTTAAATATACATAAGTAGCTTAATTTAAAAAAAAAATAATTAAGTTTAGAAAATGTAAATATGCATATTAGATTTTAGAGTAAATTACCAAAACCGTCCCTGAGGTTTGGGCCAATATGACTGTCCAGTCCAATCTTTTAAAAGTTGCTTGAACGCTCCCTGATCTTTCAGAAAATAGGTCAAAACAGTCCAACCACTTAACCCAGTTAATTTTTCTCAGTTAAGTCAAGGGCATTTTCGTCCAATCAGGTATAAATTCATCTTCTTCCCCTTTTCTTCTTCCCTGACCAGACCCACCATCTTCACCACCACCACTACCCACCATCTCCTCCACCTTTCACTACCACCACCACCACTACCTATCATCTCCTCCACCTTTCACCACCACCACCACCACTACCCAAGCTTATTAACCCCACCCCTACCAAAACCGCCATTCAAGAAATCATACCCACCACCCATCACCATCTTCACCTTTCACCACCACCACCACTACCCACCATCTCCTCCACCTTTCACTACCACCCACCAATAAATTTTTCCAATACAAATAAATTAAACAATCAGACAACAACTATACACAAAATACAAACCTAATAAAACAATCCAAGGCTAAAGCAAAACCAAAGAATTATATCACGCCATTTTTAATATTAAAACCTTCTGTTTTTTTATGGTAAATAGAAAAACAAATAAGAATAAATCTGACCTAATAACATCAATCTTAATAATATAATCCATATCAATGTCTGTAATCAAACCTTCCAAAATTTCCTATCATATATTATTATATTAATTTAATCACCTGATGACAAACTAAATCCACCTCTAGATTTGAATTTCTTCAACTCATTATCTAATCAAGATAATGAGGGTCTGATGTTTCAAATCCAGAAAATATAATTTAAGAACCTAAACTGCAATTATCCCCAATTTTCTCTAAAATCCCAAGAAATCCATCATCGTCAATTAAACCGGATTAACATTTTTAAGGGAAGAAGAAATGGGGAAGAAGATGAATTTATACATGATTGGACGAAAATGCCCCTGACTTAACTGAAAAAATTTATCTGGGTTAAGTGGTTGGACTGTTTTGACCTATTATCTGAAAGATCAGGAGTGTTTAAGCAATTTTTAAAAGATTGGACTGGACAGGCATATTGACCCAAACCTCAGGGACTGTTTTGGTAATTTACTCTAGATTTTAATTGTAGGTAACATTTTTATTTAAAAACCTTGACTGCATAAATTCAGCCGAAAACACCTGATGCATATTATATATCCACGTGATATTAACATCTATGTTAATGACTACAAAACTCCCTAATTTGAAGGGGTTATCTTAAAAAAAGTTAAAAAAAATGAAATATTAAAACACTAAATTTGGTTTTAAAAAAATGAAATACATAATAAATTTTTTACACTTTACTCAAAGATAAACAAAATTTTCTAATTTAAAGGGGTTGGGAAAATCATGAGTTTTAAAATTTAAACCATATACTAACCTACTAAAGTTTATCTTATAAATACATAGTAATGCACACCAGCTATTTCACTTGCTAAAATACCCAGGCATGGATCTTATAAGAGAATGATCAACCACATTTGATTCATAATTCATACAAGATATATATACAATGAAAAAAAGACATAATCTAGCCTATAATTAATAGTAACAAAACACTTTGACTATGACCATGACTATAACTTGGACTTTGACTATGACTTTGACATGGAAATACATATCCAAAATATACAATTATAACAATGAGAATTTGGTGTATCTCTAATAAGCCCCCGTAAGATGGACGACGTTGGAATAAGTCCAATCTTGTATAGAAGTAGATGATGTTGTTGTTTGAGTAAGAGTAGAAGTTGTTGAAGTTGAAGATGTAAAGAAAGATGAAATTGATTAAGCAGCTAAATCAAGAGAAAATACATTTTGTGTTTTTTTTTAATATTGCAGGCGAAGAACATGAATAAAAGAGAATTTGGCGCATCTCTTATATGGATGAAATAGAGATGGTTAAAAGCCAAAAAAGAGAAATAGAGAAGAATGATCAGAGGGTAAACGGAATAGGTGATAGAAGATTAGAGGTACAGTTTGTCCGGAACATAAAGGTTGTGGCACAAAAAGTATTTTAGGTTTTGCAAAACCATGCAGAAGGAGAATAAGTTACACTTGAATTTTGAAGGAGTAACAAAGTGTAATAGTGTGAGGTAGATAGAGCCTGTTGAGGGGATGAGATCGGAGTTTTGAAGATGTTGGAAGTCATGTGAGTTTTAGAGATGTTGGAAAGGTGATAAAAACGGTAGGGGATGTTTTAAAGAATTTTAGAGTGGTGGTGATCACGGAATAGTTGAAGAAATGGAGCTTTAAGTAGACATGGTGGGGGTCGCAGTAGCCTAAAAAGAAATTTAGGGGTGATGGGCGATGGTTCCCATGTTGATAGGATCAAGAGCTTTCTCATTGGAGATATAGAAAACATGCCTAATGCAACTTTTTAATAGCAACTTTTTTAATTGAGTTGCATTTGAGTATAATGAAACTTTGTTCAATAAAAAGGTTGCATTAAAAGATCTAATGCAACATTTTTATAAAAAGTTGCAAATTTTACTAAAAAATGCAACTTTTTTCTAGAAAAGCTGTAAATTTTAATGAAATTTGCAACTTTTATTAAAAATGTTGCATTGTTGAAACTAAAACGCAACTCTTATCTTGAAGGGTTGCGTAATATAATATAAATATGATTTATGAAAACTAATTAATATGAAGTTTTTATTTGTAATTTGTATAAAATTATACTATGTATTAGTGATATTTGATGTTTAAGAAATACTTTTATTGTAATAAATTAGGGGTGCAAACAAGCTGAGCCGAGCCTGAGCATGATCAGGTTCGAGCTCGATTAACTTATGAGAGCACGAGCTCGGCTTAGTACGAGCTTTGTTTTCGAAGCTCGAGCTTAGCTCGTTGGATGTTTTTCGAGCTCAAGCTCAATCCTTAAAAGAGTATGACGAGCCGAGCTCGAACCTAGTGAAGCTCGGGCCCGGCTCGACTCGTTTACACCCCTATTAAAAATATACAAATCCCATAATTTATTCAAGTTTATTCATAAAAATTACTTAGTGCTCTCCTAATTAATGTTGAAATATATTAAATTGTTGAAAATTCCCTCCTGAATATTATTTCCCCCCAAATCCCAAAATTTCTAACCCTATTTCCACAATTCACAATTCACACCATTTCCGTGTCATTTTCCACATCCAACGGGTGGTTAGTATAATTTTTAAGAAATGCGAGTTTTATGTTTTTAATACTTGTTTGAAATGAATAACAATTGTTTTATTTTCAGATAAATATTACGTTGTTGATGCTGGATACCCAAATACTAAAGGATATCTTGCTCCATATAAAGGTACGAACATTCGTTATCACCTACCGGATTTTCAACGTGGACAGACTAGTGCTATGCGAGCTCCTCGCGAACCGAAAGAGACGTTTAACTATTATCACTCATCATTACGAAATATTATTGAGCGAACTTTTGGAGTGTGGAAAGCTAGGTGGGCGTTATTGAAAGATATGCATGTTAATTACAAGTACAAGAACCAAGTGAGTATTGTGATAGCATCGATGGCAATCCATAATTTTATTAGAAAGGCCGGTAGGTTTGATGAAGCATTTAACATAGCTCAAGAAGAATCATATAATCCCACAGAAGGTCATACTAGTAATGAAGTTCATGAAGAAGGTCCATGTACACGTCGTACAAATAATGACGACATGCATATGGCAGCGATACAAGATATTATTGCACAAGATATAATGGAATTGCGGCGTTGAATGTACGATGACATTATTTGGTATTTTTAGTGGAGTATTTGTTGTTTGTATGAACCTAAAACTAATATCGTCTAATTAAGAAATTATAAAATTTGTAAAAGAAATTTTCACTATATATTTTCTAATTTTATTTGTTTGTTTAAAGTTGATTTTTGAAAAAAAAATGTTAAGCATATATGATTTTGCATGTAAAAGTAGTAAATATATAAGAAATGTCCTTTTTAGTCATTTTACAATAATAAGCAAAGCCAAACACTTTTTAAAAAACAACTTATTGACTTATTGACTTTTCCTACCACAAAAGCTAATCCAAACACTTTTTCAGAAACTCCTTTTCAAAAAGCCATAAGTCAATAAGCACTTTTGGCCAAAAGCACTTTTGCATCTCCAAACTCAATCCCAAACACCCTCTAAATCAATTGACTTCTAAATCAACCGTCTTCAATCATCTAAACTTCTGCCATAGGACACTCAAGTGTCATTGATATTCCATCATCATCTACCTAGTCGGTTCTTACTTTTCCTATCTCGCACCTGCTTCAGTTTTATCTTTTTATTATTCTGCAAATAGCCAGGTATTATCGTATTAATCGAGTATATGACAACCTTTATACATTAAGGACTGGTCGAATTTGTATAATTTTATCAAAGTGAAAATCGAGTAGTCATCGGGGATATTAGAATTAGGGCTGGTTGTCAACAGACGGCACCAACATGGATAGCCGTACAACCTGAAGCTATTCAATTTTAAGATGTGTTTACTTTCAATAGGATTATGCCATCTAGTTCTGCACATTTTTTCGCTATAGACTATTTTCGTGTTATGCTATTAGTTCTGCAACTTTACAACTAACTCCTTTTGTGATTTGATATTGTTTGTTTGTCGGCTTGGTCTGCATATTCTTTTCGCTATAGAGTTTTAATCGCTTGACCCGTGTAACCCATTGTGACAGGTCAAATGTTGGAGCCTACATGTACTTCATACAAAATAAACCTCTCTGTTGTTTTTAAAACAAATCAAGAAAGTTTAGTTTTTTTATTAGTTATGGAAGTCAAACTAAACAAGAGTGGACTAAGCTACATTTTGACTTCTGTGGTCAAATATCCAGTTCACTGCAAGCTACATACATGTCTTGATAATGATAAAATTTAATGTCAAAAGAATTTACTGCCATTATAATAATAATAATAGTAGTACTACTGGTCTACTAAATTTAGTTTGAATGTTAGAATGAAATTTGACTTTTAATGATTAAATGTTCTATTTTGAAAAGTCAAGAATGTATTAACTTTGACTAAACTTGGTGTTAACAATATTTTGATCTGACCATAATGGGTCGGAGACGCCGCGAGTGGGAATTGGGTGGTTATTCAGCAAGATCAGTTGTAGACGCTTGATTGTTCTGCTGAATGGGGTACTTTGTTCACAGCACTGCAGTAAATTTGGGTCAGACATCGTGCAGATGTGTGGTCGCGGTTCGTTGTTTTAAAAACATATCAAGAAAGTTTAGTTTTTTATTAGTCATGGAAGTCAAACTAAACAAAAGTGGTTTTTTTCCCGCAAAACTGCTTCTTAAGGTTTGATTGTAATGAAGCAGAAAGAGATATTATTATCTAGTCTTATGTGTTGCTAAAGTTGACTTTGAATAGACCCAATGTCACACAACATCAATAAAAATGAAAGTTTACAAACAGAAGGGAATGCTTATGAGAAACTCAGACTACTGAATATACAAGAAAATGAAAGAAGACTAAGAGAGCTTGGAGTGAAAAAAGTTACCAAATCTTTAAAAAGTTTGGCAGAAAGTAAAAAAAAAGAAAAAAAAAGGACAACAAAACAAATGGATACTAATGACATAGACGTTGACTTTAATGATTAATCCTCGTGATACCACTGATGATAGTGAGGAAGATCACCAAGAAGTTGCTAGTGTGAATCAAGTATCGAAAAAGGTAATTAGATTATCATAAATTTATATATTTTCCTTATATACACTTGTAGTCTAATCAAAATAAAACTAATTATGGCAGCCCTGTCCACAATATATTCCATTAATGTCAATGAAAAACATTGCTAGTTTAGAGAAGCTACATTGAGTACATGCTCCAAATGTCTCTCAAAAGCTTCCATTGGGTTCAAATGCAACAAAAGTGAATCACCAACGAGCAACAGTTACCATGGGTCAACTAATATCAAGTCATAAGGGAGGAGCAAAGAGAAGAATGATTCTTGTTGATGATGATGAGGATGATGAGATTATTCAAGGTATACTTTTATTAATCTTAAAGTTTATTTAAATAAAATTATCTTTCATATTAATATACTCTCAATGGAAGTAGATAGTGTGTCAGATGATGAAAATGAAAGGGATATTCAAGGTACTTATGTTTAGTGATTTAATAAGTTTTTATTGCTATAATTTTTCGTATTGCTATTTAATGGTATTGTATTTACAAATGATTAGATGATGTTGATGAAGATGATCGGTATGAAGATATGGAAGATATGATGCATGCAAATAAGGAAAATGAGATACAAATGAACGATGACGACGATTTGGAAAATGACAACAATGTTGAAGATCAATTACAGGGCTTAGAGTTGGGAAAAGCAACAGGTTCAGTTTAACTACTTAAGTCATTCTTTTCTCTTGTTATTGATTAAATATATTTGTTATTGATTATATATAATTTCTATTGAACTTTAGTAATTCCTAAATCCAAGAGTAGAGGACCAACAATGTTGCATGTTGTGCACATGCGGAGTATCCATGAGCGTAAAGTCATTATATGTAATAAATATGGACAACCCGTTGGACCTGTCACAGCAGAGAAGGATGTAGTAGGAGAATTTTCACGATTTTTGGGTACGATAGCTCGTAATTACGATTATGCACCATTAACCCATACTTCATGGCACAAAGTGCCAAATAAAGATAGGATGTGGCAGTATGTACCGGTAAGGTTTTAAGTAATTTCATTTATTGATTTGACTTTTTAACTAAAATGTTGTTTTTTAAGGAAAAATATGATGTGCCTGATGCTGCTAGAACTTGGGTTCTAATGACTATTGGAAATGCTTATAAGGTACACAAATGCAGATTTAAGAAAAAACACTTCTATCAATACAAAGACAACAAAACAAGATGGAAGAACAGACCAAAAAACATTAAAGATGATGATTTCTCAAAATTGATGAGCTTATGGAATAACAAAAATGAGGCGGTAAATTTCTAAACTATTTAGCTATTTCTAGGATTTTTTTATTTAGAGTTGTTTCATGATGAACTTGATTAGCTGAAGGTATATATTAATGTGTTTAGAAACGTTGTTTGCGAGTCAAGGAGTCACGCATGTCACAAAAAACATGCATACAGCTGGTCCTAAAAGTTTTGCTAGGATTCGAGAGATGGTAATATGTCTTTTGCTTTTGTTTGTTACTTGTGCTTTTTATAGTTCCTTAAGTTTAATTATGTTATCATAAATACAGAAAAATGACGACCCGAATAAGGAGCCGCCTTCTTTAACCCAAATGTTTGAACGCACACGAAAAAGGACCAAGGGCCGCACATACGTTGATAACTATGATGACACGGCGCAAAAAAATTGTAAGCTATATTTCAATATCATTATTAACGCAAAAAGACTGAGCTGTATGTAAGTCCATTGTTGACATCAATTTTGACAACATTTTGACCCTAATTTTGAAGGCCATTTTGGCTGCATATTAAGCCCTCTTTTATAGCAACTTCAACACTATTTTGACCCAAATTATTTCACTATTTTGGCTGCGTTTTTAGAATATTTTTAATAGCAATTTGACCCATTTTGTAGCTGCCTGTTAGCCGCAAGTGAAATTTTTTGTTACATTCTTTTGACATCAATTAAACCCCATTTTAACAACATTTTGATTGTAATTCCTTTTATAGCATTTTGACATCTATCAAACCCCATTTTTAAGAACATTTTGACAACAGTTTTACCCTATTTGGTAGGGGTGTTCAGTTACAATATTTTCTTATTCTTTTGGGAATATTAATATTGAAGGATCGAATGAAGAAGTCCAAGCCAACAGAAGATGGAGGTGATTCGTTAGATCCTTTTACGACCATGATGAATGTAGATAGAGCTGGGTATCGTAGACTTTATGGTAGAGGTGTTTCCAACAAATTAATTAAAAATGTGGATGGTGGTGGCCTTCTTGATTCAGTTAAAAATAATGAGTTGTTTGAAAGGCAAAAGACAATTGAAGAGGATTATGAAAAGAAAAAAGCCGAGTTGCAAGCTATGCTAGAAGATCAACAAAAACAAAAGGTCGAGTTGGAAGATATGAAAAGAGATATCGTTAAGCAACATGAAATGCTAAGAAAGCTTGTGGATCAACTACCCATTGCTAGTCAGAGGTTACAAATATGAGGAGATTTTTATTAGTCTTGATGGTTGTAATGGATTGCTTTATGTTGACTTTATTGTTTTTTTCCCGTTTGGACCTATATGTTAAGCATTATAAGATTATTAATATTATTATGCCATTATTGTTTTAGCATAAGTGAGATCATATTGAATATGCTAGCAATTGTAGATCATCATGTAAACAATGATTCTATAAATTAATTAGGTTTTAAAAATGTGTAAAATGTTGCATATGAAAAATATTAAAAAGTAATGCAATAATAAAAGGTTGCATTTATCTACCAAAATAATAATAAAAGTTGCATTTTGTTGTAAAAAATGTGGCATTTATCTACTATAATAATAGTAAAAGTTGCATTTGAATATAGAAAATGTTGCGTTTGAGTGTAGAAAATGTTGCATTAGAGTATATAATAAGTTACATTTGAAAGTAAATAAAGGTTGCATTTGCATGTAAAAAAGTTGCATCTTAAAAATGTTGCATTTGATTATCATGTGCAACTTTTTAAAAAAAGTTGCATCATCTAACAAAAAATGTTGCATAAAGTCTAATGCAACTTCACCTAATGCAGCTTTCAATAAAAAAAAAGTTGCATAAATCCTAGTGCAACATTTTCAAGGCATAATGCAACATTTTATCGGGGTTGCATTAGGCTCATTTTGTTGTAGTGTAATGCTCTGATACCATATAAGAGAATGATCAACCACATTTTATTCATAATTCATACAAGATATATATATAATGAAGAAAAGACATAATCTAGCCTATAATTAATAGTAATAAAACACTTTGACTATGACCATGACTAGAACTTGGACTTTGACTATGACTTTGACATGGAAATACATATCCAAAATATATAATTATAACAATGAGAATTTGGTGCATCTCTAATAGATCTAAATATGAATTCAAAGGTTGAAGCTTCAAAGGTTGGTTCTTTGTTAGTTTATGGTTTCCATTCGTCCCATTTTACTAATTAGACCCTTTTATGCATATTTTAGTCATGTAAATGTCAGTTTCTTGGTTTTGCGGATTCATTTAGATGAAAAACATACGGAAATGAACAAACCAAAGCGTCTAAGGTTGTATTTATTAATGTTTACTTTTTAATATTAACATGGTTGTTATTTTATGTGGTATATTGTTTGTGTTTTATTGCAGTATAATGATGATAATAGTGTTGAGATTATTTGCTATAGTGCTATATTTAGTCCCCACAAATCTAATTTTCAATATAAATTTAGTGAAGAGGTAATATTAATACTTACTTCATCTTCTAGTAACTTGTGTATTAAATATTTTTAATTTTTTTAAGGGTCGAATGCATGAAACTAATAGGAAGATATCCAATAGACTTTCTGAATGAGAATAGAGTCAAGTTATTTATCTAGACAATTTTGATGAAAATGACAAAGAATACGCATTTTATGATACTTAAGATTTAAGCACTAAACTGAAACTCCATTTAAGATACCATGTGTGCCAATTCAGAAGCGCACTAGATTTCATGTGGTTTAACATTATATGTTTCTTTAAATGTTGTGTTATTTTTAGTATCATATTTTATTTTGTTCATTCTAGTAACTTTTCATTTAATTTAGTCAGTTATGATGTGATTTTTCTTCATTTTAATTATCATTTTGATTTTGCAAATCAACAACAAGAAAATAAAAACATATGTGTCTGCTGAAAATGTTAAAAATGGATTGGAAACAAGAATTTATTCTAGATTTTGATTATTAGAATAAATCTCATCTTTCAAAAGATGTAACAATCAAATATGAAGATATAAAAGAAATTCCAAGGACCGCTTTTAATGGCGAATGGTGGGCAGACAATTTAGATGAGATCATGTAAACTTGAAAGGTGTATGACTAAATTGATCTCATGATTCAAGTAGTTCACACTTGAGTTTTTAGTTTTCAACTTTTATGTTTATTAATACTTATTTTTCCTTTCGTATGTTACTTTATTTTATCAAATGTTTCTTGAAGTACTTTATAATTTAAATGTTAAATCTTGTTAGTTACTAGACATGTGTAATGTTTATGACGTATATCCACTGCAATGATGCGAAAACAAATATTATACGAATTTGAAATAAGTATCACAATGCAAAGTGTTGTTCCCGCCGCAACATGTGGATTTTCTACTAGTATTATTATAATTGAGTGTATACTATATTTTCTCATATCAGTTGAAAACAATTAGTGCCCCACGCTTGTGGTGGCATCCATGTAAAAAAAAATATAGCTGGGGGCAGTTTGATGTGAATGGGAGATGAGGTTTTACCGATTATTCAACTGTCGTGCCTTCGGGCGGGTGAACGTCGGGTTTCCATGCATATGGAAGAGCCAAGGGGCTGGCGGCGGTCGAGTAGTCGACCTTGGCCACAGCGCCCGATGTCGCGGTGGTTGGCACGTCATTCCTTGACGTTAAAAAAAGTTGGAAAGAATTATTAAACTTATACCCGCGCTTTGCAGTGGGGCGACCCGATTTTTAACAAATTTTAAATAAAAATTCAGACACAATGGTAAAATAATGCTAATAGCAGGAATCTGGTCGATATTGGTTAGGTTCATTACGGTATCGACACGATAGCAACACTTTATATAGCAATCGAAAGAGATAACCTAAAAATTAAAGTCTTCTTAAGCCTAAAAGGATGTCGACATGTGTTGTACATCGATCCAAATAAATGAATGCAAGTAACGATTTTGATACCGATACCGATGCTTTTGACGGCATAAGTTATGTTCGTCACGGTACTAATGTCGTATTAGCACTCACAATGGCTTGTGATAAAAAAATTCTATTGCAAAGGTATATTCAGAACTTTATAAAACATTATCTTATATATTAAAATACAGAATATAGTAAACGACGCTAATATATTTAATAAAAATTAAATATGAGGTAATTTTGAAGATCATCGGTCAAGAGGAGATGCTCAAAACCAGGGATATGTCAAGTTTTATGTTACAAACCTCCCGGACAAATGTAGTGGGAAGGAGGTTAGAGAGGTGTTCCAAGATTTTGGGGATATAATGGGGGTATACATTGCCAGGAAACGTGACAAAGATGGTTTAAAGTTCGGTTTTGTTTCATTAAAAAATGTGAACGATTACATGGAGTTAGAAAGAAGATAAACGAATATCAAGATGGGTGAATACAAACTCAGGATCAACATTGCTAGATTTACAAAGGAAGATGGAGTAGCAGTGGAAAAGGCTACGGAGACTCGACAACCGAAAAAGTTTTCGGACAAAGATTTCCCAATGATCTCGCAAGGTAAGGAAAAAGCAGTGGAGTATACAGGTGTTGGGACGTCGGCCAACACGTTCTTAAAACACATTGTTGGGGAAAAACTTTTACTTCCTGAGATGAAGAATTTTGTTATTCCGGACAAAGCATCCGCTTATGTTGACTTGCATGGTAGAGCCCTGATAGTCTGTATGGCGAGTTTTGACTCTCTTAGGAGAGTTGGTGATATTATCTCCGAGTTATGTCCGGCAGGTACGGTTCTCCAATACATGGGAGGTATGTATATACTTCTTACTTTTGACGATATTGCAGAGACTGGTGTATTCCAAAAGAAGGCCCTTGCTTTTCCAGAACATTTCGGTACGGTGGATGCTTGGGTTGGTCAATCCCTCCCTTATGAAAGGATAGATTGGTTAAGGATTCAAGGTACCCCCTTGCATCTCTTGAACAATGCTGTTCTAGATCAGATTGGGGCCGGATTCGGTAAACTGTTGAAGGCAGCCGAACACTCTGTTTTTGATTCAGGCCTTTCGTATGATTATGTCAGAGTGCTGTTAGCGGAAGGAAGAAGGGTCCAGGAAGAGGTTACTCTTATGTGGAAAGGAAGAAAATACATAGTCTGGGTAGCGGAGGAGTCCGGAGATTGGGTACCGTATTTTTTGTCGACTAGACAACATAACAATAAGCAGGGGGAAGACGACGAGATTCCGGTAGTCGTCGATGAGCCAAGTCCGATGAATTCAAATTCAAATCCCAATTTGGAAACTCCCAATCAAGAAATGGAAATGGTTAATGACATTAATGTAGTAAGAGAAGATGACGGTTTTATGGGAAGCATTCCCTTACATACCAATAATCAGTTGCCGGAAGTCCAAGAGGTTTTTAATGAGGGTCTTGATGGAGTCAAAGGTGATGGAAACGTTAATTTGTCTTCTCAGAATATTCCCCCTAATAATGTGTCTTTTAAAAGACTTTCGAGAAAAAAGGTGGGCCCAAAAAGTGTTCAGCCCAAATTACTTTCAGTAGATGAAAGGCCCAAGTCGTTCAAAAGACAAAGGCTTGATATCGACCCAAATGGATTGGACCCTTTTGGTCTTGATGTGCTTTTGGGTTTAAATAATTATGCAAAGGGATTGGGGAATGAAGTTTATTTACATGAGGTTTCTTCCAGCAAAGACAATCAGACAATAATGCCTGAGATGGATAAAGTGTTTATTTCTAACCCCACTCAAGATGGGTTGGACTCGAAGGATAACAACGAGGATGCTGAACCCGATATCCAAGGTGTTGAAGAACCAAAGGAGATGGATGTTGCTGACGAAGGGGTCGAGAATCTGCTGAATGTTGATGACGAAGTACAAGCTACAATTCAATTAGGAGTCAAGCTCGGGGCTCAATTAACCAGTTTTCAATCTATGGTACGAGATGCTATTGAAAAAGAAGGAGTACAACCAGGTAACAAATGAATTTTCTCTCCTTAAATGTGAGGGGAATTAGGAGTGTGGGGAAAGTGTCTTGGGTTAAAGGCTTGAAAGAAAGAAATGGGGTTAGTTTACTGTCGATTCAAGAATCTATGTTATCGGTTGGTCATGGTTTTGATTTTTCTTGCTTATGGGGAGATAGACGTGAGTCAGTGGACGTTCCTGCTGTGGGGAAATCGGGGGGTTTGGCTTGTGTGTGGAATCCTAAAAAGTTCAAGATGGAGGATTCGGTGTTGAACAATCGTTGTATCATGGTTTCGGGATCTCTTGTGGAAGATGGGTCTGTGGTTAATATTCTGAATTTTTATGCTCCCCAAAAGTCAGAGAAAAAAAAGATGCTGTGGGCGAATATTTTGCAGGTCATGGGTGGACGACAAGGGTTTTGGGTTCTAATGGGAGACTTTAATGCTGTCCATTTCCCTGAGGAGCGTCTTAATTCTATTTTTAACCCGGAATGTGCAGCTGACTTTAATAGTTTTCTGGATGATGCGGGCCTTAAATAATATATTATGAGAGGAAATAAATTCACTTTTCTTGCAAGGAAGGGTGGGGGGTTTAAACTAAGCAAAATTGATCGTTTTTTTGTCTATGATAGTTTTTTCAACAGATGGCCGCTTGCATGCTTACGAGCCCTTCCTAGAGATCTTTCGGATCACTGCCCTTTACTTTTGTCTTTGAAAGATTCTAACTTTGGGGCTAAACCTTTCAAATGGTTTAACTCCTGGTTAGATAGGTCGGATTGTAAAGATGTTGTGGTACATATTCTTGCTAGTTGCCCAGTGGATGGTGTGCCTGATATGAGGATTGCTAATAAGTTCAAGTTGATGCGTGAAGGTCTTAAAAAGTGGTGGAAAGGGTGGCAGATAAAGAAGGAGAGGAAGAGAAAAGTATGAAAGAGGAAATCGTAGGGTTGGAAAGAATTTTGGAGGATCGTGATCTAGAAGAAGATGAATTGTGGATTTGTGAACAATGTAAAGTTGGGCTACTTATGTCAGAATATGGATTTAAAACAAAAATCTAGACTTAAATGGGCTACTTATGGAGACGAAAATTCGGCTTATTATCATAAATTTATAAATGGGAGAAAGGCCATAAATTCCATTCCGGGTTTGATTGTGGATGGTGAGTGGATTTCGAAGCCGGCGATGTTAAAAAGAGAAATATTGAGGCATTTTAGAGATCAATTCTCAGACTCTATAAAAGTTCGACCAATGTTGAGGTGTGATTCTGTTAAAAAGGTTCCGAGCGATTTAAGGGAGGATTTGGTTAAACCTTTTTCAAAGTAGGAGGTTAAGGCGGCGGTTTTTGATTGTGGTTTCGACAGAGCCCCCGGGCCGGATGGTATCAACTTTCGCTTTGTCAAGCACTTTTTGGAGTTCTTAGAAGACGATTTTTATGATTTATTGACCAATTTTCATGAGTCGGGGAAGATTAATAGGGGTTGCTCGTCTTCGTTTATTACTTTAATTTCGAAGACCAAGGTTCCGGTTGGTCTAGGGGATTATAGACCGATTACACTAGTTGGTATTATCAGTAAAGTGATCTCCAAAGTAATGGCTTTGAGGATTAAAAAGGTTATGGGCTTCATTATTTCCGAGCCTCAGCCGGCCTTTTTGAGTGATAGATATATTCTGGACAGTCCCCTTATGATCAATGAAATAAATTCTTGGTTGAAGAAAAAGAGGGTAAAGGCGTTCTTTTTTAAGATTGATTTTTCTAAAGCCTATGATAATGTGAATTGGGGCTTTCTTTTGAATATGTTGGATCAAATGGGTTTCCCTTAAAGATGGCGTATGTGGATTAAGGGCATTCTTGAATCGGCTAGATCGTTGGTCCTAGTTAATGGCGCTCCTACTTTCGAGTTTCAATGTGATAAAGGGCTTCGTCAAGATGACCCATCATCTCCTTTTTTGTTCCTTGTTGTTATGTAGGCATTTACGTGCATTGTTAATAAAGCGTACGAAGAAGGTGAGTTTGGGGGTATTAACTTTCATAATGCGGGTCTTCGTATCTCGCATATTTTATACGCGGACGATGCTATAATTATGGGGGAGTGGTAACAAGAAAATATTGCACGAATAGCCCACATTCTTTGTATTTTTCATCTAGTTTCGGGCTTGAAAATAAATTTAGATAAATCTCAATTATTTGGCATTGGGGTTGAAGACGAGGAGGTAGAGAACATGGCACAAGTTTTGGGCTGCAGAATTGGTTCTTTCCCCTTCGATTACCTTGGAGTTAAAGTGGGCGCAAATATGAAAAGAGCTCATCATTGGGCTCCGGTTGTTAATACGGTCCAGCATCGCTTAGCATCTTTCAAGGCAAAAAATTTATCGATGGCTGGTAGATTAGTTCTCATAAAATCTGTTCTGGCTAGCCTTCCGATTTATTTTCTATCTATTTTCAAAGCGCCAAAGTCTATTATTAACAAACTGGAGGGGTTTATGAAAAATTTTCTCTGGGCCGGTGTTTCGAATGTGAGAAAGTTGCATTGGGTTTCTTGGGATATAGTCTCTACGACAAGATTAGATGGGGGTTTGGGGATTTCTAAGATGACCAACGTTAATGCGGGCCTTTTAGTGAAGTGGGCGTGGAGGTTTTATAACATGAAAGACTCTCTTTGCCAAAGGTTGATTGAAGCTATTCATGGTGGGAGGGGTAGGTGGTCTTTCCTTCCAGATTCGAAGATGTATAGAGGCTGTTGGCATAATATTATGTTAGCTCTGACCAAGCTAAAGCTGCAACATAAAACTATTCATAGTTGTATCAAAGTGAAGATTGGAAATGGGTCGGTTATTAGATTTTGGTTGGACCATTGGTACGGTAAATCCTTGCTTAAGAATAGATGGTCGTGCCTGTATAAACTTGAAAAAAATAAGGGCTACAGGATCAGAGAAAGATTATTGTGTTTTGAAGAGGGTGTAGTGTTCGATCACCAATGGAAAAGAGGTCCTAACACTGTGGGTGAGATATCTGAAATGCAGGAATTGATCGAAATAGTGGGCAAATTTCAGAACCAATAATGACTCCTGTACTTGGGAAGTTAGGAATAAGGAAGACTTTTCGGTTTCGTCAGTAAAGAAATGGATGCGTCTAGGCCGTGATGTCAAAAGGATTCAGGTTATGAAATGGAAAAATGGGTGCCTGCCAAAGTGAAACTATGTATATGGAGGGCTGAGATGAACAAGCTGCCCTCTAGGGATGCGTTAATTCGGAGAGGTATTGGCGTTCCAGATGCCTCTTGTTTGTTTTGTGCTGAGAATGATGAATCTGTCCAGCATATCTTTACATAGTGTTGGTTTGCTATGGCCATTTGGGCCGGAGTTGGTTCGTGGTGCAAGATAGGTCCGATTTTTGCTTTTGATGTCATGGATCTGTTATCCTTTGTTGATCATAGGGCTGGTTGGGAGAGAGGGAAATCGATTCTGAATGGCATTATTTTGATCTCTTGTTGGGCTATTTGTCAAGCGAGGAAGCGTAAGATGTTCGACGACAAAGAGCCGAAGGTGCAGGAAGTGTTAGCTTCTATCAAGTCTTTATCTTTTTTGTGGTTTAGGAGTCGGTCGTTGTATTCGTCTCCTCAATGGAAAGATTGGGCTAAGTATCCCTTGTATTTGTTATAATTGTTTTTGGCGGCATTCCTCACTTTGAGATTGCGCCTGTTTGAATGAAAGTCGCATTTAAAAAAAACATATATAAAAGCTAATAATTTATAAGTTTGTATAACCCTTAACGAGATATTCACATAGAATGATAGAGATGGGATAGTGTCTAAACTAATTAGATTGGATATGATATGGATTATTGATGACGTGGGTCCTAAAACGACCACGTTTAGTCCCTTGTCAAAAATAAAGTAACGTAAAGTGTTAGGGTTTGCCTGACTTAATGGAGCTGAACAACTAATATATGGCAGCATAGCTGCCATACGGTAACTATGCAGCAGAAAGTGAACTGTAAAACTTATTGGAAACATAAAAAGGTATTTTGGCTTCTTACTATGGTCAAGACAAAACCATCACATAGCTCCAAGCAAGACCTTAGGAATAGTAAAAGCTGAAAACATACCAAATGGGCTATGTCTCACTGCAGGGAGCATATAGAGAGTCAATCTTTACCAGGTATAGTAGGATGGCTACCATAAAGGAGCTCCTGGGCAGAATTCCACTGCCTATATAAGGAGACCCTTGGGTTGTCATTCTACACATTCACTCCACACTTCTTCTCTTTACTCTTACACTCTCTAATTCATTATTTCCCAACTCCAATCGAATATATACTTATTCTCACGCCGGAGTCCAAACGCAGGAGACCCCCTCCTACGTTAAGGCTAACGGTGTCTGTTACCTTGTGCGGGTCCCTTCCAGGAGCTCCATGACCCTCTAAATCTAACACACACATAACCAATAACATTTCTCAACCTAATCCCGGTCATTTTCCTTGTTGTAGCAACAAGTGGTGCCCACCGTGGGGCTGTCGCTACTTTGAACAAATCTGTTGGAAGTTTCTACAGTCCCGTTTGTTCCTAAGTAACCATTTTTTGTGATGACCGGTGGAGATAACCACCCAAACGAGGGTCCCTCGGAAACTCCGGCCAGCAGTCACACTTTAAGTGACGTCACTCGCTGAGAAACACCTGGAACGGATGGACCACACGTCGAACCGTCTCTGGGGGACATGCCTGACTTCCGGACTCCACAGTACTCATGAGCTTTTAACTCGTCCCCTGGAGATAATGTGCTATTACCCATAGAACGTATGGATATCATCCTAGAGGGAGTACGAAGAAATTTCTTGCAACTCCGAGACCTCCTGAATGGCTATGTACGGGAGGAAAGGTCCCGAGGCGTAAGAGTCAGGTTGTCTTACGACGAAGAACCAACTGTTACCCTCTCACTTGGACCTCCAGTAGTCGGAACTATTACCTCGCCGGTCACCAAACGACTCAACATAAATCCTCACCCTTACCTGAACGATCAGGGAGGAATCATTTCCGATGTAGTCCCTAGCCATTCCGTACTCACCCTCGGGGCCCAAGAGTATACGGTAGAAGAATTGTTGGAAGCTACGCAGGCTCTTCAACCTGCTTCAACACCCCTCTCCTATGGGGAAGCTTTGAGATCTTTTCCCTTGGCCAGAAGTGCAGTCGCCACTTTCCTAATGGGAGTCAGTTGTCCTGTTGGGGGACCTGTCTTCTCTACGGGAATGGTGTACCCAAGCTATCTACACAGGCAGTACTCACCTTACATGCCGCCGTACTTCCCCGGTTGGCCTGGAGGTCATCCATGGCAGGTTCCACCTCCACTAAACCAAGTAACAGGAACGTCCCTTCCTGAGAAGCTAGGTCCGGGAACCTCCCAACCTCCTGTCATCCCCTATGTGACAGAGCCAAGAGTAGAAGCTACCCTTTCGGAGCCTTTTCGTCCCAAATCCCTTGAATATTTTGCTGAACACATAGCCCATTTTGACTTCCCCAACAAGATCAAGATGCCGGCTAATGTAAAAACGTACGATGTGACTGAAGACCCAGATGACCACCTGAATTTCTTCTCTGGTGCAGTAACTGTAGAAAAATGGAACAATGCTGAGTGTTGCCACATGTTCATGCAAACTCTAGTAGGACCAGCTCGCCTATGGTTCTGTAGCCTCCCTCCTCAGAGCATTACGTCTTTCGATGACTTGAGGAGAAGTTTCACGTCAAACTTCAACCCCCTGAGAAAATGTACCAAAGATGTTGCAATCCTGCACCAGATCCAGCCGGGGGAACATGAGGATCTTCGAACCTTCATCAAAAGATACAAAAGGGAAGGTTTGCAATACAGTGGATCCACAGAGAAAATTAGAGTGTTAGGCTTCATGGGTGCCATTCGGCCCAAGAAGCTTTTAAGGAGATTTCGTGAAGATGTTCCTCAAACCATGGTGGAAGCCTTTGAAAGAGCAGAAGCCTACCTCAGGGGAGAGGAAGCTCTAACTAGGCAAGACTCCAAGAAACGGGGTAGGGGAAGCTGGAGAGACAGCTCGTCCAGCTCTCGAAGACCTGGTTTGCAGCCTTATAATGAAAGACGATCCGGCAGGTCATTTGAGCCCCGAAGGAATAAGGAATGAAGGTCTCCCAGACCAGGGAGGTACCATGATAAATAGAAACAAGTATTTACCCTCCTTACCAAGACACCTCAAGAAATACTCTCAACTGAGGAGGTCAAGTACTCCTTCCGCCCTCCAAAACCTTTATCAAAGCCAGCTAACAAGAGGGACGCTAGTAAATACTGTGCCTTCCACAATGATACAGGGCACCACACTAACGATTGCTACCATCTAAAAAAGAGGATAGAGGAGGCTGTGAAGTCCGGTGAGCTGGCTCACCTAATCAAGGACATCAAGGGAAGGAAGGATGACGGAAAAAGAGATAAGGAGGTCAACATGATCAGGCAGGAAGGGAGTCAACAGACCAAAAGGCCTCGTACCGAGCCTTGAAACAAACAATACATCTGTCTCCCCCTGCCCCAGACGAGTTGATTGTCACCCTGGTGATAGTAGAAGCAGAATTGGATGGTTTCCTAGTGGATAGGGTGTACATGGACTGTGGTACCTCATCGGAGGTGATGTACGAACGATGCTTCGAATCATTGAGTCCAGAAATCAAGGCCAAACTCAAACCATCTGACGCTTCCATGGTAGGTTTCTCTAGGGAACGTGTACATCCCTTGGGGAAGCTTACCTTGAGCGTCTGCTTCAGAGATGGAGACTTGGCGAGAACAGAAGAACTGACATTCTCAGTAATCAGGTACCCATCCAATTACCACGTCCTCATCGGGAGGATGGGCATCGCTACTTTTGGTGTCGTAGTCTCAACAACACATTGCCTAATGAAGCTTCCCACTCCCAACGGAATTGCCACACTCAAACCCTCAGCTGAAGCCTTGCTTATAGTCACTGTAGAAGAAGCCAACGACCTCAGGAAGGTTGAAACATCAACCTATGATCCTGTCCGAGAAATCAGCATAAATCCTGCCTACCTGGAGCAGACCATTAAAGTTAACAACCAGCTCCCTAAGGAGATCATGACTAAACTAACTAATCTTTTGTAGGAAAGTAAAGACATGTTTGCTTGGTGCTCAGGAGATATGACTGGAGTCCCAAGAAGCCTTGCTGAGCATGCATTAAACATAGCTCCCTCCTACAAGCCAGTCGTCCAGAAGAAGAGAAGCTTGGCCCCGGTTAGGAGCCAGGCGGCTTGTCAAGAGGTCTCAAAGTTAGTAGAAGCTGGCATCCTAAGGGAGGTCCAATACCATTCTTGGGTTTCCAACCCAGTTATGGTGGCAAAGCAAGATGGAACTTGGAGGATGTGTGTGGATTTCAAGGACCTTAACAAGGTCTGCCCTAAAGACTGCTACCCCCTGCCCGAAATTGATTGGAAGGTAGATTCCCTCACAGGTTTTCAATACAAGTGCTTCTTGGACGCCTACAAGGGATATCATCACATACAAATGAAAAAGATGCCCTTTGGATTGAAATATGCAGGGGCAACTTACCAACGTCTGGTAGATCAAGCCTTCTCAAAACAGATTGGGAAAAATATGGAAGCCTACGTAGACGACTTGGTCATCAAGAGCAAGTCTGGGGAATCCATGATCCAAGACATCCAAGAAACCTTCGATAACCTCTGAGGAATAAACATGAAGCTCAATCCAGTAAAATGTTCATTTGGGTTCGAGGAGGGTAAGTTCCTTGGCCATATAGTGGGGAAACAAAGTATCAAGGCTAATCCAAGCAAGATCCAGGCTGTCCTAGACATGAAGTCGCCTGTCACAAAGAAGGAAGTGCAGAGCCTCAACGGTAAAATTGCTGCTCTGAAACGTTTCTTGCCCAAGTCCGTGGAAAAATCCTTACCTTTCTTTAAACACTCAAAAACTGTGTTGATAAGAAGGATTTTCGTTGGACGGTAGAGGAAGAAGCTGTCTTCTTTGAGCTTAAAAAACAAATAGCTTCCTTGCCAGAAATGGCCGCACCTGAAAAGGGGGAAGTAATAACAATTTACTTGTCTGTAGGATCAGAAGCAGTAAGCTCAGTCCTCCTGGTTGACCAAGAGATAGAGCGAATTCCTATCTACTTTGTCAGCCGGGCCCTTAAAGATGCTGAAATCAACTATGCTCCCATAGAGAAGCTAGTGCTAGCCCTTGTGCACACTACCAAGGGCAAGTATTTGCTGACTTCCTCACTGAGTTACCCATCCAACAGAGGAAGAAGAGATGAATGAGGTCGAGGAAGAACGACCAGACCTCAAAGGGAAATGGTGTCTCTTTACTGATGGAGCCTCGTTCCGGGGCTGGTCTTGTCATCAGGGACCCCCATGGAACTGAATACACTTATGCGCACCATCTCAACTTTCCCTGCACCGACAACGTTGCTAAATACGAGGCCTTGCTGGCCGGCTTAAGACTGGCAAAAAGTATGAAGATTCGAGAACTAAGGGTGTTCGTTGATTCCAACCTGGCGGTCAAACAAGTAAATGGAGGGTACACGGCTAAGGAGCCTTCGATGATCAAGTACAAAGATAAGGTGAAAGAGCTCATCAAGGAGTTCGAGACTTTCACACTTGAGCAGGTATCAAGGACAAAAAATATGCAGGCTGATGCCTTGAGCAAAATGGCTTCCCTAACGTTTGCTCACCTAACTATGAAGGTCCTGGTTGAGGTGCTCCGAGAACCATCCATTGACGACAAAGAAGTGCAAGCTGTTGTCATAGAGACAGAATCCACATGGATGACTCCCATTCTGTCCTACCTTAAGGAAGGGAAGCTGTCAGATGATGAGAAAGAAGCAAAGAGGTTGGTCATCAATGCAAGGCAATACGTGATTGAAGATGATAAGCTCTACAAGAAGGCCTATTTGGCACCCCTACTCAGGTGTGTAGGCCCCAATCAAAGCAATTATCTCATCAGGGAGATACATGAAGGGATTTGTGGCATGCATGCCTGACCTCGTGCTGTTGTGTCAAAGTTAATGAATCTTGGCTATTATTGGCCAACTATGCACAAAGATGCATTCGAGGCAATTCGCAAATGTGAAGCATGCCAACTTCAAACATCGGTGAAGACCAACCTAAAGCATGATCTTGTACCCATCATCTCTGCCTGGCCCTTCTATAAGTGGGGGATGGACATAGTGGGTCCCTTCCCACAAGCCCCGGGAAAGATGAAGTTCCTTCTCATAGCCGTCGATGATTTCACCAATGGCCAGAGGTCAGGCTATTGGCTACCATATCTGGGAAGCATGTAATGAACTTCGTGTGGGAACAAGTAATTTGCAGGTATGGGCCACCAGGAGAGATCGTCACGGACAACGGAAAACAATTCGCCCACAAGCCATTCAGCAGCTGGTGCTCCGAGCTAGGCATCAACCAAGTATTCAGCTCAGTAGCTTACCCCTAGTCCAATGGGCAGGTTGAACGCATGAATAGAAGCATTGTCGAAGGAATCAAAACAAGGCTGGGAAGACATGGCAAGAAATGGGTCGATGAGCTCCCAAGTGTGTTATGGGCAATACGAACCATGGAAAAGACTAGCCACCAAAGGACGCCCAACAGCCTTGTCTTTGGATGCGAAGCAGTCATACCTGCAGAAATTGGGGTAAGCTCAAGGAGAAGTGTTTGCAAAAACTCACAACACAATGACGAGGAGGTACTACTCAACCTGGACCTCCTGGAAGAAACAAGGGACCACGCCTTCATTAGGGAAGCTAGATAAAAAAAAGAAGCTGGAAGCCTACTACAACACAGGGGTTCGAAAGGAGCTCTTCAGACCAGGGGATCTTGTGTTAAGGTGCAATGAAGCCAGCAAACAGCAAAGTGTGGGTAAGCTAGGTTCCCGATGGGAGGGCCCCTATGTCATCAAGGAGGCTCACAAAGGGGGATCCTACAAGCTAGCTGACCCAACGGAAAGATGGTCCCAAGACATTGAAGTGACAAGCACTTGAAACGATTTTATGTTTAATTGGTTGTAATGCCACTATGTACTCCAAACGTCAGGACTAATGAAAAGAACTTTGTTTTAAGAACGATTTACTTGTCACTTATCTTATCAAAGGGTGAGCCCCTCCTAACAAGGCTCCATGGGATCCGGCGCTATACCTACCCATGAAACGGGGATGAGCTCCCAGGCCACAACCGCTCAACAGGAAACAAGGATAGTAACCTTCTTGTGTATAGGGTGTGTTCCTAATACAATCCATAACTCCATGGGACAATTCCTAAAGGGAAAACCTAAACCCATGAAAGAGGGTGAGCTCCTCACACCAAGACAGCTCATACATGTTCACATAAAAATGTAAAAAACAAACATTTAATATAACAACCGTTGAATAAGGTTCCTAATAAACAAACAAGTTGATAAGGTAAGTATTGCATCGGCTTCCTGGCTATGTAACTTGGGTTGGATGACTGCATCATTCAACTCTAAGTGAAAGGTTAAGGACATTGCAAACACGACACATGACAAGTAACACACTCAAAATAACCAAGCATTAAACATAAAAAAGCATCACCCCTAGAGGGGGAGCATTTCCATTAAAAGTCTTAAAAAGCCCCTAGGGCTAACAACTGAGAGTTCATTACAAAAGACAATATAAACACAACTAAATCAGGGGGTAGTAGAGTCTTCAACTTCATTAGTGGCATCACTGGTGGAAGCTAGTTTCTTGTTACCAACGTCTTCATAAAGGCCATCAGTGTCCAGGCCAACAAATGGATCATCTTCAGCAGAGGGAGGGGTAGAATCAACCTCAAAGGCTTGAAGTGGGGTGGGACTCTCAAATACCTGCTCCAAGTGTGGAACCCCGGACGTACCAGCAGGTTTAAAACGTTTCGAACTACCTTCCCCACCACTGCCTCCCTCAAGTATGATCTTGAGAGGCCTCTTGGACACATAAGACTCGAAGACCTCGTTGGCCATTTCCTTCTTCAAACCCTCTGGCTCCAAGCCTTGCTGGAAGCTAAGAGGCTGCTGAGAAGCCTTGGTGATGGCAGAAATGTAAGGATAAGTGGAGAGCTCCATCGCCTTCACTGCATCAACAAATTCAGTCCCGAAAGAAGGCTTAAAGGATGGAAGATCCTCGGGCTTCTGACCCTCCTCTACCGCCTTGAAGACAACCTGGATTCCCCCATGACGGCCAAAGGCTATAGCCTTGGCATAGATATCAGCAAGAGGAGCGTTAAACTCCTGGGAATGCAAAAGGTTGCTGACAAAGCGTACCACACCTTTAGAAATCAACAACTCCTTCTCCTTAGTCAGACGATCAACCTGATCCCGAAGCTCCACACCAACCTTTTCTATCCCCACTTGTTCCTACCTAACAGCTTCACGATCCCGGGCCAACCACTGCCTCTCCTCAGCAACCTTCTCTTTCTCCTAATTCAACCCTTTAAACATCTTATCAAACTTCTCTTCCTCCAACCCAAGTTGAGTTCTGGACATAGCCAACTCATGCACCAACACCTTCTCTCTAGCAACATGATGTGCCAACTCCTCCTTCACATTCACCAGCTCAGCTTCATGCTCCTCATAGAAAGTCTCAACCTGTTCCCGGCGAAACATCAACTCGCCCCATCTGGCCATCCCATCCGGGAACAAAGACAAGAACTGCCCAAAGTGATAATACATCTTTTTCATGACATCGCGGTCCAACCACTCTTTGTGTACTGCCCTTTCAGCATCAGGAATGTAGTTATCGATCAAATCACGACAAACGGAAGCTTTCTTCAGAACATCACTACTCTTCACATCCCACTTCGGCACAAAAATCCCCTCACCATGACACTCTTGTGCAGATGGGTCACCAATAACATCGGCAACCGCCTTAGAACTCTCACCTCCCTCACCCTGCAATAACAAAAGATCCTGATTCCCACCCTCAACTACAACATCCTTTTGGCTTCTTAAACAGAACATCATCCTTCTTGGGAGAGGACATAGTAAGTTTACCTTTCCCTAAGGCAGGTGGATAACCTATAGCAAAGACTATTATTGAGGAATCTTCATCCACATCCTCAAGAACCAAGGGAATGGGAGTTGTGTTCCCTTGAGAGGAAGAAGCAGTCTGCAGTCGCTTGTTGGAGCGACGAACAATGACTGCCTTCTTCCCAGAAGGCCCTGCAACAGTCGAGGTGGATGAAATAATTCTAGTATACTCCCCTTGAAAACAAACATGCTCGGTCCTCACTACTACGTTTTCCCTTCACTCGAAGCATGAACGTTGAACTTAACATCAAAAATGTCATCCAACACAAGAAAATCCAGGGTACTCATCTCTGTAAAAAGAAAAGAAAGTCGGAAAAGAAACAAGCAAGGAAGGATGGATGGGTAGGGGAAGCAAGTCACAACAACACATACCCTCCCCACCATGATATATCACCGGTTCGGTCTCCAGATCATCCCAATTAGTACTCAAACCCGTAATGACTAAGAAATCCTCAGGGAAAGTGCGGAGTCGAGTGGAAAAGGCACGAAGTTTTTCCAACCATTCCTGATCAAGGGTGTTAGGATCAGGCTCCTTATCATTCAGGGGAGCTTCAGAAGATCTCCTAGGAGCTTTGAAAGGCAGGAAATCAGAGTTAAGAAAGAAGAACTTGTCTTTCCAAGTAGAGACAAGCCCTATGACACTGGAAATTAGGGCTGGTTCACATTGGGTCTTTTAAATGGTAAACCAGTTCCCATTCTTGGCTAGCCTGAAAAAGCGACGGTACATGGCCAAAGGAGGCTCATATCCAAGGCAGCGACACACAATCTCGAAGTGTAAAATTCGAGCAACGCCGGAGGGACATAACTGGTCAAGAGAGAGTTGGTGATACTCAAGGATATTAAGAAAGAACTTAGGAAAAGGGTACTGAAGGTTACTCTGATCGAACTAACGGGTGTACACGACTATTTTTCCTACCGGAACAGTAGTCACCAGACTTCTCCCATTCGAAACAACCCCCTCGAATGACAGGGGAATACCAATCTCGGTGCAAAACCGTTCAGCATCGGGTTTGGATAAACGAGTGAACTGGGAGGAAAGATCATTTTTAGACATAATGAAAGCAAGTATGAGGATGAAGGAAGTTACTTACCAAATATAAAGGAGGAAAATGGAACGCCGGCGAGAGAAGATCGTGGGAGAGAGAGAAAGGTTTTTATCAAAGAGGGAAGAAAATGAGAGATTAGTGAAAAGTTGCAAGTTTTATAGGAATTTAAAATTTGAATTAATGGCTAAGCACGGTTACCGAGGGAGTAACCGCCTCACAGCTGTCCCACTTGCATGATGTCAGCCTAGGCACCCATCAAATCAAGGGTAGTCTGCAGCAAGCTGATGGGAAATGAAGCTGCTCCTGATAAAACAATTATGACCATTTATATTGTTTAAAAAGAGGTCACGATTAGAAGCAAAAGGTCAGACACTTAGATTAAATTGGTGAGGACAAATGATAAGCACCATGCTCCCAGGAGGGAGCCTGGAATTTAATACGCTCCTCGATACCAAAGTAAGAATGGCTAACATTGTCACCAAGGAGCCGGATAATTTACATGTCACAAGCACTTATAACTTCTTTACAAATGCTTATGACTGGGGGGCTGATGACGTGGGTCCTAAAATGACCACGTTTAGTCCCTTATCAAAAATAAAGTAACGTAAAGTTTTAAGGCTTGCCTGACTTAATGGAGCTGAACAACTAATATAAGGCAGCGTAGCTGCCATACGGTAACTATGCAACAGAAAGTGAACAGTAAAACTTATTGGAAACATAAAAAGGTATTTTGGCTTCTTACTATGGTCAAGACAAAACCATCACACAACTCCAAGCAAGACCTTGGGAATAGTAAAAGCTAAAAACATACCAAATGGGCTAAGTCTCACTGCAGGGAGCATATAGAGAGTCAATCTTTACCAGGTATAGTAGGAGGGCTACCATAAGGGAGCTCTTGGGTAGAATTCCACTGCCTATATAAGGAGACCCTTGGGTTGTCATTCTACACATTCACTCCACACTTCTTCTCTTTACTATTACACTCTCTAATTCATTATTTCCCAACTCCAATCGAATATATACTTATTCTCACGCCAGAGTCCAAACGCAGGAGACCCCCTCCTGCGTTAAGGCTAACTGTGTCTGTTACCTTGTGCAGGTCCCTTCCAGGAGCTCCAGGACCCTCTAAATCTAACACACACATAACCAATAACATCTCTCAACCTAATCCCGGTCATTTTCCTTGTTGTAGCAACAATTATTAAGGCTCTGGCTATTCACATCCCACTTCTATTTCAACCCCCCCCCCCCCCCCCCAGCGCCTCGCTTTGGCCTAAGCGAGGCGCTTTGGGTCAAATTGTACGAGGTGGCAGGAGGTGGCAGAAAAAGTGGAATATTTTGATCCAAAGCGTCTCGCTTAGGTCAAACCGAGGCGCTTTGGATCAAAGTTTTAATTTGGGGTATTTTTTGGTGTTTTGAATTGGTTTTTTATTTTTTTTAAATTTTTTTAATATAATTATTTTGAAAAGATAAAAAAAATTGAAAACAAAGGTCTTAACTCTAACCAAACGTCTATATAGGCGTTTTCGATTTTCAAATGAATCAACGACTTAAACTTGACATCATCAACCACGTATAGTCAAAGATTTTAACAATAGTTTCAGTACTTCCGGGAAAAATACAACATTAATCTTCGTTATCCTTTATCATCTCTAATCATGAAGACCTTGATCTGTAATATTTTAAAATTATCATTTCTTGACATGCTTGGTAACAGCGAGGAACACTTTCTTCTTTTGTTCTACAATATTTTTGTTAGTTGTTAATGTTGTTATAGTTTTTTCTACTTTTAGAAAAAATAAAAACCAATTCGAATGCGGTATGCGCGTTAAATTTCATTAAATAAGTGAATGATCAAGGGATCCGCTTGGAGTCTAAAGCTTCGTGTGTCATCTCAAAGTATTCAATTCCGATAATCCACACCTTTCTCCTGAAGCAAAACCTCTCTAGGTTTACCATCACCAAACGGATTCACCTTAGGCCTCGGTTTGTCCACTCCAATTCCTAACATTAATTCCAATTCCAATTCCAATTCCAATTCCACCGGTGCAATCAGAATCTGAAGAGAAGTTATTATCATCATCATCCACAATGTTCTTACCTAGAGCTACCAACCATCCGGTTGAAGAAGAAGATGATGACAGATATCACTAACATAACTTGCACCGGCTTTAGATATGAGTTTGATTAGCTTAAATCTCTCTGGTCCATGGTATCCACTTTCAAAGGATCCATGACACGCGATAATCGCTACGGGTAGTGGATACCATGGATCAGAGAGATTCAAGCTAATCAAACGCATATCTCAAGTTGGTCCAACAACTGAATTTGACTCGCTTGCATTGGAATCTTGTACGAAATCATCTCATTGCTTATTCTCCATATCCATACCTTGTTTCAAGTATCTTGTAAAATTCATTTCGTCCTCAAGACTTCTAGGAGTCAACAAAGGTTGACTTTTTTGAGCATTAACCATGACTATATTACATTATTATTACTATTTAAATTATTATTATGTTTGCAACTTAGTTCCTTTGTTTTATTATTATAATAATTTATTATTATCAAGAATCGGAAATTAGTAAAACGATTTATGAAAGTATCAAGAATCGGGAATTAGTAAAATGATCGGATGTGACTTCTGAAAACCACAAACGATCAATTAAACATTACGAAACGCGTCAAACAGAGACCGGAAGTCCAGCATGTCGATTAGACATGCAAAAATCGTGTTTTGAAAAAATATGGGTATCGACTGTATATTCGGCGCACCACGTATAATGATTCATGAAAGTTGAACAAACTCGGATGTTTCAACCAAAACGCACAAACGAGCAATAAACGACCCGTAACGCCTCAAACAAATTTTGTTTTATTGGGAACAACTAAAAACATTTTAAAATGAATTAAAATAAATTAATTTTTTTTAAAAAAAAGGCCAAAGCTCGTCGCTTTGGCCAAAGCTAGGCGCCTGTGGTCTAATCAAGCTTAGCAGGCGCCTAGATTTGGCCAAAGCTAGGCGCTTTGGCCTTTTTTTTTAAAAAAAAATTAACTTCTTTTAATTCATTTTAAATACTTGTTATTGATTAAAAATTAATTTTAATTCATTTTAAAATGTTTTTAGTTGTTCCCAATACAACAAAATTCGTTTGAGGCGTTACGGGTCGTTTATTGCTCGTTTGTGCTTTTTGGTTGAAACATCCGAGTTTGTTCAACTTTCATGAATCATTGTACGTGGTGCTCTGACTATACAGTCTATGCCCATATTTTTTCAAAACACGATTTTTGCATGTCTAATCGACATGCTGGACTTCCGGTCTTTGTTTGACGCGTTTTGTAATGTTTACTAATTTTCGAATCTTGATACTTTCAAAAATCGTTTGTCAAATCATAACCATCATCATCATTACACCCTCAAACCAGAAATAAAATAACACTAAATAAAATAATAATAATAATAATAATAAATCATTGCTCCAACATAACTTGTACCAGCTTGAGATATGAGTTTGATTAGCTTAAATCTCTCTGATCCATAGTATCCACTAACCGATCAAACAACGAGATCCATATTTTCAGACGTTAGGGTTTGATAAACACAAAACTTAGTATTAAAAAGCAACAAAAACAAAACTGGAACCTTAAATCATACGGTGAAATAAAGAGAGGCGCATTAGGAGTGTCGTGAAGGAAGATCGTCGGTTTGCTGTAGTCGATGATGGCGCAGAGGTTAGCGGTAACTTTAAAATTTTGAATGATCGTCGGCTTGCTCTCTATATACTAATTCATAACAGAGATATATGTCAACGATGATGGCAACCTGATAAAGGCTGAAAACGAGTATAATCAAACAGCGATGTCAAGGGTTTTAAGACAAGGAAGATGAATTGGACACTGATCATTACAGTTATGCCTTTTTTGATCAGAAAATATATTCCCAAACAATTAAAAACAACTTTTCATGCAAGCAAGTAAAATTCAGTTGTTGGACAGTGAGATTGATAACTTCTCTATGGAAGTTGCTAAAATAGTTAAACAAAAGCTGAAATTAAATAGTTATTTGGAATGTTTCTGATCATTACAGTGAGATTGATAACTTCTCTATGGAAGCAACAAATTCAAAACAGAGGTAGGTTTGCCAGAGGGTCACTATTCATATATAAAGAGTATAATCAAACAAGGGTTGTTATCGCAGAGATATCGGTCAACGATGAAGGCAACCTGATAAAGGCTGAACACGAGTATAATCAAACAAGGGTTGTTATCGGAGAGATATCGGTCAACGATGAAGGCAACATGATAAAGGCTGAACACGAGTATAATCAAACAAGGGTTGTTATCCGAGAGATATCGGTTAACGATGAAGGCAACCTGATAAAGGCTGAACACGAGTATAATCAAACAAGGGTTGTTATCGGAGAGATATCGGTCAACGATAAAGGCAACCTGATAAAGGCTGAACACGAGTATAATCAAACAAGGGTTGTTATCAGAGAGATATCGGTCAATGATGAAGGCAACCTAATAAAGGATGAATACGAGTATAATCAAACAAGGATTGTTATCGGAGAGATATCGATCAACGATGAAGCAACCTGATAAAGGCTGAACACGAGTCTAATCAAACAAGAGGATTGTTATCGGAGAGATATCGGTCAACGATGAAGGCAACGTGATAAAGGCTGAACACGAGTATAATCAAACAAGGGATGTCTTGAGTTTGATTAGCTTGAATCTCTCTGATCCATGGTATCCACTAACAGTACAACGAATCAGGTTGCCTTTTTTATCAGAAATATTATATGAGAATGCATACTCCTTCCCTATTTATTACAAGTTTCAATACTAGATAATGCACGTAACTCCCGTAACCGTAGGCACATTTCCCACCCTTTAATAATGATATATATATATATATATATATATATATATATATATATAAAAACTATAAACCAATCACATTAACATCCCACTCTTCATTTTTCCCTCAAACATGGATCAACATCCAAACCATCAAAGCCCTTTTTTTTGTAGAAATGATGATACATAGGAAGAACAAACCATGGAATTTGGACCGCTTTTGACTTAACGATGAAGGTAAACAATTCCAGCACCTGGATATCAGCCAGACGTTTGTCGACAGTAGACTTTCCAACCACTACGAAATTTATCTACTCATAGTGGCATCGGACACTTTATATGAGTTTGATTAGCTTGAATCTCTCTGATCCATGGTATCCACTAACCGTAACGATCATTACAGTTATTCGGAATGTTTCTGATCATTACAGTAACGATCGCTTTACAACGCCGAAAACGACTATCATCACACGATTTCTTTTGACAGCCAGTACAACGAATCAGGTTGCCTTTTTTATCAAAAAATATATTCCCAAACAATTAAAGGTTGAACACGAGTATAATCAAACAAGGGTTGCCCTGAGT
Organism: Ambrosia trifida; assembly: GCA_028751855.1. NCBI lineage: Eukaryota > Viridiplantae > Streptophyta > Magnoliopsida > Asterales > Asteraceae > Ambrosia > Ambrosia trifida. The sequence goes on from CM054129.1 coordinate 78,384,758, forward strand.
TTGATTAGCTTGAATCTCTCTGATCCATGGTATCCACTAACAGTACAACGAATCAGGTTGCCTTTTTTTATCAGAAATATTATATTACAATAATATTACCTTGAGCAAACAGTTGTGTTTGAATCCTTGTTCTTTTAGTTTACATTTTGTTAGGACTTTAAACAAAGAAGATGAAGGGTTAGTTAGTAGGTATCGTGATGTGATGGATTTTTATATTTGCAACCTAGTTCCTTTCTACCTGGTTGCAAAGGAACTTCAGGTTAGCCAGACGTTTGTCAAAAGCAAGTGTGAAGATCAAGATTAAGAAGAACAGTGCTCCAACACGGTCAGAGGGATATCTGTCAACGATGAAGGCAACATACTTGAAATCAATGGGAAGGTGAACAATTCCAAAGGTCTTGATGAAATCTTCATCAATCTCCTTGATCTACGCATAAGTGTGAGAGTCGATTTTCCTATGAGGGTGACTGACAAAGAGATGGTCTTTTTGATGAATGTATTATTCACAAATACATTTGTTTAACTATTTTAGCAACTTCCATAAGAACTCTCCGTTTTTCAAACACGGTCATTTTGTATGGTATTAGGGGTTGGAAACTCTGAAGACCAATGACCCTATGGCAATTTTATTGATATCATCCATCGCTATTTCTGCCACCTCGTATGATTTGAAGGTGTGTGTTGTATGTATAAAATAGTGAATTATTGTAGTGTGTTAGGTATACAGTGGAAGAGTTTGAAAAAAATAGCACAAGTCCTTCTTTAATGTTGTAGTATGCATTCTCACATGAACATCCAACAACATTGGTATATGAATAGTGACCCTCTGTAAGGGTCTTGATGAATATCTTCATCAATCTCCTTGATCTACGCATAAGTGTGAGAGTAGATTTCTCTATGAGGGTGACTAACACGGTTAGTGGATACCATGGATCAGAGAGATTCAAGCTAATCAAACTCATATATCAAGCCGGTGCAAGTTATGTTGGAGCAATGGTTGTGGAAAGAAATCGACAGTAGAATCGGCGCTAACAAGCAATCCATACATAGTGATGATAGTTGTTTTCGGCATTGTAAAGCGATCGTAACTGTAATGATCAGGAACATTCCAAATAACTGTTCAGGTATGGATCCTTTGATCAGAAAATATATTCTCAAACAATTCCTAAAATAAATCTTTTGATAATCGCTACGGTTAGTGGATACCATGGATCAGAGAGATTCAAGCTAATCAAACTCATATAAAGTGTTCGATGTCACTGTGAGTACACATTGTGCATGTGATTACATTTTGCATGTGTCATTTCAATTGGGCCATACAGCGTGCCAGTCCTACAGCAAACCGAAGGTAAACATACTTGAAATCAATGGGAATGTAAACATACTTGAAATCAATGGGAAGGTAAACATACTTGAAATCAATGGGAAGGTAAACATTCCAGCACCTGGATATCAACCAGACGTTTGTCAAAAGAATTTTGTACTATGCATTCTCACATGAATATCCTTTGATGAATGTATTAGGGGTTGGAAACTCTGAAGACCAATGACCCTCTGGCAAACCTCCGTAAAGGTATGAAGGCCACATATATTGCTGCAAAAGAAACTAATCACACCTGATCATTCTCTGCCACATTATATAATATTCTCTTCTTCTTCCCTTACAATCACTTTGCCATTAATACCAATGGACTACCCTCACGTCGGTATGGCCATCACCTAGTTCCAGGTTGCCTTCAGTTGTTTTCAGAGAGATATCTGTCAATGATCAAGGCAACATACTTGAAATCAATGGGAAGGTAAACAATCCTCATCCACAATGTTCTTACGTAGAGCTACCAACCATCCGGTTGTTTTCAGGTTTCCTTCATCGTTGACAGATAATGAGATTTGGTGTTGGATCATAAGCAAAAAGGTAGACCACACCACTGTGAGTAGATAAGTTTCCTAGTGGTTGGAAACTCAGATGAATAGTGACCCTGTGTTGGATGGAAAGTGTTTTCGGCTTAAATGTCTTGTTGAGTTGAGTTTTAGTGAACCCTGTGTTGGATGGAAAGTATATTCGGCTTAAATGTCTTGTTGAGTTGAGTTTTAGTGAACCTGTGTTGGATGGAAAGTGTCGTCGGCTTAAATGTCTTGTTGAGTTGAGCTGGAGCAATGTCGATAAAAGTTGGTAGTTATTATTTTGTTTTTTAATTTTTATATTTTTTTACAATAATTATATTAAAAAAATAAAAAAAATAAAAAACCAATTCAAACACAAAAAATACCACAAAATAAAAGCTGGATTCCAAGCGCCTTGCTTAGGCCAAAGCGAGGCGCTTGGGGTCAAATCAGAAAGAATAACTTATTTCGGACCGAGGTAGTTAAAAAAGAAACCAAAGCGCCTCGCTGAGGCCATAGCGAGACGCTTGAGGGGGGGGGATAGAAGGGGGGTGGCGCGTTGCGGCGGGTGCGTCTATAGGTATCGGTACCCACTTTTATTGATTTCGGTACTTTCGGTATCGGTACGGGTACAAGTAAAAATGGTACTGGTACCGAATTCTATATACTAATGAATTTGATAATATGTTTTACTTCATATTATGGTATTTATGTATTCGTATCAATTTTACCTATTTGGTACATGTACCATATTAGTACTCGTACCAATTTTATATAAATTTGGTACCTGTATAGTGTTGATACTTGTAATGGTTTATCTACTTGATACCCGTATAAGTGCTCAAAAATGAAAAATAATAAAATGGTACGGTACCCACTTTTGTTCAAATTTGGTACCAATATTTTCGGTACGGGTACGATACCGATCTCATCCCTAACTGATATATATATAAAAAAAATAAGATGAAGATGAATGCTAAGATGCTTAAAAATATGAAGATCAAAGGACCAAAAGATGAAAAGATACAAGATACCTTTTGCACGTCAAACTAATGCATGTGAAAACTGAGCAGACCAAGAAATATGGGTCAAGTTTGTCATAGAAAGGTAACAAAATGATACTTTTCACAAACATGTCAAGGACCAGTGGACCACATTAAGTTTTAAGAGGAAGCTGCATTGTTTGACAACTACTAAGCTCCCTAAAACTGATGCTTGTGTCTTAGGATTGGATTTTATTCAAATTTGTCATAGCAAGATCCTGTCTTCAGAAGTAAACACAAAATCAGCAGTTCACCTGCTTCCAAATTCAATATCTAGTTGATTGATAATTATATTGTTAATATCAATATGTTTATGAACTGATCTCTAAACCAAAACCATCAAAAATGTGGAATCTTTAATGTTGTCATTTGCACACACAAACATTTGCAGTACCATACAACCATGAACTGAACTGATGAACCATCTCTGTTTGTTTCTCTACTATCTGCATCAACAATAACAATGGCCACCTTGCAAACCAAATCCTCTCCTTCCGGCTACTTTCCTCACCACTCTCTCATTCTTCTCAAAAACCAAATCCTCTCCTTCCGGCTACTTTCCTCATAATAATACCTTTAGTTTTGTCCAATCATAAGTTTATTTCAATTTATTATAACAAAGTGTCTGTATGTACCCCAAATGAGTAATTGCTAAAAGATGCTACCTTGTTGATGGTTTGCTCAATATAGGTACTTGTTTAAAGGTTCCAACCAAAACAAATCGTTCTGTAACGAGATTAGGCTTGATCTACCGGTTGTTCAGGACGCATGACGCCACCTTAAACCCTAAATGTAGACACAAAAATAAGAAGGTTGAGACAACAGGGTTTGAATCGGGAGAGTAAATCATACCTTTAAGCGATTATGAAAGTATACAAACAAACAGTTGCCCATAATATGTACACAACATCTACAATGCGTTCAATTTTCAGCCTAAACAAATAAAAATCAGTAAAATTAACAACCACAAATGTGGGTAGCCTGCATAAGAATAAAATCAACAAAATTAGCAACACCAAATATTCCCTATTGGCATCTTAAATTAAGAGGTGGCCAATGACGCAATGCTAAATGAAAGCAAGAAAAACATCATATAAATACCAGATCTCCATATCGCTAGGAATCTTTGTTTCCGTTATCCATCGTCACCACCTAACGCAAAGTCTCCACCGCTTAGTTTCGCCATTAAAAACACCTATCCAAGCCTTGACTTTCTGATGCTACTTTCTGGACGGTTCCGAAAAGTTGAATTCAAACTCTATATATTTATCATACAATCTGTGCGAAGATGACATAAGAGAAAATCAATATGCAAGTGATCACCTCGGCAAAGTTGCATCATAAAAAAGAAAAACATAAGCAGTTTGCTTTTAAAAAATAAACAAAGGAGATGAGAAACAAAATCATGAGTTCATATTTCAAATACTTTCATGGCTAACACTTTGAGTAAGTAAATGTAAAACATCCCCTCAAAAGGGACCTCGCTTTGAAAAAAAATGCACATAACAGATGAAAATGTCTAAATTAGGGACGACTTTGGCACTTTGGCATTAATAATGCTTTCCTCGATGAAAATAATTATTACTTATGGATATTTGTCACAAACAGAATAATACCATACAGTTAGTTCACAACCCCTAAAAAACCAATATATTATACAGATAAACGAAATTTAAATAGTGGTTGGTTCGCTACAATGGTTATTTTTGCGTATAATCAATCTGTAACGGTGTAAGCACACACACCCAGCACCCTCTACACACAGACTATTCAATTCAACCCACACATACATGCATACAGCATACAAACAGCACATACAAACCACATACGCAACACACATCTACAAGCACACACACACACATTCATAGACACAAACACACACCTACAAACGCACACAGACACATTCATAAACAAACACACACAGTCGACATATATACATACACACTCACATCACACCTAATGAACGCAGTCGGTAAATCAAACATACACATTCATACACACGCACCCTGTGACATCTGTCACTTTTTCATTATATATATATATATATATATATATATATATATATATTCAATAAGAATAATAATAATGAAAATAATAATAATATAAAAAATAATGATAATAAGTTATAAGCCTAGTCTAGTCCAATGCCTCTTAAACCCATAACCAAACCATAGCCCAAACCCAAATCCCTTTGTGCCTCTAAGCCCAACAGCAGGCCCAGCAGTCCCATGTCCAGCCCACTCCCCTCTCCCTCTCAGTTTAAACAAAAAAAAAAAAAATTTGTGGCTCCCTGGGATCGAATCCGGGTCAGTCCGCACTTACTCACACGCCACAACCAACCAGGCTACACCTGTTTTCTGATTTAAACCCAACCCCAATTGTATTTAAACCCTTGTCCCGCGTCCTTTTTTCTCCTTCCTTGATACTGTTACGAGCAGCAGCAGCGAAGCCTCACCTTTGGCCATTTAATTGGCCCTTTATATGGAAACCATGGACCATTGACTTGCCCAATGACCCATACTTAATTTCCGCATCCATTACACACATCAATCAACAATTATCACGTCCAAATTGAAGCATAATCACGCGCATACATTCATACATGGTCAAAACTTGCCATACGTACAATCCGACCATTACACTATAAATTGTACATGCATAGACATTCACAGCTCGCCAAAAAACTCTCTCCCAACCTTCAATTTCTGTAGTAATTCGTCATACGAAGCCTTCTTGTTCGTAGTTTGACTTTTTGATTGACCGCCCTTAAACCATCGATTTCGCATTGTAAGTTCAATTTTTGTTATGGGTTATGATCATCGGCCCTCTGTGATCAATAGCCCCAAGGATTCAGGGGCTATTGATCACTAATTGTGGTGATTGGTGAATTAGGGCTCGATTATTAGGATTTGGGGAAGAACACTTGAAACAGTTAGATATTTAATTATTTTGAATCAGTAAACACACAACCAACTGGTATAGACCAGCTGGTTTATGCACCTTATGGTGAGACTGAACCGGCCAGTGGCCAAGGGTTCGAGTCCCACCATGAACAAGTATTTTTTTGGTTATCATTTATACATATATTATCTTCATTCTTTTTTTTTAAAATCATTTTAAAATACTAAAACTATTTTATAAATTCTACAAAATTTATTTTATGTTTTTCCACTGATAAAGTTCATCATCCAATTTTTTAGTTTTTCAAAAATAATTTATTTAATATATATTATTAATAATACAAGTTTATTCAGTTATATTTATTAAATTCTATAAAAATATCTAAACAATTTTATTAAATCTCACAAAAACTATCCTAAACTTGTACAACAATATACATTTCAGAAAATATTTTTATTTCAGAAAAACCATTTATTTTATATTTTTAATTTTAATTAATTTTTGTTAGTTTTAATCATAAATAATTCATAATAAATTCATTTTTTAATATTTTTGCACCAAAATTTTATATAGATTATTTCTAACTATCTAGAGCTGAAATACAATTTTTAATTCAGAAATTGTTTGATTTTAATATTTTTAGATATTAAAGTCATATCTTGACGATTTGAAATAATAAGATTAAATATTCCATTTTCAAGAAAATAATTTTATAAAAAATTATTTTCATACTCAAAACTTTATATTGTGACCATCTTTAACTTAAAATTTACAAAAAGACTTTTATTTATTTATTTATTAAATTTCTCTTAATTAATAAACAATTTGTTTAATAATCAAATAAACGTTTATCCCCAATTCGAAGCCCTAGAAATACATGAATCCTAGAGTTATTTCCCTTACACGTTATCAAATTCTTTAGGTTGATTCTTTGGGATTATTCCAACACATATTTCGTTGTCCAAAGTTCAATTTCAAGTTATTACGTGAACTGTGAGTATTCCTACCCCTTTTTGCTTTTATACATTTTTGGGGTGTTACATGTACACTAGTCTACATTTTTTTTATAATACAATTCTAGTACTATGTGCATTGCTTACAACGTGCTTTATGCTTAGACATTACATGTAGAATACATTTGTACTTAGTGAAATCATTAACCATGTACAAGCCGACCTTAACATTGGATAGCGTTATTTGGATTGACAACCCGCCTAGATTGATTCTCCCCCTTTTTCATCGGAGAATCCGTGGCCAGTGTTAAGCCTTTTATCCATTTATTGGATAAGTACACTACAGTTCATACAGTACATTATACAGTCACAGGGTTGATTTCGCTCATTTGTATGATACATGGTTTACATATTTGCACTGTAGCTTGCACTTGAATTGTATATCTTTTAACCTACTATATATATCAAAACTAGGAATGCTCACCAACATATCTTATGTTGACCAAATCTATTTTGTGCATGTTTCAGGTGCAGTTTGATATAGTGCTTTAGCAAGGGATACTTAGTGCATTATTTTAAATCAGTTATTTCATTATTTACATTTCATTTAAGACTTTGTATTTCCATTTCAATGTAAGACAGTTTTTGGTTTATTCAATAATATTTACATTTTAGTACCATGTGCTTTTGAACAATCGTCACTACGTGGCACCTCGATGATTCCGCCATCGGTTGGGGTGTTACAGATTGGTATCAGAGACATGGTTATAGGGAACTAGGTTATTAGATAAAATGGCCTAGACTATAACCGAACTTCCACTTGCATGCATAACATTTCCTAAATTACCTTACCCTCATTTCCCTCTACTTTCCTTCCTCTATCTTTCCCTTCTTCTCCATTTCCCCTCATCTTTCATCCTGATGCATAGAGATGGTGTCCTACAAGGAGTGGAAAGCCTACATCATCATGGAACGGGAGCAGTACCATTCATGAAGACACTCTTAGACATAATACCTACTCTTATTTTACTCCTTCGAAGTTGTTGAACTTATATGAGTGTGATAAGGACACGTGCAATCTGGAAGGGTGGACGCCTGTACACTGGGTTTTCTGGCATAGGCAAGCATAGCGCATAAATCCATTTACGGACCTGTTATGCTTACCTGGGGATTCCTGGAGTGAGTGTCCACTTATAGGCTAAAGCATGTCTTCTTTGATCACCATTGGGTTCAATTCCTTTGAAAAGTCAACGTTCTTGTTGAGCTTTACAGCTAGACAAGGGCACTCCAAGCATTTTGTACAAGTTTTTCCAATAGTACCCTCTCGTTTCATATATAATATTTTGTATTTCATGATCTTCATATATTGCTTACAAGTTCATACTACATAATCATCTGTACAGTTATACATTTACATTTTCTAATCTCATGATTATTCATTGACTACCTCATAGATGTCTGCTCGCCGCATGCTTCGTGATGTCCGCCGACGCCCTGTTCATGCTCCTGGACAACGTTCTGACCGTCGCCTTGCATCTTTAGTCGCTGAGCAAATTGCTGCAGTGATCCCAAACCTTGTCAGTGAGATAACCCAGAATAGTAACAGTGCCAACACAGGGAGTACAACTCAATTTCGGTGCACTTTCAAACACTTTAACTCCTGCAACCCCACAAAATTCACTGGTGAGGAGGGTGCTACTGGCCTCCTCCAATGGTTTGAAAGCATGGAGAGCACCTTTGTGAACAGTGAATGTCCTGATGAACTCCGCGTTCGCTATGCTACTAGTGTCCTTCAAAAGGGGGCGCTAACCTGGTGGAATGGCGAAAAACGCAATCGAGGAGCTGATGTTGCTTTATCATTATCTTGGGCAGATGTTAAGGAACTCATGATCGCCAAATTCTGCCCTAGGAACGAAATCAGGAAACTGGAGGAAGAGTTCCATGGACTGAAACAAGACAGTGGTGAGAATCTAGCGTATAATACTCGATATCACGAACTTAGCATACTGGTTCCACACATGGTCACCCCGGTCTCTCGAGCAATCGAAAAATATATCGAGGGATTACCTGACCTGATTCAAGACGTTGTCACTGGAGGCAAAGCCACTACGGTAGAAGAAGCCATCCAGCTTGCAGCCACTTTAACAGACAAACACGTAAGGAAAGGAAACTTGGTTAGAAAGGGCACCAAGACGTCTACTGAGAAAACCACCAATACTGTTGAACAATCTAAGACTGTTTTAGCAGAGGCCGCCACTACTGCTTCGAACTCTAAGAAACGAATGGGCGATAATCTGAACCATACTGTTGTGGATCCTGTGACTCAACCTCCTATCAAGAAAGCCTACACGGGAACCCATCCTCAATGCAGCACTTGCAAGTATCATCACCCTGCAAATCTTCCATGCCGTCAATGCACTAGATGTGGAAGGTTTGGACACTTTGTCACTACTTGTCGCGTAACAGATTGGACGCAAGATAACCATCAAACAGCTACCCAGGGACCACTACAGATTACTAACGGTTGGGCATGTTATCATTGTAGAGACCCTAATCACATGCTACCTCAATGTCCCAAATTGAACAATGTAAACCTGGTGGCACATGGACGAGCTTTCAATATCAATACCAACGAAACAACTGACCAGGATGACGTTAATCCCACTGGTTAAGCCATGGATGAAATCTTCCCAAGACTCGAATACTTGTGTTTTCATTTTCTTGATCCTATTATCACTTTGTACCCAATTTTGTCGCACTCATTAGCATATAACATCTAGAAATTTCCTTGCATACTATCGTGTATTAACACAGATTGGAAATTTATCATATTGGTTGCGTTTATTTTAATCGTACAAGACTCTACATTACACTTATTTGAAACCTTTGGACTTAATACTTGATCTTACAGAGCCTTTCTAAGAAAACATCATTGCTTGTTATATGAAACTTGATCTTTCTCTTAATTTGACTATTCATTGAACATCTAATTATTCATGATACCCGTAGACATTTGAAAACACTTACACTTAATGGTTGTAGCACTTACAAACTTGCTTGCCCGTGTGTATTATCCACGCAACTCAAATAAACATTGCATTTAAAGGGCTCCTCGGACGAGTGGTAGCCCATACTTAAATACTGTTATGCTTACAAGTCGTTGCAAACCCATGCAATTAACCTCATTGTTACATGGCCTATTTTCATTGATAACATCTCATTGTAACTCAACGTGTTTGTTGTGTCATCTTCTTGTGAAATTTATTTGCTTTATTGTGTGTTAGATTAGGATCATAGAAGGACATAAAACCCTAATGTAAGGTAAATTGATGATTTCGGTCCGGAACGTAATCATGAATTTACAGGTGCGTTAGGGTAGTGTGAAATTCTATTAGAGTTTTTGGTAGGCGTCCAGTACGTTTTCGAAGTATCAAAGGTGTGGTGGGTTAGCTGCGGTACACCCTGTATACAAACACTAATGATGCATTGAAAGTGAGAATGGAAGTCGGACCAGGAACAAACTCTGTTTACTTGATAGTTCATTTAGTCTTTCTGTAGTCAATCAACTCGTACATTTATCATAGGATTCCTAAAACTTGAAACTTAGTGATTTACTAGATTCTTACTCTCTTTACCCTTTCGAGACGAACCCAATCCAATCCTTAACTCACACCTATCAAACCCCTTATCCAGATCATTCGAATTTTCCAAACCACAATTATCTTAATTTTTACCCAAGCATCCATAATCCTATGTTTCTAATAACTTCGGGACGAAGTTTCTAAAAGTAGGGGATGCTATGACATCCGTCACTTTTTCATTATATATATATATATATATATATTTATTCAATAATAATAATAATAATAATAATGAAAATAATAATAATAAAAAAATAATGATAATAAGTTATAAGCCTAGTCTAGTCCAATCCCTCTTAAACCCATAACCAAACCATAGCCCAAACCCAAATCCCTTTGTGCCTCTAAGCCCAACAGCAGGCCCAGCAGTCCCATGTCCAGCCCACTCCCCTCTCCCTCTCAGTTTAAACAAAAAAAAAATTTGTGGCTCCCTGGGATCGAACCCGGGTCAGTCCGCACTTACTCACACGCCACAACCAACCAGGCTACACCTGTTTTATGATTTAAACCCAACCCCAATTGTATTTAAACCCTTGTCCCGCGTCCTTTTTTCTCCTTCCTTGATACTGTTACGAGCAGCAGCGGCGAAGCCTCACCTTTGGCCATTTAATTGGCCCTTTATATGGAAACCATGGACCATTGACTTGCCCAATGACCCATACTTAATTTCCGCATCCATTACACACATCAATTAACAATTATCACGTCCAAATTGAAGCATAATCACGCGCATACATTCATACATGGTCAAAACTTGCCATACGTACAATCCGACCATTACACTATAAATTGGACATGCATAGACATTCACAGCTCGCCAAAAAACTCTCTCCCAGCCTTCAATTTCTGTAGTAATTCGTCATACGAAGCCTTCTTGTTCGTAGTTTGACTTTTTGATTGACCGCCCTTAAACCATCGATTTCGCATTGTAAGTTCAATTTTTGTTATGGGTTATGATCATCGGCCCTCTGTGATCAATAGCCCCAAGGATTCAGGGGCTATTGATCACTAATTGTGGTGATTGGTGAATTAGGGCTCGATTATTAGGATTTGGGGAAGAACACTTGAAACAGTTAGATATTTAATTATTTTGAATCAGTAAACACACAACCAACTGGTATAGACCAGCTGGTTTATGCACCTTATGATGAGACTGAACCGGCCAGTGGCCAAGGGTTCGAGTCCCACCATGAACAAGTATTTTTTTTGGTTATCATTTATACATATATTATCTTCATTCTTTTTTTTAAAATCATTTTAAAATACTAAAACTATTTTATAAATTCTACAAAATTTATTTTATGTTTTTCTACTAATAAAGTTCATCATCCAATTTTTTAGTTTTTCAAAAATAATTTATTTAATATATATTATTAATAATACAAGTTTATTCATTTATATTTATTAAATTCTATAAAAATATCTAAACAAATTTTATTAAATCTCACAAAAATTATCCTAAACTTGTACAACAATATACATTTCAGAAAATATTTTTATTTCAGAAAAACCATTTATTTTATATTTTTAATTAATTTTTGTTAGTTTTAATCATAAATAATTCATAATAAATTCATTTTTTAATATTTTTGCACCAAAATTTTATATAGATTATTTCTAACTATCTAGAGCTGAAATACAATTTTTAATTCAGAAATTCTTTGATTTTAATATTTTTAGATATTAAAGTCATATCTTGACGATTTGAAATAATAAGATTAAATATTCCATTTTCAAGAAAATAATTTTATAAAAAATTATTTTCATACTCAAAACTTTATATTGTGACCATCTTTAACTTAAAATTTACAAAAAGACTTTTATTTATTTATTTATTAAATTTCTCATAATTAATAAACAATTTGTTTAATAATTAAATAAACGTTTATCCCCAATTCGAAGCCCTAGAAATACATGAATCCTAGAGTTATTTCCCTTACACGTTATCAAATTCTTTAGGTTGATTCTTTGGGATAATTCCAACACATATTTCGTTGTCCAAAGTTCAATTTCAAGTTATTACGTGAACTGTGAGTATTCCTACCCCTTTTTGCTTTTATACATTTTTGGGGTGTTACATGTACACTATTACAATTTCAAATACAAGTCTACATTTTTTTTACAATACAATTCTAGTACTATGTGCATTGCTTACAACGTGCTTTATGCTTAGACATTACATGTAGAATACATTTGTACTTAGTGAAATCATTAACCATGTACAAGCCGACCTTAACATTGGATAGCGTTATTTGGATTGACAACCCGCCTAGATTGATTCTCCCCCTTTTTCATCGGAGAATCCGTGGCCAGTGTTAAGCCTTTTATCCATTTATTGGATAAGTACACTACAGTTCATACAGTACATTATACAGTCACAGGGTTGATTTCGCTCATTTGTATGATACATGGTTTACATATTTGCACTGTAGCTTGCACTTGAATTGTATATCTTTTAACCTACTATATATATCAAAACTAGGAATGCTCACCAACATATCTTATGTTGACCAAATCTATTTTGTGCATGTTTCAAGTGCAGTTTGATATAGTGCTTTAGCAAGGGATACTTAGTGCATTATTTTAAATCAGTTATTTCATTATTTACATTTCATTTAAGACTTTGTATTTCCATTTCAATGTAAGACAGTTTTTGGTTTATTCAATAATATTTACATTTTAGTACCATGTGCTTTTGAACAATCGTCACTACGTGGCACCTCGATGATTCCGCCATCGGTTGGGGTGTTACACACCCATTTAAATAGAGATAGGAAGCCAATGATGTAATCAACGATTACCTCACTCGGTATTGATTATGTAATTGTAAAATTCTTGCGTGTGTGATGGTAATTCTCAAACCACCCCCAAATAGAATGACCACAATCGAACCCTAAATACGAAACCCTTAGATGACGAATTAATGATGAACGATTAACCTTGAATTGATAAGAAATTGAAGGCGAAACGCTTCATATGCAGCCTACAATTGAAGGGTAGACTTCGCATTGAATCCCATTGAATCGGTTATGAAGAGGAAGGCGTATTGAAAAGATGATGGGCAAACATTCAGTCAGGAACTGTATATTGAATAGAGGGGTAAGAAGGAACCAATTTTTTTGTTAAAAACTTGAATGCCATGAAAGATTATTCTACCTTTTTAAGAGTCTTAAATGTACAAAAAGTTTCAATTATACCCTCATTTTATAAGTATAATTCACTTGTACATATTGCTTTAAAACTTGTACGCCCAGCAAAATTACTTTTGTAGCCGTCACTCCTTAATAAGATAATATAGATAATGTTGAAATGAAGTCAGACACGATGAACGCCTTAAACCTAAATCCTAAATCGACATACTATATGAACTTTCATGGTCACTAGATTTAAAAAAAAAAAAATAACTTTTAAGAATCAGCTTCCAAAACCAGTTCACTGATATATTGTTTTTATCATCGTTATTTTTATACGCTCACTGAAAAATAGGCTTAGTCGCGTCATAGTTCTTCATCGTGAGTTTTTAGGTCTTTTAAGACTGGCAGTAAAAAACGTGCCAAAATAAATCCAGTATAAATTATAAAAAATGTCTTCTCCTCTTATTTGTTAAAGTGTTAAGAATATGAACCCAATTATCATAATTTTCAAAGTATATTTAATTAGATTCTTGGGATGCATTGTGTTGAAACATAAACAAGTAGCATAAGCAAACAATGTCAATTGTGTTAATACGATTAACAACACAATTCATTATTGTCAAGTCAAGTTACAACCTCGTGAGTGGTCAACAACACAGAATTAAAGCATAAAATCATACTTGAAATTGAACTATTGCCAAAGAAATCTTAAAGATTGTTGCAAAAACCAACCATTATTGTTACAAGTTACAACGCACGCATTAGTAAATGAGAACTAAAACAAAATTTATTAGCAAGTTGTGAATCAAGTAAGCTTTCTTCTCTGGAGAAGTAAACTAGTAGTAATCATGCACTTCATTTTTATCCTTTAGTCTGTCTCTGTCGTCCACCACATCCCCAAAACCAACAATTCTCGTTTCCACCACCTCCCCAACCCCATCCTCCACCGCCACCACCACCACCTCCACTGCCATTGCCACCACCTCCTCCACCGCCACCACTGCCTCCACCACCTCCACCACCACCCCCACCCCCACCACCACCACCGCCTCCCCATCCATGACCTTCCCCTTTCCCATTTCCTCCTCCTCCACCGCCGCCACCACCACCACCGCCACCGCCACCACCACCACCTCCGCCGCTCCCACCACCCCCGCCACCACCACCACCTCTACTGCCCCATCCATGGCCTCCCCCTTTCCCATTTCCTCCTCCTCCACCACCACCACCACCACCACCCCCACCTCCACCTCCACCTCCACCTCCACTTGCACCTCCACCGCCACTTTTACCACTCCCACTGCCACCATTTTGCTTTCTCATATCTCCACCGCTTCTTCCATTCCCTCTGCTGCTACCACCACCACCACCTTTGCCACCCCCCTCACCACCACCACCTTTTTCGCCCCCACTGCCACCGCCGCCACCACCACCGCCGCCGCCACCACCACCACCGCCACCGCCGCCACCACCACCACCGCCACCGCCGCCACCACCATCCTTCCCACTACTACCATCATGCCTTTTCTTATGCTTCCTCTTATTTCCACCACTTCTTCCACCCCCTCCACCACCACCCGCACCACCCCCACTACCACCACCACCACCCGCACCACCCCCACTACCACCACCCCCACCCCCACCCCCACCGCCACCACCATTGTTTATTACCATTTTGCTTTCACGCACAACCTCTAATGAAGTTGTGTTTTTTACATCCACATTTAATTCTTTCGAAACATTAAAATTATGAACATTCTCATGTGTCTCATGGTCAAGTCCATCAACCAAACATAAGCTCAAAACAACAAGGGTCAACAACGGTCCAACCCCCATGGCTGAATCTTGTTGGCCAATGAGCTAGCTCGTGATCAACTCCAACCACACAACCACCTTATATATACAAACATATATACCACCAAATTAAAATTCGCTGACAACCAGCTAGCTAGCATTCTATCAATAGTCCCCACACCTCGCTGAATACTTACTCAATGGTGAAGAATTGGAACTATTTGTTTGATTCACATATACACTACTAACATATTTATAACCAAATAACAAATAAAACATATGTTATAACTAGAATATTTGAATTCTTTGTCTTAGTATAAGTGCGTTCAAAATATGTAATAATAACCACAATAGACATGCTAGACCAGATTGTTTTTTCAAATATTCATCGACTTTTACATCTAATTATTAAAATAGGCTATCTAAAACAACCAAATCATATGAGGACAAATATAATCTGGTTTATTAACAACCCATACACCAATAATCCACACTATGAAAATCTTACTCCTTTAACAAATAAAAGTCAATGCCTATTTAAGTAAATTTTGTGGTTAACAAGCAAAAAACATGACCCGTATAGTTGTAAAATAATACGGTCGTTAAAAATAAACAAATGTAGAATTTACCAATTACCAACACCTTTAGTCTAACCTTTGATGCGTGATTTCTTCAATTTATGCTAAAAGTTACCTATATTTAGCTTCTTCTTCTTCTTTTTTTTTTTTTTTTTTTTTTTTTTGAAAGGCTCTTATATTTAGCTAAGGCTCTTATAAAAGTTACTTATATTTAGCTAAGTTTCATAATGTCATGTTCAGAAAAATGAATTTAGTTTTTATATTTTTTTATAGAGTATCGATAGAAAATACATACAAATAAAATGAGCATCAAGAGTTCAAGAATAAATGTTAAACTTTCAACAACTAGTAACTAACGTATAAAATCTTTTTTGATGAATTAATTGGGTAACATACATATATGTAATATAAAGAGTAAGAAAATGGGGATCGAAGAGAGAGAAAGCGATGTAGTGGCCTTTGCTTTTGCTTAACGAATTGGGATACCAATCACGTGAAATGTTATCTCCATGCCATGATCTCATATATTAGAGTTATTGATAATGGATAGTATTTCAACTTAATGGCTAGCTCGAGTTACATGATATCCAATCTAGGATGACCCAAAAACATATTCTAGTTTCCAACAAAACTACTAAAAAAGTTAAGTGTTTGTATATGGATTTACATATTGATATTACTTCAATTAAAATTTTAAAATGTGACCAAGTGTGCATGTGTTATGTGTGTAGGTCGCCTATTTTAGTGTTGTGTGTGTGAGTTAACTATGTTAGAATTAACTGAAGTGTTTAACAAATAATAATAGTGAGTAATATCTACTAATAATTAGATATTATTTGTGGGTTATCATATAAAAATTCAAGTGAAAGCGATTTATTGGTTTATTTGTTTTAGCCCCGCAGCCGGAGGGCTGCTCGGTTTTTAGCTGGCGACTCTCAAAATGGCTAGGTGAGTTTTGTATAAGAAATGTAGAGAGAATAGGAAATGAAAGGAGTATGTATTTCTTATTGATTGAATTTTTTTTATTGGTACATTCAACTGAGGAGATAATCTCCTCTATAAATCTCCGTTCAAAAAAAAAATCTCCTCTATAAATACATAAAGAAATAACATAAAATAGGAAGTAGTTAATATTGGGGCATAAGACAATGTGCTAGTCTTTGGCCATAATACATGGAGGCAAATATCTTGGACATAATGGAAGGAGACAAAAATCTTGAAAGAGCATGGTGGAGGAGAACAATGAGGAGAAATTATCTCTAATACTCCCCCTCAAGTTGGAGCGTGAAGATCACGAACGCTCAACTTGCCAAGTAATATTTCGTTCTTTTCGAACACAACCCTTCAAGTTGGAGTGTTTGCTTTTCTTGCGGGCTCATAGATTTGGACCCGACTTTTCTTCTTGGGGGTTCAATAAACCCAACTTTTCTTCCTGCGAGTTTAAAACCCGACTTTTCTTCTTGCGAGTTTAAAACCCGACTTTTCTTCTTGCGAGCTCAACGAACCCGACTTTTATTTTCTTGCGAGCTCAACGAACCTGACTTGTCTTCTCGCGGGCTCAGCAAACCCGACTTTTCTTACGAGCTCAAAGGAACCCGACTTTTTTTTTTTGTGGGTTTAAAGAACCCGACTTTCCTTTTCTTGCGGGTTCAAAGTACCCGGCTTTTCTTGCGAGTTTAGGGAACCCGACTTTTCTCGCGAGTTCCACGAACCCGACTTTTTTCTTGAGGGTTCAAAGGACCCGACTTTTCTTCTTTCGAGTTCAAGGAACCTGACTTTTCTCGCGAGTTCGACGAACCCGACTTTTCCTTGCGAGCTCAAAGAGCTCGACTTTCTTCTTGCGAGTCCAAAGAACTCGACTTTTCTTCTCGCGAGTTAAAAAACTCGACTTTTTTTTGCGAGTTCAAAGTACGCGACTTTTCTTTTTCTTGCGGGTTCAAGGAACCCGGTTTTTTTTCTTCGTTTTTCTCCATCTTGTTTTCGCCCATTCATTGCCTCTTTTATTTTTATTTTTTTTTAAATTTATCTCCTTTCACAAAGTAGAAAAAACAATTTTTTTTATGAGCAGGATCAGAAACACTACTCTAATACCATATAGAAAATTCAAGCGGAAGCGATTGTCTATTTGGTTCAGTTTATTGGTTTATTTGTTATAGCCTCGCAACCGGAGGGCTGCTCGGTTTCTAGCTGGCGACCCTCAAAATGGCTAGGTGAGTTTTGTATAAGAAATGTAGAGAGATTAGGAAATGAAAGGAGTATGTATTTGTTATTGATTGAATTGTTTTTATTGGTACATTCAACTGAGGAGATAATCTCCTCTATAAATACATAAAGAAATAACATAAAATAGGAAGTAGCTAATATTGGGGCATAAGACAATGTGTTAGTCTTTGGCCATAATACATGAAGGCAAATATCTTAGACATAATGGAAGAAGGCACAAATCTTGAAAGAGCATGGTGGAAAAGAACAATGAGGAGAAATTATCTCTAATATATCATTATTAATCGTAGCAAAAAGATAAATGTGAGTTTGAATTTGAATGAGTTAGGAGTGTAACCAACTCTCTCACTCTCCTCACCCAATAAACAACCATAATTAAATTCAAACACATGCTTTTGAGTTTGATGTCTCTTGACCCTTAGTAGTCACTCTCATCATCCATCCAACATGGATTTTTCACAATCTAACCTAAGCAGTTGGTTTTGATTTTTCACAATCTAACCAAATCGAAGATTTGAATGTCACTGTTACTATCACTGTCAGACTAACATCTTGATTCACAAGTAATCATCGATTCATATTTTGTAACTCGTTGACTTAAAAGGTCGATTCCTATTATAGGGCTGTCCTAATTGCTTGACGCTCGATCGAAAAATGCTCAAATAAAAAATATGCTCGTTCAATCTTGACTCGGTTGAAAAAGATCTGATCGGATCAGTTTGGTTTGTAGATGACCAAGCACGAGAAAAGATGCGCTTGCTCTTGAACAACCCAAGTTCTAGTTGTGGTTTACCTGATGAAACATAAGCGGTTGGTTTTGGTTTATAAAGGCACTAACGATGAATTGAAAGGTCACAATTCTATACACCCATATGAAATATAAGTTTGGTTTATGAAATAATGGGCTCGTATATGTTTGGTTGTTATATGTAAGCTTGACAGTTTACACCCATATGAATTAGCTCATTTATGAAGAGTTACAATCAGCCCTCTTTGTGGTGCGCACATATAATGTATGTATGTTTGGGCCCTCAAGAGAAAAAAAAGTAAAATTGCACTAATTTTAACGTTTTTTTTTTACCAATTTCTTGAAAATAACATTAAAAATGACGGACGGTTAATCATGCATCATGTGGTGGCCTTGATAGCCAAAAGACAAGGAGGTACATCCACCAATCAGGTTTGTTCGGGTTGCTAAGTATTATGTGCCTTATGTACAAGGCTTGATGCAAAACTACTATCGAGCCGAGGGTTTCACTGGAATCAGCCTCTCAATTCCTACAGGGTAAAGGTAAGGCTGTCTATATCTCACACTCCTCAAGCTCTATCTTAACTTTACTATTAGTGGGATTAAGTGAGTATAATGATAAAGAAGAAGAATTACAATGATTGATAACCATCCATTGACAGGTCACAATTCTTGAAACCATCACTGTTGAAAACCACTCTCATAAGACTATAAGGAGTGGTGGTGGGGAAGAGGGGGATGAAGCGCTATGTGGCACTTTGTGGGACCCTTGAGGGAGGGGGGGAAATAATTGTGGGGAGTGGAAGGGGGGGAGGGGGGGGGGGGGGGGGGGGGGGAAGTGACATGTGGAATTTATTTTTCCTTTTTTTTTTTGTTTTTAATTTTCTTTTTTAATAAATATAAAACACAATTTTAAAAAAACATAATATTAATTCATCTAATAAACTACAAAGTAAATAAAAAAAACACTAACAAACCAAAAATACATGAAATTTTAAAAAAAAACATGTGGAATTTATTTTTCCTTTTTTTTTGTTTTTAATTTTCTTTTTTAATAAATATAAAACACAATTTTAAAAAAACATAATATTAATTCATCTAATAAACTACAAAATAAATAAAAAAAACACTAACAAACCAAAAATACATGAAATTTAAAAAAAAAACATAAAAAAAAATACACGTTAGTTATCGCTATCGTCTTCATCAGATGGGTAATCTCTTGGTATACTCCAAATATGATCAACCAGGTCCGCTCGAAGGTTGTGATGTGTTTGGCTATTCTTGATTTCAAAGTTGTTGGCGTTTCTTTCTTCATCCGTAATGTTTTCTTGACTTTGCTGCGTTTCCTCACCAAAGTACTCGCATATTGCACGTCATTCATCCTCCAAAATCATGTTATGTAAAATTACGCATGCGTACATCACATTTCGTATATGCGTTTTTCCCACAGTCGGCAGGGTTGGGCCAAAATGTGCCATCTTTTTTTCAACACACCAAAAGCACGCTCAACATCTTTCCGTGCAGCCATTTGAGCTTTGTTAAACTTTTTTCTCTTAGGGTCTAACGTAGTCCTCCGTGTAAACGATTTTACGAACACGGCCCAATCAGGGTAAATTCCATCTGCTAGAAGATACCCGTACTTGTATTCTGCCTCGTTTAAGAAAAAAGTTCCTTTTGGTGCAACATCATTTATAAGATCGTTGAAGATTGGGGATTGATTAAGAACAGTCCTATCGTTCAATGAACCGGGCACACCAAAAAACGCATGCCAAATCCAAAGATCTTGTGACACAACCGCTTCAAGTATCATACACGGCGTTTTATGAAAACCGCTAGCGTGTTGGCCTTGCCACTCAGTTGGACAAAGTTGCCACTCCCATTTCATACAATCTATACTCCCGAGCATACCGGGAAAACCATGTTTTTCTTCGTGAAACTCTAAAAGTTGCTGGACGTCACTAAATGTTGGTTTTCTCAAATATCTTTTTAAATATAAATCAATGACGCCCGCACAAAAAAACTGAGTACTTTCTCTAGCCGTTCGATCGGCCATCCTTAGATACTCATCCATTACGTCGGAACTGGTTCCGTAAGCCAATGATCTAAGCGTGGCTGTGACCTTTTGCATCGCGGTAAATCCCATCTGACCACGTGCATCGGGCCTTTGTTTGAAATATTCAAAATTATTTTCTAAATCATTTGTTATTCTTAAAAATAAATTACGACTCATACGAAAACGCCGCCTAAAACTTCTTTCATCATATGTTGATTCGGGTGAGAAGTAATCACGTACCAATGACTCATTTCCGGTTTGTCGTTCACGAACTATATACTTTCTACGCTTGGGTGGTTCGGAGGTCCCTTCGTCGTCCGCTATAGCTTTAACGACGTTCTGAACGGTCGCCATTAACAACTCTGCGGCACCTTCGCCCAAGTCATCCAAAGCGAGCTGATCAAACAAATCGTCTGAACTCGAAGAGTCGCCCGACATCTTGCAATTTTTTTTGAAAATATATGATAGTTTGAAGAGGATTTTATGAAAAAAAGGAGTGTGTGTTTGTGTAGAAGATGGTATTGTTTTTATATATATATATATATATATATATATATATATATATATATATATAATTTTTTTTTTTGTAAAATAGCCGTTGGTTAACGGTAATATTTTTTTTTTTAAACGGTAACATCATAAAATGGCCCAACCACAGCTCTTCACGTGTCCCACACAATCCCCCCACGCCGGTGCTTTCCCTCCCGCCCCTCTCCCGCCCCTACCGGCGGCGGTGTTCCCCCTCTCCGCTTAGTCTAAGAGTGAAAAAAACCTACCAATACAAATCTAATCCATGTTTGTCTTTATTTTTACCATTTTTAAAAATACTAGTGGGAAAGCTCGCGCGTTACGGCGGGTGTCCTGACTAAACTCATATATGCATATTATGATGCGTGTTACTAACAACTCATTCCGGGTTTCAATTCCTGAACCTGTTGAGCTCAAGCCACCAAAAGAGGACACGACTTCATTAAATTGACTTAATATGAAGTCTGGACGTGAATTGAGATTGTTGAAATGTGTTATTTTGATCAAGACGGTTACGATTAGTCCTTCCATGGTCCTTGCCTGTTGGTGCTATCCTGGATGGTTGAAGGTGCAAGATAGAAGCTAGATCAGGTAAACTGTTGCCAAAAGTAGGACTCGCAGAGCGAAGGACCCGTGACTTGCTTACATTTTGTAGAGGATTGTGTTCTGTTGAGCTGTCAAATTGTCGTCAGACACCTGCTTGGATGAATTAAAATGAATATTATATAATGAAGTCAAAGAAAGTCTGCCTAGTAAAAGTTCTACTGCAACAAAAAGAAAAATCAAACTAATTGCGCAAGTTTTGCTTTCAAGAGACACGACTGCCTCTCCCAATGATGCTCGGTTCAACCCTAAATAATCAAATAAAGCAATATGATTGACTTTACAATCGAGCAGCAACAGTTAGCGACAAGAGTCTTTGAAGCATCATTATGGAACCGTTGTGTGTTGCAATTAGTAACAAGTAGAGTCAGCTAGTGCAAACCTGTAGTAGGGGCCTCTTTGAAGATGTATACTGGATGTTATCAATGACTAAAAGCTATTGATGCGCTACAATCAGTGATTAACTAATGAAACAAATATAAATTATAACATAACAAATATCATAAAATAAATTGATCATGGAATCTACGTTTGGAGGTAAATCAACTTGATAAATGATTAAAGTAAACTATAAATATAATTAGCATATCCTGACAAATTAATATACTATATTGTACTTTAACAAACTAAATTGAATATTATGCAACTTCTGATCCCTATCTATGAAACAAAGAAGGCAGGGACCATTTATAAAAGATTTATTCCTTTCCCTAACAGAAAATTGCTCGAATGGTTCCTGTGATTTGCTCAGATTTCACCTTTAGTCCTAAACTTTTGAAAATTACATATGTAGTACTCAACTTTTGGTGTTTCTTAACTCGGATAGAGCCTGGAGTAAACGAAGGTTAAATAATCCAGTTAAGTGGGAGTGAAATTACTAAACTACCCTCACTATAATAAAAATAAAAAAATCAATTAATTAATAAAATAGAAAGAGAGCCCACTAACCCTTTGGCCAATCATATGTCTCCACCCATTCTTAGGTGTTGTTTGTTTTTTGCTGAGAAGCACTTCTGACCTCTTTTGTCTGCACCACGCAGACGTGCGCAGACGTTTGAGGTCTGCAGATTGTTTGTTTTTTGAAAGATCTTTCACTTAAAAAGGTCTTTCTGACCTCTTCTTGGTGCAGACTTGTTCCAAAGTCTTTTAAGGTCTTCTCCACTTCTCTTCTCCTCACCCATCACCACCACCACCCACTACCACCACCACCACCACCACTACCACCAACCACGGTCCACCACCACCGTCCACCACCACCTACCACCTTCCACCACCACCACCACCCACCACCACGGTCCACCACCACCCACCACCACCACCACCACCCACCACCACCACCACCATCCACCACCACCACCAACCACGGTCCACCACTACCGTCCACCACCACCACCACGGTCCACCACCACCAACCACGGTCCACCACCACCACCCACCACCACCGTCCACCACCACCATGGTCCACTACCACCACCCACCACCACCACCACCAACCACGGTCCACCACCACCTACCACCTTCCACCACCCACCACCACGGTCCACCACTACCCACGACCACCACCACCACCACCGTCCACCACCACCCACCACCACCACCACCACCGTCCACCACCACCACCAACCACGGTCCAACACTACCGTCCACCACCACCTACCACCGTCCACCACCACCACCACGGTCCACCACCACCAACCACGGTCCACCACCACCACCACCCACCACCACCATGGTCCACTACCACCACCCACCCACCACCACGGTCCACCACCACCCACCACCACCACCGTCCACCACCACCACCACCACCACCCACCACCACCACCGTCCACCACCACCACCCACCACCACCATCACCACCGTCTACCACCACCACCACAGTCCGCCACCACCAACCACGGTCCACCACCGTCGACCACCACGGTCCACCACCGTCGACCACCACCGTCCACCACTATCCACCACCACCGTCCACCACCACCACCACCGTCTACCACCAGACTGCTGTAAAAAAATCAGTTTATTTAAATTTCAGTTTATTTCAGCAGCGTGGTGCCTACCCACTTCATCTTCCCACCCTATCACTTCCATAAACCACCACCTCTTCCACAAACTACCTCCACCTCAACAAACCACCACCACCCTCTCCGGTATGACCGCCGGCTACCTGCTAGAAGGGTTCAACACCATCGTTATGCTCCATCACCATAGCTGCAATAATAATAATAATAATAATAATAATAATAATAATAATAATAATAATAATAATAATAAACTCATCTTTATGCTCCACCATCGTTCTCACTGTTCAAAAATTTACAGAAGTGCAAGATAACAAAAAATGGCACTCATATATCAAACGACAAACATAAACATAAAAAAAAGATAACACTCATCATAACAAACTCAATTACACTAACCACCATTGAAACCCTCAAAATATTTTGTCATCATCTGGGTATGACTAGCATTCAATATTTCAATCTTTACATAGCTAAATCAGGGGAAAGTAGATAGCGAAAAGTGAAATCGTGTGGGACCCACTCAAATTTCTTCAATGATTTACCTTTCTTAATCGACTTGAAGCTATCTTGGTAACAATCGGGCACCGAGTATTCAATCATGTCCATTAGACCAGAATGACATAAACCTGATTCTTTTGCATAAAGTTCAACAAGTTTAGGGAGAAAAATCTTTTGCCCCTTTTTGTATATTGAAGTTATTATGAACGTAGTCTTCATCGAAGGGTCTGATTTGTGGTGCGAGTGGATGTAGGTGAGTAGTGACAGGATGGTGCATATAGGTGGCGTTTCATGGTGGAGGTTTTTGTTTTCAGGTTTTGGTGGGTGGTTTGGGGAGGTGATGGTGGTGGTGATTGGGGTGGAGAAGATGAAGTGGGTGGGCCCTACTAAGAATGGGTGAAGACACATGATTGGCCAATGGTTAAGTGGGTCCTCTTTCTATTTTATTAATTGATTGATTTTTTTATTAAAGTAAGTGTAGTTTAGTAATTTCACACTCACTTAGGGACTATCCGAGTTAAGAAACACTAAAAGTTGAGGACTACATATGTAATTTTTAAAAGTTTGGGACTAAAGGTGAATTCTGAGCAAACCACAGGGACCATTCGAGCAATTTTCTCTTTCCCTCACTACATTTCAGTGACAAAAAATAAATAGATGTTTGCATTTTTATATGATTTAAAACATAGATGATTAATGGTTCGTTAGCTACATGTTATCAGCCGAACACTAAAGAGCTCAAGCCTCTATTAAATTAAGTGAGCTCAATGTTCACTTTGCAAGTGGTGTATGAAGAATTAAGGAAAATGATACGAAAAAAATTGGAACATATTCATTAGTTTGAACCAGAATCCTGGCCACTAAAACACAGATGGTTTTCTGCGTCGTGTCTTATAATCATGTCACACCCCAACCGATGGTGGAATACATTGAGGCGCGACTTGTGATAGATTGTTCAAAGACTTCATGATGCTAGAATTTGTGACAAATAATTTAAAGGTTTCATTTCATAATACTAAAAACAAGAAGTACAAATTGTTAAAAAAGAAATACAACATTCATGATTTCATAGTTTAAAGCGGTGCGTTTCTAAGTCCAATCCTAACGAGTTTCTTGAATCATCGGATCAAATATTTCCTGCAACATGTATAAAATATCCGTCAACACATAAAGCATTGGTGAGCATACTAGTTTTGACCTACGTATATAGTATAAGAAAATTTTACTCAAATCATCATGTCATACTCATG
The DNA here is from genome assembly GCA_028751855.1 of Ambrosia trifida. Classification (NCBI taxonomy): domain Eukaryota; kingdom Viridiplantae; phylum Streptophyta; class Magnoliopsida; order Asterales; family Asteraceae; genus Ambrosia; species Ambrosia trifida. The sequence continues at coordinate 78,410,616 of CM054129.1, forward strand.
CGCATGCAGAACCATACAAAAGGCATCAACACTCGAATACACAATTGAGAAAAACTTAACATGACCCATAAAGGGGGCGGTGTGTCACTCCTATAGCGCTATACATGTAAGGTGGGTTGTATGCTAATAGACATTTGTATGTAAGAATTAGATTATAGCATGGCATAGCATATAAGCATTAAATTGTGCATAAGAGTATGAAATCGTTTAAGGTTTTTGTATAGATACATGTTGAGTCCCAAAGAGTTAAAGAATAAAAATGGGACAACTATGAACTCACCTTAGGGTGCGTTAATAAATTCCCAGAAACGGGTCTTGAAGAATAAGGATTTTAGCTCCGAATAACTAGAATTAGAAAGGAAAGCGTTTTAGGTTCAAGAGTTTGATTATTAGATTCAAGAGAGTCAAGCAAGCCTTTTAGGCGAACCAGAGCACAAATTTCCTTTAGGGCAATTCGGATGGTATGGAGGTTAGGAATGTGAATCCATTAGAATGTTCATGTCACGACCACTTCGTTTATGGGATAAACGTGGGTCTTGGACACGAGATTTCCCCTTTCTAGTGTGAACTAATCCATAACACAAGAAGGGTCAAGAGAGTTGGTAAGGTAGGGTGTAACCACAAACCTTCCAAGAAGTTGTTACTAGAGTAATAGAATAAAAGATTGAAAGTATACTTAGATTTAATACATAATATAGCTAGGAGGTTTAAGTAGAGTATAGTGACTTGTTTGGATGAGCCTTGGCTCTCCTTTGTTAACCATAACCATAGCACAAATCCATCCAACATTGGATTCTTGGTGGACTTGGTTGGTATCTCTACATCAAAGATCCTAGAACATAAAAGAACATGAAAAATAATCACCTTTGAGGCCTCTTTGTGGTGCTCTATCCATTTATATTGTTGTGGAAAAGCAAGGGATAGGTCCTAGAGGTTTCTCTAAGGAGATTTGAGAAGGAAAGAACTGAAAGATTAAAAAGAAAGGTGAAGTTTTAAGCCCAAAAACTTACTGATGCAATGCAGAAAGTTTGGCTTGAAAACTTGAAGATTTGGGAGATTTAGAGAGTGATTTAGAGTGAATAAAGGATTAAAGAGTGTAGGGAAGGGTGTAACATCACACAATTTTATATATATATATATATATATATATATATATATATATATATATATATATATATATATATATATATATATATATATTAGAACTCCCTCGTTTATTCATCCGATTCATGTTTACATTATCTTTCCCATCCATTTTATTAATTTTTTTTGTTTAAATAATGACTTATAATCAATATTAAATTGGATTTTATTAAAAATTCTGATTTAAAAATGTTAAAAAAAAATGTTTACCTGAGCCAGGATTCGAACCCGAGTCCCTGGCGGGCTAAACCTTAACCACACCACACAAACCACTACACCATTTGGTGTTTTGTGATGTTAATTAAAACCAATTAAATTTAAACCTTTTCAAGGTCCCTTAGTCAAACCTGAAAAGTCAAACGTAGTCTCTTAGTCAATTCAAGTCAAAGTGTTAGTAAATATGGTCTCCTAGTCAAGTCAAAGTGTTAGTAAATATGGTCTTCTAGTCAAAAAGTTGTTCCTAAATTCTAGCCTAGTCAAAATAGTCCCTAATTACAACTCCAATTTCTACACTATAAATACAATAACCTACCCATAGTCACATGAATCGCGGTACGCTCCGGTTCGTGGTACGAAAACGGGTACGCGGTTCGTGCATTTCTAAAATTCGGTACGACGGGGGGTAGGTTCATTCGGTTCGCCAATTCGGTACGCGGTACGGTGTACCCTATGAGTTGGTACGTCGTATCGTATATAAACATTATACAATATATAACTTTAAGTACCAAATGTAAACTAGTAAAGATAGAGGGACTTAAATGTCTAAATATACAAACTTATTTACACTTTTTAAGTAAAAACAAACAAATTTTAGGGAATAAATGTAAACTAATAAAAGATGGAGGAGTTAATGTTAAAATATCTTGGCTTTTAAGTTTTGTAAATAACAAAATAAAAACCATCTGCCGTCATCTTCCTTCCTCAACCCACAAACCCTAATTTTTTGTCTCCTCCATTGTTGAAGCTTGTTCCTCGCCGTCATACACTCCAATCGCTGCAATACAGGTACCTCTAACCTCTGTTCTACTCTAACGAATCGGGTACGCTCAATTCTTCGAATCAGAGAGCGAATCTTAGGCGAACGGGTCGCGAATGTACCCGATTCCGGTACGCACGATTCGGTTCGCGGTACGCAGCCTATCTAGCGAATCCTGTGACTATGAACCTACCATTCAACTCTTTATAACATTCAATAATAAAAAAAACATTATTATCCCATCTCTCACATACTAAAGTTTTCATCCATCATTATCTCCTCTAGCTAGTTCCGAGTTTTCCAAGGCATTATTACTAAGTGTTTGCACACTCAAGAAAACTCACGAACTCATTAAGCACCTAAGGTGAGTTTTACATAGCCTCTTTTCCATTTCACTATTTTGGGGTGAAACATGTTACAACATTCAATTTACAATTCAATCATAAGTGTCTATGTTTTATTCTATGTTGCATTATGTCTTAAACATTACTATGGTAAGCACAATTATTCTAGCATAATCATTAACTCCGTACAAGCCAACGATACACAATGATAGATCTATTGGACTGACAACCCCACCCGGATACGTGTACCTCCTACATAGGTAGCGTGGGTGATTGTTATCGCAACATAAACGAGTGAACCATATGCGTATGGGATGGACCACAATATTCTAGTCACAAGGTTTGATTATGCACACGATTTACCGGGTAGTATTGTTTTCACATATGGACTAGACTTGCCATGACACTCGAATTGTACAAGTTTTTATTCAATATTCAAACCTATGTAAATCTCACCAACTTTTGTTGACCCAAAATATTTTCAAACTTAACATGTTTCAGGTTATAGCTTTGCTTGAAGACTAGAGTTAATGCTTGAGGATGCATATTTAGTATTTCTCATGTGATGTGTAAATTCTTGTAGAACAATTGTATGTAATTTATTTAAATCAATTATTGAAATGTATTATTTACCATGAGCTACTAAACAATCGTCAATACGTGACATCCCGATGTTTCCGCCATCGGTTGGGGTGTTACAGATTGGTATCAGAGCCATGGTTATGGGGAATTAGGTTATTAGAAAAATAATCTAGTCTATAACCATAGGATTATAACTAGTACTTGCTCCTTTTACTTGCAACTCTACTTGTTTCTATTCTCTACCTCTATCCTACTTCTTATCCCTACTTTAGTCCCTACAAGATGTTTGCTCTCCATAACTGGAACAAAATTCTCAGATCCTAACCTGAAATACCTTATAAATCTCGTCGAAACTCTATATTCTAATAACGAACACGTGCAATCTGGAAGGGTGAACGCCTGTATTCTGAGTTTTCTGTCTAGGACTGGCATTGCGCATAAATCCCAATCAGACGAGGGACTCGGATGCCTACCTGGGAATTCTCGGGATGAGTGTTCACTTATAGGCTAAAGCATGTCTTCACTATGTTATTAGAATCTAGAAGCTTTGATAAGTCAACGTTTTCGTTTATTCGTTTTAATTAATGAATAAATGATTACACTCACTTTCCTTAAAACTAAGCTCTAAAATCTCAAAATTTTACAGCTTAAATCAATCCTATTTCCTAATCATATATGGATTTCACAATCACATTTCATCTTACCATCTTAGCCACATGTTTGATTATTTTCAACACCCTCCCCAAATCATATTATTTCATTTTTCAACATGTTACATATTTCTAAACTGTAACCTCATAACCTGGGTAGACCCTAGCCCAACACTAAAGATTTCTTAATATTGTCAAAATTTTCATCACCTATAAACCATGGAAAATACATATTTTTGTTATAAGATATCCTCAAACTTAATTTCTAAATCCAAATGTTTATTCATTAGCATAACAAAAGATTTTTGATATAATGTCACCGTGATCTATAAAACCTAACGTCGTGTTTAAAATCTTCGACTAAACTAAAATATTTTGATCTAAAGCCACTTAGTTTGTACTATTTAGCAACTTTTGTTTTATATAAGAAACCAGTTTTAAAAAGAAAAATGATAAGATCTTTCCATCCTCATGAACAAAATTTAATCTCCATAGCCACCTAATTATTTTCAACTTGTTCGAACTTTTACAATTTTTGGTATTTATCACAATCATGTTTTCTCATACGCTAGATTCTAACCTTTGATCCAAACCCCACGATTTACACTGCTACATAATCTCCTTACTATAAAATAAACCCTTTATTAACTATTTTCACGTTCACTATCTTTCATAACCTTGATGATGCTTTGAGTTCTTCATCATCCTCTCAAGAACTAAAATCATATTCTTCACCTTCTGGAACATGAACTTGATCCCTATGATAATCAGACTATTGAAAACTTGATTAATCGTTGCATCAAACTTGATTCTTAGTTATACATGAGGATTTGATTATCTACTTGAACATTTGATTATTCATGATACTTGAAAGCATGGAATATAAACTATTTGCTATAAACACACCTAGAGTCATTAATCTTGTCTAGGACAACTCTATTACAACTCGCATGCTATACTTGATGCATTTACAAACTTACTTACATGTATATATTACGAATTTGCAACTTATGTGTTAAATAAAAAACAATTGTTACACTTAATCAAACAACTGGTAGAGGATGAAGTACTTGCTCAACAGTTAGTAGAGTACCTAACAACCTGCTCAACGATTGGTAGAGGTCATCATGCCTGCTCAACCGTCGGTAGAGGTTCTAATAACCTGCTCAACGACTGGTAGAGGTTATCGCACCTGCTCAACAATCGGTAGAGGTTCTTACTCACTGACTGGTAGAGGTCTTTTCCTGCTCAACAGTTGGACTCATTTTTGGATACATCATACATGTAATTTGATACAAAGATTTATTAGACTCATTGATACAAAGATTCAATCACAAGGTTATTTTGCATTACTTACATATGTGTTTAGAGTCATAGAAGGACACAAAACCCTAATGTAAGGTAAATTGGTGATTGCGGTCCGGAACGTAATCATGAATTTACAGGTACGTTAAGGTAGTGTGGAATTCTATCAAGGTTTTCGGTAGATAATCAATTATAAACTCTAGTTACCTAGTAGTTCATTTAGTCTTTTTATAGTCAATCAACTCATGCATTTCTTTCCTAACACTTAAGTTTAGTGTTTTGCTAGATTCTTATTCTCCTTGCTATTTCAGACGAACCTAATCCAACCCTTAAAACTCACACATATCAAACCTTTTATCCAAATTATTCGAAACAGATTATTCTATTACCTATAAATTCATGTCGTGCTTTAACCCAAATTTTCCAAACCCCAGTTGACTTAATTTCTACCTAATCATCCTCAACCCTGTGTTTTTAATAAACTTCGAGACGAAGTTCCTAAAAGTTGGGGAGACTGTAACATCACACAATTTTATATATATATATATATATATATATATATATATATAATATAATATATATATATATATATATAGAACTCCCTCATTTATTCATCCGATTCATGTTTACATTATCTTTCCCATCCATTTTATTAATTTTTTTTTGTTTAAATAATGACTTATAATCAATATTAAATTGGATTTTATTAAAAATTCTGATTTAAAAATGTTAAAAAAAATGTTTTCCTGAGCCAGGATTCGAACCCGAGTCCCTGGCGGGCTAAACCTTAACCACACCACACAAACCACTACACCATTTGGTGTTTTGTGATGTTAATTAAAACCAATTAAACTTAAACCTTTTCAAGGTCCCTTAGTCAAACCTGAAAAGTTAAACGTAGTCTCTTAGCCAAGTCAAGTCAAAGTGTTAGTAAATATGGTCTCCTAGTCAAGTCAAAGTGTTAGTAAATATGGTCTTCTAGTCAAGTCAAAGTTGTTCCTAAATTCTAGCCTAGTCAAAATAGTCCCTAATTACAACTCCAATTTCTACACTATAAATACAATAGCCTACCATTCAACTCTTTATAACATTCAATAAAAAAAAAAACATTATTATCCCATCTCCCACATACTAAAGTTTTCATCCATCATTATCTCCTCTAGCTAGTTCCGAGTTTTCCAAGGCATTATTACTAAGGGTTTGCACGCTCAAGAAAACTCACGAACTCATTAAGCACCTAAGGTGAGTTTTACATAGCCCCTTTTCCATTTCACTATTTTGGGGTGAAACATGTTACAACATTCAATTTACAATTCAATCATAAGTGTCTATGTGTTATTCTATGTTGCATTATGTCTTAAACATTATTATGGTAAGCACAATTATTCTAGCATAATCATTAACTCCGTACAAGCCAACAAAACACAATGATAGATCTATTGGACTAACAACCCCACCCGGATATGTGTACCTCCTACATAGGTAGCGTGGGTGATTGTTATCGCAACATAAACGAGTGAACCTTATGCGCATGGGATGGACCACAATATTCTAGTCACAAGGTTTGATTATGCACACGATTTACCGGGTAGTATTGTTTTCACATATGGACTAGACTTGGAATTTGTAAAGTATAGAATTTAAAATATATGAAAAGTAAAATCACACGGTGTTACAGTCTCTCCTACTTTAGAAAATTTCGTCCTGAAATTACCTTGAGAGTTGACCTTTTGAAAATAGGTATGAGGTTTGATATGGGTTGAATAAGAACAAAACTTGTTAGTCTATTATGTTTAAATCAAATATTGTATCTGGTCACTGTGCGAAAATTGCTCGTAAGAGAAATACTTTTAAAATTTTAACCCAAGGCTATACGTAGAAATTTGAAAGTTTAACTGACTAAGGCATTTTCGTAATCTGGGTGAATGGTAGATAAAATTCACAAGTTTAACCAACTAAATCATTTTTGGTGATTAGTGAAAGAAAAAGGGTACACATAGGTAGGTTTGAGTATGGGGTTAATGTAACAAATTTCGGGTAGATAAGTAAATATATGGTATAACATATATGAAGTAGCAAAAATTTGGGAAGATAACTAAATATACTGTATAACATATAAGAAGTAGTAGAAATTTTTTCTTGTAAAAAAAAAAGTCACTAGGTAATTGGGTGGGATAGTAAATATGTGAGCATAATAAGTGACTAGATGTGGAAATGAGTAGTTTTTAGTAAAAGATATTTGATTTGCACAAGGTCGAAATTTTTATTAAAAGAACTTTTTTAAAAGGCGATTAAATAAACGAGAAATTGGACTATTTGAAAATAGCTTTTTGGTGAAATACATAGTATTTATTTAGTTTTGAAATCCAGTATATAAGTAGTCAAGAAAATATATGAAAGCGAGGAACAAATCTTGTTTTAAATGCATGAATGCTTCTAGGGGTTAAGGCCAGTGGTCACGGGACTTAGAAAGAGATTCTGGATAATGGAAGGATTGCTAGTTAAGCAAGGAAAGGCACGAGGGAAGAATGAAGTTTGATGGAGGTTGCAAGTATTGATTACTCATAGCAAAGACGATGTTGCATAGTAGAGAGCGTGGTTCAAAACAAGGTTATGATATGCATAAAAGGTAAATGATGCAAGCGTAATTAGACTAGTAAACTATAACATAAATGGTATCGCAAAGGACAAATAACTTAAGTGTTGGTCAAATTTTAACTCGACACCCAAAACTTCTCATGGCACGAATAACTCTACTTTTGGTAGTATGACAAGACATTTATGTATAGGATGCACCGGCGGCGTATCGACCATGCCGTTATCATACCTCATCTGTGTTATTATTCAAGTCATGATAGGTTACACACACTGGGACTCGTTATGTTTTCCATGCGCCTAATTTTTGTAATTATGTGTGCACCCGTAATTAGTCCAATTGTCGTATGCTCCACATAATTTGTCTTAGTTATGCGTGGGTCACTAGTGGACACAAAATACTTATACACAAAGGAAAAGACATTAGGCTAAGGCATTAAATGGTTTTGATGTTGTAAACATATCAAGCAATGTGACATGCAAGAACATAATGTGAAAAGGCATTAAGCAAGTTTTTTTTTGATGTTGTTAACCGTATGCGTTTTTGGCGTAGATGTATGGTTTCATGACATAATGGTGTAGACTTGTGCATATGTGGTTATGTTCAGATGTATAAAATCAAACAAAAGAATGGACAATTGGATTCCTAATGAAAATGCGTAAAATGTTTTGTGTCACACCCTCAAAATCCACTTGCGGAGTTTTACCGCGAGGCGCATGACAAACCAGGATCCAAACCAACGATCACAATAAACAAGTCTAAAATGAACATAATGCAATGTCAAAACAATGTTTAAAATTCCCGTTTACAGCGGAAGCTTATTCAAAACCATATTCAATAGTAAACCAATGTTCAACATTTGTAAAACCATGCAACTCTAACTAGACGCCGTGCAGACGCGTGCGCCCTAGTTCCATTGTGCTACCTTAGCGACCTGAGAAAACATGTAAAAGTTTACGTCAGCACAAAAATGCTGGTGAGTTTACAGGTTTTGTAATCCAAGTACCAAGTCAACCTGTCCATACTATAACAAATCGAAAACCAGTGTACGCTAGCTAGGCGTATGTTTTGTTACTACCACGATTGGAAAACCATTACTAACTCGCAAACCAAATGTGTGCCCGATGTAGTAAACCTGTTGTTCCTGTTGTTCCTGTTTGAGACAATATGCACCCGCCGACCCTCCAAGTCGACGAGCGGGGTTGGTCACTCCCAATAGCGCTATTCACATTTCCCCGTTGTGCAAACCCGCACATTCATGGTTCCCCCCGGGACTTCCAAAGATCGTGTAGTACACAATACAAACCCATAGTATGACAGTAGTTACCAAATAATCGTTTTAACACATGTTTTCTCCCCCGAAAATGTGAAACCAGTTTAAAAGAGGGGCCGTAAACTCACCTTAAGTTGCGTTACTTCGTAATACGAATAACTCAGCAGCTATGCTAGTCCCGTAAAGCGGCGACCTAACATATGACAGTTACAAGCACTTAGACTAATAACCCGCAGGTTAGTTAGTCCCTAGATGTCCAGACCATAACCAAGTTCGTTTGAAAACACCGAGACTGTTTAACTGACCCAAAGTACAAGACTCGACAACCCATTGGTGACCCGAGACTCCCCGTGTTGTGTTTACGCTCCCAAACATACAATCATGCAATCACACTTAACATACGTTAACGCACAACAAGTTATAGCACATAGCTCACGTATCACATAATTACATCCAAACATATGTTACCAAGTTATTAGATATGTTACGGGGTTCCTAGCATGTTCCTACAGGTCAAATCGGGTCTCGGAACGCTAATTTACACTTACAACAGCAGTACACGCGATTAGGAAAAGTCAACTAGCATTTAGGTTGGTCAACTGGCATTTAGGAAGGCTAATCGCATGTAATATAGGCATTTAGGGTCATAAGACATGTAAACCTTGACTTTATAGGCGATTATGGCTATACCACATGTAATTACTAGCATTTAGGGCTATACCACATGTGACTACTAGCATTTAGGGCTATACCACATGTAACTACTAGCATTTAGGGCTATACCACATGTAACTACTAGCATTTAGCCCTAATCGCATGAAACATAGGCAATTAGCCTCCTAATCGCCCCTAACATAGGCGATTAGGGTTGCTAATCGCCTGTAACCTTGCTGTTCCGGTTTTTCGCGCGTTTAACGCTCCAAATCAGATCCAGAACGTGTGTAACCATCCAATATTAACCCAACAACTATTCTAAACATGTTTAAACCAAAATCCTTCGTTTAACCTCGTATTATCAGCCCTGCATGCTACCATGTAATCCAAACACCATACACATAGCATGAAACACCACATTAACATGCATAACTATAACCCTAATAATCAATTACTCAGATTTCATTAATCATGACATCAATATTATTCTGAACTAACCTAACAACATGTTAATCACTCATCTTTAATCATAAAAACCCTAGATATTAATCATAAACACACATAACACATGTATGATTGTTAGAATCCGATAAACAACACTTATTAACGATTTTCAGAAAGCTTTTTCGTTTTAGAACAGGTCTGGACTATTAGGGATTGAATAAAAACATTTATAAAGATTGCATGGATGGAAACCAAACCTTAGATTTGTGAAAGAATGATGAATTAAGCTTGAAACCTTGTGTTTTGATCAAAAATCGCGTTCCAGAGGTTGTGTGTGTGTTGGGGCGGGTTATGGGACGACTAGGGTTTGTATTATGAAGTTTAGGAGGTTAAACATTGTATTTATAGTCGTTTTTAGTCGTCCAGCCCGTAACACGCGATTGTGCAGCTTTACACGCGATTAGGAGTCCTAATCGCATGTAACTTCATGCATTTGGGGCCTAATCGCATGAAACTTCATGCATTTAGGCCCTACTCGCCTATAAGACTGCCCACTCGCCCCTCCTATAGGCGATTGGGCTTTCCTAATCGCCTATAGGGGCTGGTTCCGTGTGTTTTGCGCGTTAAACCCCGTTTTAACATATGTTAACACATATTCACATACCGACAAGTCACATAATGATTGTAAACACATAACACTTGTAAATACACATATTCACACTCGTTCACCAATTCCCGGGACTCGAGACTTGTATGTTCCGTATGCCCTGACGATCCTACAAATCGTCACCGTTTGTACACTTGCTTAAGGACTGACATCTAATGACCCTCTAGACCAACATCCAATGATCTTCTAGACTAAACCGATAGCTCCCGAACCATAACACGACTTAACTAACCCAGTTAAGTATAATATACGCGTGACTCGCTAAGGTAGACTTTCATCTAGACAACGTTGTTAACCAGAATTTGCCGGGTGTCACATTTTGACTGTGGGCAACATAGAATTTGAGTTTATTGAGTTTTATGGGTACGCGAGCAATTTTAGCTTTTCAAGACTAAGGGTCAAGTTTGATTGTAGAAGAATTTAGACCGTTGGATGTTAAAGAAAAACGGATTTAATTGAAGTAGGGAAAATTTAGTGTAAAACTCTTACCGAATATGGACATTTGATTTATGAAAAATCCATTTTATTAAGCGAGGAAAATAGTTTATTGACAATTTTAGTTTTGGCGTTGATGAAAATTTTGACTCGTGATACGATTCGTGAATGTGCCTCATGTCAGAGCCGTCGGGATCAAGTTTGAGAGTGGGATTCTATATTTTGATGTTGTATACAAATTGAAGACTCCTCCTTACTGGTATATCCATGATTTAGTGAGAAAGGAACCAGTGCATACAAGCTCTTAGCTAGACATGTTTCATAGAATTCTGTGGAGAGAGAGTGAGTTCGGGTAGACTCGGTTTAAACCGCAATATCCAAGTAGTTACCAGTCTAAAGAGAAAGATCCAAGGACAGGGAAGCCTATCTTGAAATGAAAGATCCAACCACCGAATGTGAGGAAGAAAGTGCCAATCTCTCCAATGGAACAAGATTTTGCAGACAAGCTTTTGTTTTGGTACTATGATTTTCCCATAATTGAAGTGGTGATCATCTTGTACGGCGGGTGATTGAACTAAAAAAGAATTCTTGAAAGTGGCACTCCTTCCTTGCTTCTTACCCCGTAGCGGGAGATTTTTTGACAATCGGTCGTAGATTCCCTGGCTTGGCTAGGAGGGAATTTCAAAAGATTTTTCGTTACTACTATGCAAAGAAAGTTTATTCAGGATGCGATTGGTCGAAGTTTCAAGTGTTGGAAGTCTGAAGTTGCTGTTTGTTGAAGATGGTTGCTGTTGTGAAGTCTTTAAAGAATTTTGTAGACATTTTTGTTGTTTGTCTAGCTAGGTCCATGGGGGAGTATATAAGTGCACCATTCGGATATGTCCCTAGCTTAGGTCCTAGACTAGATTCATGTTTTGGTATTTTTCATGTTAATTAGGGTAGCAATTCTCTGGTTTAAACGATCTTATTTATCATGTTTGTAGTGTTTCAAGCATATGAGGTTCATATGCCATACACCTGGAACCTTTGGTGTAAGGGCCTCTTATGCCTGCCATTCTAGGCGTAAGGGAGGCAACCTATAAATAGTGGTTCAGGCATGTTGATTAGGAATTATTGTTTGTCTTAGTTTGCCTTCTTTACTGTTGTTGTTTGGAGACAATGGAGCTTGCTTCAATGAGCACAAGTGCCTCTCCAAGGACAAGTACATCATCTATCAGGTGAGTTGAGTAGTCTTTATGTGTGTTCAGTTTGTCTATGATTTAAATGGTATGTGACATTTTTATTTAAATGTTTCAGGATCACCCACTGCAAGGAGCGGTGCCGTGGTTATACGGGAAGGGGAGGGGGAGGGGAAGCGAAAAGTGAGGCGACGAGGTCTAGGCTTACACTTGGTATCATTAGTTCAACTATGTTTTTCTTTATAGCATTGACAAGTCCTAATAATAAGAACCATCTATACTTTCCATAATAGGAGAAGCGTGAGTGACGTCAGAAAGCTGATGTGTCAGCCGGAGAGAGTGGCCACCAATGCGCGTATGATGCAAAAACTGACGTCATTAATCCCATTAAAAATTCAAAAAAAGGGGTAGGCCACGTGAAACCACCGCTGTTGCCCCCAACAACGGTTCTCAATCCATGTGTCTGCCAACCAACAGCAGACCTTTACTAATATATTCTCTCAGCTGTTTTAGGCCCTAAGTTTTTGAATTTTGAGGGGGAAAATTTAAATCCATTTGGGAAACGTGCCTCATCAGCTGCCTATATATAACCACATAATCAATGCACCCATTTCTTTTCTCAGCTTTGAATTTTCTAAAAAATAATTTCAAATTTCCCTCTTAAAACTTAAAACAATGTCGACGTCAATGGAAGATGAAGAAACCCATGGCAGTTTTATTCGTGATCTCAATCCAGCCAAAGATATGTGGCACCTGAAGGCTACTGTCATAAGAAAATGGAAGACAACCTATAAGTTGGAAGTTATATTCATTGATGAGCAGGTAAACTTTCTAAGTTGCTTTATTTTGTTATTCTTGCAGACGTGGTTTTTTGTGCACTTTTTTTACATTCTGTTTTAAGGAGCTGCAGGGCGATAAGATTCAAGGTTCTGCCAAGTCTTCTTTTATGCAACTTTTTGACAGTCAGCTTGAAGAAGATGGTGTGGTTGTCTTATCTAAGTTTGGTGTTGGTGAAAACAAGGACATTTACAGAGTTGTAGGACATCAATATAAAATCATTTTTTATCGTTATACAATTGTGAAACATGTTAAGGGCTGGGAAGGTGTTGAGTATGGTTTTAACTTCTTACCTTTTAAAGAAATTCTTGACGGAGAAGCCAAGAATCCGTTGTGCGTTGGTTTGTATTTTGTTTTATTTTAGAACAAAGTTTAACATTCAGTTTACTTTAACATTGTTCCTTTTAAAGTTAACAGATGTTTGCCAAAACTGTGTGTTTCGTTTTATAGATGTTGCTGGTAGCGTCATTTGGTGTGGTGACTTGGATGTGTATGGACAAGCTCCTAATGAAACCAAATGGATGAATCTTGATCTTCAGGACTTAGAGTAACGGTTTTTGCTGAAATTGTTATACAACCTTCTTGTAAAGTATATCATCTGCTATTCAGATACCTGACACTTAACAAAAATATTCCGTTTTTAAGGTGAGTCTTATGTTTCAATGGTTGATAACAATCATTGTTAGAATTGCAAATTTAATTTCTATAATAAATGTTATGATGAGATTGATCTATGATTGACTGTTTTGAATCTTATGTGGAACACATTTATTGATGTAATAAATTATCTGTAATTAATTTTTGTGTACATTCAGGTTTTTTCAAAAATTTTTACATCTATGGTTCTTTTGTGTTGTTTTAGAGGTACGACGTTAAGATGTACGTTGTGGAACTCTTATGCAATACAGTTTAAGGACTTTATTTCCAACGTCACTCAGGAGCATCTACTCACAATTATCCATCATGGAAGGGTTAGAAACTGGAAGGGTAAGTTTTGTTTCATTTTTGTTATTTTAAAAAGATTTTATTATAAATGAAGTCATAATGATATGTGTGTTATGAAATTTATAGAACGAATTACAATTCAAACTGATAAGTATGGATCTCGCCTCTTTCTGAATCAAGGAATAGATGAGGTTTCTGACCTAAGCAGGAGGTGCTATTTTATTATATTCCTATAAGTAAATTTAAATTTAATTTGCTTTTGCTTTTAGATTTAATTTGTTCTATATTTATGTAGCTTGGTGTTGAAACAAGAACAAAGAGTCTGGATGTACTTCTCAAACCGTTCTTTCTTCCCAGACTGTTTATCCAATGCGTCAGGAATTCATAGTTGGAACATTGAAGAGGCGTGTTGATGAGTTGATCGACATTCAAGAGGTTTGAATATTTTAAACCTGCCTATTATATGTCTTCATTTTACTATGTGTTTCTATTTGTTTAAAAATGTATGTTGAATATACATTTTGTTTGCAGCTGATGTCTTTTGTTGTCGTTGCCTCTGTAAAAAGTGTTGAAGAAAGTTGTGGTTGGTTTTATGCTGCCTGCCGGAAGTGTAATAAGAAAGTTTTAGGTAAATCCGAGTATTTGCAAGATGCTGAAGATGTTTGCGAAGCAATTCTCAAATTGCCTGCTACTGCGTTGGTTTGTAGAAAATGCGAGTGTGAATGTACTTCCATTACCACAAAGTATGTAAATCAGTACATGTATAAACTTTTTTGGTTTGCAGATTTTTCATTTTATTTCATGCAGATTGTTTAGATAAATTTTGTTTTATTTGTTTTAGGTTCAAGTTGCAGATAAGGGTTCAAGATGAATCTGGTAGTGTATCATTTGTGATGTTTGATAAAGATGTGATAAGGATCATTGGAGCTGCTTCCTGTGATATTAGGGAAAGGCAGTTGAGGGAAAGCGATACAAAACGTTTGCCGCATGAGTTGTCTCAGATTGTTGAAAAGAAATTGGCTTTCAAGATTGTTGTTTCTGATTTCAATCTTACAAATGACTACCATGTGTACACTGTGGTTAAAATTTGTGATGATCCTGTCATAACTGAAGAGTTGATTTCTGGATATGAGAATGTACACGATAATTCTGGCAAGATATTTATTCTAATTTTTTTGTAATAAGGATTGATTTTCAGTGGATGTTCAAATCTATTATGTTTCCATAATATGTGAGCAATCTTTAGGTCACTCAGGAAGTTTGTCAAAACAAACCTGTTAACCTTTCAAAATCTTCGCAAGTTGGGTTACAAGTTACTTCTAAGGTATTTTAGAGGGTTTGTCCAAGTATTTGTAATTTGTTTTTGCAACTTGTATTGTTATCTAACCTTTTATTAACAATTTGGTTTTTTCTTTGAAGGATGTTTTATGTGTTGATTCTGTTGTGGATACTGTTACAAGTCCCAATGGAAAAAGAAGTATTGAGGATTTTGAGAATGTAAATGTTGGTGAGCATACTTCTTCAAGCAAAAGATTGAAGAAGAAGCCAACTAGATTTAAAAGTTAGGAACTTATTGTTAATGTATTCTTATGAATGTTTAGTGTTTTCAGTTGTAAGTTTTTGTTAACATCTTTGAAGTTAACCTTATGTATGTTAATTTTGTACATGCTGGTTTAACATTTTTGAATGAATATATTTTAGTTAAAAGCTGTTTGTTAACAACTGTTTTTGCTTTGGATGTTATTGTATTTTAATTTCATCTGTTTAAACTTCTGTTATACAATATCTGTTCAAACAATAGTGTCTCGAGTATATTTATGCTATCTTTGCATCTAGAATCTTCATCTGTACAGTGGCCATCAAAGACCTTTAGGGTTGTGTCGACTGTTTGTAATTCTGAATTTTAAAACACTGATGTAATTTAAATATATATATATATATATATATATATATATATATATAGCTTCGTTAATATCTGTTGTTGCAGTTTATGTTATATTATTTTAGGATGAGTCTGTTTGAACTTCTGTAATCTAATATCTGTTTAAACAACAGTGTCTTGATTATTATTTTATAATAAAGAATATTAAACTTTTTAATAGTTATAGGGCCAATTTTATTAGACGTTGATAAACCGTATGTAACATATGGTACCGCAACATTATTTAGCTTTTTATAAATGCTGAAAATTATAAACTTGTATTGAATTTCAGTAAATATTAGTTACGCTGAGTATATTTTATGTCATTAGTTTGTCATTTAAATATTATAATATACTTAAAATATAATATAAGTTTTCAATAGAAAGTATATATAATTACATATCTTCTACAAGCCAAATCGTTTGCAACAGCAATAGTTTTAATTGTTTATTTAATATAAAAAGATTAATGTTTAATTGATGGTATCTTTCCATATAGATCCTTCATTTGTACAGTGACCATTAAAGACTTTTAGGGCTGTGCCGACTATTTTTAATTATGAATTTGAAAAAACTTGTGTAATTTAAATTTAAACTTATTTCGTTAGATATTGATTATAAGTTAAGTCGTACAAAGTCTGTTTTAAAACTCCGGTTATATCATATTTCGACCTTCAGTTGAAAATTCTAGTGGATCACAGTTGTGTGAGAACATCTGTTTACAAGTCATCAAAAAGTGTATATCTTGACGTTAGAATATGTTTCAATAGGAAATTTCATTTTTAGCTCATTGAAACTAACGACTATATTCATACTAATAATTTAAAAAGTAATACATTGGGAATAAAAACTATTATTACAATCTTTAATAATACTGAATTTTTAAGTAATTTTATTTCTAATTCATAACAGTTGTTTAACAACCTCTGTTGACATGTCAGCAAATATTGTATTCCTTGATGTTAGAATAAAAAGTAGTAAACAGATGGTTATAAAAAGTTGTAAACAAAAACGGATGTTGAATTTTTTTTGTTATTAAATATATGTTAATTTTTTTTTAATTTATAGGAACTATAAAAGGTTAAAATCATTTGTAAGAATAATTTTTTGTAATTTTTTTAAGACCAAAAACAATAATGTTTAAATTTATGGTAACCTTCCATCTAGATCCTCCATCTGTACAATGGTCATCATGCTTTTTTAGGCCTGTGTAGAGTGTTTGTAATTATGAATTTGAAAAGACTATTGTTATTTAAATTTATATAGTTTTTTCTTTAGATATTGATTTTGTTATTGAAATATTATTTATTTAAAATATAATAAGTCTTCAATATAAAAAAAAATTAATATATATCCTATGGAGAACAATTTTTTTTGTAGAATAAAAGGCTTCAAATCATTTGTAACAACAATAGTTTTACTTTTTTAGTTTTAATATAAAAAGATTAATATTTAAATTGATGGTATCTTTCCATCTAAATCCTTCATTTTTACAGTGACCATTATGACTTTTAGGGCTATGCCGACTGTTTGTAATTATGAATTTGAAAAGACTTGTGTAATTTAAATTTCAACTTATTTCGTTAGATATTTTATTACAAGTTGAGTGTTAGAAAGTCTGTTTTAAAACTCTGGTTAAGTCATCTTTCGACCTTCAGTTGAAAATTCTAATGTATCACAGTTATTTGACAACATCTGTTTACAAATCATCTAAAATTGTATATCTTGACGTTAGAATAGGTTTCAATAAGAAATTTAAAATATAACTCATTGTGAATATAAACTACTATTAGAATTTTTAATAATACTAATTTTTTTAAATATTTTTTTCTATTAATATATTTTATGTTAATAATATCTTTTTTTACGTCAACATTATTTAGTTTTTTCGTAAATGCTAGAAATTATTTCATCTACCATGAGTATATTTTATGTTGTTTCATCTGTAGGCTCGCCATCATAGACTTTTATTGAATTTCAATAAATATTAGTTACACTAGTATATTTCATGTCATTAGTTTGTCATTTAAATATTATTTATTTAAAATATAATATAAGTTTTCAATAGAAAGTATATAATTACATATCTTATAGAAGTCAAATCATTTGCAACAACAATAGTTTTAAATTTTAATTGTTTATTTAATATAAAAAGATTACTGTTTAAATTGATGGTATCTTTCCATCTAGATACTTCATTTGTACAGTGACCATTAAAGACTTTTAGGGATGTGCCAACTTTTTGTAATTATGAATTTGAAAAGACTTGTATAATTTAAATTTAAACTTATTTCGTTAGATATTGATTACAAGTTAAGACTTACAAAGTCTGTTTTAAAATTCTGGTTACATCATATTTTGACCTTCAGTTCAAAATTCTAATGGATCACACTTGTGTCACAACATCTGTTTACAAGTCATCAAAAAGTGTATATCATGACGTTAGAGTACATTTCAATAGGAAATTTTATTTTTAGGTTATTGAAACTAATGATTATATTCATACTAATAATTTAAAAAGTAATACATTGTGAATAAAACATGTTATTACAATCTTTAATAATACTGATTTTTTAAGTAATGTTATTTATAATTCATAACAGTTGTTTGATAACATCTGTTGACATGTCATCAAATATTTGTATTCGTTGATGTTAAAATAAAAATTATTAAACAGGTGGTTGTAATAAGTTGTAAATAAAAACAGATGTTGATTTTTTATTGTTATTAAGTATATGTTCATTTTTTAAATTTATAGGAACTATAAAAGGTTAAAATCATTTGTAAGAATAATTTTTTGTAATTGTTTTTTTAAGACAAAAAAGAATAATGTTTAAATTTATTGTAAACTTCCATCTAGATCATTCTTTTGTATAGTGGCCATCACACTTTTTTATGCCTGTGTAGACTGTTTGTAATTATGAATTTGAAAAAACTATTTTTATTTAAATTTATATATTTTTTTTCTTTAGATATTGATTACAAGTTATGTTTTACAAACTCTATTTTAAAAATCTGGTTACATAATCCTTTAGTTGAAAATTGTAATGGATTACACATTTTTAATAATATATGTTTGCAAGTCATAAAATTTTCTATAACTTTGAATTTAGAATATAGGTTTCAATACGAAAGCTTATTACTATGAAAATGAAATTAATGATAATATTCATATTAATCATTTAAAACATAATACATTGTGAATAAAATTTATTATTTCACACTTTAACCATATTATTTTTTTTAGGATTTTTTATTTGTATAAAAAATGTCTTCAGTTTAATCAATTTTTATGGTAACGTTTTTTTGTTGTTCGATAATAGTAAAAATTAGTACATTTAGCATTAATTACCGCTGTATTTTCTGTCACTTTCCATCAATATCGTTCATCTGCACATTGCCTGCTAAAGACTTTTAGGCCCTTACTGACTCTTACTAATTATGAAATTGAAAAGGCTTGTGTAATTCAAATTTATATACTTTTTGCGTTAGATATTCTTTAGAAAATCTGTTTTAAAAATCGGGTTATATTATTGTTGACTGTAAAATTGTAATGCTTCACAGTTTTTGAGAATATCTATTTACAAGTTAACAGATATTTCATTAATTTTAACTTAGAATAGTTTTGTATATTAAATAGTGCCTCTTATTATGTTATGTTTAGTTTTAATATCTGTTGCATTTTATTTACAATCAGTAAATTTGACGTCATTTGTTAAACAACTTTATCATTGAAATACTCTTAACTTAAAATATATCTTCTTATTCTAAATTATAGGAACATACAAATATTTCAAATCATTTCTACGAAAAATATTTTTAATTGTTTAATTAATATAATAAAATAGATAACGTGTAAATTTATATAAGATATTTTAGATGTTTAATAATAGTAAAAATAAGTACATGTTACATTAATTATTGTTGTATGTTCTGTAAGTTTTCATCTAGATCTTTATCTGTACAATTGTGATGCTAAACTTTTAGGGCCGTGGGCTGATTCGTAATTATGATTTTGAAAAGACTGATGTAATTTAAATTTATATAGTTAGTTCGTTACAAATTTATTACAACTTAAGCTTTAAAAGTTCTGTTTTAAAAATCTGATTATATCATCCTTTAGACCAAAATTGTATTTCATGACAGTTGTTATCGCAACACCTGTTAACAAGTCATCAAATTTTATTATAATAGTGACAATAATGTAAAGAGTAAAGTTCATCTTATTGATTTAAAAAGTTTCTCATAGAATAATAGAAGTAGTTTTTAATTTTATAGATGTTATTTGTTGAATAAACATTATAATTATACATTTTATAGATGATGATATTTTTTCATAGTTTTAATTCTATAAAATATATCTTCATTGTTTAAATATATATTAATAATAAAAGATTTCAAATCATTTGTAGATTCATTTTCTATATTTAATTTATTTCAATTGTTTAATTACAAATAATATTTTTTAGTTACAATCTATATCTTACATCCGGACAATTTTCATGTAATCTTTTAGGGCTTTATTGGCATCACTTATTGGTGTTTGATTTGTCTCAGTTTGTATCAATCCTAATTAGATTTTGTGTGATTTGTTGATAAGTGAACAAATATTTTTTAAATTTCAACTTTAGAAGGCTCGAATACCAAAGTTAATTATTATGATATTGAATTTTATTTTATTATGATATCGTTTCTATTAGTAACTGTAATTGTTTTTCAGTTTATTTTTATTTATTTATATTTATATATTTATATAATAGGGCAGAAAAATAGTATTATTATTGTGACACACGACATGTTTGGGTCAACATTTTATAAACACATAAGTCTACCTTAGCGAAAAACATTTATTAAACATACCTGACGGGGTCAGTAGAGTCGGAGCACAGTCCATATTGTCCAGGGTCCAATGATTCGGGAGATCATTGGGTTAGTCACACACACACACACACACACGATACGAGTCCCGTTATTGGTGAATTACATAAACTAATTAAGTGTATGTGTAGGCTAATTGTCGTATGGTGGATTATATGCTTAGATGTGTTTAAATGATGTGTAGATAATCATCCGTGCTTAAATATGTTAAACATAGACTAAGGTTGCATGCTCGTATGTTAGGGTGCGTTAAAATGCGTTAAACACGACAAATTGGAAAACTAGAAAAACGTGAGTCCTGGTTCGACCAAACGAATGGGCGAACCTGGACAATACTCCTGGTTCGACCCTTGTAAAAGGGGCGAACCTGGGAAATGGAATTGAAAGAATTTCATTCGACCAAGTCAGGGTACATTCGACCCTGTGAAAGGGTCGAAGGAGGGTACATTCGCCCAGGTAAAAGGGGCGAATGTGGACATGGGCTGTTTGGTTGATTAAGTGCTGAATCATTAAGTGGTCTGAATGGTTAAGAGGCTCTGAATGGTTAAGAGCTGAATCATTCAGCATCCCTTATTAGCTTAATGATTCAGCACTTAATCATTCCATTCAGTTGCTGAAACAAACAGTCTGAATGCTGAATGATTCAGACCTGAATGATTAAGAGGCTGATTAAGAGGCTATCAAACAGCCCCTTAGTCATTTTCACCATTTCACAAACCCTAAACGTCTCTAAACACTCTCTAGCAACTTTAAACATTGGGGAAGGAGTTTTTGCCCTTGTTTTCTATAATTTAACCTATAAACATATTCTACACAAAGATCTAAGGTGTGTTCTTCATTCTAAATCATTTTTAAAGCATTTCAATTCGTTTTCATTAAACCCCAAGAGTCCAGATCTGATTCAAACCTGTTTTCATGGATAAAAACCTTTCTAATATCTTTCTAAACAAAACCTATTCATAAACAATGAGTTTTCATACAAATTAACATGTGTTAATGGTGTTTTATGTGATGTTATGTATTGTTTGATGATTGATTGCTGTATAGATGTTATGACAATGATCTAGGACTGTTATTGATGATGATTTATGATTGAGATAGGTTACAATTGATTATTGATGATGTTATGTTCATTTTGGGGATTTTGGGTTAGATCTAGGGCTTGTTCATGATGATAGTGATAAGGATATGATTGGGGGGTTTATTGTTCATGATAATATGAGTATATTAAGTTGATTATTGATTGATTTCATAAAGTTTCCTGATTGGGTAAAGATTGCATGCGTTTGATGTGACATCTCCATAATTTGCTATTTTGGGTAACTTGTAAAACGGACGGATTTCAGGATAAAATTGGTAGGGTTATGTAGGAATATGTTAATGATAGTTGACTGCTGTGATTGGTAATGTTTCGTGATGTTTTCGGACCGTTTAGATGTTTTTGGTGCGTTTTATAAAATGCTGATGAAAACGGGCGAACGTGGAATAAAATTGGTTCGAATAGGCGAACGTGGAAAAAAACATGGGAAAAACAGGCGAACGTGGGAAAAACGGGCGAACGTGGCTCAAACGGGCGAACGTGGAACAAAACATGGGAAAAACGGGCGAACGTGGCTCAAACGGGCGAACGTGGAAATGGGAAAAACCACATTCGACCATCTGATGTCCGGAATGAGATTTTTGATGCAAACTAAGTGTTTTATGATTGAAACTTATGTGTTAAACTTATGTGCATGACTAATTGATGTAATGGGTCACCAACGAGATGTCGGGTCAGTCTGGGATGTCCGGTTAACATTTAAACACACTTTATAACACACGTAGTCAAGATCTGGACAATCGGGGACTAGATAGCCTTCGGGTTAATAGTCATCACACTTATGTAAACTCATTGATAGGTTGTCATTAGTTGGGATTATCATACACGTGTTGGAATTCTAGTTATCAGAAGACGCACTCTAAGGTGAGTTTCACGGCCCCTCTTTTATACACTTTTCTCTCGGGGGAGAAGCATGCCACACGTTTTAACAAATACAACGTTTATGTTTTGAAACGCAATGCTTTTGAAACACAACGCTTTTGAAACACAACACTTATGAAACGCAACGCTTTTAGAAACATGACGCCTTTTGGGAATGTGACTCTTTTAAGAAATGTGACACGTTTGGCATTTGGCATATTTAAACATTAGCACTTGACACTTTTAAACATTGACACTTGGCATTTGGCACTTGGCGCTTGGCACTTATTTACTATACGACGAAACCTAAGTCCCTATTGAAACCATGAATGTGCGGGGCACAACGGGGGAAATGTGGATAGATCTATCGGGCGTGACGAACCCCACCTGACGGCTGGGAGCCGGGCAGGTGCATATTGTCTTTACTTGACACTTGGCACATGGGCAGCAACTCGAGCAACGTTTGTCAGTAATGGTTTTAGCAACACAGTCGTAGTAGTAAGGGAACGTTTGTTATTTACTTGGAACTTTTGCACACTTGGCACTTTATGAGGAATCGCTTCACACATGAAAACGTTTACGAACTTAAAACCTGTGAACTCACCAGCATTATATGTTGACATCTTTTTGGCATGTTTTCTCAGGTCGCTAAGGTAGCAGCATTGAGTATAGGCGCACGGAGTCTCACGGCGTCTAGGGATCATATGCATGTTTTGTTAAACATTCCAGACTTCGAGTTTTACTTTTAAGTTGTAATAATACATTTTGCTTCCGCTGTGTTAGAACGGTTTTGAAACTCAATGGTAGTTTACGTTGTTTTCTTATCATATAGATGTCGTTTATTGTGACCGTTGACTTGGATCCTGGTGTGTCACGCATCTCGCGGTAAAACCCCGCACGTGGAAATTTGAGGGTGTGACAGATTGGTATCAGAGCCAATGGTTATAGTGAACTAGGACTGCATGTAGAGTCTAGTCTATAGCCGAGTATCACACATGTTAGACAGTCACACATAGTTACGAGTCGTGTCATTTGGTAAACATACTAATCTTGTCGGGGTGTCAGTGTCCTCATCACACAGTATCACACTATCTATCTTTTGTTATTCCTACCTTGATTCTATCTTCTTCTTCGGGTTCGAAGATGAAGGGGCTTATCGCTTATACTTGGTAGTAGTGTACATTGGGGTGGCTTCGGCACATTCTTGAGATCTTTCTGGGTTTTGGATATCTCCCCTCTATGCTCTAATGTACATACTTGCCTACACACAAACTATCATGCACTAGTACTTGTCATAGTACACTCTGGAGTGACTGTTCACTTTGGGATCTTCGTGCGATAACAGTTTCTTTTAGGAATGTGTGTATCGGGTGATTTGAAGTTCTAGCTAGGAGCACGCCTAGAGGACCATGTAGAGCGATTTGTTATTTCGGGTGCACACGAAATCATAAATCGAAATGCATGAAAATCTTGGTGGACTTCGTGTTCGGACTAATGGTCATGCTGGAACCACGTTCTGAATTCGTTTGGTCACTTGCAGCTCGATCTGTTGGTGGTTTTGAGTGTCTTGTCTCATGTTTGGCAGAACATGTCTGGACGCGCTGGTGGACGTGCTGGTGGACACCGTGGTGGCGGCGGGGGTCGCAATGGCGGTGGACGAGGTGGTGGGAACATCACCATGACTCAGGCGGAGTTGGAGAACATGTTGCAGCAGCAGTTGAACGTTGCGTTGGCTGCTTTCCAGGCTACTCAGCAGACCCTGGGAAATACTAATCAGGTGCAGTCTGGGTGCACCTACAAGAAGTTCATGGACTGTAAGCCCCATTTCTTCAAAGGGACTGAAGGGGCAGTGGGTCTGCTCCGGTGGCTAGAGAAGATCGAGTCGGTGTTTGCTATGTGTAACTGTCCTGACGCTGATCGTGTCAAGTATGCTTCTGCTACTCTAGAGGGACACGCTTTGACCTGGTGGAACTCCACCACTGCGAATCTTGGCCTAGGTGAGGCCAATGCTATGCCGTGGTCCGAGTTCGTTCAGATGTTGCGAGCAGAGTATTGCCCGAGGGACGACATTATGAAGTTGGAGCATGAGTTCTGGAATCTGAAGATGGTTGGGTCGGAGATCGAGGAGTTTACTGCTAGGCACAACGAGTTGGCTGTAATGAGTCCCGGTTTGGCTACACCGGAGTACCGGAGGATTGAGCACTACGTTGCTAGGTTAGTGCCGGAGATTGCTGGCCTTGTTGCCGCTGCTGATCACACTACTATGTTGGCCACTGTTCGAGCAGCTCACAAGCTGACCAACATGAAGGTTGCTGAGGGCGTTCTACCTCCGAGGGGTGCTGCTGTGAAGGCCCCTGCGGACAACAAGAGGAAGTGGGAGAGTGTTGGGAAGAACGTTGGGTCGTCTCAACAGCAGGTTAAGAGGCAGGACGTTGTGGGAGCGTCATCTGAGCAGAAGACTAGGGGATATGTTGGTAAGAGTCCGAAGTGTAACACGTGTGGGTATCACCATGTTGGGGGTTGCGATGCGTTTCGCTGTAATCGTTGTCAGCGAGTCAGTCACTTGGCTAAGGATTGTAGGGTCAATCTGCAGCCGAAACAGACTCAAGCGGTTGTCCCCGCTCCTGCTCCTCGGGGAAACCATGGGTGTTTTAACTGTGGGGAGACTGGGCACTTCAAGCGGGATTGTCCTAAGCTGAACCAAGGGACTGCAGGTGGTGCTGGGAACAAAGGCGGCGGTCGAACTACTCGTGGTCATGTTTACGTCATTGGCGCTAGGGAGAACCAGGAGGATCCTGATACTGTTACTGGTGAGTGTTCTTTTCTTGATTCTCGTTATGCTCGTATTAATTCTCGTTCACATTGTTTGGCGATTCGTATTCATTGTGTGCATTCAGTTTGGTATTTGGTCATCGTTTTGCATTCATGGGTCTGATGTGGGTCCTTTGGAGATGTTACTTGGACGGTACCGGTGTATCATTTATACCGATCACAGTAGTCTCTAGAAGGCCTTCGATCAGGAGGATTCATTGTTTTGTATTCACTTTGGGGAGGGCGGTTCCCCGGCATAGGGTATCAGTTGATATCATCTTTCGTTCGTGGTTATCACTTCGTTTGCGTTCTGGGAGACGTTACTTGGGTTAGGTTGACACTCATTACTGTCAAAGAGTGAATCTCGGGGCGAGATTCCTTTCAACAGGGGGATGATGTGACGCCGGGAAAAATTTTTCTTTTTATCGCTTCGTTCTCTTTGACTTCGGGAAATTTTCTGGACGAAAATTCTTTCAACAGGGGGATGATGTGACACCCGGCATGTTTGGGTCAACATTTTATAAACACATAAGTCTACCTTAGCGAAAAACGTTTATTAAACATACCTGACGGGGTCAGTAGAGTCGGAACACGGTCCGTATTGTCCAGGGTCCAATGATTCGGGAGATCATTGGGTTAGTCACACACACATACACACGATACGAGTCCCGTTGTTGGTAAATTACATAAACTAATTAAGTGTATGTGTAGACTAATTGTCGTATGGTGGATTATATGCTTAGATGTGTTTAAATGATATGTAGATAATCATCCGTGCTTAAATATGTTAAACATAGACTAAGGTTGCATGCTCGTATGTTAGGGTGCGTTAAAATGCGTTAAACATGACAAATTGGAAAACTTGAAAAACGTGAGTCCTGGTTCGACCAAACGAATGGGCGAACCTGGACATTAATGTCCTGGTTCGACCCTTGTAAAAGGGGCGAACCTGGGAAATGGAATTGAAAGAATTTCATTCGACCAAGTCAGGGTACATTCGACCCTGTGAAAGGGTCGAAGGAGGGTACATTCGCCCAGGTAAAAGGGGCGAATGTGGACATAGTATAAATACCACACTTAGTCATTTTCACCATTTCACAAACCCTAAACGTCTCTAAACACTCTCTAGCAACTTTAAACATTGGGGAAGGAGTTTTTGACCTTGTTTTCTATAATTTAACCTACAAACATCTTCTACACAAAGATCTAAGGTGTGTTCTTCATTCTAAATCATTTTTAAAGCATTTCAATTCATTTTCATTAAACCCCAAGAGTCCAGGTCTGATTCAAACCTGTTTTCATGGATAAAAACCTTTCTAATATCTTTCTAAACAAAACCTATTCATAAACAATGAGTTTTCATACAAATTAACATGTGTTAATGGTGTTTTATGTGATGTTATGTATTGTTTGATGATTGATTGCTGTATAGATGTTATGACAATGATCTAGGACTGTTATTGATGATGATTTATGATTGAGATAGGTTACAATTGATTATTGATGATGTTATGTTCATTTTGGGGATTTTGGGTTAGATCTTGGGCTTGTTCATGATGATAGTGATAAGGATATGATTGGGGGGGGGGGGGTTTATTGTGCATGATAATATGAGTATATTAAGTTGATTATTGATTGATTTCAAAAAATTTCCTGATTGGGTAAAGATTGCATGCGTTTGATGTGACATCTCCATAATTTGCTATTTCGGGTAACTTGTATAACGGACGGATTTCGGGATGAAATTGGTTGGGTTATGTAGGAATATGTTAATGATAGTTGACTGCTGTGATTAGTAATGTTTCGTGATGTTTTAGGACCGTTTAGATGTGTTTTGGTGCGTTTTATAAAATGCTGATGAAAACGGGCGAACGTGGAATAAAATTGGTTCGAATGGGCGAACGTGGAACAAAACATGGGAAAAACGGGCGAACGTGGGAAAAACGGGCGAACGTGGAACAAAACGTGGGAAAAACGGGTGAATGTGGCTCAAACGGGCGAACGTGGCTCAAACGGGCGAACGTGGAACAAAACGTTGGAAAAACGGGCGAACGTGGAAATGGGAAAAACCACATTCGACCATCTGATGTCCGGAATGAGATTTTTGATGTAAACTAAGTGTTTTATGCTTGAAACTTATGTGTTAAACTTATGTGCATGACTAATTGATGTAATGGGTCACCAACGGGATGTCGGGTCGGTCTGGGATGTCCGGTTAACGTTCAAACACACTTTTTAACACACGTAGTCAAGATCTGGACAATCGGGGACTAGTTAGCCTTTGGGTTAATAGTCATAACACTTATGTAAACTCATTGATAGGTTGTCATTAGTTGGGATTATCATACATGTGTTGGAATTCTAGTTATCAGAAGACGCACTCTAAGGTGAGTTTCACGGCCCCTCTTTTATACACTTTTCTCTCGGGGGAGAAGCATGCCACACGTTTTAACAAATACAACGCTTTTGAAACACAACGCTTTTGAAACACAACACTTATGAAACGCAACGCTTTTAGAAACATGACGCCTTTTGGGAATGTGACTCTTTTAAGAAATGTGACACGTTTGGCATTTGGCATATTTAAACATTAGCACTTGACACTTTTAAACGTTGACACTTGGCATTTGGCACTTGGCGCTTGGCACTTATTTACTATACGACGAAACCTAAGTCCCTATTGAAACCATGAATGTGCGGAGCACAACGAGGGAAATGTGGATAGATCTATCGGGCGTGACGAACCCCACCTGACGGCTGGGAGCCGGGCGGGTGCATATTGTCTCTACTTGACACTTGGCACATGGGCAGCAACTCGAGCAACGTTTGTCAGTAATGGTTTTAGCAACACAGTCGTAGTAGTAAGGGAACGTTTGTTATTTACTTGGAACTCTTGCACACTTGGCACTTTATGAGGAATCGCTTCACACATGAAAACGTTTACGAACTTAAAACCTGTGAACTCAGCATTATATGTTGACATCTTTTTGGCATGTTTTCTCAGGTCGCTAAGGTAGCAGCATTGAGTATAGGCGCACGGAGTCTCACGGCGTCTAGGGATCATATGCATGTTTTGTTAAACATTTCAGACTTTGAGTTTTACTTTTAAGTTGTAATAATACATTTTGCTTCCGCTGTGTTAGAACGGTTTTGAAACTCAATGGTAGTTTACGTTGTTTTCTTATCATATAGATGTCGTTTATTGTGACCGTTGACTTGGATCCTAGTGTGTCACGCGCCTCGCGGTAAAACCCCACACGTGGAAATTTGAGGGTGTGACAATTATAATGGGTATATCTGAATTGTATATTTATTTTAATCTTCAATTGTAAAATTGGATTTATTGACAGTTGTTTGATAACCGTTGTTTATCATTCAACAGATGTTGTTAAACAGACTATATACTATAAAATGAGTATATACTTTTATATAAAATGAAGTTAGAATTTCAAAGTTAACCAGTTGAATGGAGTATAAAAGGTAGTTACAACATTTGGTGTCTAAAGAAATTAGATTTTGGTGATCTTACATATATTTTATTAGAAGTTGAATTGTTATGAATTATATATACACATTAAAAATTTATACGAACATTATAAAAATTCAGATTAATTTTTTAAAAGTAAATAACTTTATTCGTTTAATTTAAAATAAAAATGTTAATTTGTGGTATGCTTTTTTAATTATTTTATAATAATTAAAATAATTACCACTATCATTAATTACCGTCGTATTTTTCAAGTTTCCATCTGTATTGTTTAACTGTATATTGATGATCATAGAGTTTAGGTCAATTCCCTGGCAGTAATAATCATTACATTGATACTCGATTTTTTAAGTGGGTCCATATCTTTTGCGTATATTTATTTATCAAAAATTAATATATAAATATTTCTATCGATTAAAAAATAATAATAAATTCAGTTAAATATGAGTATTTTATAAGTTATCACTATTTGTTTATAAAATGTATTCTGTAAAATAAATTTTTCATAATCTATTTAATTTCATTTTTATTTCAATCTATGTTTGTATAAAATGTAATATAATTTAAAAACTATAATATTATAAATAAGTTAGTTTTTTTATTTTAATTTCAAATCTTTTTCAATCTGAATTGTATATTTATTTTAATCTTCAATTGTAAAATTGGATTCATTGACAGTTGTTTGATAACCGCTGTTTATCATTCAACAGATGTTGTTTAACAGACTATATACTATAAAATGAGTATATAATTTTATATAAAATGAAGTTAGAATTTCAAATTTAATCAGTTGAATGAATTATAAAAGGTAATTACAACATTTGGTGTCTAAAGAAATTAGATTTTTGTGATCTTGCATATTTTATTAAAAGTTAAATTGTTATGAATTATATATACATATTAAAAAGTTATGCGAACATTAAAAGAATTCAGATTAATTTTCTAGAAGTAAATAACTTTATTTGTTTAATTTAAAATAAAAATGTTTATATATGGTATCCTTTTTTTAATTGTTTTACAATAGTTAAAATAATTACCGATATCATTAATTACCGCCGTATTTTTCAAGTTTTCATCTACATTGTTTAACTGTGTATTGATCATCATAGTGTTTAGGCCTATTCCCTGGCAGCAATAATCATTATATTGATACTCGATTTTTGAAGTGAGTCCATATCTTTGCGTATATTTATTTATCAAAAATTAATATATACATATTTCTATTCTATTGATTAAAAAGTAATAATAAATTAATTTAAAGATGAGTATTTTAAAAGTTATCACTATTTGTTTATAAAATGTATTTTGTAAAATAAACTAGTTTTCTACCCCGCGCTTCGCTGCGGATCATGCCTTTTTTCGAGAGGGATAAACAATGGTAGGTTGGATTTTAGTCACAAAACCCGACACGTCCACCATCTAGCTTAATAACTAATGCATGTCTAGCTTCTTAGTTTTTGGTAGAATCATTTTTTTTACCGACAATGTCATAAGGTAAAACCCAAAGCGAAAACATTGATTCAAACTTAAGACTGACATAATATGTACTAAAAGTTAGTTCTTGTGACACCCGGCAAATTCTGCTTAACAACGTTGTCTAGATTAAAGTCTACCTTAGCGAGTCACGCGTATATTATACTTAACTAGGGTTAGCTAGATAGCTAGATGGGACATACGTGCATTGTTGTGAGTTAATATGTGATTACATGATTAGTGAACTTCGGACGTTGGTGAATAACGAACTTATGTGTCTCTGTGATAGTTGATGAACTTATGTGAAAACCATACGTGATTATGTGAACCTAAACCGAATACGTTAATAAAAATCACTAAAAGTGGAGTATGAGGTTGATTAGGGTCTTAACGCATGGGGTTGCACTTGTTACGGTCCGAAATAACGAAAACGTCAAAGGATAACGCGTCGGGTGATGAAACGAGACACGAACAAGGGCCTCGGGCCTGTGAGCGGCCGCTCACAGGGCCCGAGCGGCCGCTCGCTCATGTCTGACGGGTTTAAACCGCCTTAAACTCTTATTTAAGCATCCTTAACCCCCATGCAACCCCTAAACTCAACCCTAATCGCCCCCTTTCTGCCCCACACGAATTATTAACCCTAAACCACCTACTAAAGCTCAAGAACATCAATCGGGAAGCTTGGAGAGCGTTCGGTTGGTTGTTTTGGAGTGTTTGTGGTATAATCTTCATTCCCTTATGTTTTAATCTTCTTTAAATTGTTTTAAAACATCAAAACCTTGTTTGTCCAGGTCTGAAAGTATTTTATAAAAGTTAAAACATGATGATTACGAAGATTAAAAGGGTCAAGCACATTGTTATATTATGAATGTTATATGTTTTGCATGATTATGCATGTTCTTGATGTTTTAGACTTCTAGGGTTTGTGAATAATGATGTTTGTGATGTATAATTAGGGTTTTGATCAGATGTGGTTCTTACTAATGTTGTATGATGATTATTAGGTGTTATTGATTGATAATATGCAACTAGGGTTTGATGTAATTGATAATATTGCATGATTAGAATCTGGACAGATTCTGAATGTCGACTTGTAGGGTCTGTTTCGTGGCTTGAAAATAATTGGTTTGATCGATTCTTTGCATGAATAGATTGTACATTGTCTTAGCTTTTTAGAATGGGAAAAATCATCTGATTTGGATGTTGTTTGATATGTTTTTGGAATTTTCATTTAAAATAGGTCAGGTCAGAATTTCGGGTATCAAACTGAGTCATCTTTGAAACATCATAAATCAAGTTTTATAAAGAGTTGGGTTGTGAAATTTTTACAGAAGGTTAATATTGGAGTAATATGAGTTTTCCAAGTGGATTCATCCCGTTTGGATGAATACACAATTTTTTGGGAATTTATCTACCAAACTGACCTGTTAGGAAGGTTTTCTGAACATAGATGTTTTAGACGAATTTTAATTATTTTTGTGTTTGGATTTAAGACAAAACAAAAAAATGTATTGTTAAGTGAATCCCAAAGAAAGTTCAGTAAAAATTTGGGAGGTTAACTCACTGATTTGCTATTTTAAATAAATTTGTTTTGATGGCGCACAATCTATCCTGAAAACACAGATTGTGTATTATGTGCTTATGTTATTAATTGAGGTCTTAGGTGGTATGGAATTGACATGTAACTGAAGTACACTTGTCTGAGACACATACGGAATGTAGAAACTAATTGTAACCAACGTATTCACCAACGGGTTTGTAGGATTTACTTATGCATGTAGAATCACTAGGTGTCACTTACACGCTTTTGAACATTTAAAACGCCTTGGACAAACGAGTTATATGGTGTAATGATATTACGCCTATACTCACTTAATGACACTGTTATTAGGGTGTCGGTAGCATATATTACTTGCTGTTCGGATTCTTTGCTGGCACGTTAAGGTGAGTTTACGGCCCCTCTTTTAACTTGTTTCACTTTTTTGGGGGAGAAAACATGTGTTAAACTTATGTTTTGGTGACAACTGTCATACTATGGGTTTCTATGGTTTACTATACGATCTTGGAAGTCCCGGGGGAAACCATGAATGTGCGGGTTAGCACAACGGGGAAATGTGAATAGATCTATTGGGAGTGACCAACCCCGCTCGTCGGCTTGGAGGGCTGGGCGAGTGCATATTGTCTCAAACAGGAACAGGTTTACTATTCGGGCACAACATCTGGTTTGCGAGTTAGTAATGGTTTTCCAATCGTAGAAGTAACAAAACATACGCCAAGCTAGCGTACTTTGGTTTGCAAATTGATATAGTATGGACAGGTTGAACTTGGTACTTTAATTACAAACCTGTGAACTCACCAGCATTTTTGTGCTGACGTAACTCTTACATGTTTTCTCAGGTCGCTAAGGTAGCACTACGGAACTAGGGCGCACGCGTCTGCACGGCGTCTAGTTAGGATTGCATGGTTTTTCAAACATTGAATATTTGGGTTACTTTTGGTTTATGTTTTGAGAATAAGCTTCCGCTGTATTTGGGGATTTTAAACTATGTTTTTGAAAATGCATATGTTCATTTAGATTTGTTTATTGTGATCGTTGACTTGGATCCTGGTTTGTCATGCGTCTCGCGGTAAAACTCCGCAAGTGGATTTTGAGGGTGTGACAGATTGGTATCACAGCCAATGGTTATAGTGAACTAGGACTGCATGTAGAGTCTAGTCTATAGCCGAGTCGCACACACTAGACGATCACATAGTACTAAACATTATGGTGGATTACGTATGGCCTTGTCGGAATGTCTCTAAATCATCTGACCTTCCTATGTTACATCATCCGTTCTATCTTAGGTCGGGTTACTTGCTCTCTAGGCAGTGTGGTATATTGGGGTAAATCGTGTACTCTTGAGATTTGTCCAAGGCTCGGACATCTCCCTTTCATACTCCAATAGAAACACTTGCCATAAACTACCGTAGCATTACGGTGTATAGCTAAGAGTCTATGTTCGGTGATTTGAACTTTGAACTAGGAGAACACTTGGAGGACGATGTAGAGCGGTTTATCATTTTGGGTGCACACAAAATCATAAACCGAAATGCATGAAAGCCCTAGTGAGCTCTGGGTTTGAATGGATAGTCCTGGGTTGGATCTAGCTTTGATCTTGTGAACGCTAGTGGTTACCTACAAGATGTTTCGAGACTGTAAGCCCCAGGAATTCTCTGGCACTGAGGGTGCGGTGAGCTTGCTCAGGTGGCTGGAAAAGGTGGAGTCAGTGTTTCTGATGTGCAACTGTCTCCCATAGGATCGAGTCAAGTATGCTGCTGCGTTATTCCAGGATGTTGCTTTGACCTGGTGGAACAATATCACCCAGAATATGGGTATAGGGGAGGCTTATGCTATGCCTTGGGAAAATTTTGTTCAACTACTGAAGCGAGAGTATTGTCCAAGGGAAGAAATTCAGAAGCTAGAGCATGAGGTGTGGAACCTCAAGATGACCGGGTCAGAGATTGAAAAGTATACGGTAAGGCGTAATGAGTTGGCAGTGCTGTGTCCTGATCTGCATGTGCCAGAATACAGGAGGATTGAACACTATATCTCGGGGCTAGTACCAGAGATCACAGGGTTGGTGGTTGCGGGGAATCTTCCTACATACTCAGAGGTGGTCCGATCGGCTCACAGGATGACAAACTTGAAGGTGAATGAGGGTATCTTGCCTGCTAAGAGTTCGACTGTTAAGGCCCCGGAGAATAACAAGCGTAAATGGGATAATGAGGGGAAAGGATCTGTGCCAGCACCAGCACAACAGGGTAAGAGATTTGATAGCGGGGGTTCTTCTTCTTCTGGTACCAAACCGGGTGGTTATGTGGGGAAATTACCTAAGTGCAACAAATGTGGGCGTCATCATCAGGGGGACTGCGACCGTAATCGTTGCCATCGCTGTCAGCGACTTGGGCATTTTACTAAAGATTGTCGGGCGACACTTCCATCGACTCAGGCTCCAAGTACTACCTCGGCTCCTACTGCTCAAGGAACTACGGGGAAACAGGGTTGTTACAACTGTGGGGAGACTGGGCATTACAAGAAGGAGTGCCCGAAACTGAAGCAGGGCGGGGACGTGAGGGATAGAAACGGTAACGGGAACAACGGGGGCGGTGGTAGGAATGCACGTGCCTTTGTCATTGGAGCCGCTGAGGCTAGACAGGATCCTGACACAGTTACCGGTACGTTCCTTCTCAATAATCGCTCTGTTAGTGTTTTATTTGATTCCGGTGCCGATAAAAGTTTTATATCTATGGAAGTTAGTCGACTGCTAGATGTAGTACCCGAGCCATTAGAGGCTAAGTATGTAATTGAGTTGGCTGACGGTAAAAAGATTGAAGCTACTTGTATCCTTCGGGAGTGTCAACTAGAGTTGTCGGGTTTGTCTTTCCCCATCGACCTTATGCCGGTACCAATGGGTAGTTTTGACGTTGTTGTAGGCATGGATTGGTTGTCTTTGTATCGCGCTGAGATCGTTTGTTACGACAAGATTATTCGGATTCCCCTCCCTGATGGAGAATTCCTTTCTGTGTACGGTATCAAGGGCGGTGCTCCGCTAAATCTCATCTCCAGCATGAAAGCCCTTAAGTATCTTCGAAGGGGTTATTCGGCCGTTTTGGCACTTTTATCTGTTTCCTCTACCGATGAGAAGAAGATCGACGATATTCCTGTTGTACGCGAGTTTCCTGATGTATTTCCCGATGATTTATCTGGTCTTCCTCCCCATCGTCAGGTTGAGTTCGGTATTGATCTTGTACCGGGGGCTGCTCCTATTGCTCGGGCCCCCTACCGTCTTGCACCTCCCGAGATGCAGGAATTGTCCAGTCAGTTACAGGAACTCTTGGACAAGGGTTTCATTAGACCAAGTTCTTCCCCTTGGGGAGCCCCGATTCTGTTCGTTAAGAAGAAGGATGGAAGTTTTCGATTGTGTGTGGATTACAGAGAATTGAACAAAGTGGCCATTAAGAACCGTTATCCTCTTCCACGTATTGATGATCTATTCGACCAACTCCAGGGTTCTAGCTACTACTCTAAGATTGATTTGAGGTCCGGTTATCACCAGTTGCGCGTAAGGGAAGCTGACGTTGCAAAGACTGCCTTTCGTACACGTTATGGCCATTTTGAGTTCTTGGTCATGCCTTTCGGTCTCACAAACGCACCGGCGGTTTTCATGGATTTGATGAGCCGCGTTTGCAAACCGTATCTTGACAAGTTCGTCATCGTGTTTATTGATGACATCCTGATTTACTCCAAGAACAAGACCGAACACGAGGAACACTTGCGCTTGGTTTTGGAACATTTTCGACGGGAACAACTTTACGCTAAGTTCTCAAAGTGTGACTTTTGGTTACGCGAAGTTCAGTTCCTAGGACATGGGGTTAATGAACTAGGAATTCATGTCGATCCAGCTAAGATTGAAGCGATCAAGGACTGGGAAGCACCAAAGACGCCAACTGAGGTGCGGCAATTCCTAGGCCTTGCGGGCTATTATCGTCGTTTCATTAAGGGGTTCTCGAAGATCGCTCAACCCCCCACCACTCTTACTCAGAAGGATAGAAAATTCGCCTGGGGTGAACCACAAGAGTCAGCATTTCAAGAACTGAAGTCTAAACTTTGTTCTGCTCCTATTTTGTCCTTGCCTGAAGGCCCTGATGATTTCGTTGTTTACTGTGATGCTTCTATTCATGGTCTCGGTTGCGTGTTGATGCAACGTGAGAAAGTGATTGCGTATGCTTCTCGTCAACTCAAGGTGCACGAGAGGAACTACACCACCCATGACTTGGAGTTGGGTGTAGTGGTTTTCGCGTTGAAAATTTGGAGACATTACTTCTACGGTACCAAATGTACCATCTACACCGATCACAAGAGTCTTCAACATATTTTCGACCAACAACATTTGAACATACGACAACATCGTTGGATTGAACTCCTGAACGACTATGATTGCGCCATTAAGTACCATCCTGGCAAGGCGAATGTAGTAGCAGACGCCTTGAGCAGGAAGGAATCAATTAATCCTCGTCGCGTTCGGGCGTTGCAGCTCACCATCCATTCCTCTCTACCTGACCAACTCCGTTCTGCTCAGTTAGAAGCTTTGAAGGAGGAAAACCTTAAAGCTGAGACTATGCACGGTGCCGACAAGCACCTTGAGCGAAGGCCTGATGGCCTGCACTACTTCGCAGAACGCATATGGGTTCCTTTATTTGGGGGACTTCGGGAGCTTGTTTTAGATGAGGCTCACAAGTCCCGGTATTCTATTCATCCTGGTTCGGATAAGATGTACCAAGATCTAAAGGTGCTTTACTGGTGGCCAAACATGAGGTCGGATATAGCCTCATACGTGAGCAAATGCTTGACCTGTGCTAAAGTCAAGGTGGAATACCAGAAACCGTCGGGTCTCTTGCAACAACCTGAAATTCCGGAGTGGAAATGGGAACGGATTACAATGGATTTTGTCACGCAACTACCTAAGTCACCGAGCGGGAATGATAAGATATGGGTGATTGTTGATCGGTTGACGAAATCAGCCCATTTTCTCGCTATTAAGGAGACCGACACCATGGATCGTTTGGCTCGTCTTTATCTGAAGGAAGTTGTTTCTAAGCACGGGGTGCCGGTTTCTATTATTTCGAATCGTGACTCCCACTTTACTTCTCACTTCTGGAAGTCTTTGCACAAGGCTTTGGGTACCCAGCTAGACATGAGTACCGCTTATCACCCACAGACTGACGGTCAGAGTGAACGCACGATTCATACCTTAGAAGACATGCTGCGGGCATGTGCGATCGATTTTGGCAAAAGTTGGGAAGCCCACCTACCGTTAGTAGAATTCTCTTACAACAACAGTTACCACACGAGCATCAAGGCAGCTCCCTTCGAGGCACTGTACGGACGGAAATGCCATTCTCCTCTTTGTTGGGCGGAAGTGGGTGAGAGTCAACTCACTGGGCCTGAGCTAGTGTACGAAACTTCGGAAATGATCGTACAGATTCGTAACTGGTTGGCAGCGGCACGGGATCGGCAGAAGAGTTATGCCGATCAGCGTCGCAAACCATTGGAATTCCAAGTTGATGACAAAGTACTTCTAAAAGTTTCACCGTGGAAGGGCGTCATACGCTTTGG
The DNA here is from genome assembly GCA_028751855.1 of Ambrosia trifida. Lineage (NCBI taxonomy): Eukaryota > Viridiplantae > Streptophyta > Magnoliopsida > Asterales > Asteraceae > Ambrosia > Ambrosia trifida. The sequence goes on from CM054129.1 coordinate 78,448,331, forward strand.
GAAGCGTGGCAAACTCAATCCGCGGTATGTCGGCCCATTTACGATCCTGGAACGGATTGGACCGGTGGCATATCGTCTTGATTTACCGACGGAGCTCGGTAACGTACATAACGTCTTCCATGTGTCCAACTTGAAGAAGTGTCTGGCTGACGAGTCTCTCATTGTTCCACTGGAAGAGATCAAGGTTGATGATCGTCTTCGGATTGTGGAAGAACCTGTGGAGATTCTGGATTACAAGATTCGTAGCCTACGTCATAGCAATATTCGCATCGTAAAGGTTCGCTGGAACTCGAACCGGGGACCAGAGTACACATGGGAACGGGAGGATCAGATGAAGTCTAAGTATCCTCATCTCTTTCCTAAGGAAGCGTTCGAGTCGAGATATGTCTCTTCTGCAGCTGAATGAATCTCGGGGCGAGATTCCTTTTAACGTGGGGATGATGTGACAACTCGGGTAAATCTCTCTCTTGGTTTCTATCTTTTGTCTGTTTCTTTTGTTATTCCTTTTGGTACTTGTGCAATTTTCGGGAAGAAAATTCTTTTAACGTGGGGATGATGTGACACCCGGCAAATTCTGGCTAACAACGTTGTCTAGATTAAAGTCTACCTTAGCGAGTCACGCGTATATTATACTTAACTAGGGTTAGCTAGATAGATAGATGGGACATACGTGCATTGTTGTGAGTTAATATGTGATTACATGATTAGTGAACTTCGGACGTTGGTGAATAACGAACTTATGTGTCTCTGTGATAGTTGATGAACTTATGTGAAAACCATACGTGATTATGTGAACCTAAACCGAATACGTTAATAAAAATCACTAAAAGTGGAGTATGAGGTTGATTAGGGTCTTAACGCATGGGGTTGCACTTGTTACGGTCCGAAATAACGAAAACGTCAAAGGATAACGCGTCGGGTGATGAAACGAGACACGAACGAGGGCCTCGGGCCTGTGAGCGGCCGCTCACAGGGCCCGAGCAGACGCTCGCTCATGTCTGACGGGTTTAAACCGCCTTAAACTCTTATTTAAGCATCCTTAACCCCCATGCAACCCCTAAACTCAACCCTAATCGCCCCCTTTCTGCCCCACACGAATTATTAACCCTAAACCACCTGCTAAAGCTCAAGAACATCAATCGGGAAGCTTGGAGAGCGTTCGGTTGGTTGTTTTGGAGTGTTTGTGGTATAATCTTCATTCCCTTATGTTTTAATCTTCTTTAAATTGTTTTAAAACATCAAAAACTTGTTTGTCCAGGTCTGAAAGTATTTTATAAAAGTTAAAACATGATGATTACGAAGATTAAAAGGGTCAAGCACATTGTTATATTATGAATGTTATATGTTTTGCATGATTATGCATGTTCTTGATGTTTTAGACTTCTAGGGTTTGTGAATAATGATGTTTGTGATGTATAATTAGGGTTTTGATCAGATGTGGTTCTTACTAATGTTGTATGATGATTATTAGGTGTTATTGATTGATAATATGCAACTAGGGTTTGATATAATTGATAATATTGCATGATTAGAATCTGGACAGATTCTGAATGTCGACTTGTAGGGTCTGTTTCGTGGCTTGAAAATAATTGGTTTGAACGATTCTTTGCATGAATAGATTGTACATTGTCTTAGCTTTTTAGAATGGGCAAAATCATCTGATTTGGATGTCGTTTGATATGTTTTTGGAATTTTCATTTAAAATAGGTCAGGTCAGAATTTCGGGTATCAAACTGAGTCAACTTTGAAACATCATAAATCAAGTTTTATAAAGAGTTGGGTTGTGAAATTTTTACAGAAGGTTAATATTGGAGTAATATGAGTTTTCCAAGTGGATTCATTCCGTTTGGATGAATACACAATTTTTGGGAATTTAACTACCAAACTGACCTGTTAGGAAGGTTTTCTGAACATAGATGTATTAGACGAATTTTAATTGTTTTTGTGTTTGGATTTAAGACAAAACAAAAATAGGTATTGTTAAGTGAATCCCAAAGAAAATTCAGTAAAAATTTGGGAGGTTAACTCACTGATTTGCTATTTTAAATAAATTCGTTTTGATGGCGCACAATCTGTCCTGAAAACACAGATTGTGTATTATGTGCTTATGTGATTAATTGAGGTCTTAGGTGGTATGGAATTGACATGTAACTGAAGTACACTTGTGTGAGACACATACGGAATGTAGAAACTAATTGTAACCAACGTATTCACCAACGGGTCCGTAGGATTTACTTATGCATGTAGAATCACTAGGTGTCACTTACATGCTTTTGAACATTTAAAACGCCTTGGACAAACGAGTTATATGGTGTAATGATATTACGCCTATACTCACTTAATGACACTGTTATTAGGGTGTCGGTAGCATATATTACTTGCTGTTCGGATTCTTTGCTGGCATGTTAAGGTGAGTTTACGGCCCCTCTTTTAACTGGTTTCACTTTTTTGGGGGAGAAAACATGTGTTAAACTTATGTTTTGGTAACAACTGTCATACTATGGGTTTCTATGGTTTACTATACGATCTTGGAAGTCCCAGGGGATACCATGAATGTGCGGGTTAGCACAACGGGGAAATGTGAATAGATCTATTTGGAGTGACCAACCCCGCTCGTCGGCTTGGAGGGCCGGGCGAGTGCATATTGTCTCAAACAGGAACAGGTTTACTATTCGGGCACAACATCTGGTTTGCGAGTTAGTAATGGTTTTCCAATCGTAGAAGTAACAAAACATACGCCTAGCTAGTGTACTTTGGTTTGCAAATTGATATAGTATGGACAGGTTGAACTTGGTACTTTAATTACAAACCTGTGAACTCACCAACATTTTTGTGCTGACGTAACTCTTACATGTTTTCTCAGGTCGCTAAGGTAGCACTACGGAACTAGGGCGCACGCGTCTGCACGGCGTCTAGTTAGGATTTCATGGTTTTTCAAACATTGAATATTTGGGTTACTTTTGGATTATGTTTTGAGAATAAGCTTCCGCTGTATTTGGGGATTTTAAACTATGTTTTTGAAAATGCATATGTTCATTTAGATTTGTTTATTGTGATCGTTGACTTGGATCCTGGTTTGTCATGCGCCTCGCGGTAAAACTCCGCAAGTGGATTTTGAGGGTGTGACAGTTCTTCTCGTATATGAGCAGAGTGTATTATTGCTTATATTGCACACAATCACAAAGCTATCTAAGTGATTACACCCATGTGGGCAAAACAACAATGAGGCTCACATATTTAACCAATCAAAGAAAGATAGCAAATGTGTTGTTGCTGCATAATGGCTGGTTGTCACGCCAAAGCAAAGTAAGTCGTGCGACCATCTTGATTGCCCTACTATATCATACCCAAATCTCATAAAACAATGTAAATAAGCGATTAGGAGCTGGCAACAAACAATTTAGAGTATACACATTAGCAAATACTATTGACAGTTGGCTTGAATATAAGTACATAGAAAAATAGTAAAATAAGAAAATCAAATTTTGCTTCATAAGTCAGTAGAGAATAAAACTAAACAAACACACAATACATATAAGAATGGTACGCCCTTATAAGTGAAAATATCACTTACTTTTTGGAAACCAACTATTAATGTGATAACCATCCCTCATCATCCATATGTAAACTCAACAAACGTCTTTTACCAAATTATAATCACTGCAATTAACAAAAGAAGTGCATTAGCCATAAATAAAGATAAAAGGATCCAAATAAAGTACATATATATGGAAGCAACAGAAGTTCAGTGAGGAAGAGGTGCACCACCCATATAAAGTTCATGGGCTAGTGTTGATATATACGTATAATGTGTGACACCCGGCATATTTGGCTTAAACCTTATAGTAACATCTAAGTCTACCTTAGCGGGAAACGTTTATAAACGGACTTAACTAGGTTAGTTGAGTCAGGTCAGGTTAGGATTGTCCAGGGTTCAATGATCTGGAGGATCATTGGGAGTCTTTTTGGGAATACACTAGTACCGGGTCCCGTTGTTGGTGACATTACATGAACTAATTAAGTGTATGTGTAGATTATGGGTCGTGTGGTGGATTATATACATAGATGTGTTTAAATGATGTGTAGATGATTATCCGTGCTTAAATATGTTAAATATAGACTAAGGTTGCATGCTCATGTGTTAAGGTGTGTTAAAATGCGTTAAACACGACAAACTGGAAAAACTAGATGAACATAGGTCTGGTTCGACCACTTCAAGTGGTCGAAGGTGGAACTATGTATTGGTTCGACCCTTTGCAAATGGGCGAACCTGGGATGTGGAATTAAAAGAATTCCCTTCGACCAGGACAGGGCTCATTCGACCCTGTGAAAGGGTCGAAGGAGGCTACCTTCGACCACTAACAGGGGGCGAAGGTGGAATAGTATAAATACCAAACCTTGTCATTTTTCACCATTTCACAAACCCTAACCGTCTCAAAACACTCTCAAACGATTTTAATCACTAAGGAAGGAGTTTTTGCTCTTCTTTTTCATAATCTAACCTATCTACAACATCTAAACAAGAATCCAAGGTGCGTTCTTAATCCTAAATCTTTTTAAGGCATTTTAATCCGTTTTTATCTAACCCTAAATGTCCAGATCTGTTCTAAGGAAGATTTTATCAATAAAAACCTTTTAAACATCTTTCTAAACCAAAACCCTATCATTAAACATAGGTTTTGTATCAATAAACATGTGTTAAATATGTGTTATGTGATGATATGTGTTGTTTAATGATTTGCTGCTGTTCTAATGCTAGAAACATGATCAAAGGTTGCTATTGATGTTGGTTTATTGTTGTTTAGGGTTACAATTAGATAGATGGTGATATTATGGGTATTTTGGGGATTTTATAAAATCGAGGGCTTGTGCATGTTAAGTATTAGTGATAAAATGAATGAGGGTTTTCGACTACAAGATAAACTGAGCATTTGTAGATGAATATAGGTTGGTATTAAAAAGTTTCCTAATTGGGTAAAGATTTCATGCATGATGTGACATTTCCATAATTTTGCCATTTTGGGAAAGTATTAAAACAAGTTGGTTTTGGGGAAAAATTGGTGGGGATTTGTAGGGATAAGTTAATCATACCTGACTGCTGTGTTTGATGATGTTTAGAGGTGTTTCGAATGTGTTTGAAGCGTTTTTAGGAAAATTTGCACAACAGTGGCGAACCTGGACTCCTTCGACCAAACGAATGGGCGAAGGAGATATTTCAGGGTCGAACCTGGATTATGTTTGGGCGAACGTGGTAAAACGGTCGAAGGAGACATCAAAACGGTTGAACGTGGTAAAATGGGCGAAGGAAACTTAAAAGCGGGCGAAGGAGATTTAACCTGACTGGTTCGACCGTTCTGATGCAGAAATGAGATTTTTGATACAAACTAAGTGTTTTATGCTTGAACCTTGTGTGTAATCTATGTGTACTTGATTAGTTAGGGTAATGAGTCACCAACGGGATGTCGGGTCGGTCTAGTGTGTCGGTTAAACATTTAGTCACGTTTTAAAACATACTTGGTTACGATCTGGACAATCGGGGACTAGATAACCTTATGGTTATTAGTCGGAACACTTATGTGAACATTTTGATAGATCTCCGGTAGAGGGATTATCAAGGGCTTAGCATTTTTACTAGTAACCGAAGAACGCTATCTAAGGTGAGTTCACGACCCCACTTTTACTGCTTTAACTTTTGGGGGAGAAAACATGCGCTAAACTATTTTGGTAACATATGTCATACTATGGTTTTTTAACTTTGTATTGCTATACGATCTTTGGAAGTCCCGGGGGAAACCATGAATGTGCGGGGATGCACAACGGGGGAAATGTGGATAGATCTATTGGGCGTGACCTGCCCCACTCGTCGGCTTGGAGGGCCGGGCGGGTGCATGTTGTCTCGAACTGGAACATTGGTATCATGCTGAACATTCGGGCTGCTTAAACATATGCTAAACATTGCTAAACGTGTCTAGTAATTGTTTCCAATCGTAGTAGTAATAAAACATACGCCTAGCTAGCGTACTTGGTAACACTGATATAGTATGGACATGGTAACGTTTTGGAAACACTTGGTAACATATTGAACAAACCTGTGAACTCACCAGCATTATATGTTGACGTCTTTTTGACATATTTTTCTCAAGTCGCTAAGGTAGCAACAAATGGAACTAGGCGCACGGGTCTGCATTGGCGTCTAGACTTAGTTCATGTTTTGTAATAAACACTTGGTACATTTGGGTCTATGGTTTGTAACTTGTTAAATGCTTCCGCTACTGATTTTAAGATTATGAAAACTATGTCTTTTTGAATGTCATGTATCTTCATATAGAGTTGTTTATTGTGACCGTTGACTTGGATCCTGGTTTGTCATGCGCCTCGCGGTAAAACTCCGCAAGTGGAAATTTGAGGGTGTGACAGATTGGTATCAGAGCCAATGGTTATAGTGAACTAGGACTGCATGTAGAGTCTGGTCTATAGCCGAGTCGCACACACTAGACGGTCACATACTTTGAGTCTATTAGTGGGATACGTACTAACATTGTCGGGGTGTCCTTACATCATCATCATACTTCTTTGTTACATCATCCGCTTTTATTTGGGTTCTTACCTACTCTTGTCTTTTTCTTCTGGATTGAAGAAGGAGGGGTTGACTTGTTGGTTCTAGCACACACATGCCTTCTTACACTTGCACCTATCGTAACACGTTACTAGGCGACGATATTCGGTGACCGGAGTCCGGATTAGGGGTACATCTGGAGGACCATGTAGAGCAGTTTATCATTTCGGGTGCACACGAAATAATAAACTGAAATGCATGAAAATCCCGATGGACTTCAAGTTTGGATGTATAGTCCTGGATTTGTCCCTAAGTTAACTCTTATAAATTTCTAGTGATTGACACTAGAAGTGAGTCTGAACCCTCGATTTCTTGATTTGTTAGATCATGTCTGGTGCTTGTGGTAGTGGACGTCATGGTGGCGGTGGTGGTCGTGCTGGCGGCGGTGGTCGTGCTGTTGGCGGTGGTTGTGGCAACATTAACATGACCCAAGCTGAGCTGAACAACTTGCTACAGTAGCAAGTGAACATGGCTATGGCTAATTTCCAGGCTGGGATTAATGCCATGGGTGGTAAGTTGACTTCTGTCAATCTTGCCTCATTCTTGGGTTTCACGTCCTTTCGTTTGTGTTTTACTCGTGTACCGTGTTTCAGGTGTTGGTGCCAATCCACCCCCACCTCAGTGCTCTTATAAGAAGTTTCGGGATTGTCAGCCCCATAACTTCGTTGGAACTGAGGGAGCGGTGGGACTGCTCCAATGGCTGGAGAAGGTTGAGTCTGTGTTCGTCATGTGTAACTGTCCTGCTGGGGACCGGGTGAAGTATGCTACTGCGACATTCGAGGGGCCAGCACTGTCGTGGTGGAATGCTACTACTCAGAACATGGGATTGGGGGAGGCTATTGCTATGCCTTGGGCGCAGTTTGTGCAACTGTTGAGAGGTGAGTATTGTCTGAGGGAGGAGGTACAGAAGTTGGAACATGAAGTCTGGAGCTACAAGATGGTCGGGTCAGAGATTAAAGAGTACACTGTGAGGAGGAATGAGCTGGCGGTGTTGTGCCCTGACTTGCACACACCCGAGTATAGGAGGATTGAGCACTATGTGTCTGGGCTAGTGCCGGAGATTGCTGGATTGGTGGCTGCTGGGAATCTTACCACTATTGTTGAAGTTGTCCGATCAGCTCATCGGATGACTAACCTGAAGGTGGCAGAAGGTGTTTTGCCTCCTAAGGGTGCTGCTGTGAAGGTTTCTGAGGGGAACAAGAGGAAGTGGGATGGTGTGGGGAAGAGTGTTGTGCCAGCGCCATCCCAGCCGGCGAAGAAGTTTGATTCATCTGGGTCTTCTTCTGGGCAGAAGTCAAGTGGGTATGTTGGGAAGCATCCCAAGTGCAACAAGTGTGGTTTTCATCATTCTGGGAGTTGTTATCGGGCTCGTTGTCATCGGTGCCATCAGTTGGGGCATCATGCTAAGGATTGCAGGGTGGCACTCACCCCAACTCAGACTCCTGCTGCTACTTCTACTCCTGCTGTTCAGGGGACTCCAGGAAAGCAGGGGTGCTATAACTGTGGTGATACAGGACACTTCAAGCGTGAATGTCCTAAACTGAAGCAGGGCGATAATGGGAGGGGCGGAAACGGTAATGGGAACAACGGCGGCGGAGGCAGGACTGTACGTGCTTTCGTCATTGGATCTGCAGAGGCTAGGCAGGATCCAGACACAGTTACCGGTACGTTCCTTCTTAATGATCGCTATGTTTCTGTCTTGTTTGATTCTGGTGCCGATAAGAGTTTCGTATCTATGGACATTAGTCGATTGCTAGATATAGTACCCACACCTTTAGAGGCTAAGTACTTAAAAGAATTGGCTGATGGTAAGAAAATCGAAGCGACACACACCCTTAGGGAATGTCGCTTGGAACTGTCGGGTTCGTCTTTCCCCATTGACCTTATGCCGGTACCCCTGGGTAGTTTTGATGTCGTTGTCGGCATGGATTGGATATCGTTGTATCGTGCGGAGATCGTTTGTTTCGATAAGATTATTCGGATTCCTCTCCCTGATGGAGAGACTCTTTCGGTTCATGGCGAGAAAAGCAGTGCTCCGCTGAGTATCATTTCTAGCATGAAAGCCCGTAAGTACCTTCGGAAGGGTTGTTCGGCCATTCTGGCACTTGTTAACGTTTCTACTGACGATAAGAAGAAGATCGAGGATATTCCGGTGGTTCGTGATTTTCCCGATGTGTTTCCTGATGATTTGCCTGGTCTTCCTCCCCATCGTCAGGTTGAGTTTGGTATTGATCTTACTCCGGGTGCAGCTCCCATTGCCCGAGCTCCGTATCGTCTTGCACCTCTCGAGATGCAAGAGTTGTCTAGCCAGTTGCAGGAACTCTTGGAAAAGGGTTTCATCCGACCGAGTTCTTCCCCGTGGGGAGCTCCTATTTTTTGTGAAGAAGAAGGACGGAAGTCTTCGCATGTGTATTGATTATCGTGAGCTGAACAGAGTGACCATCAAGAATCGTTATCCTCTTCCTCGCATTGATGATCTCTTTGACCAGCTCCAAGGCTCCAGTTATTATTCGAAGATTGATTTGCGGTCCCGTTATCACCAGTTGCGCGTCAGGGAAGCTGACATTCAGAAGATTGCTTTTCGCACTCGTTATGGCCATTTTGAGTTCTTGGTCATGCCTTTTGGTCTCACTAACGCACCGGCGGTGTTCATGGATTTAATGAACCGCGTTTGCAAACCTTACCTTGATAAGTTCGTCATCGTGTTTATTGACGATATTCTGATTTATTCTAAGAACAAGACGGATCATGAAGAACACCTACGGTTGGTCTTGGAACTTTTGAGACAGGAGCAGTTGTATGCTAAGTTCTCGAAGTGTGATTTTTGGTTACGTGAAGTTCAATTCCTAGGGCATGTGGTGAATGAACTGGGAATTCATGTTGATCCGGTTAAGATCGAAGTTATTAAAGACTGGGAAGCACCAAAGACGCCATCTGAGGTGCGGCAATTCCTAGGTATTGCGGGTTACTATCGTCGTTTCATTGAGGGATTTTCAAAGATCGCTCAACCCCTCACTACTCTTACCCAGAAGGACCGAAAGTTCGACTGGGATGAACCACAGGAATCAGCATTTCAGATGCTGAAGCTTAAACTTTGTTCTGCACCTATCTTATCTTTACCTGAGGGTACGGATGACTTCGTGGTGTACTGTGATGCTTCTATTCGTGGTCTCGGTTGTGTGTTGATGCAACGCGGGAAGGTTATTGCTTATGCTTCTCGTCAACTCAAGGTTCATGAGAAGAACTACACTACTCATGACTTGGAACTGGGTGCGGTGATCTTTGCGTTGAAAATCTGGTGACATTACTTGTACGGTACCAAGTGTGAAGTATACACCGATCACAAGAGTCTTCAGCGTATTTTCGACCAGAAGGTGTTGAACACGAAGCAGCGTCGCTGGGTTGAACTCCTGAACGATTATGACTGTGCTATCAAATACCATCCTGGCAAGGCGAACTGTGACAACCGGTAACTTTTCTTTTCGTTTTCTTCCTTTTCGTCTTTTCATTTTTGGGCTTCGTGCAATTTTCGGGACGAAAATTCTTTCAATGTGGGGATGATGTGACACCCGGCATGTTCGGCTTAAACATAATAGTAACATCTAAGTCTGCCTTAGCGAGAAACGTTTATAAACAAACATAACTGGGTTAGTTGAGTCGGGTCAGATTAGGATTGTCCAGGGTTCAATGATCTGGAGGATCATTGGGAGTCATTTTGGGGAATACACTAGTACCGGGTTCCGTTGTTGGTGACATTACATGAACTAATTAAGTATATGTGTAGATTATGGGTCGTGTGGTGGATTGTATACTTATACTTGCTTAAACGATGTACAAATGATTATACGTGCTTAAATATGCTAAGTATAGACTATGGATGCATGCTTACGTGTTAAGATGTGTTAGAATGCGTTAAACACGACAAACTGGAAAAAGGTTAACATGTGTTAAAGAGTGCCGTTAACATGTGTTAAAAAGTGCTGATGACCTGAATGTGGAAATAGTGGGCGAATGTGGAAATGGAACTTGAGAAATGGGCGAATGTGGAAACAAAGTGGGCGAATGTGGAAAGATTCCACACTCGACCATTACAAATGGGCGAACCTGGACCTGGTATAAATACCATCCTTAGCCATTTTTCACCATTTCACAAACCCTAAACGCCTCCAAACACTCTCTATCAGCTATTATCATTGGGGAAGGAGTTTTTGAGCTTGTTTTTCATAACCTAACTCTCTAAATCATTACAAGTGAAAATCTAAGGTGTGTTCTTCATTCCAAATCCTTTTTAAACAATTTTAACTTGTTTTCATCTAAACCCCAAGGGTCCAGATCTGATATCAACATGTTTTATGGGTAAAAACCTTCCTAATATCTTTCTAAATAAAACCTATTCATAAACAATGAGTTTTTATGCAAACTAAACATGTGTTAATATGATATTATGCATTGTTTGATGATTACTTATTGTATAGATGATATGATAACAACCTAGGGCTGTTATTTAATGATGGGTTATGATTGAAACATGTTACCTTTGATTGTTGATGGTGTTTTGACAATTAAAGGGGTTTTAGTTAGATTTAGGGCTTGTTTTTGGATGGTTATGATAAGGTTATGATAGGGGTTTCTTGTTCATGATGATTCGAGTATGATGAACTGATTATTGATTGATTTCAGAAAGTTTCCTAATTGGGTAATATTTTCATGCATGATGATGTGACATCTCCATAATTTACTATTTTAGGAAACTTGTAAAACGGATAGATTTTGGGGTAAAATTTGTAGGGTTTCGTAGGAATATATTAATGATGCTTGACTGCTGTAACTCATGATGTTTCGCGATGTTTTCGGATGTTTTTGGACGCGTTTTTGAGTAAACAACACAGCAGGGTCGAACCTGGAACACCTTCGGCCAGTCGAACGGGCGAAGGTGGATTCCAGGGGTCGAACCTGGGAGCTAAAGGGGCGAAGGTGCCATAAATGGGCGAAGGTGGGAAGAAAAGGGGCGAAGGTGGAAGTTCAAAGCCACATTCGACCTTTTAGGGACACCTTCGACCACTTACAGCCACATTCGACCCTACGTTAACAAAAATGAGATTTTTGATACAAACTAAGTGTTTTATGCTTGAACCTTGCGTGTAATCTATGTGTACTTGATTAGTTAGGGTAATGGGTCACCAACGGGATGTCGGGTCGGTCTAGTGTATCGGTTGAACATTTAAACACGTTTTAAAACATACTTGGTTATGATCTGGACAATCGGGGACTAGATAACCTTATGGTTATTAGTCGGAACACTTATGTGAACATTTTGATAGATCTCCGGTAGAGGGATTATCAAGGGCTAAACATCTTTACATATATTTGAGGAACACTATCTAAGGTGAGTTCACGGCCCCACTTTTACTGCTTAAACTTTTGGGGGAGAAAACATGCGCTAAACTATTTTGGTAACATATGTCATACTATGGTTTTAAACTTGTGTACTATGCGATCTTTTGAAAGTCCCGGGGGAAACCATGAATGTGCGGGGTTGCACAACGGGGGAAATGTGGATAGATCTATTGGGCGTGACCTGCCCCACTCGTCGGCTTGGAGGGCCGGGCGGGTGCATATTGTCTCGAACAGGAACATTATCGTGCTGAACATTACGGGCTGCTAAACATGCTAAACATTGCTAAACGTGTCCAGTAATGGTTTCCAATCGTAGTAGTAACAAAACATACGCCTAGCTAGCGTACTTGGTAACATTGATATAGTATGGACATGGTAACATCGGTAACTCTTTTGAACAAACCTGTGAACTCACCAGCATTATATGTTGACGTCTTTTTGGCATGTTTTCTCAGGTCGCTAAGGTAGCAACAACTGGAACTAGGCGCACAAGTCTGCACGGGCGTCTAGGGTTAGGAGCATGGTTTTTGATAAACATTGAACAATGTTTTTGGGTTGTAAATATTTAAAGCTTCCGCTACAGTTTATGTTTTTATCACTATATCTTTTGAGTATCGTGTTATGCATATAGTGTTGTTTATTGTGACCGTTGACTTGAATCCTGGTTTGTCATGCGCCTCGCGGTAAAACCCCGCAAGTGGAATTTGAGGGTGTGACAGATTGGTATCAGAGCCAATGGTTATAGTGAACTAGGACTGCATTTAGAGTCTAGTCTATAGCCGAGTCGCACACACTAGACGGTCACATATTTGAGTCGGTTTGGAACATGTATTAACTTTGTCGGGGTGTCTTTACATCATCATCGCACTTCTCTGTTACATCATCCGTCCTCGCTCTTGGCTTTACACACTCTTATGTTCTTCTTCGGGGTTTGAAGGAGAAGGAGTTGGTTCGTTGGTTTTTGCACGGCAGTGTCGTGTATTGGGGTAGTCTTGCGTACTCTCGAGGTCTGTCCAGGATTCGGACATCTCCCTTTCATACCCCAATAGACGCACTTGCTTACACATTATCTTGTGCACTTATGCTTGTGATAGCATGATGCTAGATTCCGACATTCGGCGACTTGAGTTCAAGCTGAGGGAAAGCTTGGAGGACCATGTAGAGCAGTTTATCATTTCGGGTGCACACGAAATCATAAACTGAAATGCATGAGAATCCAAGTGGACTCTGAACTTGGATGCATAGTCCTGGATTGGGTCTAGACATGACTTTTCTAGCTACTAGTGGTTGACACTAGCAGTGAATCTGAATCTCTCGATTTCTGATTTGTCAGATCATGTCGAGCGCACGTGGTGGTGGACGTCGTGGTGGTGGCCGTGGCGGCGGTGGCCGTGGCGGTGGTCGTGGTAACATCAACATGACCCAAGCAGAGCTGAACAACTTGCTTCAACAGCAAGTGAACATAGCCTTGGCTGCTTTCCAGGCTGGGCACAATGCTATGGGTGGTAAGTTGGTTCTTACCTGCCTTGTTTCGTTCTTGGGTGTCATGTTTCCTTTGTGGTTTATCTTTTGTGTCGTGTTTCAGGTGCTGCTGTCAACCCGCCTCCACCTCAGTGTTCTTACAAGAAGTTTAGGGACTGTCAGCCCCACAACTTCGCTGGAACTGAAGGGGCAGTGGGACTGCTCCGATGGTTGGAGAAGGTTGAATCTGTTTTCTTGATGTGTAACTGTCCTGTTGAGGACCGGGTCAAGTATGCCACTGCGACATTTGAGGGTCCTGCTTTGTCATGGTGGAATGCTACTACGCAGAACATGGGCTTGGGGGAAGCTCATGCTATGCTTTGGGCGGATTTTGTTCGGCTACTGAAGAGCGAGTACTGTCCCAGGGAGGAAGTGCAGAAGTTGGAACATGAATTCTGGAACTACAAGATGGTGGGGTCCGAGATTGAGGAGTATACCGTGCGACGCAATGAGTTGGCGGTGTTGTGTCCTGACATGCACACACCTGAGTACCGTAGGATTGAGCATTACATCTCTGGGTTGGTGCCGGAGATTGCTGGGTTAGTAGCTGCTGGGAACTTACCCACACTGGCTGAGGTCGTCCGTTCTGCACACAAGATGACCAACATGAAGATTTTGGAGGGTGTTTTACCTCACAAGGGTTCGACTGTGAAGGGTTCTGAAGGCAACTAGAGGAAATGGGAGAATGTGGGTAAGAGTGCAGTGCCGGCGCCGTCTCAACCGGCCAAGAAGTTTGATGGATCTGGGTCGTCTTCAGCGCAGAAGACAGGTGGATACATTGGGAAGCATCCCAAGTGTAACAAGTGTGGCTTTCACCATTCTGGGAATTGTGATCGGGCTCGTTGTCATCGGTGCCATCAGTTGGGGCACCATGCTAAGGATTGCAAGGTGGCGCTCACCCCAACTCAGACTCCTGCAGCTACTCCTGCTCCTGCTGCTCAGGGGACTCAGGGGAGGCAGGGGTGTTACAACTGTGGTGACACGAGACACTTCAAGCGTGATTGTCCCAAGCTGAAGCAGGGCGATAATGGGAGGGGCGGAAACGGTAACGGTAACGGGAATGGCGGCGGAGGCAGGACTGCGCGTGCTTTCGTCATTGGGTCTGCAGAGGCTAGGCAGGATCCAGACACAGTTACCGGTACGTTCCTTCTCAACAATCGCTATGTTTCTGTTTTATTTGATTCTGGTGCCGATAAGAGCTTCGTATCTGTGGATGTTAGTCAGTTGCTAGATATAATACCCACACCTTTAGAGGCTAAGTATTTGATAGAATTGGCTAACGGTAAGAACATCGAGGCGACTCATATCCTTAGGGAGTGTCACTTGGAACTGTCGGACCTGTCATTCCCCATTGACCTTATGCCTGTACCTTTGGGTAGTTTCGATGTCGTTGTGGGCATGGATTGGTTATCGTTGTATCGTGCAGAGATTGTTTGCTTTGACAAGGTTATTCGGATCCCTCTCCCCGATGGAGAGATTCTTTCGGTTCACGGCGAGAAAAGCGGTGCTCCGCTGAGCATCATTTCCAGCATGAAAGCCTGTAAGTATCTTCGAAAGGGCTGTTCGGCCATTCTGGCACTTGTTAACGTTTCTACTGACGATGAGAAGAAGATCGAGGATATCCCGGTGGTTCGAGACTTTTCTGATGTGTTTCCTGATGATTTGCCTGGTCTTCCTCCCCATCGTCAGGTTGAGTTTGGCATTGATCTCGCTCCGGGCGCAGCTCCTATTGCCCGAGCCCCGTATCGTCTTGCACCACCCGAGATGCAAGAGTTATCCAGCCAGTTACAGGAACTCTTGGAAAAGGGTTTCATTCGACCGAGCTCGTCCCCGTGGGGAGCTCCTATTTTGTTTGTGAAGAAGAAGGATGGGAGCCTTCGTATGTGTATTGATTACCGTGAGCTGAACAAAGTGACCATCAAGATTCGTTATCCTCTCCCTCGCATTGATGACCTCTTTGACCAGCTTCAGGGCTCCAGCTACTACTCGAAGATTGACTTGCGGTCCGGATATCACCAGTTACGCGTCAGGGAAGCTGACATACAGAAGACTGCTTTTCGCACTCGTTATGGCCATTTTGAGTTCTTGGTCATGCCTTTCGGTCTCACTAACGCACCGGCAGTGTTCATGGATTTGATGAACCGTGTTTGTAAGCCGTACCTTGATAAGTTCGTTATCGTGTTCATTGATGACATTCTGATTTATTCCAAGAACAAGGCGGATCATGAGGAACATCTGCGGTTGGTCTTGGAACTTTTGAGACGGGAGCAGTTGTATGCTAAGTTCTCAAAGTGTGATTTTTGGTTGCGGGAAGTTCAATTCCTAGGGCATGTGGTGAATGAACTGGGAATTCATGTCGATCCGGCTAAGATCGAAGCTATTAAAGACTGGGAAGCACCAAAGACGCCATCTGAGGTGCGGCAATTCCTAGGTCTTGCAGGTTACTACCGGCGTTATATCGAAGGATTTTCGAAGATCGCTCAATCCCTCACCGCTCTCACCCAGAAGGATCGAAAGTTCGACTGGGGCGAACCACAGGAATCAGCATTTCAGATGCCGAAGCTTAAACTTTGTTCTGCTCCTATCTTATCCTTACCCGAGGGTACAGATGATTTCGTGGTGTACTGTGATGCTTCGATTCGGGGTCTCGGTTGCGTGTTGATGCAACGCGGGAAGGTTATCGCTTATGCTTCTGGTCAACTCAAGGTTCACGAGAAGAACTATACTACTCACGACTTGGAGCTGGGTGCAGTAGTCTTTGCGTTGAAAATCTGGAGACATTACTTGTACGGTACCAAGTGTGAAGTTTACACCGATCACAAGAGTCTCCAGCATATTTTCGACCAGAAGGTGTTAAATATGCGGCAGCGTCGTTGGGTTGAACTCTTGAACGATTACGACTGTGCGATTAAGTACCATCCTGGCAAGGCAAACGTTGTGGCGGATGCCTTGAGCAGGAAGGAGTCGGCGAAGCCTCGGCGTGTCCGAGCCTTGCAGCTTACCATTCATTCCTCCTTGCCTGACCGGATCCGTTCGGCTCAGGTGGATGCCTTAAAGGAGGAAAACCTTAAGGCCGAAACGATGCACAGTGCGGACAAACACCTTGAGCTTAGGTCTGATGGCCTACACTACCTCGCTGGGCGTGTTTGGGTTCCTTTACTCGGGGGATTACGGGAGCTTGTCTTGGACAAGGCTCACAAATCCCGGTATTCTATTCATCCAGGCTCCGATAAGATGTATCAGGATCTGAAGATACTTTATTGGTGGCCGAACATGAAGGCTGATATAGCCTCCTATGTGAGCAAATGCTTGACCTGTGCTAAGGTCAAGGTGGAGTATCAGAAGCCGTCTGGTCTCCTACAGCAACCTGAGATTCCAGAATGGAAGTGGGAGCGGATCACGATGGATTTCGTCACCAAACTACCGAGATCACCAAGTGGTTGCGACATGATTTGGGTGATCGTCGACCGGTTGACGAAATCGGCACACTTTATACCTATTAAGGAAACGGATGGACTCGAGCGGTTAGCTCGACTCTACCTTAAGGAGGTGGTCTCCCGGCACGGGGTGCCTGTTTCTATCATTTCTGATCGTGATTCCCGCTTTGCTTCGCGGTTCTGGAAGGCTCTTCATAAGGCCTTGGGTACTCAGCTAGATATGAGTACGGCTTATCATCCGCAAACTGACGGGCAGAGTGAGCGGACGATACAAACACTGGAGGACATGCTGCGGGCATGTGTCATCGATTTTGGCAAGGGTTGGGAGACTCACCTGCCGTTGGTGGAGTTCTCCTACAACAACAGCTACCACTCCAGTATCGGGGCAGCTCCGTTCGAAGCTCTGTATGGACGGAAATGCCGATCTCCCTTGTGTTGGGCCGAGGTGGGTGAGAGTCAGCTCACTGGCCCGGAACTGGTGTACGAAACTTCGGAGAAAATCGTACAGATCCGTAACCGTTTGGCAGCTGCGCGGGATCGTCAGAAGAGCTATGCCGATCGCCGTCGCAAACCGCTAGAGTTCCAGGTTGGGGACAAGGTGCTTCTGAAAGTTTCACCATGGAAGGGCGTCATACGCTTTGGAAAGCGTGGCAAGCTTAACCCTCGTTACGTCGGACCGTTCGCAATCCTGGAACGGATTGGGCCGGTGGCGTACAGACTCGATTTACCGACGGAGCTCGGTAATGTTCACAACGTCTTCCATGTGTCTAACTTAAGGAAGTGTTTGGCTGATGAATCTCTTGTTGTGCCACTGGAAGAGATCAAGGTTGATGATCGTCTTCGCATTGTGGAGGAACCCGTGGAGATTCTGGACTACAAGATTCGTAGCCTTCGGCGGAGTAAAATCCGCATTATTAAAGTTCGTTGGAACTCGGATCGTGGGGATGATGTGACAACCGGTAACTTTTCAACGTGGGGATGATGTGACAACCGGTAACTTTTCTTTTCGTTTTCTTCCTTTTCGTCTTTTCATTTTTGGGCTTCGTGCAATTTTCGGGACGAAAATTCTTTCAACGTGGGGATGATGTGACACCCGGCATGTTCGGCTTAAACATAATAGTAACATCTAAGTCTGCCTTAGCGAGAAACGTTTATAAACAAACTTAACTGGGTTAGTTGAGTCGGGTCAGATTAAAATTTTCCAGGGTTCAATGATCTGGAGGATCATTGGGAGTCATTTTGGGGAATACACTAGTACCGGGTTCCGTTGTTGGTGACATTATATGAACTAATTAAGTATATGTGTAGATTATGGGTCGTGTGGTGGATTGTATACTTATACTTGCTTAAACGATGTACAAATGATTATACGTGCTTAAATATGCTAAGTATAGACTATGGATGCATGCTTACGTGTTAAGATGTGTTAGAATGCGTTAAACACGACAAACTGGAAAAAGGTTAACATGTGTTAAAGAGTGCCGTTAACATGTGTTAAAAAGTGCTGATGACCTGAATGTGGAAATAGTGGGCGAATGTGGAAATGGAACTTGAGAAATGGGCGAATGTGGAAACAAAGTGGGCGAATGTGGAAAGATTCCACACTCGACCATTACAAATGGGCGAATGTGGAAAAGTTCCACATTCGACCACATAAAATGGGCGAACCTGGACCTGGTATAAATACCATCCTTAGCCATTTTTCACCATTTCACAAACCCTAAACGCCTCCAAACACTCTCTATCAGCTATTATCATTGGGGAAGGAGTTTTTGAGCTTGTTTTTCATAACCTAACTCTCTAAATCATTACAAGTGAAAATCTAAGGTGTGTTCTTCATTCCAAATCCTTTTTAAACAATTTTAACTTGTTTTCATCTAAACCCCAAGGGTCCAGATCTGATATCAACATGTTTTATGGGTAAAAACCTTCCTAATATCTTTCTAAATAAAACCTATTCATAAACAATGAGTTTTTATGCAAACTAAACATGTGTTAATATGATATTATGCATTGTTTGATGATTATTTGTTGTATAGATGATATGATAACAACCTAGGGCTGTTATTTAATGATGGGTTATGATTGAAACATGTTACCTTTGATTGTTGATGGTGTTTTGACAATTAAAGGGGTTTTAGTTAGATTTAGGGCTTGTTTTTGGATGGTTATGATAAGGTTATGATAGGGGTTTCTTGTTCATGATGATTCGAGTATGATGAACTGATTATTGATTGATTTCAGAAAGTTTCCTAATTGGGTAATATTTTCATGCCTGATGATGTGACATCTCCATAATTTACTATTTTAGGAAACTTGTAAAACGGATAGATTTTGGGGTAAAATTTGTAGGGTTTCGTAGGAATATATTAATGATGCTTGACTGCTGTAACTCATGATGTTTCGCGATGTTTTCGGATGTTTTTGGACGCGTTTTTGAGTAAACAACACAGCAGGGTCGAACCTGGAACACCTTCGGCCAGTCGAACGGGCGAAGGTGGATTCCAGGGGTCGAACCTGGGAGCTAAAGGGGCGAAGGTGCCATAAATGGGCGAAGGTGGGAAGAAAAGGGGCGAAGGTGGAAGTTCAAAGCCACATTCGACCTTTTAGGGACACCTTCGACCACTTACAGCCACATTCGACCCTACGTTAACAAAAATGAGATTTTTGATACAAACTAAGTGTTTTATGCTTGAACCTTGCGTGTAATCTATGTGTACTTGATTAGTTAGGGTAATGGGTCACCAACGGGATGTCGGGTCGGTCTAGTGTGTCGGTTGAACATTTAAACACGTTTTAAAACATACTTGGTTATGATCTGGACAATCGGGGACTAGATAACCTTATGGTTATTAGTCGGAACACTTATGTGAACATTTTGATAGATCTCCGGTAGAGGGATTATCAAGGGCTAAACATCTTTACATATATTTGAGGAACGCTATCTAAGGTGAGTTCACGGCCCCACTTTTACTGCTTAAACTTTTGGGGGAGAAAACATGCGCTAAACTATTTTGGTAACATATGTCATACTATGGTTTTAAACTTGTGTAGTATGCGATCTTTGAAAGTCCCGGGGGAAACCATGAATGTGCGGGGTTGCACAACGGGGGAAATGTGGATAGATCTATTGGGCGTGACCTGCCCCACTCGTCGGCTTGGAGGGCCGGGCGGGTGCATATTGTCTCGAACAGGAACATTATCGTGCTGAACATTACGGGCTGCTAAACATGCTAAACATTGCTAAACGTGTCCAGTAATGGTTTCCAATCGTAGTAGTAACAAAACATACGCCTAGCTAGCGTACTTGGTAACATTGATATAGTATGGACATGGTAACATCGGTAACTCTTTTGAACAAACCTGTGAACTCACCAGCATTATATGTTGACGTCTTTTTGGCATGTTTTCTCAGGTCGCTAAGGTAGCAACAACTGGAACTAGGCGCACAAGTCTGCACGGGCGTCTAGGGTTAGGAGCATGGTTTTTGATAAACATTGAACAATGTTTTTGGGTTGTAAATATTTAAAGCTTCCGCTACAGTTTATGTTTTTATCACTATATCTTTTGAGTATCGTGTTATGCATATAGTGTTGTTTATTGTGACCGTTGACTTGAATCCTGGTTTGTCATGCGCCTCGCGGTAAAACCCCGCAAGTGGAATTTGAGGGTGTGACACGAACGTTGTGGTGGACGCCTTGAGCAGGAAGGAGTCTGCGAATCCTCGTCGTGTTCGAGCCTTACAGCTCACCATTCATTCGTCATTGCCTGACCGAATCCGTTCTGCACAGTTGGAAGCTTTGAAGGAGGAGAACCTTAAGGCTGAGACTATGCACAATGCTGACAAGCATCTTGAACTCAGGACCAATGGTTTACACTATTTTGCGGTACGTGTTTGGGTCCCATTGTTCGGGGGATTGAAAGAGCTTGTTTTGGATGAAGCTCACAAATCCCGGTATTCTATTCACCCGGGCTCCGATAAGATGTATCAGGACTTGAAGATACTTTATTGGTGGCCAAACATGAAAGCTGATATAGCTTCTTATGTCAGCAAATGCTTGACTTGTGCTAAAGTCAAGGTGGAGTATCAGAGGCCGTCTGGTCTCCTGCAACAACCAGAGGTTCCAGAATGGAAGTAGGAGCGAATCACGATGGATTTTGTCACCAAGCTGCCAAGGTCACCTAGTGGTTATGATATGATCTAGGTGATTGTTGACCGGTTGACAAAATCGGCACGTTTTATACCTATTAAGGAAACCGATGGACTCGAGCGGTTGGCTCGACTTTACCTTAAGGAGGTGGTTGCTAGGCACGGGGTGCCTGTCTCTATTATCTCTGATCGTGATTCTCGTTTTGCTTCGCGTTTCTGGAAGGCTCTGCACAAGGCTTTGGGTACTCAGTTGGATATGAGTACGGCTTATCATCCGCAAACTGATGGACAGAGTGAGCGGACGATTCAAACCTTGGAAGACATGCTTCAGGCATGTGTTATCGATTTTGGCAAGAGTTGGGAGATCCACCTGCCGTTGGTGGAGTTATCCTACAACAACAGCTATCACTCTAGTATCAAGGCAGCTCCGTTCGAGGCTCTATACGGACGGAAATGTCGATCACCACTCTGTTGGGCCGAGGTGGGCGAGAACCAGCTCACTGGTCCGGAACTTGTGTACGAAACTTCAAAATCGTACAGATTCGTAACCGTTTGGCTGCTGCACGGGATCGTCAGAAGAGTTATGCCGATCGCCGTCGAAAACCTTTGGAGTTCCAGGTTGGGGACAGGGTACTTCTGAAAGTTTCACCATGGAAGGGCGTCATACGCTTTGGAAAGCGTGGCAAGCTAAACCCTCGTAATGTCGGACCATTCGCTATCCTGGATCGGATTGGACCGGTGGCATACAGACTTGACTTACCGGCGGAGCTCGGTAGTGTTCACAACGTCTTCCATGTGTCTAACTTGAAGAAGTGTTTGGCTGATGAATCTCTCATTGTACCACTGGAGGAGATCAAGGTTGATGATCGTCTTCGCATTATGGAGGAACCTGTCGAGATTCTCGACTACAAGATTCGTAGCCTTCGTCGGAGTAAAATCCGCATCGTCAAAGTCCGTTGGAACTCGAATCGTGGACCGGAGTTCACGTGGGAACGGGAAGATCAGATGAAAGCTAAACATCCTCATTTGTTTCCGAAATGCGCGTTCGAATCGAGGCATGTTACTGCTGAAGCGGAATGAATCTTGGGTCGAGATTCCTTTCAACGTGGGGATTATGTGACATCCGGTAAATTTTCTTTTCATTTCATTCTTTCCGTTTCTTTCATTTTGGGGCTTTGTGCAATTTTCGGGACGAAAATTCTTTGAACGTGGGGATGATGTGACACCCGACATATTTGGCTTAAACCTTATAGTAACATCTAAGTCTACCTTAGCGGGAAACGTTTATAAACGGACTTAACTAGGTTAGTTGAGTCTGGTCAGGTTAGGATTGTCCAGGGTTCAATGATCTGGAGGATCATTGGGAGTCATTTTGGGAATACACTAGTACCGGGTCCCGTTGTTGGTGACATTACATGAACTAATTAAGTGTATGTGTAGATTATGGGTCGTGTGGTGGATTATATACATAGATGTGTTTAAATGATGTGTAGATGATTATCCGTACTTAAATATGTTAAACATGGACTAAGGTTGCATGCTCATGTGTTAAGGTGTGTTAAAATGCGTTAAACACGACAAACTGGAAAAACTAGATGAACATAGGTCTGGTTCGACCACTTCGAGTGGTCGAAGGTGGAACTATGTATTGGTTCGACCCTTTGCAAATGGGCGAACCTGGGATGTGGAATTGAAAGAATTCCCTTCGACCAGGACAGGGCTCATTCGACCCTGTGAAAGGGTCGAAGGAGGCTACCTTCGACCACTAACAGGGGGTAAAGGTGGAATAGTATAAATACCAAACCTTGTCATTTTTCACCATTTCACAAACCCTAACAGTCTCAAAACACTCTCAAACGATTTTAATCACTAAGGAAGGAGTTTTTGCTCTTCTTTTTCATAATCTAACCTATCTACAACATCTAAACAAGAATCCAAGGTGTGTTCTTAATCCTAAATCTTTTTAAGGCATTTTAATCCGTTTTTATCTAACCCTAAATGTCCAGATCTGTTCTAAGGAATATTTTATCAATAAAAACCTTTTAAACATCTTTCTAAACCAAAACCCTATCATTAAACATAGGTTTTGTATCAATAAACATATGTTAAATATGTGTTATGTGATGATATGTGTTGTTTAATGATTTGCTGCTGTTCTAATGCTAGAAACATGATCTAAGGTTGCTATTGATGTTGTTTTATTGTTGTTTAGGGTTACAATTAGATAGATGATGATATTATGGGTATTTTGGGGATTTTATGAAATCTAGGGCTTGTGCATGTTAAGTATTAGTGATAAAATGAATGAGGGTTTTCGATTACAAGATAAACTGAGCATTTGTAGATGAATATAGGTTGGTATTAAAAAGTTTCCTAATTGGGTAAAGATTTCATGCATGATGTGACATTTCCATAATTTTGCCATTTTGGGAAAGTATTAAAACAAGCTGGTTTTGGGGCAAAATTGGTGGGGATTTGTAGGGATAAGTTAATAATACCTGACTGCTGTGTTTGATGATGTTTCGAGGTGTTTCGAATGTGTTTGAAACGTTTTTAGGAAATTTTGCACAACAGGGGCGAACCTGGACTCCTTCGACCAAACGAATGGGCGAAGGAGAGATTTCAGGGTCGAACCTGGATTATGTTTGGGCGAACGTGGTAAAACGGTTGAAGGAGATATCAAAACGGTCGAACGTGGTAAAATGGGCGAAGGAAACTTAAAAGCGGGCGAAGGAGATTTAACCTGACTGGTTAGACCGTTCTGATGCAGAAATGAGATTATTGATACAAACTAAGTGTTTTATGCTTGAACCTTGTGTGTAATCTATGTGTACTTGATTAGTTAGGGTAATGAGTCACCAACGGGATGTCTGGTCGGTCTAGTGTGTCGGTTAAACATTTAGTCACGTTTTAAAACATACTTGGTTACGATCTGGACAATCGGGGACTAGATAACCTTATGGTTATTAATCGGAACACTTATGTGAACATTTTGATAGATCTCCGGTAGAGGGATTATCAAGGGCTTAGCATTTTTACTAGTAACCGAAGAACGCTATCTAAGGTGAGTTCACGGCCCCACTTTTACTGCTTTAACTTTTGGGGGAGAAAACATGCGCTAAACTATTTTGGTAACATATGTCATACTATGGTTTTTAACTTTGTATTGCTATACGATCTTTGGAAGTCCCGGGGAAAACCATGAATGTGCGGGGATGCACAACGGGGGAAATGTGGATAGATCTATTGGGCGTGACCTGCCCCACTCGTCGGCTTGGAGGGCCGGGCGGGTGCATGTTGTCTCGAACTGGAACATTGGTATCATGCTGAACATTCGGGCTGCTTAAACATATGCTAAACATTGCTAAACGTGTCTAGTAGTGGTTTCCAATCGTAGTAGTAATAAAACATACGCCTAGCTAGCGTACTTGGTAACACTGATATAGTATGGACATGGTAACGTTTTGGAAACACTTGGTAACATATTGAACAAACCTGTGAACTCACCAGCATTATATGTTGACGTATTTTTGGCATGTTTTTCTCAGGTCGCTAAGGTAGCAACAAATGGAACTAGGCGCACGGGTCTGCATTGGCGTCTAGACTTAGTTCATGTTTTGTAATAAACACTTGGTACATTTGGGTCTATGGTTTGTAACTTGTTAAATGCTTCCGCTACTGATTTTAAGATTATGAAAACTATGTCTTTTTGAATGTCATGTATCTTCATATAGAGTTGTTTATTGTAACCGTTGACTTGGATCCTGCTTTGTCATGCGCCTCGCGGTAAAACTCCGCAAGTAGAAATTTGAGGGTGTGACATAATGCAACCATTTGTTTTTTTAAAACATGAGCACTTGAACAATATCATTATGCAATTTTATATATGAAACCAAATGCATCTTACTTGAAAACTTACATAAAACACCCTGCGCTTCGCAGCGGCGTTACATGTTTTACAAAAGGTGGGGTTTGGCTTCAATCCTCGCTTTGAATCTGAAACATAGGTCTAAAAAAACATTTACCGCAAACGGTCGTAAATCAAAATATTTAAAACTTAGTAAACATTAAATCGATTGTGTAATGGTTTTAAACAAAATTTAAAACTGACTACAACAACATTTACTGTCACACCCTCAATTTCCACATGCAGAGTCTTACCGCGAGGCGCATGACAAACCAGGATCCAAGTCAACGGTCACAATAAACAACTCTATATGAAGATACATGACATTAAAAAAGACATAGTTTTCATAAACTCAAAATCAGTAGCGGAAGCATTAGACAATTTACAAACCATAGACCCAAATGTACCAAGTGTTAATTACAAAACATGAACTAAACCTAGACGCCAATGCAGACCCGTGCGCCTAGTTCCATTTGTTGCTACCTTAGCGACCTGAGAAAAACATGCCAAAAGACGTCAACATATAATGCTGGTGAGTTCACAGGTTTGTTCAATATGTTACCAAGTGTTTTCAAAACGTTACCATGTCCATACTATACCAATGTTACCAAGTACGCTAGCTAGGCGTAAGTTTTATTACTACTACGATTGGAAACCATTACTAGACACGTTTAGCAATGTTTAGCATATGATTAAGCAGCCCGAATGTTCAGCATGATACCAATGTTCCAGTTCGAGACAACATGCACTGGCCCGACCCTCCTAGCCGACGAGTGTGGCAGGTCACGCCCAATAGATCTATCCATATTTCCCCCGTTGTGCATCCCCGCACATTCATGGTTTCCCCCGGGACTTCCAAAGATCGTATAGCAATACAAAGTTAAATACCATAATATGACATATGTTACCAAAATAGTTTAGCGCATGTTTTCTCCCCCAAAAGTTAAAGCAGTAAAAGTGGGGCCGTGAACTCACCTTAGATAGTGTTCTTTGGTTACAAGTAAAAATGCTAAGCCCTTGATAATCCCTCTATCGGAGATCTATCAAAATGTTCACATAAGTGTTCCGACTAATAACCATAAGGTTATCTAGTCCCCGATTGTCCAGATCGTAACCAAGTATGTTTTAAAGCGTGTTTAAATGTTTAACTGACACACTAGACCGACCCGACATCCCGTTGGTGACTCATTACCCTAACTAATCAAGTACACATAGATTACACACAAGGTTCAAGCATAAAACACTTAGTTTGTATCGAAAATCTCATTTCTGCATCATAACGGTCGAACCAGTCAGATAAAATCTCCTTAGCCCATTTTAAATCTCCTTCGCCCGTTTTTAAGTTCTCCTTCGCCCGCTTTTCCACGTTCGACCGTTTGATCAGGTTCGCCCAATAATTTCCAGGTTCGACCCTGGATTTTCTCCTTCGCCCACCCGATTGGTCGAAGGAGTCCAGGTTCGCCCCTGTTGTACAAATTTTCCTAAAAACGCTTCAAACTCATTCGAAACACCTCGAAACATCATCAAACACAGCATTCAAGTATGAATAACTTATCCCTACAAAACCCCACCGATTCCCCCCAATAATACGTCCATTTCAGCCCTTTCCCAAAATGGTAAGAATTATGGAAACGTCACAATCATGCATGGAT
Source organism: Ambrosia trifida (assembly GCA_028751855.1). Taxonomy (NCBI): domain Eukaryota; kingdom Viridiplantae; phylum Streptophyta; class Magnoliopsida; order Asterales; family Asteraceae; genus Ambrosia; species Ambrosia trifida. The sequence continues at coordinate 78,475,011 of CM054129.1, forward strand.
TCTTTACCCAATTTGGAAACTTTTGAAATCAATCCATAGTTAACTTAAAATGCTCAGTTTGTCGAGTGTTCGATCTTTCCCTATTAGTTCTATTGATCATAAATATCATGCATCAAGTCTAGATTCGTTAAAACCCCCAAAATACCCATAATATCACCATCTATCCCTCTTTAACCCTAAACAAAAATAAACCCAGAATCAATAACAATCCTATATCATGTTTCTATCATAGATACACTAGCAAATCATTGAATAACACATAACACCACATAATACACACTTAACATATGTTTATCATCATGAAAACCTATGTTTAATGATAAGGTTTTGGTTTAGAAAGATGTTTAAAAGGTTTTTAATCATAGAAACACCCTTAGAACAGATCCGGACAATTAGGGTTAGATGAAAACGAATTAAAATGCTTTAAAAAGGATTTAGGATTAAGAACACACCTTGGATTCTTGTTTAGATGTTGTAGATAGGTTAGATTATGAAAAAGAAGAGCAAAAACTCCTTCCTTAGTGATTAAAATCGTTTAAGAGTGTTTTGAGACGGTTAGGGTTTGTGAAATGATGAAAAATGACAAGGTTTGGTATTTATACTAATCCTCCTTCGTCCCCTATCAGTGGTCGAAGGTAGCCTCCTTCGACCCTTCCACAGGGTCGAATGAGCCCTGTCCTGGTCGAAGGGAATTCTTTTAATTTCACATCCCAGGTTCTCCCATTTACAAAGGGTCGAACCAAACAAAATTCCTCCTTCGACCACTCGAATTGGTCGAACCAGAATCCATGTTTATCTAGTTTTCCAGTTTGTCGTGTTTAACGCATTCTAACATACCTTAACATATGAGCATGCAACCTTAGTCTATGTTTAACATATTTAAGCACGGATAATCATTTACACATCATTTAAACACATCTATGTATATAATCCACCACACGACCCATAATCTACACATATACTTAATTAGTTCATGTAATGTCACCAACAACGGGACCCGATACTAGTGTATTCCCAAAACGACTCCCAATGATCCTCCGGATCATTGTACCCTGGACAATCCTAACTTGACCCGACTCAACTAACCCAGTTAAGTCCGTTTATAAACGTTTCCCGCTAAGATAGACTTAGATGTTACTAAAATGTTTAAGCCAAATATGTCGGGTGTCACATTTACCATAATAGCATACCATTATATAATAACGACTAATCTTGTTCTTCATAACATGTGTAAAGCGGAAATTGCTACTTGTACCATTGTATAATAACGACTAATCTAGTTCTTCACAACAACGCGATTAATAGGTTACGTATACCCAGATTTGCAAGTATACATCACGGCTATGGAGTTATAAAATTTTGGAATTTATCTTGTATGGAATCAGCTAGAAAATGTGGGTTCTTTATTTTAATAAACAACTTAATACTAATAAATCACAAATTTACCACTCTTTCAAATATAAATCAAAGAATCTTATATTGCAAGCACATAAACCTGTACAAATGATAATATCACAAAAAGTAAAACTAATTATATCATACAACATCGAACTATTTTTATCAAATGATAATCAAATAAATGGTGGTATGCGCTGTGTAGAGTTTGAAGATGAATTGCTGAATCAAGTTTCATCTGGAACACAAACACCTAATTAATTGCTATTTTAAAAAAGTGACCAAAAGGCATTTGTCACAAAGCAACCAAATTAGGCGACACCCATCTTACCTAACACAATTAGGTCAACATTACCTCTAAACCCATGTCAAAGCTCAAAGATTTATGACTAAAGTTAAGATTGGACATGGATGGCTGCGTGAGCCACAAAAACAAAAGAGAAAATTCTAAATTGAAATCTGTTACAAAAATTAAGAATAGGAAGAAGATAACAAATCTGAGAAACCCATAGCAGTCAACGAAATCAAAAACTTTTTGGATGATTTGAAGATCGTGATCGATTCTGAAATTTCAGAAAAGTCGAATTATAAAAATAGAGATAGAATGGCGAGGAAAGAATAGACAGAGAAAGTCAGAGAGAGAGAGAGAGAGAGAGAGAGAGTGTGGATAGATTTTGCTGGGTCAGGATGGAGAAGAGAGTAGGTGTAGACGTGTGGTACCACTTGTAAGGTTGCTTTAGAAAGTTGTACATCATGGTACAACAAAAAATGCATAAACACCTTACTAATTATATATATATATATATATAATGTTTTCATCATCTATTTAATTTCATTTTTATTTCGATCTATGTTTGTGTAAAATGTAATATAATTTAAAAACCATAGTATTATAAATTTACATTTATGAAGGATTTTTAATCCCAAATTACATATTTTTCGAAATTAAAGTTACTGCTGATTCTTTATAATTTCTTCACGACGCTGCTTCCTTTTCTTGCTGATGGAAATAATGTTTTTAGTAAGAGCTTTCATCTTCGTCGAAATATCGTCATTAACTTCGATTTGATCTGCCAAGTACTGTAAAGCCATGTTTCGTTCACTTGATTCTGGAATTTCAACAATATCATACATGGTTTTGCCGTTTTTCCTTAGATCCGTTACCGCTAGAGATGTAAGCATTCCACATGAGTTTCTTATTGTTTGTTCTTCAAAATCTTCTTTTTTAAAAGCCTAAATCAGAAGTTCATCAACTGTTTGTTGGAGACTGCTTTGGTAATTTTGGGAGGATGACATGTTTTGGTGTTATGTAATATAACGTTTTGATTATTGTAAGGTGAGATGTACATTGTAATACAGTGTTTTGTATGTATATATATATATATATATGTATGGTGTGAATAGAAAATAAATTTAAGCACGCTGTGGTACACGTGTTTAACACCTTATGCAGTGACGTTTAAGTTGCAACTCTTTAGATTTGACATTTTGCATTTTGCATTTTGCATTTGTAAAGATACTTTTTCATCTACCGCATTTATAGCATTCAATTTCCGTAATTAATACGAAATGGGTAACTTTGGTTATTATTTGAATTATCGGCTTATAAATATGTAGATGTTTTACTTAAATTTCTTCTCTATACTCATATATACTATATATATAAAATTCTTTTATTGCTTTTTTCAAGTTATGGCCTCATCATCATCACCAGCAGTACTTGCAGTGGATTTCAAAATGGATTTAATTAGACAAGTTCTTATGTAGTATGATAAGGATGCATTGTATAAAGATGTGTTGAAGCAGACTTTTACGCGTATTTCAAACTGTTTTGATAAAAAAGCAAAGGTAGTCGACAAATTGTAGGGTTTGCCACCATCAACAATTCGTGACGTTAGTGTAGTGTTTTACATCGATGTGATGAAAAGTGATTTGGAGCAGTTAGAAATGATTTCTGATATTGTAAAGTCACTTAAGTGTTCTATGGAGTTGAAGATTAAGTTTTTAAATTCATTTTAAATGTTATGTTTATTTATGTTTTTTATATATATTTTTCTAATTTAGCAGATCTTGATGTAATAACATAATAATTAAATTAAATAAAATATTAGTTTTTTATTTATCTTATTTGTGTAATAGATACATTGAAGACAAGTAATACTGATTATAAAAGTTATCATATATTTAAACTACTGTCGTATCATTTGATGATAAGTAATAGTCTTTAGTATGTTATCAGATGTTTGTAAAATTTGTTAGAAAATATATACGTATGTTATCAGATGTTTTGTAAAATTTGACCAACAGATTCTTTGAAAAGATATAAAAGTTACGATTAAGAAAATTTTGACATATTTTTGGACTGATATGATTAACATGGACAATGATTACACTAACGTGGAAACTATTAAGTAGAAGAAAGAAGACTAACTTCACCAATCCACATTATCATTAGTTCGATAATTTCAACAGGGTTCTAGAGGTTAAAATCCCTTAGCTTGGTAAACATTTGAACTTAGTAACTACCGAATTGTGTAGTGTATCGATACTTTGAGGCCATATCATATTTTTAATGCATCTGAGACACAGAAGACACTAAAGTTGATCAACATGATTTTTGTAAAATAAGTTATGTGAAATACTGTTGGAGTCAACAAACATTTAAGGCAAAATAGATTATAAACGTCATCAAATATTTAATCTATTGTAAGATGATTTGACGACATGGCAACAGTATTTAGGATTTTACCAGATGTTTGTAAAATTCTTTTATCGTAACAAATGATTATAAAATACATAAAAGATAAAATTAATAAATGTTTTCGTAACTTTTATATTGATATAATAGTAGTTAAGTGAATTGTGTGGTTGTGATTTAAATTACTAAAAATATATGAAATAAATATTTCATTTAAGTAATAAGTTTATTATGGAAGGTATTTGTCACACCCTCAAAATCCACTTGCGGAGTTTTACCGCGAGGCGCATGACAAACCAGGATCCAAACCAACGATCACAATAAACAAGTCTAAAATGAACATAATGCAATTTCAAAACAATGTTTAAAATTCCCGTTTACAGCGGAAGCTTATTCAAAACAATATTCAATAGTAAACCAACGTTCAACGTTTGTAAAACCATGCAACCCTAACTAGACGCCGTGCAGACGCGTGCGCCCTAGTCCAGTCGTGCTACCTTAGCGACCTGAGAAAACATGTAAGAGAATACGTCAGCACAAAAATGCTGGTGAGTTTACAGGTTTTGTAATCCAAGTACCAAGTCAACCTGTCCATACTATAACAAATCGAAAACCAGTGTATGCTAGCTAGGCGTATGTTTTATTACTACCACGATTGGAAAACCATTACTAACTCGTAAACCAAATGTGTGCCCGTTGTAGTAAACCTGTTGTTCCTGTTTGAGACAATATGCACCCGCCGACCCTCCAAGTCGACGAGCGGGGTTGGTCACTCCCAATAGCGCTATTCACATTTCCCCGTTGTGCAAACCCGCACATTCATGGTTCCCCCCGGGACTTCCAAAGATCGTGTAGTACACAATAGAAACCCATAGTATGACAGTAGTTACCAAATAATCGTTTTAACACATGTTTTCTCCCCCGAAAATATGAAACCAGTTTAAAAGAGGGGCCGTAAACTCACCTTAAGTTGCGTTACTTCGTAATACGAATAACTCAGCAGCTATGCTAGTCCCGTAAAGCGGCGACCTAACATATGACAGTTACAAGCACTTAGACTAATAACCCGCAGGTTAGTTAGTCCCTAGATGTCCAGACCATAACCAAGTTCGTTTGAAAACACCGTGACTGTTTAACTGACCCAAAGTACAAGACTCGACATCCCATTGGTGACCCGAGACTCCCCGTGTTATGTTTACGCTCTCAAACATACAATCATGCAATCACACTTAACATACGTTAACGCACAACAAGTTATAGCACATAGCTCACGTATCACATAATTACATCCAAACATATGTTACCAAGTTATTAGATATGTTACGGGGTTCCTAGCATGTTCCTACAGGTCAAATCGGGTCTCGGAATGCTAATTTACACTTACAGCAGCAGTACACGCGATTAGGAAAAGTCAACTAGCATTTAGGTTGGTCAACTGGCATTTAGGAAGGCTAATCGCCTCTATTATAGGCGATTAGGGCTATACCACATGTACTTACTAGCGATTAGGGCTATACCACATGTAATTACTAGCAATTAGGGCTATACCACATGTAATTACTAGCAATTAGGTCATAAGACATGTATCTACTAGCAATTAGCTCATAAGACATGTATCTACTAGCAATTAGCCCCTACTTGCATGAAACATAGGCGATTAGCCTCCTAATCGCCCCTAACATAGGCGATTAGGGTTGCTAATCGCCAGTAACCCAGCTGTTCCGGTTTTTCGCGCGTTTAACGCTCCAAATCAGATCCAGAACGTGTGTAACCATCCAATATCATTCCAACAACTATTCTAAACATGTTTAAACTAAAATCCTTCGTTTTGCCTCGTATTATCAGCCCTGCATGCACCCATGTAGTCCAAACACCATACACATAGCACGAATCATCACCTTAACATGCACAACTATAACCCTAATGAACAATTACTCAGATTTTATTATCATGACATCAATATTATTCTGAAACTAACTTAATAACATGTTAATCACTCATCTTGAATCATAAAAACCCTAGATATTAATCATAAACACACATAACACATGTATGATTGTTAGAATCTGATTAACAACACTTATTAACGATTTTCAGAAAGCTTTTTCGTTTTAGAACAGGTCTGGACAATTAGGGATTGAATAAAAACGTTTATAAATATTGCATGGATGGAAACCAAACCTTAGATTTGTGAAAGAATGATGAATTAAGCTTGAAACCATGTGTTTTGATCAAAAATCGTGTTCCCGAGGTTGTGTGTGTGTTAGGGCGGGTTATGGGACGACTAGGGTTTGTATTATGAAGTTTAGGAGGTCAAGCATTGTATTTATAGTCGTTTTTAGTCGTCCAGCCCGTAACTAGCGATTGTGCAGACTTACACGCGATTCGGGATCCTAATCGCATGTAACTTCATGCATTTGGGCCTAATCGCCACTTAGGTCATGCATTTAGCTCCCCAATCGCCCCAAATGAAGCCTACTCGCCTCCCCTATAGGCGATTGGGCTTCCCTAATCGCCTATAGGGGCTGGTTCCGTGTGTTTTGCGCGTTAAACCCCGTTTTAACATATGTTAACACATATTCACATACCGACAAGTCACATAATGATTGTAAACACATAACACTTGCAAATACACATATTCACACTCGTTCACCAATTCCCGGGACTCGAGATTTGTATGTTCCGTATGACCTGACGATCCTACAAATCGTCACCATTTGTACACTTGGTTAAGGACTGACATCTAACGAACCTCTAGACCAACATCCAATGATCTTCTAGACTAAACCGATAGTTCCCGAACCATAACCCGACTTAACTAACCCAGTTAAGTGAAATATACGCGTGACTCGCTAAGGTAGACTTTCATCTAGACAACGTTGTTAACCAGAATTTGCCGGGTGTCACATCATCCCCACGTTAAAAGAATTTTCGTCCTGAAAATTGCACAAGTACCAAAAGGAATAACGAAGGAAACAACAAAAGATAGAAACCAAAAATAGAAACCAAAAAAAAAAAAAAGAGAGAGAGATTTACCCGAGTTGTCACATCATCCCCACGTTAAAAGGAATCTCGCCCCGAGATTCATTCAGCTGCAGAAGAGACATATCTCGACTCGAACGCTTCCTTAGGAAAGAGATGAGGATACTTAGACTTCATTTGATCCTCCCGTTCTCACGTGTACTCTGGTCCCCGGTTCGAGTTCCAGCGAACCTTTACGATGCGAATATTGCTATGACGTAGGCTACGAATCTTGTAATCCAGAATCTCCACAGGTTCTTCCACAATCCGAAGACGATCATCAACCTTGATCTCTTCCAGTGGAACAATGAGAGACTCGTCAGCCAGACACTTCTTCAAGTTGGACACATGGAAGACGTTATGTACGTTACCGAGCTCCGTCGGTAAATCAAGACGATATGCCACCAGTCCAATCCGTTCCAGGATCGTAAATGGGCCGACATACCGCGGATTGAGTTTGCCACGCTTCCCAAAGCGTATGACGCCCTTCCACGGTGAAACTTTTAGAAGTACTTTGTCATCAACTTGGAATTCCAATGGTTTGCGACGCTGATCGGCATAACTCTTTTGCCGGTCCCGTGCCGCTGCCAACCGGTTACGAATCTGTACGATCTTTTCCGAAGTTTCGTACACTAGCTCAGGCCCAGTGAGTTGACTCTCACCCACTTCCGCCCAACAAAGAGGAGAATGGCATTTCCGTCCGTACAGTGCCTCGAACGGAGCCGCCTTGATGCTCGTGTGATAACTGTTGTTGTACGAGAATTCTACTAACGGTAGATGAGCTTCCCAACCCTTGCCAAAATCGATTACACATGCCCGCAGCATGTCTTCCAAAGTTTGAATCGTGCGCTCACTCTGACCGTCAGTCTGTGGGTGATAAGCTGTACTCATGTCTAGTTGGGTACCCAAAGCCTTGTGCAAAGACTTCCAGAAGTGAGAAGTAAAATGGGAGTCACGATCCGAGATAATAGAAACTGGCACCCCGTGCTTAGAAACAACTTCCTTCAGATAAAGACGAGCCAAACGATCCATGGTGTCGGTCTCCTTAATAGCAAGAAAATGGGCTGATTTCGTCAACCGATCGACAATCACCCATATTTGTCATTTCCGCTCGGTGACTTAGGCAGTTGCGTGACAAAATCCATAGTAATCCATTCCCATTTCCATTCCGGAATTTCAGGTTGTTGCAAGAGACCCGACGGTTTCTGGTATTCCACCTTGACCTTAGCACAAGTCAAGCACTTACTCACGTATGAAGCTATATCCGACCTCATGTTTGGCCACCAGTACAGCACCTTCAGATCTTGGTACATCTTATCCGAACCAGGATGAATAGAATATCGGGTCTTATGAGCCTCATCTAAGACAAGCTCCCGAAGTCCCCCGAATAAAGGAACCCATATACGTTCTGCGAAATAGTGCAGGCCATCCGGCCTTTTCTCGAGGTGCTTGTCGGCACCGTGCATGGTTTCAGATTTAAGGTTTTCCTCCTTCAAAGCTTCTGACTGGGCAGAACGGAGTTGGTCAGGTAGAGAGGAATGTATGGTGAGCTGCAACGCTCGCACGCGACGAGGATTAACCGTGTCCTTCCTGCTCAAGGCGTCTGCTACCACATTCGCCTTGCCAGGATGGTACTTAATGGCGCAATCATAATCGTTCAGGATTTCAATCCAACGACGCTGTCGTATGTTCAAATGTTGTTGGTCGAAAATATGTTGAAGACTCTTGTGATCGGTGTAGATTGTGCATTTGGTACCGTACAAGTAATGTCTCCAAATTTTCAACGCGAATACCACTGCACCCAACTCCAAGTCATGGGTGGTGTAGTTCTTCTCGTGCACCTTGAGTTGACGAGAAGCATACGCAATCACTTTCTCGCGTTGCATCAGCACGCAACCGAGACCATGTATAGAAGCATCACAGTAAACAACGAAATCATCAGGGCCATCAGTTAAAGACAAAATAGGAGCGGAACAAAGTTTAGACTTTAGTTCCTCAAACGCTGACTCTTGTGGTTCACCCCAGGCGAACTTCCTATCCTTCTGTGTGAGAGTGGTGAGGGGTTGAGCGATCTTCGAGAACCCCTGAATGAAACGACGATAGTAACCCGCAAGGCCTAGGAATTGCCGCACCTCAGTTGGCGTCTTTGGTGCTTCCCAGTCCTTAATCGCTTCGATCTTAGCTGGATCGACATGAATTCCCAGTTCATTTACCACATGTCCTAGGAATTGGACTTCGCGTAACCAAAAGTCACACTTTGAGAACTTAGCGTAAAGTTGTTCCCGTCGCAAAAGTTCCAAAACTAACCGCAGATGTTCCTCGTGTTCGGTCTTGTTCTTAGAGTAAATCAGGATGTCGTCAATAAACACGATGACGAACTTGTCAAGATATGGTTTGCAAACGCGGTTCATCAAATCCATGAAAACCGCCGGTGCGTTTGTAAGACCGAAAGGCATGACCAAGAACTCATAATGGCCATAACGTGTACGAAAGGCAGTCTTTGCAACGTCAGCTTCCCTTACCCGCAACTGGTGATAACCGGACCTCAAGTCAATCTTGGAATAGTAACTAGAACCCTGGAGCTGGTCGAATAGATCATCAATACGTGGAAGAGGATAACGGTTCTTGATGGTCACCTTGTTCAGCTCTCGGTAATCCACGCACAATCGAAAACTTCCATCCTTCTTCTTAACGAACAGAATCGGGGCTCCCCAAGGGGAAGAACTCGGCCTAATGAAACCCTTGTCCAAAAGTTCCTGTAATTGACTGGACAATTCTTGCATCTCAGGAGGTGCAAGACGGTAGGGGGCCCGAGCAATAGGAGCAGCTCCCGGTACGAGATCAATACCGAACTCAACCTGACGATGGGGAGGAAGACCAGATAAATCATCGGGAAACACATCAGGAAACTCGCGTACAACAGGAATATCGTTAATCTTCTTCTCATCGGCAGAGGAAACAGACAAAAGTGCCAAAACGGCCGAATAACCCTTTCGAAGATACTTAAGGGCTTTCATACTGGAAATGAGATTTAGCGGAGCACCGCCCTTGATACCGTACACAGAAAGGAATTCTCCATCAGGAAGGGGAATCCGAATGATCTTATCATAACAGATAATCTCAGCGCGATACAGGGACAACCAGTCCATGCCTACCACAACGTCAAAGCTACCCAAGGGCACTGGCATAAGGTCGATGGGAAAAGACAAACCCGACAACTCTAGTTGACACTCCCGAAGGACACAAGTAGCTTCAATCTTTTTACCGTCAGCCAACTCAATAACATATTTAGCCTTTAATGGTACTGGTACTACATCTAGCAGTCGACTAACTTCCATGGATACAAAACTTTTATCGGCACCAGAATCAAATAACACGCTAACAGAGCGATTATTGAGAAGGAACGTACCGGTAACTGTGTCAGGATCCTGTCTAGCCTCAGCGGCTCCAATGACGAAGGCGCGTGCATTCCTGCCACCGCCCCCGTTGTTCCCATTACCGTTGTTTCCACCCTGCTTCAGTTTTGGGCAATCCTTCCTGTAATGCCCAGTCTCCCCGCAGTTGTAGCAACCCTGTTTCCCCGCAGTTCCTGGAGCAGCATGAGCCGGGGTATTACTTGGGGCCTGGGTCGATGGAAGTGTAGCCCGACAATCTTTAGCAAAATGCCCAAATCGCTGGCAGCGATGACAACGATTACGGTCGCAATCCCCCTGATGATGACGCCCACATTTGTTGCATTTGGGCAACTTCCCAGCATAACCACCCTGTTTGTTGCCAGACGAAGAAGAACCCCCACTATCAAATCGCTTACCCTGTTGTGCTGGTGCAGATCCTTTCCCTTCACTTTCCCACTTGCGCTTGTTACTCTTCGGGGCTTTGACAGTTGAACCCTTAGCGGGCAAGACACCCTCGTTCACCTTCATGATTGTCATCCTGTGAGCCGATCGGACCACCTCCGAATATGTGGGAAGATTTCCCGCAGCCACCAATCCCGCGATCTCTGGCACTAGCCTAGAGATGTAGTGTTCAATCCTCTTGTATTCCGGCACATGCAGATCAGGACACAGCACTGCCAACTCATTGCGCCTTGCCGTGTACTTTTCAATTTCGGACCCAGTCATCTTGAAGTTCCATACCTCATGTTCGAGCTTCTGAATCTCTTCCCTCGGGCAATACTCTCGCTTCAGCAGTTGAACGAAATTTTCCCAAGGCATAGCATAGGCTTCCCCGATTCCCATATTCTGGGTGATGTTGTTCCACCAGGTCAAAGCAACATCCTGGAACAACGCAGCAGCATACTTAACCCGATCCTCTGGGAGACAGTTGCACATCAGAAACACTGACTCCACCTTTTCCAACCACCTGAGCAAGCTCACCGCACCCTCAGTGCCAGAGAATTCCTAAGGCTTGCAGTCCCGAAACATCTTGTAGGTACACATGGGTGGGGGTGGGTTAACTGGACCACCTGAAATGAAACACATGAGAAACCACAAAGGATGTAAACGAAGTTTGCCAACAAGGCGAAAGCGGATAAATCAACTTACCGCCACCATTGTGCCCTAGCTGAAAGGCAGCTTGCAGCAAGTTGTTCAGGTCATCTTGTGTTAGGTTCACACCTCCACGGCCACCACCACCACCGCGGCCACCACCACGTCCACCATTGCGACCACCTCCACGTCCTCCTCGTACTCCAGACATGATTCTGACAAAAAGAACTAGAAGATTTAGTTTCGCAGCTAATGATAACCACTAGCGTTCACAAGATCAAGCTAGATCCAATCCAGGACTATCCCTTCAAACCCAGAGCTCACTAGGGCTTCCATGCATTTCGGTTTATGATTTCGTGTGCACCCAAAATGATAAACCGCTCTACATGGTCCTCCCAGTGTCCTCCTAGTTCAATGTTCAAATCACCAGACATAGACTCGTAGCTATACACCGTAATGCTACGGTAGTTTATAACAAGTGTTTCTATTGGAGTATAGAAGGGAGATGTCCGAGCCTTGGACAAATCTCAAGAGTATACGAGTTACCCCAATATACTACACTGCCTAGAAAGCAAGTAACCCAACCTAAGATAGAATGGATGATGTAACGTAGAAAGGCCAAATGATTTAGAGACACCCCGACAAGACCATACGTAAACCACCATAATGTTTAGTACCATGTGATCGTCTAGTGTGTGCGACTCGGCTATAGACTAGACCCTACATGCAGTCCTAGTTCACTATAACCATTGGCTCTGATACCAATCTGTCACACCCTCAAAATCCACTTGCGGAGTTTTACCGCGAGGCGCATGACAAACCAGGATCCAAACCAACGATCACAATAAACAAGTCTAAAATGAACATAATGCAATTTCAAAACAATGTTTAAAATTCCCGTTTACAGCGGAAGCTTATTCAAAACAATATTCAATAGTAAACCAACGTTCAACGTTTGTAAAACCATGCAACCCTAACTAGACGCCGTGCAGACGCGTGCGCCCTAGTCCAGTCGTGCTACCTTAGCGACCTGAGAAAACATGTAAGAGAATACGTCAGCACAAAAATGCTGGTGAGTTTACAGGTTTTGTAATCCAAGTACCAAGTCAACCTGTCCATACTATAACAAATCGAAAACCAGTGTACGCTAGCTAGGCGTATGTTTTATTACTACCACGATTGGAAAACCATTACTAACTCGTAAACCAAATGTGTGCCCGATGTAGTAAACCTGTTGTTCCTGTTGTTCCTGTTTGAGACAATATGCACCCGCCGACCCTCCAAGTCGACGAGCGGGGTTGGTCACTCCCAATAGCGCTATTCACAATTTCCCGTTGTGCAAACCCGCACATTCATGGTTCCCCCCGGGACTTCCAAAGATCGTGTAGTACACAATAGAAACCCATAGTATGACAGTAGTTACCAAATAATCGTTTTAACACATGTTTTCTCCCCCGAAAATGTGAAACCAATTTAAAAGAGGGGCCGTAAACTCACCTTAAGTTGCGTTACTTCGTAATACGAATAACTCAGCAGCTATGCTAGTCCCGTAAAGCGGCGACCTAACATATGACAGTTACAAGCACTTAGACTAATAACCCGCAGGTTAGTTAGTCCCTAGATGTCCAGACCATAACCAAGTTCGTTTGAAAACACCGTGACTGTTTAACTGACCCAAAGTACAAGACTCGACATCCCATTGGTGATCCGAGACTCCCCGTGTTATGTTTACGCTCTCAAACATACAATCATGCAATCACACTTAACATACGTTAACGCACAACAAGTTATAGCACATAGCTCACGTATCACATAATTACATCCAAACATATGTTACCAAGTTATTAGATATGTTACGGGGTTCCTAGCATGTTCCTACAGGTCAAATCGGGTCTCGGAATGCTAATTTACACTTACAGCAGCAGTACACGCGATTAGGAAAAGTCAACTAGCATTTAGGTTGGTCAACTGGCATTTAGGAAGGCTAATCGCCTCTATTATAGGCGATTAGGGCTATACCACATGTACTTACTAGCGATTAGGGCTATACCACATGTAATTACTAGCAATTAGGGCTATACCACATGTAATTACTAGCAATTAGGTCATAAGACATGTATCTACTAGCAATTAGCTCATAAGACATGTATCTACTAGCAATTAGCCCCTACTCGCATGAAACATAGGCGATTAGCCTCCTAATCGCCCCTAACATAGGCGATTAGGGTTGCTAATCGCCAATAACCCAGCTGTTCCGGTTTTTCGCGCGTTTAACGCTCCAAATCAGATCCAGAACGTGTGTAACCATCCAATATCATCCCAACAACTATTCTAAACATGTTTAAACTAAAATCCTTCGTTTTGCCTTGTATTATCAGCCCTGCATGCACCCATGTAGTCCAAACACCATACACATAGCACGAATCATCACCTTAACATTCACAACTATAACCCTAATGAACAATTACTCAGATTTTATTATCATGACATCAATATTATTCTGAAACTAACTTAATAACATGTTAATCACTCATCTTGAATCATAAAAACCCTAGATATTAATCATAAACACACATAACACATGTATGATTGTTAGAATCTGATTAACAACACTTATTAACGATTTTCAGAAAGCTTTTTCGTTTTAGAACAGGTCTGGACCATTAGGGATTGAATAAAAACGTTTATAAAGATTGCATGGATGGAAACCAAACCTTAGATTTGTGAAAGAATGATGAATTAAGCTTTAAACCTTGTGTTTTGATCAAAAATCGCGTTCCAGAGGTTGTGTGTGTGTTGGGGTGGGTTATGGGACGACTAGGGTTTGTATTATGAAGTTTAGGAGGTCAAGCATTGTATTTATAGTCGTTTTTAGTCGTCCAGCCCGTAACTAGCGATTGTGCAGACTTACACGCGATTAGGGATCCTAATCGCATGTAACATCATGCATTTGGGCCTAATCGCCACTTAGGTCATGCATTTAGCTCCCCAATCGCCCTAAATGAAGCCTACTCGCCTCCCCTATAGGCGATTGGGCTTCCCTAATCGCCTATAGGGGCTGGTTCCGTGTGTTTTGCGCATTAAACCCCGTTTTAACATATGTTAACACATATTCACATACCGACAAGTCACATAATGATTGTAAACACATAACACTTGCAAATACACATATTCACACTCGTTCACCAATTCCCGGGACTCGAGACTTGTATGTTCCGTATGACCTGACGATCCTACAAATCGTCACCATTTGTACACTTGGTTAAGGACTGACATCTAACGAACCTCTAGACCAACATCCAATGATCTTCTAGACTAAACCGATAGTTCCCGAACCATAACCCGACTTAACTAACCCAGTTAAGTGCAATATACGCGTGACTCGCTAAGGTAGACTTTCATCTAGACAACGTTGTTAACCAGAATTTGCCGGGTGTCACAGTATTTAAGTAAAAATTAATATAATATTGAATGTTTAAGAGCATTATTATAATACAATATATCAAATACAAATAATTATAGTGTAAAATACATCAGTGTCCCCGCCGAATATATAAGTTGTGTGTTAGCAGTCTTTAAGTTTTCTATCAATGTTGTGGACAAAGTAAAAGATTTCCAACTGGATCTGTAATCTACATATCAATTATTTACAATTACTAAAGTTAAGTTCCCAAACATTGAATAAGGTAAAAACATTTCTGAATGAAGTTATCTTATGTTTATATTTATTGTGATTATATTTTAACATTCATCTGAAATAATCAACTTTTCTTAAAATTTTGTTTAACATTTTTCTAATGTGTTAACCAGTTGAAATGGTCTCATTCATTGGATGTGTTGTTGATCTTGAAGCTGAAATTTTGGTATATATTACGTTATTAAAAGTTATATTAGCTTTAAAATCTGTAATAAATTCTTTTTAGTTTTTACATTTTTTTAAAAATTTTGTGTCTTTATAGAATTTATCAGAAAATGTTGCTGGTAGCTTTCATCCTTCTAAAGCAATGGATTATCATGTAATCATAACTACTACAACACATAGAAGGAAATGGGAAGTTGTTTTAAGGAAGCATGTTTTAAATGAAGCTGAGTTCAGTGAAGGATGGCAAATTGTTATTAAGGATATGGCACTTGAAGTAGATGATATATTATTATTTGAGTATGTTTCTGAAGATACTTTATTAATGTCCTGTTTCCGGAACTTGATTTGCGGGAATACGTTCATACAGTTTATATATGAACCTTCAATCAATTTTTTAGTACGTATTTTCCTACTATTGTTATATGTATATTTAGTATTAAAAATAATAAATAAGCTAATTTTTTTATTTCATTTACTCACAAAGAGTACCTGATAGTTTTTCTTGTGTCTATCGTGATGCTAAAATTACTGAAGATTTTGTAACTATTGTATTTGATGATTATGCATGGAGCTTAAAGATAATTTCCATGGAGAAACATTGTTTTTTGTATGATAGGTGGTTGAATGTAGTTCAAGATCTGAACTTGGATGTTTTCAATTTTGTCTTTCTGGAGATGAGAGACCTCTTTAGTTTTGAAATTAAGGTCTTTTTTAAACAATGCTGCCATTCTTTTTGAGCAAACTCACCAATGTGAACCATCAGTTGAAGATATTAAAATGTCTGAAAATTCTCAGCTTCATATGCAAGTTAAAAAATCATTTATATATTTGTTTAAAGTTGTTCTACGTGTCATGTAGTAATACATTTGTTTAAAATGTTGTACAGCTATATGATTTCGATCAGAATATCAGTTTTCAAGTTTATGATCATGATGCAGTGATTGCTAAACGTTATGTAAGTTATATATTAGATTATGTTTTATATTTTTCATAATCTCACTGAGCTTAGTTAACTAATAATGTTATAAAAACAACAACTTTTCAATGGCTTAATGCTTCAATAGTTAGTTTAGCTAAGAGTATTTTGCCGTCAATGATGGTGAAGTGAATGAGTGTAAATTATATGTGGAAAAAGATAGGAACGACCAAAGGTATTACTTAAATTTTAATAATTAAATTTGGATTTTATTTTAATAATATAACTAACATTTGTATATTATTATTTTATAGGTTTGCAATTAGGAGATAGGTAAGCTTTATAAAGTCCAAAGGATTGAAAATAATATAATCACTAGGAATATTGGCTATAACTAAAAATTGATAGTATGGTAAGGAGTGAAACTATTTTCATGTTGATACAATGCTTTCATGTTTGGTGATGCTTAATTGTAAATCTTTGGTTAAATTAGTTATGTTGATGACTCTTTATTTTGTACTCTTCAATATTGTTATTTTATGTCGGCAAATGTTGATCTGTTTTGATATAATCAATTTAGACCAATAATTGTTAATCCTAAATGTTATTATATTCTTAGTAAGAATTGTTTAATACAACATCTGTTTTAAGTAAACTGTTTGACAATCATCTGTTTTGAATAAACAACTGTTTATACTAACAGCGTTTTTTAGATATTTAAATTTATGGTATCTTTCCATCTAGATCCTTCATTTTGTAAAGTTGTCATAAAAGACATTTAGGGTTATACCGACTGTTTGCAATTATGAATTTAAAAAGACTAATCTAATTTAAATTTATATGTATTTTGTTAGATATTGATTACAATCCGTCTTTTATGTGCTTTCAAGTATATTTATATATATATATATATAATATATTTGTTTACATTATAGATATTTAAAGTGTTTGTTTACTTTTTTGTATTAAGTATTAAAAATCTGATCATACTATTAACACCGTCGTGAAGGTAACAAATTTTCCTTAAAACAGACGAGTGGCTTTTTAAAGTTTTTTTTAGTAAACAGTCCTTCAAATATAATATAAACAGTTTTTTCTTGTCTAATGAAATCATTAAGCACCTTTAATATTTAAAGTTATAATGTGTTTATTTTCGATGTCGCAAAATATACTCAACTGTAATAATTCAATATTTTTAAATTAAAGTTAAATTGATAATTCTTTTACACAAATGATATATTCATATTTATTATCTTTGTTAACAAAAAATGTAATAGGATTTGACGTGTTTTTTAATTGACAAATAATTTAAGTAACGAAAACGTTATTTTATAATTATTATTTTTGTGTTTCAAGTGGTTTTTATTCTCTCTCTCTCTCTCTCTATATATATATATATATATATATATATATATATATATATATATATATATATATATAGATATATATGAAATAAGAAATATAAGAAATAAATTGAAATTTCCAAAAGTAACTGCCATCTTTATATTTAGTTGAAATCCAACCAATAAAGGTGAAAACCAACTTTACGAATAGTTATTATTATTATTATATATTTCAGCCTATAAATGGGGATGTATTCCCAATATTCATTTTCACTTCTCTCAGTTTACATCACTCCATCCAATATGCATTATGATATTAGTTTCAAATATATTTCCATAAATTTTTCGAAAGATTCTTACAATCAAAGGAAAGTAGTTTATCAACAGTTGGTTGATAAACAACCTTAATTTGATGTTTTCCCTTGATTCTTACAATCGAAGGAAAGCATCAATTAATTATTACATAAAAATACATCCGGTTCTATTTTTCAATCTTTAGTGTTTTTGGATCTGAAGGATATTTAGATACGGGCTGTTGTCTTGTGGTGGTTTTCATTGTTTCTGTTTGTTATTTGCTTCAATGAGGCTGGAAAGAGAGATTATTCTCTAGGATTTGGTTGTTAGTAGGTTTTTTTTTATGTTTCCTTGTATTTTTATGTAGGTTGTAAATTCAGATATTGTAATTTTGTTATCATTAAAGTAGTTTATTATTTTTTGTGTTTATTTGTGTTCAATGCAATGTTTAACTCAAACTATGGAATTGTAATTATTCAATTTTGATTGACGGTTATTCGTAAGCATTTTTAGATAAGCATTTTTAGTTACAAGGTCTTTTTACCAAACAAGTTAAAGACCCTTTTTTTATATTATTGGTATTAATTGTTATAAAACAAAGAAACAGATATTAGTAAACAGGTTTTGTTTACAGCAGATGATTTTTTTCAACATACACAAACAGTGCTTAAACTAATTGTTTTCAACATTCACAAACAGATGGTAATAAACAGATGTTCTCAAACAAAAGACGATGGGATAGATAATGTTGTTTTTAATAAACAGAGCTTAACATTTAAAATTAAATCGTACATAATGAAAATCGTATCTACTATACAAAACTACTTAATTAAAATTTCAAAAATCCTTTGTTAAGCTGATAGTTAACTATTTCGTCTATTCGTTTTCCAAAGCATTTGCCCATTTATGTTTAACAAGTTGCTTAGACCTTTTAGGTAGTATAAAGGTTTTGAAATTAATTAAGTAATCATTAGAAGAAAACCTTTCGTATAAGAAGTTAACCCAAGTATAATAACTGTTCTATCGTATGACCTTTCATCTTCACGCGTTATTGGTCTATAAAATACTAAAGACATCTGGAAGTTCATCATAAACGATTTTCATTAATATTAACATAACATTTACATTTCAGTTTTCACCAATTGGATCAATGTCAGCCCCAAGTGATAAATGTGAAGATGAAATGAAGGTATTTGTTCTTAATCAAATTACAGAAGGATACTATCAAGATTTGAAGACTGCAAGACAGTTGAAGATTTGTTTTGACACTTTGCACTTGGGCATATTTGAGTGAGACAGTGTTCAACGGATTTTGAAGTCAATGCCTTCGACTGCTGTTCGTCATTTGTCGGTGTTGTGCAATTCAGAGTCCGGTATTAAAGAATGTAGAGCTTTTGGCACGATTCAAGCATCTACACGCACAGCTTGAAGCTTCAATGGAATTGAAGCTTAAGTTTATTAATTCCTTTAACTAGCGGTGGATACCATCCATCGCATATAAATGAGTTAATATGCGTATTGATTTTCATATGCGTAAAGCGCTTAAAGTTCAAGAATAAAACGAACTGTACCTTCAAAGGAATTGAAGCTTAAGTTTATTATTCCTAATGTATATTCATATATATAAACAGATGTTATGAAGATGGAATTCATAATATATATTGATGTTTAAAGTTGATTATATTTGTTTTGTTTAACGTTGATTAGATTTGGTTTTTTAATCCGTCTATAGAGTTTTTGTTCCTTGGTTGTAACCTTTCAGTTTTTGTTCCTCTCAACAGACATTTGGTGTGTTGACGCGTCGGTGGTTACCGTACAATGGATAAGTGTTGGTCTGTTGAAGTGTCAGTATAAACAACCGTTACGAAACAGGCGTTTTGTGACACCCGGCATGTTTGGGTCAACATTTTATAAGCACAAAAGTCTACCTTAGCGAGAAACGATTATTAAACATACTTGACGAAGTCAGTCGAGTCAGAACACAGTCCGTATTCTCCAGGGTTTAATGATTTGGAGGATCATTGGGTTAGTCACACACACACACACACACACACACACACGTTACGAGTCCTGTTGTTGGTGAATTACATAAACTGAATTAAGTGTTATGTGTAGATTGATTCTTATATGGTGAATTATATGCATATACGTGTTTAAACGATGTGTAGATGATCATCCATGCTTATATATGTTAAACATAGATTAAGATTGCATATTCATGTGTTAGGATGCGTTAAAATGCGTTAAACACGACAAACTGGAAAACTAGAAAAACATAGGTCCAGGTTCGACCACAGCGTGGGGGCGAACCTGGAAAATAATCTTGGTTCGACCCTTACTGAAGGGGCGAACCTAGAATGTGAAAATAATAATATTTCATTCGACCAGATAAGGTATATTCGACCCTGAGAAAGGGGCGAATATGAGTACATTCGACCATGTAAAAGGGGCGAATGTGGACTAGTATAAATACCACACTTTGTCATTTTTCACCATTTCACAAACCCTAAACGCCTCTAAACACTCTCTAGCAACTTTAAACATTGGGGAAGGAGTTTTTGCCCTTGTTTTCTATAATCTAACCTACAAACATCTTCTAAACAAAGATCTAAGGTGTGTTCTTCATTCTAAATCATTTTTAAAGCATTTCAATTCGTTTTCATTAAACCCCAAGAGTCCAGATCTGATTCAAACTTGTTTTCATGCATAAAAACCGTCCTAATATCTTTCTAAACAAAACATATTCATAAACAATGAGTTTTCATACAAATTAACATGTATTAATGGTGTTTTATGTGGTGTTATGTATTGTTTGATGATTAATTGCTGTATAGATGTTATAACAATGATCTAGGACTGTTATTGATGATGATTTATGATTGAGATAGGTTATAATTGATTATTGCTGATGTTTTGCTCATTTTGGGGATTTTAGGTTAGATCTAGGGCTTGTTCATGATAATAGTGATAAGGATATGATTGGGGGTTTCTTGTTCATGATAATCTGAGTATATTAAGTTGATTATTGATTGATTTCAAAAAGTTTCCTAATTAGGTAAAGATTCATGCGTTTGATGTGACATCTCCATAATTTGCTATTTCGGGTAACTTGTAAAACAGACGGATTTCGGGATAAAATTGGTAGGGTTTTGTAGGAATATGTTAATGATAGTTGACTGCTGTGATTGGTGATGTTTCGTGATGTTTTCGGACCGTTTAGATGCGTTTTGGTGCGTTTTATGAAGTTCTGCAGCAAACGGTCGAACGTGGAACTCATTCGACCCTTCGTGTGGTCGAACGTGGCTCAAAAGGGTCGAACGTGACTCAAAACGGCCGAACGTGCCTCAAAAGGGTCGAACGTGGCTCAAAAGGGTCGAACGTGGCTCAAAACGGTAGAACGCGGCTCAAAAGGGTCGAACGTGGCTCAAATGGGTCGAATGTAGAACCATAGGGTCGAATGTGGGTGTCTGGGGGTCGAATGTGGGTTCCTGGGGTCAAATCTGGGTATCCAGGGGTGAATTAACACGTGTTAGGGTCGAATTAAGATACGTTAAAGTCGAATAAACATATGTTAGGCTCAAATAAACATGTGTTAGGTCAAATGAACTTGTGAATAGGTTGAATGAACATCATGAGGGTTGAACCAAGGGTCCATGGGTCGAACCAGAAGCCCTTGGGGGCGAACCAAACACAGGAAACTCCCGATTCGACCTTACGACTTCGTATATGCGATTTTTGATGCAAACTAAGTGTTTTATGCTTGAAACTTATGTGTTAACCTTATGTGCATGACTAATTGATGTAATGGGTCACCAACAGGATGTCGGGTCTGTCTGGTATGTCCGGTTAACGTTTAAACGCACTTTTTAACACACGTAGTCAAGATCTGGACAATCGGGGACTAGTTAACCTTCGGGTTAGTAGTCAATACATTTATTCGAACTCATTGATAGGTTGTAACTAAGTTGGGTCATCATACACATGTTGGAATTCTAAGTATCTGAAGGCGCACTCTAAGGTGAGTTTCACGGCCCCTCTTTTATACACTTTTTCTCGGGGGAGAAGCATGCCACACGTTTTAACAAATACATCGTTTATGTTTTGTTAAACATTTCAGACTTTGAGTTTTACTTTTGAGTTGTAATAATACATTTTGCTTCCGCTGTGTTAGAACGGTTTTGAAACTTAATGGGCAATTTACGTTGTTTTCATATCATATAGATGTCGTTTATTGTGACCGTTGACTTGGATCCTGGTGTGTCACGTGCCTTGCGGTAAAACCCCGCATGTGGAAATTTGTGGGTGTGACAGATTGGTATCAGAGCCAATAGTTATAGTGAACTAGGACTGCATGTAGAGTCTAGTCTATAGCCGAGTATCACACATGTTAGACGGACACACATAGTTACGAGTCGTGTCATTTGATAAACATACTAACCTTGTCGGGGTGTCAGTGTCCTCATCACACAGTATCGTATTATCTATCTTTGGACTATTTCTACACTTATTCTATCTTCTTCTTCGGGTTTGAAGATGAAGAGGCTTATCGCTTATACTTGGCAGTAGTATACATTGGGGTGGCTTCGGCACACTTTTGAGATTTTTCCGGGATTTGGATATATCCCCTCTATGCTCTAATGTACATACTTGCCTACACACACACTATCATGCACTAGTACTTGTCATAGTACACTCCTGAGTTACTGTTCACTTTGGGATCCTCGTGCGATAACAGTTTCTTTTAGGAATGTGGGTGTCAGGTGATTGGAAGTTCTAGCTAGGAGCACGCCTAGAGGACCATGTAGAGCGATTTGTTATTTCGGGTGCACACGAAATCATAAATCGAAATGCATGAAAATCTTTGTGGACTTCGTGTTCGGACTAACGGTCATGCTGGAACCATGTTCTGAATTCGTTTGGTCACTTGTAGCTTGATCCGATAGCGGTATTGAGTGTCTCGTCTCATGTTTGGCAGAACATGTCTGGTCGCGCTGGTGGACGTGCTGGTGGACGCCGTGGTGGCGGCGGGGGTCGCAATGGCGGTGGACGAGGTGGTGGGAACATCACCATGACTCAGGCGGAGTTGGAGAACATGTTGCAGCAGCAGTTGAACGTTGCGTTGGCTGCTTTCCAGGCTGCTCAGCAGACCCTGGGAAACACTAATCAGGTGCAGTCTGGGTGCATCTACAAGAAGTTCATGGACTGTAAGCCCCATTACTTCAATGGGACTGAAGGGGCAGTGGGACTACTTCGGTGGTTGGAGAAGGTCGAATCGGTGTTTGCTATGTGTAACTGTCCCGACACTGATCGTGTCAAGTATGCTTCTGCTACTCTGGAGGGACACGCTTTGACTTGGTGGAACTCCACCACTGCGAACCTTGGTCTGGGTGAGGCCAATGCTATGCCGTGGTCCGAGTTTGTTCAGATGTTGAGGGCGGAGTATTGCCCAAGTGACGAGATTATGAAGCTGGAACACGAGTTTTGGAATCTGAAGATGGTCGGGTCGGAGATCGAGGAGTTTACCGCTAGGCACAATAAGTTGGCCATGATGTGCCCCGGTTTGGCTACACCGGAGTACCGGAGGATTGAGAACTACGTTACTAGGTTGGTGCTGGAGATTGCGGGACTTGTTGCTGCCGCTGATCACACTACTATGTTGGCCACTGTTCGGGCAGCTCACAAGCTGACCAACATGAAGGTTGTTGATGGCGTTCTACCTCCGAGGGGTGCTGCTTTGAAAGCCCCTGCGGACAACAAGAGGAAGTGGGAGAGTGCTGGGAAGGGCGCTGGGTCGTCCCAGCCACAGGCGAAGAGGCAGGATGTCGCGGGGTCGGCATCTGAACAGAAGACTGAGGGTTATGTTGGTAAGAACCCGAAGTGTAACACATGTGGGTATCATCATGTTGGGGGTTGTGATGAGTTTCGATGTAATCGTTGTCAGCGAGTCGGTCACTTGGCTAAGGATTGTAGGGTCAGTCTGCAGCCGAAACAGACTCAAGCGGTTGTCCCCGCTCCTGCTCCTCGGGGAAACCATGGGTGTTTTAACTGTGGGGAGACTGGGCACTTCAAACGGGACTGTCCTAAGCAGAAGCAAGGGACTGTAGGTGGCGGTGGAAACAACGAGGGCGGCGGTCGAGCCACTCGTGCTCATGTTTACGTCATTGGTGCAAGGGAGAACCAGGAGGATCCTGATACTGTTAGTGGTGAGTATTCTTTTCTTGATTCTCGTTATGCTCGTATTTATTCTCGTTCACATTGTTTGGCGATTCGTATTCATTGTGTGCATTCAGTTTGGTATTTGGTTATCATTTTGCATTCATGGGTCTGATGTGGGTCCTTTGGAGATGCTACTTGGACGGTACCGGTGTGTCATTTATACCAATCACAGTAGTCTCAAGTAGGCCTTCGATCAGGAGGGTTCATTGTTCTGTATTCACTTTGGGGAGGGCTGTTCCCGGCATAGAGTATTTGTTGATGTCATCTTTCGTTCGTGGTTATCATTTCGTTTGCGTTCTGGGAAACGTTACTTGGGTTAGGTCGACACTCATTACTGTCGAAGAGTGAATCTCGGGGCGAGATTCCTTTCAACAGGGGGATGATGTGACGACCAGGAAAAATTTTCTTTTTAACGCTTCGTTCTCTTTGACTTCGGGAAATTTTCGGGACGAAAATTCTTTCAACAGGGGGATGATGTGACACCCGGCATGTTTGGGTCAACATTTTATAAACACAAAAGTCTACCTTAGCGAGAAACGTTTATTAAACATACTTGACGGAGTCAGTCGAGTCAGAACACAGTCCGTATTGTCCAGGGTTCAATGATTTGGAGGATCATTGGGTTAGTCACACACACGTTACGAGTCCTGTTGTTGGTGAATTACATAAACTGAATTAAGTGTTATGTGTAGATTGATTCTTATATGGTGAATTATATGCAAATACGTGTTTAAACGATGTGTAGATGATCATCCATGCTTATATATGTTATTTATAGATTAAGATTGCATGTTCATGTGTTAGGATGCGTTAAAATGCGTTAAACACGACAAACTGGAAAACTAGAAAAACATAGGTCCAGGTTTGACCACAGCGTGGGGGCGAACCTGGAAAATAATCTTGGTTCGACCCTTACTGAAGGGGCGAACCTGGAATGTGAAAATAATAATATTTCATTCGACCAGATAAGGTACATTCGACCATGTAAAAGGGGCGAATGTGGACTAGTATAAATACCACACTTTGTCATTTTTCACCATTTCACAAACCCTAAACGCCTCTAAACACTCTCTAGCAACTTTAAACATTGGAGAAGGAGTTTTTGCCCTTGTTTTCTATAATCTAACCTACAAACATCTTCTAAACAAAGATCTAAGGTGTGTTCTTCATTCTAAATCATTTTTAAAGCATTTGAATTCGTTTTCATTAAACCCCAAGAGTCCAGATCTGATTCAAACATGTTTTCATGGATAAAAACCTTCCTAATATCTTTCTAAACAAAACCTATTCATAAACAATGAGTTTTCATACAAATTAACATGTGTTAATGGTGTTTAATGTGGTGTTATGTATTGTTTGATGATTAATTGCTGTATAGATGTTATAACAATGATCTAGGACTGTTATTGATGATGATTTATGATTGAGATAGGTTACAATTGATTATTGATGATATTTTGCTCATTTTGGGGATTTTGGGTTAGATCTAGGGCTTGTTCATGATGATAGTGATAAGGATATGATTGGGGGTTTCTTGTTCATGATAATCTGAGTATATTAAGTTGATTATTGATTGATTTCAGAAAGTTTCCTAATTGGGTAAAGATTCATGCGTTTGATGTACATCTCCATAATTTGCTATTTCGGGTAACTTGTAAAACGGACGGATTTCGGGATAAAATTGGTAGGGTTATGTAGGAATATTTTAATGATAGTTGACTGCTGTGATTGGTGATGTTTCGTGATGTTTTCGGATCGTTTAGATGCGTTTTGGTGCGTTTTATAAAGTTCTGCAGCAAACGGTCGAACGTGGAACTCATTCGACCCTTCGTGTGGTCGAACGTGGCTCAAAAGGGTCGAACGTGACTCAAAACGGTCGAACGTGGCTTAAAACGGTCGAACGTGGCTCAAAAGGGTCGAACGTGGCTCAAAACGGTCGAACGTGGCTCAAATGGGTCGAATGTAGAACCATAGGGTCGAATGTGGGTTCCTGGGGTCGAATCTGGGTATCCAGGGGTGAATTAACACGTGTTAGGGTCGAATTAAGATACGTTAAAGTCGAATAAACATATGTTAGGGTCAAATAAACATGTGTTAGGTCAAATGAACTTGTGAATAGGTTGAATGAACATCATGAGGGTTGAACCAAGGGTCCATGGGTCGAACCAGAAGCCCTTGGGGGCGAACCAAACACAGGAAACTCCCGATTCGACCTTACGACTTCGTATATGCGATTTTTGATGCAAACTAAGTGTTTTGTGCTTGAAACTTATGTGTTAACCTTATGTGCATGACTAATTGATGTAATGGGTCACCAACAGGATGTCGGGTCTGTCTGGTATGTTCGGTTAACGTTTAAACGCACTTTTTAACACACGTAGTCAAGATCTGGACAATCGGGGACTAGTTAACCTTCGGGTTAGTAGTCAATACACTTATTCGAACTCATTGATAGGTTGTAACTATGTTGGATCATCATACACGTGTTGGAATTCTAAGTATCTGAAAGCGTACTCTAAGGTGAGTTTCACGGCCCCTCTTTTATACACTTTTTCTTGGGGGAGAAGCATGCCACACGTTTTAACAAATACACCGTTTATGTTTTGAAACGCAACACTTTTTGAAACGCAACGCTTATGAAACGCAACACTTTTGAAAGGCAACGCTTATGAACCGCAACACTTTTGAAACGCATCGCTTATGAAACGCAACACTTTTGAAAGGCAACGCTTATGAACCGCAACACTTTTGAAACGCAACGCTTATGAAACGCAACACTTTTGAAACGCAACGCTTATGAAACGCAACACTTTTGAAACGCAACACTTATGAAACGCAACGCTTGTTTTAAATTACTATACGACGAAACGCAACGCTAAGTCCCTGGGAAACCATGAATGTGCGGGGCACAACGGGGGAAATGTGGATAGATCTATTGGGCTTGACGAACCCCACCCGACGGCTGGGAGCCGGGCGGGTGCATATTGTCTCTATTTTCGGCAACTCAAACACGGGAGGCAACACATGTAACGCTTGTCAGTAATGGTTACGGCAACACAGTCGTAGTAGTAAGGAAACGTTTGTTATGTACTTAAAGGTTTTGCATACTTGGTACTTTTGAGATGAAACTCTTTACGCTTGAAACGCTTTGTGAACTTAAAACCAGTGAACTCACCAGCATTATATGTTGACGTCTTTTTGTCATGTTTTCTCAGGTCGCTAAGGTAGCAGCATTGAGTTTCGGCGCACGGAGTCTTACGGCGTCTAGGAATCATATGCATGTTTTGTTAAACATTTCAGACTTTGAGTTTTACTTTTGAGTTGTAATAATACATTTTGCTTCCGCTGTGTTAGAACGGTTTTGAAACTTAATGGGCAATTTACGTTGTTTTCATATCATATAGATGTCGTTTATTGTGACCGTTGACTTGGATCCTGGTGTGTCACGCGCCTCGCGGTAAAACCCCGCATGTGGAAATTTGAGGGTGTGACACGTTTTGTCTGCTGACGCGTCAGTGATTAGCGTACAGCGGATAAGGGTTGGCCTGGAACTCCCGTGTGTTTCCACACGGGATCTCACCTAGTTATAATAACAAGACATGGTTATGCACAAAACGAGTATGATGATAAGGCCCTGGCGTTTTGACATTTTAAAAGCTGCAAGAATAAAAGGAACTGTACCTTCAAAGGAATTGAAGCTTAAGTTTATTATTTCTAATGTATATTCATATATATAAACAGATGTTATGAAGATGGAATTCATAATATATATTGATGTTTAAAGTTGATTATATTTGTTTTGTTTAACGTTGTTTAGATTTGGTTTTTTAATCCGTCTATAGAGTTTTTGTTCCTTGGTTGTAACCTTTCAGTTTTTGTTCCTCTCAGCAGACATTTGGTGTGTTGACGCGTCGGTGGTTACCGTACAATGGATAAGTGTTGGTCTGTTGAAGTGTCAGTATAAACAGCCTTTACGAAACAGACGTTTTGTCTGCTGACGCGTCAGTGATTAGCGTACAGCGGATAAGGGTTGGCCTGGACCTCCCGTGTGTTTCCACACGGGATCTCACCTAGTTATAATAACAAGACATGGTTATGCACAAAACGAGTATATGATGATAAGGCCCTGGCGTTTTGACATTTTAAAAGCTGCAATGGTTAGATAACTTGGTATGCATAGGAGAAGAAAAACCTTGCCACTAACCATGAATATGTGAAGACGTTTCTAAATCAAGTGAAGGATGCTTAAAAAAATAAAAGAAATGGAAAACATATTCTAAATGTTGCCAATACCTATCAATTAACATGGTTTCGTGGCAACATGAATGATGCCATCTTTAGATTGACCAACTAGAAGTGGAAATAACTAGTGTTTAGGAAATCTTCATTTCTATTTAAATAACCTGAAGATTGGACTTATAAATTATGCACTTGAAAATTTCTTGTTTGCAGGTGATATCTATTGAATTTTTTTGTAAGGAGCTTCGACATTGACATTACGAGATTAAAACCGGAGGTGAACATGGTCAACGGCATCAAAACTTAGAGCAATGAATATGTGTACTATTTGATTGTAATACTGTCCGTTCTGGTGCGCGACCGGATCTGCGCGAACGACCTTAGGAGCCACATGGATCGCCGAAACCAAAACAACTACACGTCAACGACCACGCGAGCGAGCAAACGTGAGCCGGATCGCGTGGGCTAGCGAGGAGAAATCAGGTTTTTTTTTTCTTTTTTTTTATTTTTGTTGTATTGT
The DNA here is from genome assembly GCA_028751855.1 of Ambrosia trifida. Lineage (NCBI taxonomy): Eukaryota > Viridiplantae > Streptophyta > Magnoliopsida > Asterales > Asteraceae > Ambrosia > Ambrosia trifida. The sequence goes on from CM054129.1 coordinate 78,504,002, forward strand.
TGGTGTTTGATGAAGATGGAGTAAGAAGATGATGAACATGATGATGAGTGTCTACATACTTTTACTATTTTTTTTTTCAGTGAAGAAGAAGACCAACATGTTTGTTGGGGAAGTGAGGAAGATGACAAGATATACACCATTTCACCTGTTTTATTATATTATTGAACTTTATCTTTTTTTACCTATTCTTTTATATATTATATATATATATATATATATATATATATTACTCTATTACATGTTCTTTTATTAGGCTTTATTAGTTTATGACCTATTATTTTTATGAGTTTTTAATTTTATATAATATAATGTTTTTTTTTTATTAATGTTTAAAAAAGTTGGATAAAGCTGTTGCTCACCTCTAGCCACAACAGTATCAGGCGAGCGAGCAACAGCATTATCACACTGCCATGTCAGCGCTTACGTGACTCAATATTAGAGGATAGAGCCATGACTCACATCTAAGACCTGAAACAAGTATTTAATGCTTGTTTTTTTTTGGTCGGACCATGTTGCCTAACGAATTGCAATCCGGGAATGCGGGGCGCTGAATACCACAAGTTATATAAGTTATCTAAATATAAAATGAAGTTACAAATTTACTATTCACTTTTTTATAAGCCAATATTCTTATTATTTTTCTTGTAATATTATTGTTACCTATCCAATGTTTTAAAAATTGGTAAATACTAGTTATTGACCCCCGCGCTACGCGGCGGGTCTTAGCAACATAAACTGTGTGCCTTGTATCAAGCACCTAAAGAGTTTGTATTACAAAAGGTGAGTATTATGTGGCCAAGCCTTAATTTATCAGTTGGTTAGTGCATTAGACTTGAATAGACAAAAAGAGGGTCATGGATGTGTTTGTTTTTTTGTTTTTTGTTTTTTTGTTCCAGCTAGATCGCTTTTCCTGTAGGTAGTTGTGCAAATTAAAAAAGACTTCAAGTTGATATACTGATAGAACCCAGGGATACGAACCCAGGCTAGCCAGATTAGCTGGGCTGAATTAGGCGCTAAAAATGAGAGGGAAAATCAAGAAAATTGGCGCCAAGGTTCCAAGTAGTGGGCAGAAAAATTAGGGAGTCGGTTTTATAACCATCTATTAGTTTTTAAACAGAGTCCAGGTTTTTATCTTTGGTAGAGTGTTTTTTTAATCTGTGAGCTATGTGTTGTGGAGCCCCTCCCTGCCCGAAATGGGAATACGATCTGTACTTTGCTTTTCATTTTAATCAAGCCTACTACTTGCTTATTTAGATTCTATCATATGCTGGTTAGGTGATATGATAATAACAAAGAGCAACAATTGTTCTTGTTGGACTTATGTACCAAAACTTAGGAGTAGATATCTACCTTATTACAAAAGATTGTGTTTTTTGGCCCAACTCTTAATTATTTATATCATACGGGAAAAAATGGATAAGCGTGATGCATGCATGTATTCATATCCTCATGTTCATGATTACAAAATAATATGAGAACTTAATAACATAACTAAGCATCTCAGTTATATGTTGCAAGTCTAGTATTCATGGGTCAACCCATGACCTCTTGGTCTAGTGGTATGGTGTGGGTTCAAATCCTTGCAAATGCAAGGTGAGGTAGAATTAAGGTGTGATAAAATTTGCCGTTCAAAAAAAAAAAAAAAAAAAAAAGTAATCATGGATCACAAAAATGAAATTCAAATGTATACCACATATTGTGACAAACTTTGTTACTCTAGCTAACAAATTAATTTGTAAAAAAAAAAAGGTATCCATTTAGCCAAGAAACTATTTTGACCCGTTTATACTAAAGCATGGTACATTTGGAATAATAGCTAAAAAAGATTAGCAAAAATGTCATGATACATGGGTAACAAAAACGAACTTCAAATATATACCACATATTGTGACTAATATGGTTACCATAGTTGACACGTTAATTAGAGAAAATTAGGCAAACTTGACCCAAAATCATCCATCTAACAAAAAACGAATATCAAATTAGAGAAAAAGAATTATCCATGTAACTAAAAAACTGTTTTGACCATTCACAGATGTTCAGAGAATTAGAAGCATTAAGTATTATAACTGAAAGTATGATATGTTAACCACACGCTCGAGCAGAACCCGACTAAAACAACTGACCCGCAAGACCCGACTCAGGATGCCGAATCGAACCAGTGTTGGGTTAGTCTAGTGCAAGCAGAGCCCAACAAATGAGCAGGCCCAATCTCCATTCACAAGCCCACTTTACATATTTGCAAGTTTTAATTCCGTAATTTTATTTCTTCCTTATTTTTTATTTATTTTGATTATTCAGTAAAGTAGTTTCAATTCCCGAAATGTAAGCATAGTGGGTAGTTATTGGAAAGACAGTTTTGGAATTTTATTAAAAAAATCATCTCTTTGCATTAAGAGTATTTTCCATTGCTATCCTAATTTGTGGCAAGATTAGGAGGTGATCTTGGAAGCTAATTTGATTCTCACGTGGTGTAACTGTATCGTGGAAATCAGGTTAGAGTTGCCCAACGAAAGCCTTGAGTGGTGTTGTCTGTATCTCAACATTATTTCGTTGATTGTTTCAATTCATTTTTTTGTAATTCTCAATCGATCCATTTACTAAGCTTCTGCCTACCATTTGGTATCAGAGCTATGGATACCCGGAACAGTACTGAGTTGAAGAAGATTTTGGAAGCCATGGAAACTGACAAACGAGAGATGACACAACAGATGAAAATCATGCAAGAACAGATCCAAGAACTGATTGTTTCTCAGCAAAAAGCGAATGAAGACGAAGCTGAAGGTTCTAACCGTCGATCAAAAAATTCAGGAGGTGGTAGTGCTAGCGACGGTTCTGGTTTGTGGCACTCTACGGATATTAAAGTAGATATCCCTGAATATGACGGTAAATTAGACCCGGATGAATTTGTTGAGTGGCTCCGAACTGTTGAAAGGGTTTTTGACTACAAGCAAACCAGCGATGACAACAAGGTTAAGATTGTCGCTCTTAAACTACGCAAGTATGCATCGACGTGGTGGGCTAACACTTGTATGAAACGAGAACGACTAGGGAAGGATAAAATTCGTGATTGGTCAAAGATGAAAGGGAAGATGAAGCAAAAGTTCATGCCCACGTATTATATTCAGGCAAGTTTTTCCCAATTGCATTCTCTAAAACAGGGAACCGGTACGGCTGAAGAGTACTCCCGTGAATTCGAGTATTTGCTAATGAAGTGTGACATTCCAGAAGACGATCCGCAAACATTGGTACGCTATTTGGGTGGCCTTGAACCTAGGGTTGCTCATGTGGTGGAATTACATCCATATCAAACACTCTCTGAATTAACTATGTTGGCTCATAAAGTCGATTCACAACAAAAGACCAAAGGAAAACCAGACTTAACCCGCCATACCTTTCGATCCAATTCTTACCAAAAACCAACACTTAACCCCAAGCCAAATTTTCCCTTAAATCCCAAGTCGTCCACTGTAACAGAAAATCCCAAAGCTCCGCGCCGTTGTTTCCGATGCCAAGGATTAGGACATATTGCTTCTGAATGCACCAATAGCCGCATCATCTCCCTTGCTGATTTTGAACTCGCAGGCGGTTACGAGTATGGTTCCGAGCCAACTAATGAGCCACCACCACCACTTGATGACATCGAAGAAGAGGTAATCGGTCCTGATGATGGAGAATGTTTAGTGGTTCGGCGAGCATTGCATAATATCCCTATTCGAGAAGAAAACCTTCAACGAGAAGCCATATTTCACACACGTTGTACGATTGCCAATAAAGTGTGTACAGTGATAATAGATGGAGGGAGTTGCACCAATGTCGCCTCACAAACTATGGTCTCCAAGCTCAATTTATCTACCGAACCACACCCGTCACCTTACATGATTCATTGGCTCAATCAAGGTAATGGTATACGTGTTTCTCACCGGATTTTGTTACCTATTAGTATTGGCAAATCCTATGTTGATGAGATTTGGTGTGACATCATTCCTATGGATGCTTGTCATGTGCTTCTCGGTCGTCCCTGGCAGTTTGACCGTAAAGTAATCCATGATGGTTACCAGAACACGTATTCTTTCATCCACAACAACCGCAAGATAGTCCTCACCCCTATTGTCCCCGCAAGTCAAATCACAAAACAAACTGCTGCTTTGAGTACTCTGCTCAAGGCAGAACAACATGAATATCAATCCTTCAAAGAGTTTATTTTGATGGGAACTGATGTGGAAGAATCCGAATCCAAATCACAATCAACACCACACCCTTTTATTCAGTCATTGTTACAGTCATATGCTCAAGTTTTTCCTACTGAAATCCCAGCGGGGCTGCCTCCTATGCGATCTATTCAGCATAAGATCGATTTGGTTCCGGGTGCCGTTTTGCCTAACAAGCCAGCTTATCGCGCCAATCCACAGGAAACAAGTGAGATAAGGAAACAAGTTGATGGATTGCTAACGAAAGGGCTTATTCGTGAATCACTCAGTCCATGTGCTGTTCCAACACTACTTGTACCAAAGAAAAATGGAGAGTGGAGGATGTGTATGGATAGTCGTTCAATCAACAAGATCACTGTTAAGTATCGTTTTCCAATTCCCCGACTCAACGATTTGCTCGATGAATTGTATGGTGCAACAATTTTTTCTAAAGTTGACTTGAGAAGTGGGTATCACCAAATCAGAATTTACGAAGGGGATGAGTGGAAGACCGCCTTCAAGACAAAGGAAGGGTTATACGAGTGGCTAGTTATGCCATTTGGGCTTTCGAATGCACCGAGCACTTTTATGAGATTGATGAACCAGGTTCTTAAACCTTTTATGGGTAGATTTGTTGTTGTGTATTTTGATGATATCCTTATTTATAGTCAAACAGAAAATGATCATCAAGCACACCTCCAACAATTGTTTGAAGTACTAGACCGCGAAAAACTGTACGGAAATTTGGAGAAATGTGAGTTCTTTTCAAAAAAAGTCTCTTTCCTTGGTTACCTAGTATCTGCCCAAGGCATACAAGTTGACGAAAAGAAGGTGCAAACCATTCGAGACTGGCCGGTACCACAATCCATTCAGCAAGTCCGAAGCTTTCATGGTTTAGCTTCTTTTTACCGGCGTTTCATTAAAAATTTCAGTTCCATCGTAGCTCCTATGACCGATATCACCAAACTCAAACAGTTCACATGGAACCCTCAAGCTCAAACTGCCTTCGATGAACTTAAAAGGTTGTTGTCCTCAGCTCCCGTGTTAGCACTTCCATGTTTTACCGAGATCTTTGAGGTTGAGTGTGACGCATCAGGCGTGGGAATCGGCGCTGTTCTCTCCCAACTGGGACGCCCGGTTGCTTATTTTAGTGAAAAATTGAATGACGCGAAGAGACGATATTCAACCTATGATAAAGAGTTCTATGCAATTATTCGGGCTTTAGATCACTGGCAGCACTATTTAATTTGTAAAGAATTTATTTTACACTCTGATCATGAGGCACTCAAATATATTCAAGGCCAGCATAAACTGCAATCCCGCCATGCCAAATGGGTCGAGTTTTTGCAGATTTTTAATTTTACCATCAAACACAAGTCTGGTAAACTCAATAAAGGAGCTGATGCATTATCCCGTAAGTATGCTTTGATCACTTCTCTACAGCCCAAAATTCTAGGCTTTGAGCTTCTGAAAGATGAATACCCAACCGATTTGGATTTTGGAGTCATGTTCCTCAAATGCCAAACACATCCTGTTGGTGAGTATCACCTCTGTAACGGATTTCTTTTCAAGCGGCATCAACTATGCATTCCCCGTCACAGTATTCGAGTGGTATTGATTCAAGAAGTTCACAACGGTGGTTTAGCGGGTCATTATGGGATTGATAAAACTATACACATGCTGCAACAACATTTCTTTTGGCCCAAACTTATCCGTGATGTGGGACATTTTGTCCGACGTTGTCTGCCTTGTCACCGAGCCAAGACTCATTCACTTCCTCACGGTTTATACTTGCCTTTACCGGTACCCGTGGCACCTTGGGAAGACATTAGCCTTGATTTTATTACAGGTTTGCCTCGTACGCAGCGACAACGGGATTCCATCATGGTTGTCGTGGATCGCTTCTCCAAAATGGCCCACTTTGTCGCATGTCATACCACCTTTGATGCTGTACAGGTAGCCACACTCTATTTTCGGGAAATAGTCCGCCTCCATGGGGTCCCCAAGACGATGGTCAGTGACCGAGATGTCAAGTTTCTTAGTCATTTTTGGCTCACCTTATGGCGAAAAATGGGTACTACTCTAAAATTTAGCACTTCCAGCCACCCACAAACAGACGGTCAGACCGAAGTCACCAATCGAACCCTTGGCACCCTCCTTCGAGCTCTCATAAAAAATAACCTGAAACACTGGGAAGACGTCCTTCCGCGGGCTGAATTTGCCTATAATCGTGCCCCAAGCAAAACCACAGGTCTGAGCCCTTTCATGATTGTGTATGGTATGCATCCGAAAACACCGCTTGACCTCGCTGTTCTTGATACCACCACTAAATTCAGTAAAGACGCCAGTGAGTTGGCTACTGACATCAAGCGTTTGCATCAGCAGGTCTACGATAAGATAACTAAGAGTAATGAGCTCCTTAAGTATCGGCGCGATAAGGGACGCAAGCACGTGTTATTCCAACCGGGTGATCTAGTGTGGATTCATCTTCGTAAAGAACGATTTCCTTCCAAACGCCGTTCCAAAATGAGCCCCAGATCGGATGGTCCTTTTCGTGTTTTATCCAAGGTCAACGACAATGCATACAAAATCGATCTTCCGGGTGAGTATGGTGTATCAGCTACATTCAATGTTGCAGACCTACAACCTTATTTTGATCCTGCTGAACCTCTTCCAAGTTTGAGGACAAACTTTTCTGCAGAAGGGGAGGATGTTAACCACACGCTCGAGCAGAACCCGACTAAAACAACTGACCCGCAAGACCCGACTCAGGATGCCGAATCGAACCAGTGTTGGGTTAGTCTAGTGCAAGCAGAGCCCAACAAATGAGCAGGCCCAATCTCCATTCACAAGCCCACTTTACATATTTGCAAGTTTTAATTCCGTAATTTTATTTCTTCCTTATTTTTTATTTATTTTGATTATTCAGTAAAGTAGTTTCAATTCCCGAAATGTAAGCATAGTGGGTAGTTATTGGTTTTCACCTTTTGTACTGCACAATTGTGAATGGAAAGACAGTTTTGGAATTTTATTAAAAAAATCATCTCTTTGCATTAAGAGTATTTTCCATTGCTATCCTAATTTGTGGCAAGATTAGGAGGTGATCTTGGAAGCTAATTTGATTCTCACGTGGTGTAACTGTATCGTGGAAATCAGGTTAGAGTTGCCCAACGAAAGCCTTGAGTGGTGTTGTCTGTATCTCAAAATTATTTCGTTGATTGTTTCAATTCATTTTTTTGTAATTCTCAATCGATCCATTTACTAAGCTTCTGCCTACCATGATACCTTTAGATTTGTGATGCAGCCTTGTTGCAAGGTTTGTTTTTGCAGCTGGTGTTGCGGGTGGTAGTGAAGGGGGCGGTGCGGCTATGTTGGGTGGGAGTACAATAATTGCAGATGTATACATCAAACTCCTCTTTTCTCTCTCTATTGCTAATCCTTTCAATAAATACACACAAACAAATTCTCAAATTCTATAATGAATTAATGATTACATGAAATCAATGGAGCTTCAAAGGTCAACGTTCACATAACATTGAAGGTCATAATCAACAAATTAAGAGCAAAACAAACATTTTAAGCAAACTTTCTTGTAGAAGCCTGTTAAGGTTAATTTTCAATTGAATCATGTTTGGGTTGGGTTGGGCTCGGCTCATTAACTGAGTTGGGTAACTCAAGTGTTTTGCTAGTACATCAAATAATGTATTATAATGTTAACTAATATAAATCTCAATTGAGTTTAGAAATAATAATAATAATAATAATAATAATAATAATAATAATAATAATAATAATAATAATAATAATAATAACCACATCACTTGAATTTTACCAATGCTTTTTTACAAAGCACAGCTTAAACTTGCTAAGCAATTTTTCATCATCTCATTAAGACAATATGTCAAGAAAGTTGTGTGTGATTTCACACCACACAGTTTCATTCGCGCATATACAACTATTCAATCAATGAGCTAATAGAACAAAACAATAGTTTCATTAGCGCATATATACAAACAGTTGGCGTGCATGTTGTAATCCAATCCATCAAATGCTAAAATCAGAAAAATCAGGTTCCAAACACAATCCCCATAACAATAAGAACGATTAAAATTCCAAAAACAAAACTTTCACGCAGCAAATTCCACACTAAGTAAACAATAATAACATTAGTTAACCCAGAGGCTTTATATAAATGAAAATGGAAAACACACATAAAAGGGAGAGCGAGAGATGAGCTGTAAAAGAAACAATACGATAATTAGAAGTGTATAATGAGAAACTATCATATTAATTAATGACTATTATTAACAAGAACTATGTTTGGTAAGCATTTCTTCATGTAAATTCTAGGGTTTTTTTCCTTTATGTACCGAAATTTTGGATTGATTTTTTTTAATGCGAGGATGAATAAATAGAATCACACTTGTATATAAGGAATTAAGGATCAAAATACAGTTTTATAATCGACAAGCTGTTATGGAATCACCAAATTGAGCATGTAAGAAATGAAATAAAATAGAATCACAGATAGAGAGAAGATAGATGAACAATCATCCTTACTAATAGGTTACTAGCCAGTGACTTAGTCAGGATTTTTTTTCCTACGGGTTTAAAAATTTTCGAGGGACAAACGACCAATTGTCTATTAGCAAGATTTGACTTTTTCTGTCCTGTACGTTTAAGTGGTTCGGGTCAGTTATATAATAAAAATAACAAAAATCAAATTAAAAAGCAAATAATTATATATAATAACAAAACACATGGCCTCTTAGGAATAGTAATGGGTATATTTGTCATTTCACCACATCAATCATTCATGCTATAGTCTTCATCCTTCTATTCTTCTCTGGAACCTTTCTATCTCTCACTGTACCCACCCTCTGTTTCAAGTGATTCCTTCACGATAAGTAGTCAAATTGGTCCCCTTCCTTCTTCGTTTCTTTGCAATCTGCTGTTCTTTGTTGCTCCGCTCAGGTAATTTTTTTTCCTCTTGGGTGTTAAATGCTTTTCTTTTTCTGTATGTGCTTACATGTTGAAGATTTTGTTCTGGATTGTGTCGGTTGTAAGTTTTGAGATTTTACTGACTCTTTCGTTTTATTGTTTTGATCCTTCTTAGATGTGATGTATGTTTTTGTATGTTTTTTTTTTGTTATTTTTGACGTCTGAATCACATGAAAGCCGTTATTTACTATGCATACCAAGTGTTTGTGTTAATGCCTCAATGTTAATGTTTTTTTAATGGTAGCTGGATAATTATTTTTTTTGGGCTGAATTGTTGGCAAGGGTTAAAAATGTATAAGTAGATCATTATAGGCAAGTACATTTGATTACTTCAATTGTTAAAAGAAAAGTATTGAGTGTCACACTGAAATGTGGTCGGATCAAGTAATGCTCCTGTCCATTGCCTTTTGTCAAGTAAAACAAACAATAGGAAAATTGACACCAATTGCCCAGTTCACTAAGTCGACCGTTTCCTTTTTATTATCTATACTTCCAAACCTGGTCTTTAGTTGCCATAGGGACTGTTAAGGTATAATTATCTTTTGTTGGGTGAGGCGATGCGAGGCGGTATTAAGGTGAAATTGTCTTCTGTGAACCGAGGTGATATGAGGTAGTAGTAGTAGTTCATTAAAGCACTAATTGAAAAAAAATTACATCATGTAAGAAACTAATAATTGTTGGTGTGTTTCTTTTTTTTGTTGCCACCAGCGTTGTATTAGCCAAGAGTAAGTCCTTTTCTTTATAGATTCCGTTTTTAAGTTAATTTAATCAAGTATAAGATGATAAGTGTGGTAAATATATATAATAATAAATATGTATATCCCTATCTATAAATAAAAATGTGACTTATACCGATGAACGATACAGCCACTGCTTTGCTAAGATCCATACTGTAATATAAGTTTCCCATGCAGTAACAGAATATGATCCTCAATTTAGGTCTATGCTATACCTTTTTGTTATTAGAAAATTTTACATTCTGAATGTCTTTAGCTGCTTTCTAAGTGATTGTGAGGCCCCAATTCTTGATTAGAGGTGACATTTTGAACTCTGAAGGTTATTTGTTTTTTTAGGTAAGATTCATTTTAAACTTTCAACACGAATAAATTTTTATATAAGTCTTTTTGTTTTAAGAACACCTATAAACAAAAGCTTTAACTTTGATTTTAAATGTTAGGCTTTCTCTGTGTATACGCTCGCAATTTTTTTTGGTGTGCTATATGATTTCGGTTTCCAATGTGTTTAGTCCTTATTTTTGGTAAACATGCATATCCTTTGTCATCTGTACAGGTTGCATGCTATCGATTTTAGACATTCTGGTTCTTCATATTTTGGTACGTTTGTCTTCTTATATGTTTTATGTCTGTTGTTTTCCTTAGCATTATTGTCTATTATTGTTTTGCATGTTGTTGGTTACGAACCGTATATGTGTTGTTGCTCTTACTAAAGAATATTTCATTTTCTTATAATATTTTAACCTATGACCACAACTGGTAAACGTAGACGAATAGTTAGTACATATGAAACAGGTGAAAGTTCTACAACCCAGACTTCTCGTAGGCAGTCACGTCGACAACGATTACTTAATGGTCCGTCTACGTTATCATCTGAGGTTGTACAAAGACCACTTCCTTTGTATTCTGATTGTGGAGATTGTAGCTATGTTTGCGAATACTGCAGTGCTAAGTTCTGGTATGAAGAACGGGTTTTACTTTGGTCTCGTGCTCAACATCCTCGCTATACTCAATGTTGTAGATTAGGGTCAGTAAGGTTGCCTTTTCCTCCTCAACCACCTTCTGTCATCATGCAGTTGTTTGAGGAAAATCATTTTTTGGAAAATATTAGAGCGTACAATAGCATGTTCTCCATGACATCATTTGGGGCAAATATTTATGAGACGGTTAATGATGGTCGTGGCCCTTATGTTTTTAAGATATCAGGCCAAATATCACATTGGATTGGCTCTTTGTGTCCACCATCCAACGAAAAGCCACGCTTTTTACAATTATACATTTACGACAATGAGAATGAAATTGCAAACAGGCTCCGTTTTTTTGGTGATTCATCACAATGTACTCTTTCTGTTGATATTGTTAGAACACTTAATGATGTGTTAACCACCCATAATGAGTACGTGCGTCTTTTTAAAACTGCCAAGGACATGGCTGGCTTAATGGAGAATAACAATTATTCTATACGCCTTTACAACAACGTACCTGATAGAAGATATGGAGCCCCCGCTCCAGGTACCTTAGGTGGTGTCGTGTGTGGTGACGATGTTAACGCTAGCGAGTATGATATTATCATACATTCAAAAGACGGAACACCTCAAAGAGTTAGTAAGTTACATCCATGTTATATGCCACTACAATACCCATTGTTGTTTCCATTCGGTGAGGAAGGCTGGTCGACACGTCTTCATTTGCATCAAGTTGGTAGTACCAAAGTGAAGAGGCTGACAACTAATATGTATTACAGCTACCAGATACACGATCGAGCTGGTGTCTACTCTCTTCTTTTACATGGTGGCCGCCTTTTTCAGCAATACTTAGTTGATGCGTACACCTGTATTGAACAAAACAGGCTTACCTACATTCATAAACATCAAGATCAGCTACGCTCTGAATATATTGCTGGTGTCTATGATGCTCTTTCAAGAGGTGATACAGAATCTCGCGTAATTGGTAAACGGATATTCTTGCCTGCTTCATTTACTGGTGGCCCGCGGTATATGTATAAGCATTATCAAGATGCGTTAGCAATTTGTAGGGTTCACGGCAACCCTCAAAAATAATACCTGGAGACATCAATGAAGCTTCAATAATAATCTAAATTCCCAACACAGGTATTGTTCCTAGGACTTGAGATACAAATATAAAATTTTCAATACCTACATTTAACACCATACAAGAATTTACATTGACTACATCAATGTCTTTCTGGAAATTAGTTGTTGAAAAAGGCTATTACGTTGAGGCAAAAGTTTATTCACCGTATGACGTAACATAAAAATCAGAGAAACAAGCGAATCTCATATGAGGTAACAGGTATATTTATACAACATATGCATCAACATACCATTCAACATCATATTATTCACTGGTGGTGCAGTTGAGGTCATCAATGACCTTGGACTGGATGCTGACTTTCTAAGATGTGACCGTGTTAGTGGTTCCTGCTTACAAGATTCTCAAGGCTAGCCCTATAAGGTATCCAGCATTGTCCAGCCTTCAAACCGTGTACCAAACCGTCTTGATTTTAATTCAGCTAACAGACCGAATTGCTTCGGTTTGGAAGGTGCACTTGCTATAATTGTTTTTAACACCCCTAAGGCCCTAACCAAGTAGACCCATTAGCATTTTGTGATTATTATTATGTTTATAAAGATAAAAAAAACTTTTGATTAGATGAACATATTGATTATTTTATTCATAAATTTAATCACCCTTATTACTTTACCATATCATCATTACCACACTTTGAGAATTCTGTTGTTAATATGTTGGAATAGGAATGCAAACACATTTTTTTAATTGACGGAATTATGGTATTGACATTTGGTCAGGCCAGGACCTACATTTGCGGAACATGTATAGTGTATGTGACTCACTGACTCTTATATGCAACTGTTGAACTGCCTTTAGGGGTTGAACTGAGAGTTGACCTCCACTTGTGGCTGCTTATGTTATTCCATCCAGTTGACATTCAGGTGAGTTCACCTAATGCTCATAGATAGAAACTTAGTAATAAACGCAAGTTCACTGTTATTTGTTGAATGTCTAATTAACAGCATTGTCCGGTTTGTTCGTGGAAAGAGGTTGTATCATATGAAGCAACACCAGCCAAATAACAGGTATATTCATACAAAACATGCACCAATATACCATATAATATCATGTAATTCACTTTGTCTAATAGATGATATCGGCAGATATCAAGACATACAATGTTAGCGCTGTGATGACTAATATGCATTTCCAGCCAACTTTCTTGTGTTGCTGCTATTGTAAAATATTAATGGCACACATTTTGTAAGATTTACGAAGTGTTATAGTTTTTTTATATATCCATATATGTAAAGCTTATCTAAAATTATAACAAAACTAGACGTTTATCTAGATAGAACACATGTTGCAAGTTCCATGCTTCATCCGACCAGTTCATTCGTTTTTCAATTTCATATTTTACCAAGTCGTGGGGAGAAACTATAACCTCTAAGGGGTCCAATTATAGCGCGGTATAAAACCCGCCGCGAAGCGCGGGGTAATTTACTAGTTAATAAAAATATGTCAAGCAATATCAAGAGTAAAGAATACAAATTCACTAAAGTTGCTCTCTGTAGGGTTTTATTGCTTGAATCATATCCATTGCATCTTCTTCGAACCTTTTTAAGCACATCTTTTTAATAAATCAAATATGACTATCACTTAAATATTTATCACTTAAATAGAGCCGGCCCTAAGGGTGTGCGAGCCGCACCCCCGGCCAAGGCCCGTTTCTACAGGGGCCTATATTTTTGACCCTCTAGATTATTATCCTACAATCTTTAATGTTAAAAAGAGGAGATTTGGATGTAATATTCGAGTTTTTTGGCATGCCAGCACCAATTTTGGGCGCCGGTGATCTGAAATACAGAGACAAGAAAAGGAGGAAGACGATGCTAGTTGGGCTGGGCTAATTTTCTTGAAACTGTACCACAACATAATACTTTATTAATATTTTATTATTATTATTCTCATTTCAAATCCAATACTAAAATATTATTTTATTGTTTTCTTCTTTTCTACCACATTCATATCTCTTCACCACCTGCCACAAAGTATTTTATTTATTAAATATATTTTGTTTGATAACTATAATGATTTTGTTGTTATTTCATAGAGTTAATTGCCAATTTAGTACTTGAGGTTTGTTAAAAATTGTCATTTTCATCTAAATCTTTTTTTTTTGGTCAATTTAGTCCTTTTGGTTTCATTTTTTTGTCATTTTAGTCCCTGAGGTTTGTTAAAAATTGCCACTTTCATCCAAATCTTGTTAGTCTATAGGGACTAAAATGACAAAAAAATAAAACCACAGAGACTAAATTGACCAAAAAAAAAAAAAGATTTGGATAAAAGTGGCAATTTTCGACAAACCTCAGGGACTAAATTGGCAATTAACTCTATTTCATATTATCAAACTATTTAAATAGCGTATATAGATACTATTTAGTATTTAATTAGAATTTGTCATTTAGAAAAAAGCTTCACACAACTTTCTATTGTTTTAAAAGGTAGATTCTTATTATTTTTTTTTTTTTAAATATACTTTGGTAAAACAGAAAAAAAGAACTGAAATCAAACAGCAAAACTTAACTAAATTGGTTCAATATCAAGTTGTTGATGTACATCGAGGAATTATACAAAATTCATACTACGACCTCTCACTCGAAAATTTCTAGTTCTATCACTGATTAAGCCCTCTATCTAAAACGTTAAAATTTCATAGCTAATTGGGTCTAAGAAAAATAATCGATACATGATCCATTAACCGAAATAATAATAATAATAATTCCCATCATTAAAAAAATCTTAAATATAATTCTAAAGGGCCTAAGGGCGTTTTTTTTCCGAACCGTACAAGGCACTTAAATTATCAGGACCGGCTCTGCTTAAATATTCAGCGCCAATCCGATTACATAAGTCAGACTTCATGTACCTCATTGCTTACAAGCATCTCTTAACGGGTTATTATTATTATTTTTTAATTAGATGTGAACTAAATGAGTTAATAGTTTTTTTTTTTAATTAAATGAGGACTTATTAACTTATTCCTTTTATATTAAGATGTGGGTTAAGGTTCTTTGTCAATATTTTAAAGGTTCGTTGTAAAGTTTACAAAAGGTTCAGTGTCAAGTTTTCTAAGAGTTCATTGTCAAGGTTCCTAAGGATTCGGTGTAGAGTTTCTATGGGTTCGACATTAAAATTTCTATGGGTGAGATGTTGAAATACATGTATATATAACACTAAAAAATAATCCAGGTACAGGTTTAGCCGAACCCATACCCCACTATCTACCTACGCCCATGTAACTAGCCATTTTAGAAAAGGGTTTCTTGATTATGAAAAGAATATTTTTGCCGTTACAAGGGTATTTTGTCATTGAAAGGTGGACATATATAATTTTTGTTTTAAGTTGGGCAACTATGCTGTTAGTAGTTTAGGAGGAATATATGCAATTCTTAGTTTAATTCATCGTTCTGTCACATGTGAAGGATATGCATAACACAGGAACTCATGTGTATAAGGCTATACGCACATCTCCAAATAAATTTGATCATCATACATATTGCTAATCACATATGTAATGTAGAATCAATTCATTGTTTGGATGTACATTTCCGGAAGGCGGATAACATAACTATTCTCTTTTAGACATTAGATATAAGCAAATATAGGACGGATGTGATGATGTAAGTCTGACGGTTAATTTAAGTTTTGTTGGTTCAAATCAATACATGTTGTGGTAGGTCGATGGATAAAAAATGATAGCAAGTGTACTCTAAGTAAGTCTTTTGCAGTGATTGATTATGACACGTATTGTAATTTTTAGCCCTTTCACAAATTTCAATAGCTAAATCATTGGTAGTTTACTATTTTAATTAACTTTCTTCAAATCAATTGTTATCTACAGGAGAAATTTCAGAATATCCCTATATATGATATACTGGTAGAAATAATGCATTTTTTTACACACAATACGCATCATAAAATGGGGTTTGAAGACAGAAAAAAAAAAAAAAAAAAAAACAGTTAACGGCGAGGTCAAAAATTTAATGTGGCAAATATTTTCATGTCATCTGTTTCTGACACGTGCTCATGATTATTTTTTTTGAGAGGCTTTTATGACCATTTTTTTGACACATTAACGACAACAAAAATTTATAACAATGATTTATGACATTTATTATGTGTGTCATACTTTATCAAACTAAAGTAGTTTCTTTTTTTTTTAGAAGAGTTAATTGCAGTTTTCGTCCCTGTGGTTTACTTAAACTAACAGGTTCAGCCCAGACTTAACACCCTGAGTACCTGTGGTTTCATTTTCTAACAGTTTAGATCTCTGAGACTAACGGCCGTTAGGCTTGTCTGTTAATTTGTAGAGAAATGACTATTATACCCTTCAGTTTGTGGATGAAATAACATTTATACCCTCCCATCTTCTCCAACCAACCCACCCACCACCACCACCTGCAACACCACCACCACCACCACCATCTCCATCTCCACCGCCACCCTCCCCCATCTTCTTCTCCAACCAACCCACCCACCCACCCACCACCACCTGCAACACATCGGAAACCTTCTGTCAACAGTAGAAACCCTTCACCTCTTCTGTCAACAGCAGCCACTAACCACCATCTCCGGCCGCCGCCTCTTCTTTCCTCTCCGGTGAGTTATTTCCTCAACCCGATGATACAACCCTCTCCTCCTCTGTCTTTGCTGTGAACCAATCGAACCCATACATCTTTTCGTGACAACCCGGTAATCCTTATGTCCCATCGAGCCACCACCAAACCGATAAGAGACTGGCCGCTGGAGGAGGAGTTTGGCCGGAGGTGAGTGACAGATCCTTATAATTACGCCGGATGAAGAGTTTGGCCGAGAGAGACTTGACCACTGCTGTTGTTGATTTCATTATTATTATTATTATTATTATTATTATTATTATTATTATTATTATTATTATTATTATTATTATTATTTATTTGTAGGAAAGTGTGAAAGAGAAGATATTATTATTTACTTGACCACTGCTATTGTTGATTTCATTGTTACCACTGAAGCAGACAACTAGTCTTCAACACACTTCAACACCTCACTACCTCTCTCTTTCTCTTTTAATTACGATTTTCATTGTTATTTTTATTATTATTATTTCTAGGGTTGTAGGTGGTGGTCGTAGTGGTGATTGGTGTTGCAGGTGGTGGTGGTGGTGGTGATTGGTGTTGCAGGTGGTGTTTGTAGGTGGTGGTTGGAGAAGATGGGGGTATATTAGTCAATTTACCCCAAAACTAACGGACAAGCCTAACGGCGTTAGTCTCAGAGATCTAAACTGTTAGAAAATGAAAACACAGGTACTCAGGGTGTTAAGTCTGGGCTGAACCTGTTAGTTTTTTTTTTTTTTTTTTTTTTTTTTTTTTTTTTTTTTTTTTTTTTTTTGCAGAATCACTAATAACAAAATCCATAACCCATTCCATTATATAATGCACTAGACTATTGCCCGCGTGGACGCGCGGTTCAACAACTAACAATTATTTGGAGCGAAAAAACCTATAAACAAAATATTGTAAAAATATTTTATTAAAATTTAAAAGCAAGAAATACGTATTTTATTCAAATATCACTAATATTTCCTTATACACCACATTTTTGTTTTAATCTTGACATTCCCATCACTATCTAGTATAAGTAATTTCACCTCTCCCCTGCTTTTAACTCTTGACAATGCAACATAAAGTTGGCCATGTGAAAATACGGGGTCTCTTAAATACCATCCTACTTTCGATAGAGACTATCCTTGGCTTTTATTGGTGGTGATTGCGAAACATACGGATATTGGGAATTGACGCCTTTGGAACTTCACAGGAATCTTGTTATCAGATGGTATCTGGGGAGTATTATCTAGTAAAAAATAAATAGTAGTGAAACATATTTCTTATAAAATGTTAAAAGTAAGACACCGTTTGAATCAGATCATTCAAAATTCGAATTAAATGTTATAATTAAGTCTAATTGTTACCATTATAGATATTAAAATGTGAAATTATATAGTTAAATAGAACATTTAATATTTGAATATTTATAAAGTTTAACTGAAATCTATCAATTCAAATTCTTATATTCAAAATTTGAATTTTAACTTGTAACTAATTTAAGAAATTTATAACTAAAACTATTATTTGTTAAATTTCAAAACTATTATTTGTTAAATTTTAAATATATTAGGAAATCTATAATTATAATATCTCTATTTTAATGATCATAGTAGGATTAACTGTTACAATTATGAATTTCAATTCAAAGTTTGAAATTTTTTAAAATATTCAGATAATTCAAAATTTGAATTTAATGTTATAATTAAGTCTTATTGTTACCATTATTATCCAAAATTTAGAATTTTTATAATGTTAAAAAGTATAGATATCTAAATATCATATTATATACTTAAATAGAACATTTAATATTTGGATATTTATAAAATTTAATTGAAATCTATCAATTCAAATTCTAGTAATCGAAATTTGAAAAATTCAAATCATTCAAAAATTTGAATTAAATTTTTTAAATGTGTTAATTAAATCTAAATCTAAATGTTACATTAAATCTTAAATTCAAATTTTCCAGATTAAATATTTAAATAAAACATTAAGTAGTCAAATTTTTTTTAAAGTTTAATGGAAATCTATAATTTCAACTTCTAGTATTTAAAATTTTAATTTTTACTTGTAATTAATTTGAGAAAGTTATAACTAAATTTATTAATTGTTATATTTTAAGTATATTAGGAAAACATAATTTAAAGATAATAAATAGGTGTAATGGTTACCATTATTAACTTTAATTCAAAATTTTAATTTTTTTAAAAGATTAAATCATTCAAAATGTGTAATTAAAAGGATAATTAGTTTGTGTAATTTTTTACCATTATTAAACAAAATTTAAAATTTTGTCTAATTCGAATTTAAATATTTCGAATTTTAATTTGAAATTTGAAATTGATAATTTGTTATAATCATATTAACGAAAATAATATGTAAACATACTTTATTTACAAAAAATAAATATACAAAATTGATTATATATACGGTAAATCAGGCGTATTAATTTTTTTTATAAAAATTCAATTTAAAATTTCTTTATAAAACGGTTATATATATATATATGTATATATATATGTATATATATATATATATGATTAATAATTAATAATAACTCGATTATGTTTAAAGGTTATTAATCAAATTGAAATCATAATTATTAAAATTAGATGTTTCCGAAATTGTGCAAATCATGATAAATGCTAATTATAACCTAAAAATAGTAATTTGACAAATCAAAGAATTAACCATTTATTTGTATTTTTAAATGTAGTTGACTTTAAAAAACGGATGTTTTTTAAATCTTAATTTTTGAATGTATAAAAATAAATTAATTCTAATGAAAATGTTAAAGTCTAAAATTTACCAAAAATAGTTTGACAGTTACAATTAGAGTGATTGTAATTTACATTAAAAAACGTTACTTTGACTTTGCTATTAATGATTTACGAAAAAATTAGTAAATTAATCTTATTCAAACATACTAATTAATATTATTCAATAATGATAAACCACAAATCACAAATCTATACATATAAAGGTCAAACATTGTCATACTTTGACATAAAAACTTAAAGATTTAAAATTTTTTATCAAATTGTGTAATAAATATAGTTTGATTACTAACAACTGTTTATATGGTCAAATCTTTGAATTTGGAATGGGCGTAAATATAGTTAATATATAATTATTTTACCAAAATTTAGGTTTTGATTAATACACAAAACATAATTTTGAAAAAATAAATCAGGGATAATTATAAAAAAGATTTGAACAATATAGAAAAGTAACCTATGAAATTGAACAATTAATGAACAAAATAATAAGAAGGAAAACTTACAACCGATTGAGTGGCGTGCCTATAACAATTAATTTTGTTTCAAGAAAGACCCGTCACTTTTGCGTTTAAGGCAAATTGGAAGAACGATCTAGTTTCAAAAGAAAAAAAATATAGTAGATTAATCGTCAGGATCATAAAATTAGATGTTTCAAACACACATAATACAGCTAAATGGGAAGTTTTAAGTCATACCATAAAATTATATCCACATTAAATAATATCATTCAATTCCATATCCCAATAAATCGAAAGTTTTAAATCATTCCATAAAATTAGAAGCTTGAATAGGAAAGATTATAGTTTCTTTTAAAAAAATTTAAACCACTTTCCGATTTTGACATGATGCAATTGGGTGCACCCACATCCGAGATCCATGATGCATCCAATCACCAACTAAACTAAAGAGTTTCACTAAAAAAAAATTCTCTCAATCATATGAAGATCCGAATTATATTAAATCCTTAAGAACAAATAAGAACAATTGATGAAATTTCTTGAACCCTTTAAACAATCTTAGCCTAATAAATACAGATTCAACCCTAAAGTATTAAAATCAGCATGAAAAAGAAAAAAAAAACATGAACCCTAAAACTGACTATTTAATACTAACATCCAAACTTACATAGACTGAAACACTAAAAGATCAAGAAAGCTTACCATTTTCAGATGCTCGGGAGCTTTGAAAACTGTGTTCTTATGTTCATAGATTCTTGATCACCGTCAAATTTGAAAACAAAACCAGATTCAATTAGACCTAAACATGAACCCTAAAACTAAAAAAATATTAAAACTAAACAATAATACACGAAAAATCAAAGATTGAAAGCTAAATCATAGTTTATCAGTTAAAACAAATACACAAAAATATTAATCGCCCATGAAAGATTAAGATATAATCATATCAGAAAAAAAAAACGAAAACAAAAAACACATCTCACCCAATGGAGACTAATAGAAAACTACTTCTCAGATGGCCAAAACACAGACAGATTCATAACCCATCTCTATTTGAATCCAATCCGGAAAAAAAAAGTAATAACGAATAGTAAGAAGAAACCCTTCTGAATAGAAACTAAATCGGAGATGAATCCAAACCAAATATTTAGGAATACGATGTGTACCTTGATGTGTCGGATCCAAATCCTTCTGAATAATTAACTAGATAATATATCATTTTCAAGAAAAAAAAATCAAATCATCTAACCAAAATAATTAGAAAAAAAAAGAATCAAAATTTCTGTCAAAAACCTAAAACCCCTAAAAAAACATTTAAACAATTTTTTCTTGATAATGGCTAATATTAAACATAAATAAAAAGGGTAAAAAAATAAAAAAAAACCACTTGCAGAAAAACATTTTAACAAAAACCCAGATGGGAATGATTGGCATTACAAGAATAGAAAGAATATATATATATATATATATATATTTAAAAGAAGAAGAAAATAAAATAAGGGTTTGCAGAAAGCAATGATTTTTATGAAGAAAGATCAAGAAACACTTACAAAAATGAAATATTGAAAAAATGGGGTTCTTGAATCTGATCTGCAGACACAAACCCTTCACCCATTGAGCTCGAAAATCACCCAATTTGGTTTGCTTTGGTTTCTCTCTCTTGAATGTATTAATATTTCAACGGTAGGATTTGATGTATGATTGACTAATGTTAATGCAGACAATGTGAGAAGGATATATGGACTGTAAAAAAGCAAAGCGAAAGGATGGAAACGTGAAGGCTTCTACTAAATATGCTTTAGACTATAAAAGGAAACTTAATAATTGTTATAATTTGTGTTTAAAAAGGTGAGTTATGAAGAGAGAGGCTGAGATGATTTTTGATTTTAAAAAAATAAATTTTTTTTATAAATTTTAACCTTTTGCCATGTGGCACAATGTGGGAGGAGAGATAATTGATGGTGAATTGTGGGAGTGGCATGGGTCAAAAATGGCTTTTGTTTATTATATGTATAGAATAGATATTTAAAAAACTAAAAACCTATCCAATTGGTCAACATTTGTCAAATCTACTACGTTTAAATATTTAAATGTTACAAAATATTTTGTCGACAATACATTAATCGCCTTAAAAACAGCTTTACTTGAAAATAAAAGTGACGACATAACTTAACCATTTGTTGCGAATGCCATCCATATCCTCATCCGCGTAAAAATCTACTCATTCCCCAACATGAGACAACGATTAAATTAATGCATTAGTCGAGGACGTCAAAGTATCCAGTTTAACATAAACATGCATTGGCAACAAAACGAATTCTCAGCACCTTGAAAAACTAATTCTCAACAGACACAACAAAACAAGTAAGACACTAGTAAAATTCAAGCAATTGAAGTATGAATTACATAACTATATATGAGGCAAAATATTAGTACCCTTAAAGACACTAGTAAAACGCCACAACCATAGATCACAAAACAACTTTGAATCTTGGCTTAAAAAAAGCACGCTTCAGCCTACAGTACTAGGGTCACTAACTAGGCGCAAACATAAATCAAGCCTTAGCAACAAACATAAGTCAGATCCGTTACTTTTAACATAACAAACAATCCAACTATAATAAGCAATAAATAATTAGTCATCAGATTTCTAATGATGTTAATTTTAACATATGGTTATATATATACACACACACCTCTTAGGATATGTTATTACTTAACAGCAAATTTATATATATATATATATATATATATATAGGATCCGGATAAATGAGAATTAGGTCGAGTTGTGAGAACCACGAGAACTCCGACGTAAAATATGAATTTTAATTTTTTTTACACACTGATGTAAAAACGGCTAACTCAGCCGTCAAAAAATGAAAAAAAAATTATTTACAATGTTTTTACACCAGTGTAGCAAAACGACTACACCTACGTAAACCATGTAACTAAATTAATATTTTATTCAATATTTTATTATGGTTTAATTTACAACCACAAATTCAATAAACAATAAAATAAGTGTGTGGTTATAAAGTGAGTTTTTATGGTTCTCACAACTCAATCTAGTTCTCAAATTATCCTAACCCTATATATATATATATATATATATATATATATATATATATATATATATATAGACTAGATGGAAGGGGTGTTGAGGTGAAACGACTTAATGGGTACAAGTTGTTATATTCGGGATCTGATGGAGCAAAAAACGGAGTAGGATTTCTAGTGGCTTTGGATTTTCATAAGAAAGTGATTGAGGTGAAACGACTTAATGATAGAACTATGTTGTTAAGGCTAGTGCTAGGTGAGGAAGTAATAGTAGTGGTTTCTGCTTACACACCACAAGTAGGACTAGGAGAACAGGAGAAGAGAGAGTTTTGGGATTGTCTAGATAGGGGTGTTGAGAGCCATACCTAGGGAGGAGAAATTTTTTATAGGAGGTGATTTTAATGGTCATATTGGTAAGGATAGCAATTGCTTTCAGGAGGTCCATGGGGGTTTTGGCTTTGGGGATAGGAATGACCCAGGTTTAGACCTTCTAGAATTTGCGGTGGCACATGACCTAGGCATTGTAAACTCGTTTTTCAAGAAGAGAGAATTGCAGATGATCACTTTTACTAGTGGAAGACGAAATACACAAATAGACTATATATTGATGAGGCGGCAAGATCGTCTACGGTGGAGAGACTGCAAGGTGATCCCAGGAGAATCAGCAATGGCTCAGCACCATCTACTAGTGGCAGACGTAGTCCTAAGAGATAAATTGACTGTTACGGAGAAAAAATTTCAGCCTAGAATACGTTGGGGAAATTTAAAAGGCGACAACATTGAAGTAAGGAGTCTTGGTGGTGGAATGCGGTTGTGCAAATCAAAATAAGGGATAAACAAAAGTGCCTTATGGATCTATTGTAGACCACAGACGAGGAAGTACGTTTGAGGTTGAGGGAGCGATACAAAAACGCTAGGAGGGAGGCAAAGAAGGCAGTGATAGAGGCAAAAAACACAGCATATAAGCAGATGTATGCACGATTGGAAACAAAAGAGGGGGAACATGATATGCTCAAGATTGCCAAATATAGGGATCGTAGAAGTCAAGATCTAGGAGTAGTGAAATTTATAAAGGGAGAGGATGGACGTGTTTTAACCAAGGAACAAGACATTAAACTAAGATGGAAAAGTTACTTCTACAATCTTTTCAATGGCGGGGGAGACTACCAACAAGAAAGCGAAAACTCTACTACACATAGTCGACAAAGGAATAACTGCTACTGTAGAGGTATCACACATGGAGAGGTGAGGATTGCACTTAGGAAGATGGGAAGAGGTAAGGCAGTTGGTCTAGACAACATACCGATTGAGGCCTGGAAATGTTTGGGGGAGAAAGGGGTCCAATGGCTGACTACTTTATTTAATGTTATTTTCAAATATGAAAAAATGCCAGATCGTTAGAGGAGTAGCGTTGTAGTTCCCGTATTTAAGAAAAAAGGAGACGACCAATGTTGTGGAAATTATAGAGGTATTAAGCTGTTGGGTCATACTATGAAATTATGGGAGAGGGTGATTGAGACTAGAATTAGGAGAGAAACTCAGGTTACGGTAAACCAATTTGGTTTCATGCCAGGGAGGTCAACTACGGAAGCGATACATATTTTAAGGAGATTAATGGAAAAATATAGGGAAAAAGCGAGATCTCCATATTGTATTCATTGACCTTGAAAAGGCATATGACAGTGTACCACGTAGATTGATCTGGGATAGCTTAGAAGGTGGAGGAGTCCCTATGAAGTACATAGACATAATTAAGAATATGTATGGTAGAACTGAAACTAGTGTCCGGGTGTCAGTAGGAGATACTGATTTCTTCCCTGTGGAGGTGGGACTCCACCAAGGGTCTACATTGAGTCCGTTTCTCTTTGCGGTAGTCTTGGATGAGTTGTCTAAGTCGATTCAGAAGCCAGTGCCATGGTGCATGCTGTTTGCAGATAATATTGTGTTAGTTGCAGAAACTAAAAAAAATTTGAATGCAAGGTTAGAGGAGTAGCGAGAAGCTCTAGAGGGTATGGGTTTAAGGATTAGTCGCTCAAAGACGGAATATCTCTTTTGTGATTTTAGTGGTGTTAGCGACGACGAGGACACTCATATCACTATTCAGGGCTAGGTTGTCCCGTAGGTAACTATGTTTAAGTACTTAGGATCTTTTGTTCAAAAGGATGGTGATATAGATAGTGACGTAACACATCGCATTCAAGTCGGGTGGTGTAGGTGGAGAGCAGCCACTGGGGTATTGTGCGATATGCGGTTCCCTAATAAATTATAGGGGAAATTTTATAGGACCGCAGTTAGACCTGCTATGCTATATGGAACAGAGTGCTGGGCAATCAAGACGACGCACACACGCAAGATGGAAGTTACAGAGATGAGGATGCTTAGGTGGATGTGCGAGCACACTAGGCTAGATCGGATTAGAAACGAGGTTTTTAGAGAAAGGTTAGGAGTGGCTAGGATATCAGACAAGATAAAGGAAGGGAGATTGAGATGGTTTGGACATGTGAAGAGGAGACGAAAAACAGTGCCAGTTAGAGCAGTGGAAGCGTGCGTTGTAGAGGGGAGAAGGAATAGGGGCAGACCCAAATTGACCTGGGATGAGCGGATTAGACAGGATCTCATAGAGTTGCACCTCTCTAAGGACATGGTCCAAGATAGGAGTTCGTGAAGAAGTAGGATTAAAGTAATTGACTTTTAGGATGTGTCACTTAGGTGTCACACCACGCCAATGGCGGAAACACGTGGCGCGACGCTCGAAAGCATATCAAAGTCAAGATTAACATAAACTATATTAAATTAGAAAAGATCATTATATTAAGATGTCGGAAAGGGGTACCTGGTTTCAAACATTACTTAAAACCACAAACATTAAGTTTTAAAGTGGGGTGTTTCCGTTTATGTCCCAACCCGAAGGTAACAATAGATGAAACCCCCAACCAGTGTCCGACATCCCAAATTCCACCGTACTAGCCGCATACCTGTTCAGCACTTAGTTACCTGAAAGATATGTTTAAAAAGACGTCAATATATAAAATATTGGTGAGTTCACAGGTTTTAGTTTTGTAAATACGACATTTTTACATCCTGTGCAAATCCAACACATTTTTACATCCTGTGCAAATCCAGCACATTTTTACATCCTGTGCAATCCAGCACATTTTGTGGCCTTTGTATGGAGTAGCTAGCTCCTACAAGTTATGATGATAAGCAATCCCCTGAGTCCCATAACCAAACCAAGACTAATAAATATGCCCCGCTCCAAGTCGTTTCTCGGAACCCAACGACTTAAGTTCAGAATATGTGCACCTCTTGTCTTTACCGGGTTGACGCTATCAACCAGAGGTGGGCCTCGTCAGGCACCAATAGTACTATCCAAATATTCCTTTGGTTTCATTTACCTGAATTAATGGTTACAGTAGCGAGGACCCAACCCCGAGTGGCGACCAAAAACTCAAGTACTCATCATGCCACTTATCACATTTTAACCTTTGAAAACATTTCAACATGTGATAACTTTTGACAAACATATCTTTCCCCCAGTTAAAACAGTAAAATGGGGCCGTGAAACTCACCTTAATTTCCATGCTTAGCTAGCAAATAAAATCCAAAGCTTTGACCGACTTCCTCGTGTCCTAATTATCAATAAATGACACCTTAAAGTCTGTCGTATATAAATCTAGCTTATTTTCCGGTTAAAAGATAGTTTACTCAACTGTCTTGACTCGTGTGTACTAACCCGAGCCTTGAGGTGTTTTAACTCAACGAACCGATCGTGACTTATCTTAATTCATGAGTTCACATACGACATAGTACCCAAGTCGCGCACCTGTTACTATTCGTGCGTAAACCATGTTGGACTAATATCACGAAACGTATAACTCATCCCGAGCCATAGCTTGTCTCGTAAGCCAGATAATGTAATCGTCTTGTATAGTTATTTTCGGAAAATATACCTTGCTGAAATATAATATAGTTATTAAAATTCTTTTAATAACATTTGTTATTTCTTTTCCCGAATCCGAGTATCTTACAAATCTCAAGACTTTGCTTTTTTTTTTTTATGAACAGGTTTTCCAATTAAAACCGAACGTTTATACATCTTTTAATCCGACAACAAACATATTTTAGTTACCAAGTAACCTTTAAGAACTCGTCATACTTGACGCTTGGTAACAAAAGACTATATATTTGTTTGAAATATTTCTCGGAATAGACTATTATTGTTACAAATAATATTTGTCAAAACGTCGTATTTTGTATATGACTACACTTGTCAAACGTTTGGAAAGTTATTTATAAGAACGAACCATAATGTCACACTTGTCGCGCTTCGGATTTATAAAAATTTCGGCAGAGTTTCCTCTGTTTTTGGTATAAACCAGACAACACAAGTTGTCTACAATTTCCCAAAATCAACACCTAAACAAAGACGACATTATATTTATCCGCATTTCTAATCCACGAGACTTTATACGTTGTGACTATTATATAAATCATACTGTTTATATAAATATATATATACGTATAGTCCATCAATTTAGTCCAACAACAACGCAAGTCACGACTAATACACAGATATTAGCTCATAATGCTTTTCGTTAATATTTTTATCGGTTCGTTAGCGAGTTAGTCGTTTATATTTATATATTTTAGAAATATATGTGCAAATAATAATGAAATAATCACTAATTAGTTATACCGAAACGCTTGACCGAAGTTCACTGAGTTGACCGGGTCTTGACCGAACCGAATCTGACCCGTTGACCATCAGTTGACCGGGTTGACCAACCCGAATCTGACCGGATCTACCCGAGAGCACCATACTTGACCCACGACTAGAACTTGAAGACGGCACGCAAACCGAGCCAGATCTGACCTGACCCGGACATCAAGCGAGGACATCAACCAACACCGAGCCCTTTTCTGGCCGAGACCCACCACCCCTGCCGGACACCACCACCGTGGCCGGACCATCGGTGCCGTGGCCGGACCACCACTACCGTGGCCGGACCACCACCACCGTTGCCGGACCACCACCACCATCCCACGCCACCAAGAACCCCCGTTCTGACCACCTGCGCGCCACCGGAACCCAACCAAACCCACTCCGGCCCCTCCTGAACTCGCAAACAACCGGAAACAGCTCGCCGGAATATGGCCGGTGAACGAAATTCCGTGAAAACTTGTGAGGATTCCCCCAAAGACCCGATCTAAACGTTTGTACAAGGAAAACTCAAAAACGAGCTTACCGGAAAAGTCGCCGGAATGGTACCAACGTTCAAACCGCTTCGTTTCAGGGAAAACGGCCTTCACCATCGTGTTCGGGGCACCGAAATTAGTGGGGGTGGGGTGTCACGCGCCGGAAAAAGCCGCCGGAGGGCCGCCGGAAAGTCGCCGGAAGCCGCCGGACAGCCGCCGGAAGCTGCCGGAACGCCGCCGGCCGGCCGGCCTCCGGTCGCCGGACCTTCTTAGAGAGAGAGAGAGAGTGGAGAGAGTTTGGGTGTTAGAGAGGGGAAGTGATGTGGGGAAATGAGGAAGGTTGGAGGGGTTATGGGCTTATATAGGTGGGTTTTTGGATTGGACTTCATGCCCGACGTCGCGCACCAACTGCTCCGTTTTAGCCCGTTATCGTTTCTGGACTCGGTTTTTGTTCGTAGTCATAAATAACACCAGACCGAGCAATTTAATAATTATTTTCGTCACCCGACGCGTGAAAACGGCACACGCGTTAAAATCGCGTTAATCGGTTCGGTTGTGTTATCCTTCATTTAAATGATCCGATAACTTTCGAAATTCAACCGATAACATTATTTATAATAAATAATTATTCCGGAAGTTCGGTAACGGTTAAAGCCACGCGTTTTGACGTTCGAATCCCATGTCAGTTCCTCTCCGCGTTTCTCCAAAACGCTGCGTTTTTGACCGTTTACCGCGCCGATTTCACATTCGATCGCATCAATAGTAAATACGTGTCGTATTTTCATAGAATAAGCTTATGTTATTCCAGTTTGACAAATTTTTGCTGATGTCAGTTCGTTACGTTAAACACGCGAAGTCTTTCTTTAAAGGCATCAAGACTTCAACGAACTTTCAAAAGGACATCGTAGGACTCATATTAGCTCAACTAACCATAATTAACCTTAAACCATGTTAATTATTTCTAAAACATGATTAGCATCACGTTAATCGTTGTACGAAATTCGCCGGTTGTCACATTAGGTAACATAGTCTTTTATTAGGAGACCTTGACTATAGGATTTCTAAACCTATATTGATTTATATATCTATTTATCTTGTTTTCTTGAGTAATATGAAACTTGCATGTGGTTGTCGTCTTGTGTACATGTTTGTATGATGTGCAATGTAATAGATTTCTATGCACTATCTTACTAGCTTATTCCTGCTCTTAGTCCGTTAGTTGATAGCGGAATATCCCTGTGGTACCTGTCTCTTTACTTGTATGTTTTGTCTGTGTTATGTTCTCTTTTTTGAGCTGGGGGTCTCTCTGGAAGCAGCCTCTCTATCCTTATGGATAGAGACAAGGTGTGCCTACATCTCACCATCCCCTGACCCTACCGATGGTTTTTACTATTCGTGAGATATACTGGGTATGATTGATTGATTGATATATATATATGTATATATATATATATATATATAGAGAGAGAGAGAGAGAGAGTAAAGATCAAATACAAAATGTTTTTTGGTGATAACTGTGAGAATCAAAGGGGGGGGGGGGGGGGGGATTTATTTATTTTTTTTAGAATTTTTTTTCCCATGTGCTTAAACATACTTTCTAGATAAATAAAAAAAAAAAATTTAAAAAAAAAACTTTTTTAGTGTAACTACGTCATTAGAATAAATACATTAGTTTACACTAAAGTAATTATGTAATTACTCTACAACAGTAATTATGTAATTACTCTACACCAAAATTTATTTATTTTTTGTTTTTTTAGATTTCAATACTATAATACATGTTTAACAATATGGGAAAATTTTTTTTGAAAAAAAATAAAAAAAATACCCTCTGATTCTCACAGTTCTTACAAAAAACACTTTGTACAGGATCTTTCCCCTATATATATATATAGGGTATGGATCCTAAGAGAACAAACCCCTATTTAAGAACTGGGAGAACCATTCTAGGCCACACATTTCATATAAAAGATTTTTTTTTTTGCTTTAATCACACATTTTTATGTAAGAATTTTTTTTTTATTTTTAATTTTTTTTCATTTATACATATGTGTATATAGCAATTATACATATTTGTATAATGCAATTATACACAAGTTATATTGAAAAAAATAAGAAAAAATACTGTATAAAAAGCAGCGATTAAAAGCAAAAAAAAAAAAAAATTGCCTTAGTGAAATGTGTGGTCCAGAATGGTTCTCTTAGTTCTCAATTTGACGAAAGGTTCTCATTTGAACCTATAGGGTGAGATTCTGGTACAAAAACCACATTTCGTAAGAAGTGTGAGAAGGATTAAGAATTGATATGTATGCATCATTTTTTGGACTTAGTCACGACGTTTCGGATTGTTTTGCTTAAAAATTAAACAAACATAACAATTAAAAACATAAATCAATATATTCTAGGATTAAACTAAAACACTATGCCAAGAAACTTAGGCAGTGCATTTTAAGTGTTAAGTAGTGTGTTTTAGCTATATTTTAGATTTCATGGCTATAATACGTTGCATTGTGTTTTAAATTGTTGTGTTTGATGTTTTTTTAGCCAAAACAGCCTAA
The DNA here is from genome assembly GCA_028751855.1 of Ambrosia trifida. Lineage (NCBI taxonomy): Eukaryota > Viridiplantae > Streptophyta > Magnoliopsida > Asterales > Asteraceae > Ambrosia > Ambrosia trifida. Next base: position 78,534,659 of record CM054129.1, read on the forward strand.
TACATTATTCCTAAATCCAAAACATGATACGTACATGTCAATTTTAATCCTTGTCACACTTCTCACTAAAGATGTCCCTTGTACACGAACCTAAAACTATATACAAGGGAAATATAATTGGGAAACCCCCCATGACTTTAGCAAACTTTAAAAACCCAATACAAGGCCCATGTTTCTCCATGTCATTCTTTTATCTAACCCATGTAAGAGTATTTTCGTCACATTTTACATTTACCCTGCATTTGTCTGCTAAAGGTTTTATATCGGCTCCGGTTATTTGCACAACTAGGGTTTTTATTTGCACAACCCCTCCACGGGTCGTCGAGGCCTGGACGGCCCGTGGAGGGCCAAAAAGGCAAAAGGACGGGTCGTCCAGGCCCAGACGGCCCGTCTAAAGGCAAAAGGACGGGTCGTCCAGGCCCAGACGGCCCGTCTAAAGGTTTAAATCCAATACAATCATTGGTAATCATTGGCAATGATTAGGTGATGATTATTTGGTTTTTTTATAAGTGTAGTGTGGATGTTTAAAATGGGTTTGAATGTTTGGTTTTTATAAATGTTTGGTTTTTTATAAATGTTTGGTTTTTTTTTAAATGTTTTTTTTATTTGTATAATATGATCTTTTTTATATAATTGTGTATATGAATATGAACGAATGTCGTTTATGTTGCCGAACTAAACAAAACCAAGATACGAACAATAAAGCATAAATAAGCATAATATTCCAAAAATTTACATAAAACTAAGAGTTCAAATGTACAACCAAGAATATAACCCACCCGTCTAACCCGACCCACCCGGCTGATCCGACCCACCCGGCTGATCCGACCCACCCGGCTGACTGGTGGACGCCCCACCATGCTGACTGCTGGACGCCCAACCCGGAAGTGGACGCGGCTCCAAACCAGCTTCCCGTCGTCTCTCATTCTCGCTCTCTAACAGCCACCGCATGTCACCCCGCAACGACCCCAACTGATCCAGGATCTGCTGAAGTACCTGGGTGGCGTCGATCATACCCACAATTTGAACAAACGACTGGTTTGTCGACGTCATACCCACAATTTGAACAAACGGGATTCTGTACTCGTTCGTTTTGTAGGTGGCGTCGATCAGCATCACATGTGGGAAGGCACGCCAGAGATTGTACGAGACCCGGTGTGAAAAGAAAATATTCTCAACAGCATCTGTCTCTGGATTCTGCTTGGTGAAATAAGTAAATTTCTTTTCAACCAGGATACTCTCGAGTATCTGCATAACAATAATAATAACAATATTTAATATTTAACAACAACAAAATTAATAATAGTCTATGACAATAATAGTAATTAATAATAATACCTGCATTGGGGTTTTATCGCCGTAAATTCTATGTTTAATCTTGCTCACTGTATTGTGTATGTCTCGTAGAATACATATATTATTCGGGTTTTGTGCTCTGATGGCCAAATGTATGTTTGCCGGTTCCAGGCCTTGAAAATAAAGCGTTTCCACCATTTCTTCTTCTTGTGGTGTCAGCCGCCTAGCAAAAGCGTGACCCTCAACATGTATAAAAGGGTCGTGGTTATGATTCGCGTGTTTAACCTCCAACTTCCAACCCTCTTTGCGTAGCCTCCCTATTAACATAAATGGACAGTTAATCTTTTTGCTACCCGTAGACCTTACTGTGGCTGTAGTATGGTATTCGCCAGCACGGTCGCATCTTAGGTCTATCCTAATTTTTCTTGCATTATTTCCACTGCCTTTTGAAACAGAACGTCCTGTCACTAGGACGTAACCGCTAGCAAGGGCTCTATCGTAAGCCCATTGTTTCATCTCTTCAACAGACCCGAATACCTGAAAATTTATACAAGAGTCTAGTCTAAATTCATACTACTCTAAATTATATACTACTGTAAAGATATACTAGTGTAAATAAATAAACGCACCTGCTCGGTTTCATACGAAACATCCGGGTTAGGTTCAACTTTTATGTTAACATCTTCATAAGCATCTTCCTGGTTGTCATCATTCAGGTTAGAGCCGTTATAATCTTCCTCTAAGTCCTTAGCACGATTCCCGCGCAAATGGTAACTCCCGTACGTGTACTGCGGGTAGCTTGGTGGCACGAAAAATGACTCCTGTTCCTCTACATATTCCTCGTTGAGATCGGGCAGCATGTTCCCGTCATTACCACGAACCCCGGATTTAACCTCCTCTTCACCAACTTGAACCTCGGGTTCATACCCTACGCTTTCTCGTACATCGTACTTCTACGGGCCGTCTAGGCCTCGACGGCCCGTCGTTTTTGTCTTTTCTGTAAACAAACGGCCCATCAAGGCCTGGACGACCCGTCCTGAAACCCTAATTTTTCTTAACGGCCCATTTAGGCCTCGACGACCCGTCCTAAGGTTGTTTAGGGTTTTTTGTTGGTTGTGTAAATAGCATCACCCTTTATATCAGAAAGTGTCAAAGAAGATCTAAGAAGCTACAGTCAATCTTTACAACATCCCCACTCTCTCTCTCATCTTCTCCTTAAATATAATCAACAATCCACCAACAACATATTATTTACTCATCCACCACCAACCATGTATTCTCCTGAACATCCCCCTCCATGAGAATTTGCCTGAACCTTCATTAATGGCTTCTCATATTTCAATTGTTGCACATAATCTCGTGACATCTTTCTCATTTAATGAACACAAAGACCTTGCTGGACTGCAATCTAGATCTAAAACGTCTGACTCGGATCGTATGTTATATGCTATACTCCTCTGTTTCCTTTTTTTTTTTTATATATCATCCATGTTGTATAATGAACTTTATATTTCTTCTGCATGTGATACTTATTTTTCTTTTCACACAAATCACATGTTTTTTCCAAGCCTATTCACTTGTTTTCTTCCACTACACCAACCAAATTTTTTGTTTCAATATTTTGAACATAAACTTTATTTTGTTTAACACGTACAACTTATTATATCAATGTCTATATTATAAAGCAGTTAACTATTTTTTAGCACCACCAATGTCATACCGCCAAGGTGGAAACACGGGGATGTGATTCGAAAGGTTTTCAAACACAAGGTTTGAGCAACACACAAGATTTAATTTAAATAGATACCATTGAAGGATGAATGATGTCATAAATTATTGAAATAACATAACATTGTCTGGAGTTAAGGTCAACTTTCAAGTGCTAATACCCTTGTGTAATTCATGCTTTGTTATGACACTAGGTGTGACACCCGCCGATTTACCAGGTCAAAATCCGTACACTTTCTAGTCAACATTTGAAAGTAAATAAGAAAGAAAAAAAGAATGTAAAGGGAACAAGTGAAGAAGCAGCTCATGAAATAGATGAAGAGTATGCTCACTCGTGTAGGCCCAATAACAAAACTAGCCAAGCCAGCCTGGTAAGGCTTTGCCTTACGTGAATGGGTTGGGCCAAGGGCTCCCCATATCGCGAAGTGTACCAACGACGTTAAAGTTGTGTTTTGGCTGAAATCATTTGTTGCAGCAACCTTAACCACTTTTAAAATAAAACCCTAGTCAGAATTTATCAAGGGTAGACGACTTTTTACGAACCAAGAGCCAGAAAGTAGGCGGTTTGGAGCATAGAAGGAGTTCTCAAAGCTTTAGGATCATGATTCGAAGAGCTTTTGGTCAAATATGGATTTTACTACACATTTTTATCATTGGAGACATATTTTCTTTGGGTTTTCTAGACTTTATGATAGTGTTTCTGAACCGTATGAGTAGCTAAGCCTTTCATGGCTGCCTAGGATTAATAAACTAGACACGTTGCATGTTTCAGTGATTTTGGTTTTTGACTGGATATGTTGAGCTACATGATTTTACTTTGATATTATTATTATTATTATTGAATACTTGTGTATTGTGGTTGGCTGACTGAATTGTTTGTTGGTTGGTTTTGCGGGTCTAAGCACAAAGAAATATCCCTTAGGTCTAGAAGCTATTATGGTTGGATCAGTTTAGTTTTCGGGCTAGTTCTTGTAGTTAGAAATAATGCAACTTTAATAAACTCTTAAAATAAACTAATGTACAATCCTTTCCCGAAGGTTATAAATATAATCCGGGATTGCTAGGTAAATTAACGGGACATTGTTTGATAGTTGGGTAATAGATAGCTCGAGATCATCTCTTTCTTCGGGTTTAAGATTTTCCTAGGATTTTAATATTCGAGGTTTAGGTCTGCTTCGCGACATTAGGGTTCTTGATACAATAGTGATCAATTACCTGATTTTGTGGTATTTGGTTTCACTATGGTGATCTAGTTCATCTTAGCATTTCTTCACTTATCTCGCCTTGAGTCCAGTCGACCATCCTTAGCATGATGTTTGTTGGGTAAGAATAGAGTCTCGTTGCCAGATTTATGATTTATTGCTTGTGTTTAGGGGTATTCACATAAGTAGCCAATTTTCTCCATATCTGAGTCCCAAACCAATTTTCATCATTTGTTTAGTTGCTAGTTTTATAGTTCATTCTTAGTTAATTTCTAGCTGTAAACTGCTACCCAATTAATATATTAACAATAACAAGTGATCCGGTAAAAGTGAAACCACGTATGAGTGTCCAATAGAGTTCCTAGGACCGATACAAAGTCTTACCTAGTAACTACTTGTGACCGGTACGCTTGTTAGTTGTATGTGGTTATTAAGGAGTCATTTAAGTTGGTAAATTAAATTATATACACCTTTGCGCATATGAAATGGTCATTGCGATGATCATGGGTTTAGCATGACTTTCTCACGGAAGCTGTAATGACTTTATATAGCTTCTTGATGGGGTTTACTTTATAAAATAAGTTGTGACGTAAAGAGACGTTATTTTGGAACTGTTAAACTTAGGAACTCACCAGCCTATGCTAATTAAATCGTTTTTCTATCCATTCCAGTTAACTTTGTAGCCTCTAGTAGCATAGGCAAGGAAGTGACGGAGCAAGGGCATTCTCGGTGGATTTTTTTTTATATATTTCAATAGATAAATGGCTTTTTAGATTTTGTTTAATACAGACATTTGTTGTGTTAAGATACATATAGTCGGTTTTGGTTTTTTGTAAATCCACAAAAATACATGGTATCTAAGAGAGGCAATTCAGGGTGGTGTTTCACAGATTCTTTAGGTTTAGATGCATCATCATGGTGATAACTATTGCCAACCTATATACTTTTTTTTATATCTATCATGACCAGATATTATTCATCAGTACGTTTTATATTTGTTGTGACTCATCATTCAATATATATTGTCACTTGTCATATGGCTTCTACATGGTTACATGGATCATGTCATGTGTTTCTTTGCTTATTCATAACTTTTGAATTTGCTTATTCTTTATTCAATTCTTTGCCAACTTTTCACGTTTCCATGCATAAATTATTCCGCATGGGAAACCAACAAACATGCTTAGAATAATATAATGGGAGGTGATATTAAAAACCCCCCACTTCTATTCCCCCACCCCCCCTCCCCCTCCCTCAAAGCGAGGCGCTTTGATTACTTTTTTAACTACCTCGTTTTGAGATAAGTTATTATTCTGATTTGATCCCAGACGCCTCACTTTGGCCTAAGTGAGGTGCTTGGAATCCAACTTTTATTTTTGTGGTATTTTTTGTGTTTTGGATTGGCTTTTATTATTTTTTTAATATAATTATTGTAAAAAAATTATAAAAATTAAAAAACAAAATAATAACCACCAACTTTTATCGACATTGCTCCAACTCAACTCAACAAGACATTTAAGCCGAAGACACTTTCCATCCAACACAGGGATTGCTCCAAGTCAACTCAACAAGACATTTAAGCCGTAGACACTTTCCATCTAACACAGGGATTGCTCCAAGTCAACTCAACAAGACATTTAAGCCGAATACACTTTCCATCCAACACAGGGAGTGCTCCAACTCAACTCAACAAAGACATTTAAGCCGAAGACACTTTCCATCCAACACAGGGTTCACTAACAGTGGTGTGGTCTACCTTTTTGCTTATGATCTAACACCAAATCTCATTATCTGTCAACAATGAAGGCAACCTGAAAACAACCGGATGGTTGGTAGCTATAGGGAGGAACATTGTGGATGCGGATTGTTTACCTTCCCATTGATTACAAGTATGTTGCCTTCATCGTTGACAGATATCTCTCTGACAACAACTAAAGGCAACCTGGAACTAGGTGATGGCCATACCGACATGAGGGTACTCCATTGGTATTAATGGTAAAGTGATTTGTAAGGGAAGAAGAAGAGAATGTTATATATGTTTACCTTTCCATTGATTTCAAGTATGTTTACCTTCCCATGGAAACTCTAAAGACCTTTACGGAGGTTTGCCAGAGGGTCATTGGTCTTCAGAGTTTCCAACCCCTAATACATTCATCAAAGGATATTCATGTGAGAATGCATAGTACAAAATTCTTTTGACAAACGTCTAGCTGATATCCAGCTGCTGGAATTGTTTACCTTCCCATTGATTTCAAGTATGTTTACCTTCCCATTGATTTCAAGTATGTTTACCTTCTCGTTGATTTCAAGTATGTTTACCTTCCCATGAAAACTCTGAAGACCTTTACGGAGGTTTGCCAGAGGGTCATTGGTCTTCAGAGTTTCCAACCCCTAATAAATTCATCAAAGGATATTCATGTGAGAATGCAAAAAGTACAAAATTCTTTCGACAAATGTCTGGCTGATTGAAATGACACATGCAAAATGTAATGTCATGCACAATGTGTACTCACAGTGACATCAAACACTTTATATGAGTAAAACGATCGCTTTACAATGCCAAAAACGACTATCATCACTCTGTATGGATTGCTTTTTTGCATCGATCCTACTGTCGATTTCTTTCCACAACCATTGCTCCAACATAACTTGCACCGGCTTGAGATATGAGTTTGATTAGATTGAACAACATTAAAGTAGGACTTGTGCTATTTCTTTTCAAACCCTTCCATCTTATGGAAGTTGCTAAAATAGTTAAACAAATGTATTTGTGAACAATACATTCATCAAAAAGACCATCTCTTTGTCAGTCACCCTCAAGACCCTTATAGAGGGTCACTATTCATATACCATTGTTGTTGGATGTTCATGTGAGAATGCATAGTACAACATTAAAGAAGGACTTGTGCTATTTCTTTTCAAACCCTTCCATCGTATACCTAACACACTACAATAATTCACTATTTTATACATACAACACACCTTCATCGTTGACCGTGTTGGAGCACTGTTCTTCTTGATCTTGATCTTTACACTTGCTTTTGACAAACGTCTGGCTGACCTGAAGTTCCTTTGCAACCATGTAGAAAGGAACTAGGTTGCAAATATAAAAATCCATCACATCACGATTTGCATCCAAGGCAATAATGAGTAACCTACTAACTAACCCTTCATCTTCTCTGTTTAAAGTCAGTTGTACTGGTTGTCGAAAGAAATCGACAGTAGGATCGATGCTAACAAGCAACCCATATAGAGTTCGTTGTACTGGCTGTCGAAAGAAATCGTGTGATGATAGTCGTTTTCGGCGTTGTAAAGCGATCGTTACTGTAATGATCAGAAACATTCCAAATAACTGTAATGATCGCTACGGTTAGTGGATACCATCGATCAGAGAGATTCAATCTAATCAAACTCAGGGCAACCCTTGTTTGATTATACTCGTGTACATCCTTTATCAGGTTGCCTTCATCGTTGACCGATATCTCTCTGATAACAACCCTTGTTTGATTATACTCGTGTTCAGCCTTTATCAGGTTTCCTTCATCGTTGACCGATATCATATGCAATGAGATGATTTCGTACAAGATTCCAATGCAAGCAAGTCAAGTTCAGTAGCGATTATCGCGTGTCATGGAGCCTTTGAAAGTGGATACCATGGATCGTAGATACCTAGTTCTTTTGGCCGCAGGTACAGAAAGGTTATAAATGAAGAAGATGAAGAAGAATAAATGAAGTCTATTAATAGAGGTTAGTAGGTTACTCATACTGGTGGAAATGGGAGCTGGCCATGCCCGTAGTGGATCTGCCATGAGTGCGTGTGTGTATGCACAATGTGGTATGCTCAAACATTTAAGTCAAAATCGGTCCAAAGAACATACTTGAAATCTATGGGAAGGTAAACAAAAGCGTCCAACTTCTTGTCTTCATCGTTAAGTCAGAAGCGGTCCAAATTCCATGGTTTGTTCTTCTTATGTATCATCATTTCTACAAAAAAATAAAAAAAAATAAAAAAAGGGCTTTGATGGTTTGGATGTTGATCCATGTTTGATGGGAAAAACGAAGAGTGGGCTGTTAGTGGATACCATGGATCAGAGAGATTCAAGCTAATCAAACTCAGGGCAACCCTTGTTTGATTATACTCGTGTTCAGCCTTTATCAGGTTGCCTTCATCGTTGACCGATATCTCTCCGATAACAACCCTTGTATGATTATACTCGTGTTCAGCCTTTAACTGTTTGGGAATATATTTTCTGATAAAAAAAGGCAACCTGATTCGCTGTACTGGCTGTCAAAAGAAATCGCGTGATGATAGTCGTTTTCGGCGTCGTAAAGTGATCGTTACTGTAATGATCAGAAACATTCCAAAAAATTGTAATGATCGCTACGGTTAGTGGATACCATGGATCAGAGAGATTCAACCTAATCAAACTCAGGGCAACCCTTGTTTGATTATACTCATGTTCAGCCTTTATCAGGTTGCCTTCATCATTGACCGATATCTCTCCGATAACAAACCTTGTATGATTATACTCGTGTTTAGCCTTTAATTGTATGGGAATATATTTTCTGATAAAAAAAGGCAACCTGATTCGTTGTACTGGCTGTTAAAAGAAATCGCGTGATGATAGTCGTTTTCGGCGTCGTAAAGCGATCGTTACTGTAATGATCAGAAACATTCCAAATAACTGTAATGATCGCTACGGTTAGTGGATACCATGGATCAGAGAGATTCAAGCTACTCAAACTCAGGGCAACCCTTGTTTGATTATACTCGTGTTCAGCCTTTATCATGTTGCCTTCATCATTGACCGATATCTCTCTGATAACAATACTTGTTTGATTATACTCTATATGTATGAATAGTGACCCTCTGGCAAACCTACCTCTGTTTTGAATTTGTTGCTTCCATAGAGAAGTTATCAATCTCACTGTAATAATCAGGAATATTCCAAATAACTGTATAATTTCAGCTTTTGTTTAACTATTTTAGCAACTTCCATAGAGAAGTTATCAATCTCATTGTCCAACAATTCATCTTCCTTGTCTTAAAACCCTTGACATCCTTGTTTGATTATACTCGTGCTCGCCTTTATCAAGTTGCCATGATCGTTGACAGATATCTCTCCGATAACAACTGAATTTTACTTGCTTGCCTGAAAATTTAAAGTTACCGCTAACCTCTGCGCCATCATCGACTACAACAAACCGATGATCTTCCTCCACGGCACTCCTAATGGGCTTCTCTTTATTTCACCGTACGATTTGTGTTTTTGTTGCTTTTTAATAATAAGTTTTGTGTTTATCAAACCCTAACGTTTGAGCAATGATTTATTATTATTATTTTATTTATTGTTATTTTATTTCTGCTTTGAGGGTGTAATGATGATGATGGTTATGATTTGTCAAATGATTTTTGAAAAGTATCAATATTCGGAAATTAGTAAACATTACGAAACGCGTCAAACAGAGACCGGATGTCCAGCATGTCGATTAAACATGCAAAAATCATGTTTTGAAAAAATATGGGTATCGACCGTATAGTCGGAGCACCACGTAGAATGATTCATGAAAGTTGAACAAACTCGGATGTTTCAACCAAAACACACAAACGAGCAATAAACGACCCGTAACGCCTCAAACGAATTTTGTTGTATTGGGAACAACTAAAAACATTTTAAAATGAACTAGGGGGATTCAATCGTCGCGTTGCGGCGGGAGGGGGGGGGTAGGGATTTTAATGGCAGACCATGTCTCTCTCTCTCTGGAAAACCCATATTGGTTACGATTGTACGCGCTAGAAAGCAAACTCATGGGGAAGAACAATAAAGACGTCATACCTAAAAGTTCGACCAGCGACATTAACCTATTGCGTTGGATGGAAATCCTCAATCTGACATTTTCTTCTCGTCACCATATCAACACCGTTCGTATCTGAGGTTAATCTATGTGATAGGGATTGCTTCGTATTGAATACTGAATGCTGCGTGGCAAGTTTTAAAGGCCACCCCTATTTGCACCACCCCAAAACTTATTTGTAAAACCCTAAAAAATCAGGTGTAAATAACATGATCCGTTTTAAAAGAATTGGAACATTGTAGATGTTGCGTGGCAAGTTTTAAAAGAAAGAGAACAAAACCCTATAACACGTGTCTTAATACTGCAAGCAATACATGTGTTAACTAACACCGTTATAACTGAGTTGTTATCTCCGTTAAATATCTATTCCTACAAATGTAATATTAATAGATAGGTAATTAAAATTATTTTTTAATCAATAACAAATATTTAAAATGAAATAAAACAAGTTAAATTTTGTTTTTTTTTTTTAAAAAAAGGCCAAAGAGCCTCGCTTTGGCCAAAGCTAGGCGCCTGTGGTCTAATCAAGCTCAGCAGGCGCCTAGCTTTGGCCTTTTAAAAAAAAATTAACTTGTTTTAATTCATTTTAAATAGTTGGTATTGATTAAAAGTTAATTTTAAATCATTTTAAAATGTTTTTAGTTGTTCCCAATACAACAAAATTCGTTTGAGGCGTTACAGGTCGTTTATTGCTCGTTTGTGTGTTTTGGTTGAAACATCCAAGTTTGTTCAAATTTCATGAATCATTCTACTTGGTGCTCTAACTATACAGTCGATACCCATATTTTTTCAAAACACGATTTTTGCATGTCCAATCGACATGCTGGACTTCCGATCTCTGTTTGACGCGTTTCATAATGTTTAGTTGATCGTTTGTGGTTTTCAGAAGTCACATCCGATCATTTTACTAATTCCCGATTCTTGATACTTTCATAAATCATTTTACTAATTTCCGATTCTTGATAATAATAAATTATTATAATAATAAAACAAAGGAACTAAGTTACAAATATAATACTAAATTATAATAATAATAATAATAATAATAATAATAATAATAATAATAATAATAATAATAATAATAATAATAATAATTGTGACACCCGGCATGTTTGGGTCAACATTTTATAAACACATAAGTCTACCTTAGCGAAAAACGTTTATAAACAAACTTAATTGGGTTAGTTGAGTCGGGTCAAATTAGGATTGTCCAGGGTTCAATGATCTGGAGGATCATTGGGAGTCGTTTTGGGAATACATTAGTACCGGGTTCCGTTGTTGGTGACATTACATGAACTAATTAAGTATATGTGTAGATTATGGGTCGTGTGGTGAATTGTATGCTTATACTTGCTTAAATGATGTACAAATGATTATACGTGCCTAAACATGCTAAGTATAGACTATGGATGCATGCTTATGTGTTAAGATGTGTTAGAATGCGTTAAACGCGACAAACTGGAAAAAGGTTAACATGTGTTAAAAGTGCTGTTAACATGTGTTAAAAAGTGCTGATGACCTGAATGTGGAAATAATGGGCGAATGTGGAAATGGGACTTGAGAAATGGGCGAATGTGGAAACAAAGTGGGCGAATGTGGAAAGATTCCACATTCGACCATTAAAAAGGGGCGAATGTGGAAAAGTTCCACATTCGACCACATAAACTGGGCGAACCTGGACTGGGTATAAATACCATCCTTAGTGTTGATGCGTTTTGCGACTAAGGATTGGATATACAATAATTAACATATGTTAGTGGATGGCCGAAGGTGACTAGAATGGGGCGAAGGAAGAAGAAACTGGGCGAAGGTAGTTTTGATGTGGACGAAGGTAGAATGGACAAGACAAGAAGACACATTCGACCACTCAATGTGGGCGAATGTGGAAAACACTCACATTCAACCAGTGAAAATGGGCGAATGTGCAGTGCCTATATATAGATTTTGAGTTTTTGATTATGTAAGAGAGTTGTCATTTTGTGTCCAGGTTCAGATCAGGTTTGTAGGTGTTTTTGAGAGATTGTCTGTGTGATCTAGATTAACATAAAGTCATTGTAAATGCATTTTGAATGAAAGTTAATCTATGAAATGTTATTGAAAATGATCTTGATTGTGTCGTGATTTGTGTTTTATCAATTTGTTCAGATCTAGGGTTTCCGCACCTAGATTTGTGACTTGTATGATCGTATAATCCTGTTTTAGATAAAATCCAACGCTCACAAAGTGGTATCAGAGCATAGAGGATCATACAACAACAAATTTGATAAGATCAGAGCTGATTTGGACATGTTTTTGACATAAAATCATCTGTTTTTACAAAAACTCTTAAAAACATAGTTTTTGATCGATTTAAAGGTGAATTTGTGGTCGAATTCAAGTTTTCCAAGACTTAAAGTTGTTCCAAATCAATTCCGAAACATAACCTGATTGAGATCGTTCAAATCCATGAACTTTTGAAAATCTGAGATCAAAATAACCGTTTTTCAAACAATAACCGTTTTTCAAAAATGAGATCTGCTAGTTTTGGGCGAACCTGGAACCTGGACTGAGAGTTGTGGTCGAACGTGACTAAAAGTGGGCGAACCTGAGGAAAAAGTGGTCGAACCTGAAAATTTGTCTAGAAATTTTTCACATTCGGGTTGAAAATTCCACATTCAACCGTTCTGATTTGGGCGAAAGTGGAATAGTGTTAGTCTGTGGTTACATTCTGGTCAAATCCACATTCGGGTATTACTGTTGGGACGAAAGTAGAACCAGAAGGGACGAGAGTGTGACAGTTTGGACGAACGTAGAAGTATTTGGACGAACATATTGAATTTCGGGCGAACCTAGAGTTTTTGCTGAAAAATTTTTCTAAGTGTTGAAATTTTCAGATTGTGATCATGTGGCGTTTTCAAACTACTTCGGGATCAGCACCAACACAACCACAACAGCAGACAATGGACCCATGGACAGTGGCAGCACAAAAGACGAACACGCAATCCTCACAACCACTTAACTACATGACAACAACGACCACGATGCCTCAAAGTGTAGCACATCCGGCACTACAATCAGATTACTGGGGAGTAGCTGCAGCGGCGGTAAATACTCAAACCACTAATGCTATTTCTACTTTGATTAAGGATTTGTCTACAGGTAGTGGAACTCGGCCACCGAAGCTCATGGATATGCAAGAGTATAACCAGTGGCACACCATGTTCAAGATCCATCTGGAAGGCATGGGAGTTGAAGGAGCTGAGGCATGGAGCATGATTGTCAAGGGATACACAACACCGATTCTGGAGAACACAGGTGAGATGATTCCTCTGGAAAGCTTGACTGAGGATGAAAAGAAGAAATATGTGGTAGAGAAGAAGGCGTTCTCTCAACTGACACAGGCAATCACAAGTGATCTGTTGCATCAGTTTGGGACATGTACTACGTCAAAGCAGCTTTGGGATAAGCTGAAGAGGAAGCATGATGGAAATGAGAAGACCAGGAGTCTGAGAATGGAGGAATTAGTCAAGGAGTTTGAGAATTTTTCTTTTATTAATAATGAAACTTTGAAAGAACTAACTCCGAGATATATGCATTTGTTGTCTGAATTGTCTAGTTATGGTGTACAGATTCCAATGACTAAGCAGGTGGATAAGTTTGCAGATGCTTTACCACCACAATGGGATCAGCATGTGGAGGTACTCAGAGAGAAGGATGCTTATCAATTCTGGACCATTTCAGAGTTTATTGAAAAGCTGGAGAACAAAGAGTTGGAGGATAGGAGGAAAGCTAGAAGGTCACATATTCCTCAGAATCCCAGTTTGTATTTTGGAGGTACTTCAGTTTCAGCTGGAAACTCGAGCTCTGGAAGCGTTGCACCACATGTTGCATGTATTTCCAATGTCATGGATTCATCAAAACCAACCACCAACTACACACCACCACAATACAATTCCTACTCACAACCATCATACACACCACCACAATATAGTTCCTACATTTCACCAATCTCTCCAATGCAACAAGCAAGTTTTTACACCGCTAACCAATCACAACAACCATTAAACCAAGTTACTCAACATAAACAACAACCAGTGGTTTTGGATACATCTAACTTGGGAAATGTGACTGTGGAGGTTGCTCAGCAGCACATTGCATTAGTCTCAGCAATGGTTTCATCCTACAATGGGTTGGTTGCTAGTCAGATTGGGAACAACAACTTAACCAACGAAGACTACGCACAGATAGACAAGGAAGAGATGGAACTCATTGACATTCAATGGGCTTTTGCGAGTATTATGAGGAGAGCAACAGAGTTCATCGAGAAAACTGGAAGGACTGACTTGGCAACTTCTCCCAACACAACCTATGGTTTCAACAAGGAGAAGGTTACGTGTTTTAATTGTGGAGAAAAAGGACACTTCAAAAGGGAATGCACCCAGCCACCTAAACAAGGTAATCGAAACCCTTTCAATGCAAACTACCAGAATCGTCAACAAAACCAAGTTTCTTACCAAAATAACAACAACTACCAAAACCGAAACTTTAACAACCAAAACAGACAACCAAACACTCAACACCAGATTCAAAACCAATCTCCTAATCACACAAACCGAACAGTTGTACCTATCACTACACCTAATGAGACTCAACAGAATGCGAGTCAGAACCAAGCTTTGGTGACTCAACAGGATGAGAGGTTTGACTGGTCGGGTATGCAAATAGGAGTTGAGGAAGTGACTACTGGTGGGAATGTGGCGTGTGTTGCTTATCAGGTTGATATGGAAGAGTCGGTGGCAGTTGATGAGAAGAAAGAAACTGAGGAGAGTGAAAGTGATGTTTCTGAGACTGAGATGGAAGTGGAGAGTGAACCTGTTGAGGTTAAGGCTGAGGAAAAGAGTTCTGGAATGGTGATTGATTCAGTTTCTGATGTTCCTGAGGAGTGTAGATCAGTTTATTCAGATTCTGAGAGCGAATCAGACACAGAGGCAAGTGTTGATTCTTTAGATGATGATATTGACCAGTTGCTGGCAGAAGCTGACTTTTTGATGACGAGGAAGTCATGCATAGCTGATGATGCTTTCACCAAGATCGACTACTCCAAGTTTTTCACTGGAAAGGAAGCTCATTTTGCGTTGATGGCAATGATTGAACCGCCAAAACCTGTAAGTTCTGAATCTAGCACTGATGTTATGAGTGATAAATATTGTGGAACATGTGATAGATTGACAGAGGAGAATAAACAACTCCGAATTTCACGAGATAGTGCTATCTTGAACTGTCAATCTACTCGCAAAGAGTTGAATGCTTTCAACAAAGTATTAGATGGTTATAAAAAGGACATTTCCGACTTGAAAAACACTTTGTCATTGAAACAATTGGCAATAAATAACTATATCAATGAAATTGAAAACACCAAGTTGGAAATGGCAGCCATAAAATGCTTTGCTGAAAAGGTGAACAAAAAGCTGGAAAGTTATAAGAATGTTGCTTATGTGGTAGATCATATCATTGATGATAACACCACCAATTACAAGTCTGTACCATCTCCGGTTCTTTTTGAAAACCATAACTATCACCAAGTTATACCGGAGAGTTCGGTAAAATCAGACTCATCATCGGAAAAGGAATCTAATACCTCGAGTATTGGTGATCCATATTCCGATGTGAGACCGATTTTGGGCTTGAACAATGAGGGTGTTTATGCTGAGAGTGATAGTTCAGACTCAGAAAATGATGATACTGGTAGTGATCAATCTGTTAATGAATGTGAGATTCCAAAAGAAAATCACATCACCTGAACCAGTGTCACCATCTGATCATGTTCATCCGATGGCAAATGCTAATCGTAATAAAAAGTCTGAAAAAGTTGATGTTAAGAAAGATAATGTTGTTAAGAATGAGGTCAAAAAGAATGAGCTGAATGAACCAAGTGACAAACCGGTTAAAGTGTTTTATCGGATGGAAGGATCCGATAAAATCATTTCTGATGAGGAATTTCCGATTAAAAATGTTAACTATTCTAAACTTGATAAAATCTGGCAAGAAAGCACAATATGGTTTCCAAAACATGAAAGAACCAATGAAATTCCACCAGAAATCTTAAAGAAACTATTTTCAGAAGTTCCTCAAGAACCAAAAATCCATGTCACTGAGTTCATTCGACCAAATGATAAAGCAAATGGCTTTCATGAACCTTCTTACTCGAAAGGACCACTTCCTGAGAGTTTAAGAAATCAACAGTATAATGATCAATTTCCTGTCAGATCATTTGCTTCACCAAATGCTCATTATGTGTTTGAGGAATATAGAAAATGCTTTAAATGTGGAGAACGTGGGCATTTACTTGCTCAGTGTCCATATGTAAGGCACAAAAGACATGAGGTTGAGGTTAAGAATTCCATGAGAAAGCCGATTGATCATTATGTACCACCACATAGACGGACTGTTCCTCAACAACAACAATTTTTTAATCAAAACAATTTTCAAATGAGGAACAACCGTCCATTTCAATATGATAGAAGGAATCGGATTGCAATGGAACAATCTTGGAGAAAACCTGTGGTGAACACAACAGCTGATAGACAAAAGGTTCCACAAAAACCAATTGTCAAATCACATGTTGGACCTAAGTCTGTTAATTTAGATAAGGTTGCTAAGAAAGTTACTTTTAGTAACAATGTTCAGAAACCTATTGAGAAACCAAAATTTCAAATTCGTATTCTCAAAAGGTCTGAACAATCTTGGACACCTAATGGTACTCCAGGAGCTTCTACTTCAAAGGTGAGTGAGAAAAATGACACTGTTTTGAAAAATCAGAAAACGGTTGATTCAAAACAAAAAGTTGTTGAAAAAGTCATTGAGGATGTTTCTTTGAAAACAAAT
Organism: Ambrosia trifida; assembly: GCA_028751855.1. NCBI lineage: Eukaryota > Viridiplantae > Streptophyta > Magnoliopsida > Asterales > Asteraceae > Ambrosia > Ambrosia trifida. The sequence continues at coordinate 78,551,605 of CM054129.1, forward strand.
GTTCAAAGGCCCAAGACTCAGGCTTGGGTCCCCCGAAAGAACTAAAAGTTTACTTTTTGTGTGCAGGGAGCTTCAGTTGGCCCTATTAGCAGTCTCTGGATTGTTGATAGTGGAGCTTCAGGCCACATGACGGGGGATTTGGCATTGCTGTTTGATGTGAAAAATATTAATGGAGGATATGTCGCGTTCGCGGGTAATAAAGGAGGATATATAACGATGGAAGGAAGCGTGAGTAACGGGATTGTGACTTTCGAGCGGATTTCTTATGTCAAGCAGATAGACTATAATCTGTTGAGCGTCAGTCAAATATGCGATAAACAATTCTCTGTGCATTTTGATGACAAATCCTGCTACATCCTCAAACCGGGCTTTAAGATTCCAAAGGAATGGGTTATGTTGATGGCACCTCGAGTCAACAATCTTTATATTCTTGATATGTCCAAGGCGATGACATCACAGGGACAGATAACATGCTTTCTATCCAAGGCGACTGAAAAAGAATCGATAATGTGGCACCGAAGAATGGGGCACATTCATCTGAGGAAAATGAATCAGTTAGTGAGAAATGGACTTGTCGATGGAGTAAACGTGAAACATTTCCATCTAAACGACAAGTGTGTGAGCTGCATGAAAGGAAAACAACACAAACAATCCCATAAAGTGAAGAAAGTTAACTCTGTTGAGATGCCGCTTGAGCGATTGCACATGGACCTTTTTGGACCGGTCAAACGCAAAAGTCATCTTGGAGAGCTTTATTGTTTAGTCGTCACTGATGACTATTCACGATTCTCATGGGTGATGTGTTTGAAGAACAAAAGTGACACCTTTACCAACCTACAAGTTCTGTTCACTCGACTGGAGAATATCTACAACTTAAAGATAAAAAGAATCAGGAGTGACAATGGGACGGAGTTCAAAAATGCAAATATGGATGAACTTTGTGAAAGCAAAGGGATTCATCATGAATATTCGGCTCCGTATACCCCGCAACAGAACGGTGTTGCTGAAAGAAAGAATAGGACTCTGATTGAGGCTGCTAGAACAATGCTCGCTGACTCAAATCTTCCAGTAATGTTCTGGAATGAGGCGATTTATGCAGCAAACTACACGTTAAATCGGGTTTTGACAGTGAAGAAGTTTGGAAAAACATCTTATGAGCTGTTACACCGACGAAAGCCCAATTTAGAGTATCTAGAACCATTTGGGGCGCCATGTACGATGTTGAATCCAAGCGAGAAGTTTAGTCCTAAAGCTGAGGAGGGATATTTTGTTGGATATGCAACCCCGCTCAAACGGGTATTCAACAAGAGAACTCGTCAAGTGGAGGATTGGGCTAATGTGGAAGTTCAACGATACACACAAAATTTGCAAGGCACGGGCCCTGATTGGATGTTTGATTACAAAGACTTCTTTGAATCATTCAACCTAGATAGCTTGGTTGAAGAAGCTGTGATCAGATTACTTTATGAGTGTGAAACGCGGCAACTTCACCGCTGATGCGTCCAATCACCGTAAACCCCCCACCAGCTTCTAATGATACCAGTGCTCCTACACAAGAAGAAGAGTTGTTTCAAGAAGCTTCAACTTCATTAGACACTTCAGAATCTGAAGATGAACAATTTGAAGAAGCTGTTCTTGAAAATGCAGAAGACTTAGAAGAGCAAACTGTGAACCCAACTCCAAATCCAGATGTTGCTTCATCATCTAACACGGGTCATGATCAGGATGCTGTAGAGAACTTGACTGCTCAGACGGGAGTGATTGTATCTGTTAATCCGGAATCTCGGATTCATCGTATTCACCCACTGGAGCAAGTTATCGGTGATCCTGGTAGTGGAGTGATGACCAGAGGGCAGCTTAAAAGCGTTAATTCGCCAGAGAGTTTTGGTGCTTTAGCATTGTATGCCAAAATTCAGAAATCTGGTAGCCAAAATGATTGGTCGTTTGCATGTTATGTGTCGCAGGTAGAGCCAAGGACATACAAAGACGCTTTGAATGAAGATGCCTGGGTTGAGGCAATGCAGGAGGAGTTATTGCAATTCCAGAAATTGGGAGTCTGGACGCTCACAGATTTGCCGCCGGGAAGAAAGAAAATAGGCACTAAGTGGGTGTTTAAGTGCAAAAAGGATGACCGTGGAGTTATTGTAAGGAACAAAGCCAGATTGGTTGTGCAGGGTTTCCATCAAATCGAAGGAATTGATTACAATGAAATCTATGCACCAGTAGCACGAATCGAAGCTATTCGGATGTTCCTTGCGTTTGCTTCGTATAAGAAATTCAAAGTCTATCAAATGGACGTCAAGAGCGCATTTTTGTACGGTAAAGTCAAGGAGGAGGTTTATGTCGGGCAGCCACCAGGCTTTGAAGACCCAATCCACCGGGACAAGGTCTACGTGCTGAACAAAGCTTTATATGGTTTGCACCAGGCTCCAAGACAGTGGTACGAGGAGCTAAGTACATACCTCATCTCCAAAGGATTCAAGCGCGGCCTCGTCGATTGCACCCTCTTTACGAAGAAGACGGGAGATGATTTGCTTCTAGTACAGATTTACGTTGATGATATTATATTTGGTTCAACTAACGAACTCTTGTGCAGGGAATTTGAAACTGTTATGCAGGAGAAGTTCGAAATGAGCGCTATGGGAGAAATGCAGTTTTTCCTCGGCTTACAGGTGGATCAAAGACCCGACGGGATCTTCATTCACCAGACGAAATATGTAGCCGACATCTTGAGCCGATTCCAGATGGAGGACTCTAAGCCGATGGATACCCCGATACAACCCAATCACGGGATTGGAGTGGACGCTAAGGGGGAGCTGACAGATCCATTTACATACAGAGCAATCATCGGATCTCTGATGTATTTGACAGCGTCTCGACCAGATATTATGTATGCAACGTGTCTCTGTGCTCGCTATCAATCGAAGCCGAAACAAAGTCATCTGACGGCGGTCAAGCGTATCCTTCGATATCTGAAGGGTTGTCCATCAAAAGGACTTTGGTACCCTAATGATGATGATTTTGATTTTATTGCTTTTAGTGATGCAGATTGGGGCGGCTGTGACAAAGACAGCAAATCAACAACAGCCGGTTGCCAGTTTTTAGGGAGCAGGTTAATTACCTGGCAATGCAAGAAACAGACTTCTGTCGCACTGTCTACATGTGAAGCCGAGTACATTTCAGCCTCGAGTTGCTGTTCGCAAGTGCTCTGGATCCAACAACAGATGGTCGATTACGGTTTGCAGTTTCTTAAAACCCCTATACACTGTGACAACGAAGCTGCAATTGCATTAACTAAAAATACTGAAAATCATTCTAAAGCTAAACATATCCGGATTAAATATCATTTTATCCGTGATTGTTATGCTAAGGAGTTGATTGACATGGTCAAAATCCATACTGACTACCAACGTGCAGATTTGTTTACAAAAGCTTTTGATAGATCCCGCTTTGAATATCTTTTGAAAGTAAACAATATAAAGGAAAAACAGGACTAATCGGCTCCTCGGTTTATCATTTTTAGTTTTTAGTTTTAGTTTTAAATTTTTGCTAATTGGGAATTTCTCTTTGCTAATTGGGAATTTCTCTTTACTATCATAATCCTCAAAGAAGTTGATGCTTTCGAGGGGGTTGTTTAATCCTCAAAGAAGTTGATGCTTTCAAGTGGATTGTTTCTTTCAAATTTTTGTTTTGTTTTTCAGAAAAATTAAAAACCCAAAAATATGTTCTTTATTTTAGGGGGAGTCATTTTATCAGAAAAACCAAAAACATTGAAAAATTTTCAAAATACCTAAAAATTAGAAAAACCCAAAAATGATTTCCTGGATAAAAAGAGGAAATGATAGTACATCAGTGGGGATCTGACACAGGCTAAAGAATTGTATAGTTTTAATGAGACGTATGTTGATTACGTGTGATATGCTGATAGGCTTCGTAGACTATATATTGCGTGCATTAGTGATACAAACATAACAAACTACGCGTTTGTGGATGAACACCTCATGGGCATATGGTCTTAGTACCGTAATTTCGTTTGATAGGGTGTTTGTACAAAACTCGGAGGTTTAGGGTCGTTATGTTATTAGTTGTCTGGGGATAGCCTATCTGATCTTCTGCTGTAAGTCATTACGGACCTAGATCAGACAGGATGTCTTTATAAAAGAGCTTTATGCCAAAACCTAAAGTTACCGAATTGAGGAACTTTCCATGTTATATGATGATCAAAGATTATCTATAATATCGTATTGATCATTGATGCAAATCATGATTAATATCAGTCCTCAACCTGGTATGGTGCATATGTTACTTTGCTGCATTAATTTGCTGACCTGTATACCTCTATGCATTATATCTTGTACAATTACAGACGACGAAAGCATAATCACGCTTTACAATGAGTCTTTGTGCAAATTACTTCTTGATACGGGAGTATGTCGTGTGTGTGGGAACCACAATGTGTTAGTCTAATACATCTAATTCGTATCATTTTAAAGCATTGCGTATTTGTCTGCATGTGAGCTTATGTGGACAACAATATCAGCAATTGCCGTGTCACATATTGTTTCTAATGATAATATTGAACCAGATCAACGCTGTGTTCAGATTTCTCAGAAAAACTGATATGATCCTCTTACCGGAGATCACAAAAATGTTTATTGCTTTCATTTACTTTAATGCATTTTACTTTGTCGCATTTTACTTTTATTGTCAAAAAGATACAAAATCCAAAAAGATTTTAGGTGTGTTTTGATAAAAATTTCAGCAAATCCTAAAGATTTGCATTTCTGCTTTATTTTTGATATCCGGGGATGCTTGATGGTCAATTTCTGAAATTTGATAACACCATCTGGACTTTGTAACATTCAAAATGTGAAAATTTGAGTTTTGGAAGTTTAACGGATTGAAAAATGTTGAACGGGATTCGAATTCGTGATTTGGCGAAATTTTCAGATTTTTCCATTTCACATTCGCCCCTTAAATGGGTCGAATGTGGAAAAATCATCATGTTCGACCGTTGTGAAAAAGGGCGAAGGTGGATATTTTCACCTCCGGGTGTAAATTCCACTTCCGGGTACAAAAGCCACCTTCGGGTCTTTAATTAGGGGCGAAGGTGGAGCAGTTTCACATTCGTGCCATTAAATTGGGGCGAATGTGGTCTTAACCCACATTCGTCCATTTCAAACGGGCGAACGTGGACTTCTATATATACCTCTTTCACGTTCGAGCCCCTCATTCAAAATTTTTTCAAAATTTCTGTCATACCAAGACCTTGTTGCTTGTGTTTTCTTTGATTCCTTGATTTGTTCCCTACTTCTTTCTGATCATTTTGACATAATTTTTACAGGTAATGGACATCAAAACAGATCAGAATTCATTGTTTAAAGAATACGACCTAGGGTTTCTGTTCTAGGGGTTTTTAATGATTGTTGATGCTTGTTATTGATAGCCGATCATTTTTCATAGGTTTTAGGGGGAGAATGTGGAAGGAATTAGGATAATAACAACATCTAGATGTTAGTTTGATTGATTGAACACGATGAACCCTAATTCCTCTTTAAAACCTATGTAAACTGATTAATTGACAAAATTGCTTATAAACGAATGTTAGTCGGCCTTGTTAGCATACATTAGAATCAAAATTGCAGGTTAAAACTAACAATGACAAAATTTCAAATTTTTGGGTGAAAACCTTTCCACATTCGGTTGATAAAACCGGGCGAAGGTGGAATCAGGTGGACGAAGGTGGAACAATGTGGACGAATGTGATGTTTAATCAAAACTTTTTCATATTCGACCAAAATTTTCCACTTTCGACCACAAAAACTCATATTCGACCAGTTTCATAATGGGCGAATGTGCAGATCAGTTTTGACCAGAATTTTATAATTTGTCGTTTTTGTGTTTTGACATGTTTTATTGATTTTCATGTGCAGATGGCTGAACAACCCGAGAATATTGAATCACCAGCAGTGAATGTTGAAACTCCAGCTGAGATCACAGTTCAAGATCCAGTACCAGTAACTGAAACATCTGTTCCTAGCAGTTGGCCTTTTGAACGATCGCACAACTGTTGCGCTTATCTAGGAGACGTTGAGAAGAACACGGAGTTTACAGGGATTATTGAATTTCTGAAGAGGAGCAGGATTGTACATGCTCTAGCCACACCAACCATCATATACAAAGACATTATAGAAGACTTTTACCAGAACGCTAAGTATGACTACTGGGAGAATCAGACGATCATCAAGAGCAAGATTCAGGAGATGGAGATGTTCTTGACTGAAGCTGATATTCGAGAGGCGTTACAGATTAAGTTCGAAGATAGTGAGGATCCCAGGGAGTTATCGTGGACAGAACAGAAGGCGTGCTTCTTAAGAATGAAATACAAAGGTCCTATCACTGACGGATCTATGTATAAGGGGAAGCTGGGAGTGCAGTACAAGTATTTTGCACATGTTCTGATTCATGTCTTTGGATGTGTGAGTGGTGGTTATGACGTGATGAGAAGGAGTTTGAGTTCATTAATGGTTGCGTTGACACTCAACAAACCATTTAATGTTTCTGGGATGATTCTTGACCACATGCTGGAGATGCTGAAGGGTTTGAAAAACAAGAAGTTTATGTTGTATCCGAGGTTTCTAATGATGATCTTTGACTACAAGTATCCAATGTTGAAAAAGGATCCGACCATGATTCTAGGTCAAGATCACATGAATATTAGAACCTTGATGAGGATGAAAGGTTATAAAGGTGTGCCTGATAGTGAGAAGCCACCTAACAGGAGATTATTTGGCGCTTTGGCTCGTCCGGATTACATTGATCCTGGCAAGAACAAAGCTAGACATGATGAGAGTGACTCGGATAATGATGATCCCTTAGTGTATGTTGATTCAAGCACTAAGCGGAAACGTCAAGTAGTCAATCCTGGAGCCAAAGGGAAGGGCAAGGGAAAGGCTATTGATCAGGGGAGCACTAAGCAACAGGTTGCTAGAAAGAAATCAACGGCGAAGAAAGGATCGGGTTTGGTGGATGAAGAGTCTGTAGATTCAGAAGAGACTGAGGTTGATGAACAGTGGGATTCTGATGATGAGAATGTGAGGACCACCAAACGTAAGGCCACTATGGTTGGTGAGTCTGAATCCTTGAACCAGTCGATTGAAGAAGCTGAGAGACGAAAGAAATCAGTTGAAGATGAAGGTTTAGGTGTTGACCTAGCTGAGTTGAGTGTTGGAGATACAGTAGTAGTTAATTTGCCCAAGAAAACAAAGAAACAAAAGACTATGGCGAAGAAGTCAAGTGTGAAAGAACTGAGAGAAAAAGAATTGGCTCAGTTGTTGAAGGGAAAGAGATTACCTGATGCTGGTACACCTTCTAAGCTATCTTCACCAGTTGCCAAGAAGCAGAAGAAAGCTAAAGAGGCAGAGACTTTACCAATCGATCAGTTCAATATCGATATGGATAAAGTGCTCGATATGTTTAGAAAGCCTCAAAAGGAGAAAGTTGTTGAAGTTGAGCCATCCAGATCCAAGTCAAAGAAAGTGACTGTTGATGATGATGTCATGAAACAAGTTAATAAGAAGATGGAGGACATGATGAAGATGTTGGTTGCTCAACAAGCTGAGATTACTAAGTTCAAGCAGAATGAGGAGAAGATGCTCCAAATTGTAGTTGCTTCAAAATCTAATCAGGATGATATAAATGATAAGATTAAACTGATTGAAGCAAAGAACGAGAAGCTTGAAAGGAAATGTGAAAGAAACAAGAGCAAAATCAAACTGATTAAGGCTGACAACAAAGAATTAAAGAAGGAAAACAAACGCCTTTGTGGTTTGATTGAAGAGCTGTATAGCAGAGCACCCCAGTTGAAAGAGGGTGAAGAAGATGAAGAAGAAGATGAACAGAAAGTTGATTATGAGTATTCTGATTCTGAGAAAGAAGATGATGATGATGAGGATGATGATGGATCGGATAAAATTGATGATGACAATGATGATAATGATGACAATAATGATGATGATGATGATGCTGAAGGTACGGGGAAAAAGCAAGGTGATGAGTTTAGCAGTGGAAGTGATCATGATGGAGGAGATGACACTTCTAGATTTAGTTATGAGAAGAGAACACCACAGAAGAAGAAAGATACTGGAGAATCGAGTTCCAAGAAGAAAGGTGGGAATGTTGATTCGGATGAAAGTATTTTCTGGAACGAGAAGGTGAGATCTCTGTCTGATGATGCTAAACAGATATACAAGAATATGTTGGAAAAGAGAGAGTGGACCATTGAGTTCACAGGATGCTTCGCTGAAATATTCCAGACTGACGATTTGAGATATGAGTTGGAATATGAAGATCCAGATCTTGAAGAAGGGGAATTACCTGCATCTGTGGCGAAAGAAATACTAGATGGTCTCGCACAGAGGGTAGGAAAGACGTTTGAGGAGTTTATGATGGATGAATCGATTCCTGATATTCCTGAAAAGGATATGGGAAGTCATTCAGATGATGTGCATACTCCAGAAAACAATGAAGTTGAAATAGAAGATATTACTCATGAAGAGTTTCCCCAGTATTTCAGAAAAGAAGATGAGAATGAAGTATTTCCTGACTTCACTGAGATACCAAATAAGTCAGCGAAACAGAAAGCAAAGAAAAGGAGCGAAGAGTTTGTTGAAAAGGTGTTTGGAACTGAAAAGAAAGATTCTTCTAACCAGTCTGATGAGTTGAAGAATTATATGAAGAAGTTGAAGGAAATGGATGAAAACCGACCTAAGCCTGAAGCTCAAGGTAACTTTTATCGATTTCATAATGCCAAGTTCAAAGGCAGAGCTCTCGGGTGGACTTACTTAGGCAGACTGAAGTGTATTGCTGCGAAATGGGAAACCGGAATTCTGTACTTCAACAGATTCTGTGATTTGCTTACTCTACCGTACTGGGCGGTGAGAGACTTATGCAGATTCCCAATGTCAGGTGCCGAAGTAAATGGATCGCATGTCGGTTGGTGCGCAGACAAATTGGTTTGGGAAAGTCGTACGAGATGGAACAGGTTCAAGCCTCAATATCCCCGTAGAAAAGTTCATAGGGATATTGATCCACAAACCAATATGAAACGTGTTACTTTAATCTACAAAGCACCTAATGTGATGAGGAAGATACCTTTGATGCCAATGCCACAGCATTTTAGTGCTGATTTCATCTTTTGGTATTACGATTGGAGGAAGGCAGAAGCAGTGATCGTGTTGAGGGATGGAAAGGATAAATACAAGCATGTTCATGTATTTGATCCTATGTGGTTGATCAATTGCACATTCGAAGACATCATCATGTTGTTCTACAATCCGATATACTATGAACCCAATGACTTTGCTCAAGCGAGAAAGTATACTCAAGTTGTTGGAGTTTGTTTTGCATATGATATAAATGCTGGAAGCAACTTGGAGGGTAAACTTGGCAAGACTGTGAAGATCGCTAATGTGTCAAAGCCTGTGAAGAAAACATTCGAGCCACCAATGACTTCTGAGCAGAAGAAGCAGCTCAGAATCAAACTGATGAACAAGACGATGGACTATCAGAGAAAACTATCCAATCAATAGTCGAGGGGGAGTTTGTTGATGCGTTTTGCGACTAAGGATTGGATATACAATAATTAACATATGTTAGTGGATGGCCGAAGGTGACTAGAATGGGGCGAAGGAAGAAGAAACTGGGCGAAGGTAGTTTTGATGTGGACGAAGGTAGAATGGACAAGACAAGAAGACACATTCGACCACTCAATGTGGGCGAATGTGGAAAACACTCACATTCGACCAGTGAAAATGGGCGAATGTGCAGTGCCTATATATAGATTTTGAGTTTTTGATTATGTAAGAGAGTTGTCATTTTGTGTCCAGGTTCAGATCAGGTTTGTAGGTGTTTTTGAGAGATTGTCTGTGTGATCTAGATTAACATAAAGTCATTGTAAATGCATTTTGAATGAAAGTTAATCTATGAAATGTTATTGAAAATGATCTTGATTGTGTCGTGATTTGTGTTTTATCAATTTGTTCAGATCTAGGGTTTCCGCACCTAGATTTGTGACTTGTATGATCGTATAATCCTGTTTTAGATAAAATCCAACGCTCACACTTAGCCATTTTTCACCATTTCACAAACCCTAAACGCCTCCAAACACTCTCTATCAGCTATTATCATTGGGGAAGGAGTTTTTGAGCTTGTTTTTCATAACCTAACTCTCTAAATCATTACAAGTGAAAATCTAAGGTGTGTTCTTCATTCCAAATCCTTTTTAAACAATTTTAACTTGTTTTCATCTAAACCCCAAGGGTCCAGATCTGATATCAACATGTTTTATGGGTAAAAACCTTCCTAATATCTTTCTAAATAAAACCTATTCATAAACAATGAGTTTTTATGCAAACTAAACATGTGTTAATATGATATTATGCATTGTTTGATGATTTCTTGTTGTATAGATGATATGATAACAACCTAGGGCTGTTATTAATGATGGGTTATGATTGAAACATGTTACCTTTGATTGTTGATGGTGGTTTGACGATTAAAGGGGTTTTAGTTAGATTTAGGGCTTGTTTTGGATGGTTATGATAAGGTTATGATAGGGGTTTCTTGTTCATGATGATTTGATGATGATGAGCTGATTATTGATTGATTTCAGAAGTTTCCTAATTGGGTAATATTTTCATGCATGATGATGTGACATCTCCATAATTTACTATTTTAGGAAACTTGTAAAAACGGATAGATTTTGGGGTAAAATTGGTAGGGTTTCGTAGGAATATATTAATGATGCTTGACTGCTGTAACTCATGATGTTTCGTGATGTTTTCGGATGTTTTTGGACGCGTTTTTGAGTAAACAACACAGCAGGGTCGAACCTGGAACACCTTCGGCCAGTCGAATGGGCGAAGGTGGGTTCCAGGGGTCGAACCTGGAAACTTGAGGGGCGAATGAACCACAAGTGGGCGAAGGTGGAAGAAAAAGGGGCGAAGGTGGAAGTTTGAACCCACATTCGACCAATCCAAGTCACCTTCGACCACTTACCACTACATTCGACCCTACGTTAACAAAAATGAGATTTTTGATACAAACTAAGTGTTTTATGCTTGAACCTTGCGTGTAATCTATGTGTACTTGATTAGTTAGGATAATGGGTCACCAACGGGATGTCGGGTCGGTCTAGTGTGTCGGTTAAACATTTAAACACGTTTTAAAACATACTTGGTTATGATCTGGACAATCGGGGACTTGTTAGCCTTCGGGTTAGTAGTCATCATACTTATGTAAACTCATTGATAGGTTGTCATTAGTTGGGATTATCATACACGTGTTGGAATTCTAGTTATCGGAAGACGCACTATAAGGTGAGTTTCACGGCCCCACTCTTTTACTGGTTTTACATTTTCGGGGGAGAAAACATGTTGTGTCCTTTAAACGTGAGTCAACTATGTTTTCATAAAAAGTCGTTTCAACTATGTTTTGGTATTCATGAATTCATTGGGTTTGGAGTATTCATTATGTTTTCACGTATTCATTATGTTTTGGAGTATTCATTATATTACTATGCGATCTTTGGAAGTCCCGGGGGAAACCATGAATGTGCGGGGATGCACAACGGGGGAAATGTGGATAGCGCTATTTGGGCTTGACCCGCCCCACTCGTCGACTGGAGGTCGGACGGGTGCATATTGTCTCTTAGGTATTCAGTATTCAGTATGCAGTATTCAGTATTCATTCGGGCACGTATTCAGTATTCACAGTATTCGAGTCCAGTAATGGTTTTCCAATCGCAGTAGTAACAGGTATTCATATGATTTGCATGCATGTGGTCTGGATTGATCATTGGTATACATTTGGAGTCGGTATTCATTAAAAACCTGTGAACTCACCGGCATTATTTGCTGACGTATTTAGCATGTTTGTCTCAGGTCGCTAAGGTAGCAGCTGTCGATAGGCGCACGGAGTCTCACGGCGTCTAGGATTCATGTGCATCTCATTTAGTATTTTCAGACTTTCGTACTTTTGATTTCATGTTGTAATAAATTTTTACGCTTCCGCAGCGTTGGATCATTTATGAAAACTTAATGGTTTGATTACGTCATTTTTACGTATCATATAGTGTTGTTTATTGTGACCGTTGACTTGGATCCTGGTGTGTCACGCGCCTCGCGGTAATACCCCGCACGTGGAAATTCGAGGGTGTTCACTTTGGGATCTTCGTGCGATAACAGTTTCTTTTAGGAATGTGGGTATCGGGTGATTTGAAGTTCTAGCTAGGAGCACGCCTAGAGGACCATGTAGAGCGATTTGTTATTTCGGGTGCACACGAAATCATAAATCGAAATGCACGAAAATCTTGGTGGACTTCGTGTTCGGACTAATGGTCATGCTGGAACCATGTTCTGAATTCGTTTGGTCACTTGTAGCTCGATCTGTTGGTGATTTTGCGTATTTTGTCTCATGTTTGGCAGAACATGTCTGGTCGCGCTGGTGGACGTGCTGGTGGACGCCGTGGTGGCGGCGGGGGTCGCAATGGCGGTGGACGAGGTGGTGGGAACATCACCATGACTCAGGCGGAGTTGGAGCACATGTTGCAACAACAGTTGAACGTTGCGTTGGCTGCTTTCCAGGCTGCTCAGCAGACCCTGGGAAATACTCATCAGATGCAGACTGGGTGCACGTACAAGAAGTTCATGGACTGTAAGCCCCATTTCTTCAATGGGACTGAAGGAGCGGTGGGACTACTTAGGTGGTTGGAGAAGATTGAGTCGGTGTTTGCTATGTGTAACTGTCCCGACGCTGATCGCGTCAAGTATGCTTCTGCTACACTGGAGGGACATGCGTTGACCTGGTGGAACTCCACCACTGCGAACCTTGGTCTGGGTGAGGCCAATGCTATGCCGTGGTCCGAGTTTGTTCAGATGTTGAGGGCAGAGTATTGCCCAAGAGACGAGATTATGAAGTTGGAGCATGAGTTCTGGAATCTGAAGATGGTTGGGTCGGAGATCGAGGAGTTTACTGCTAGGCACAACGAGTTGGCTGTGATGTGCCCCGGGTTGGCTACACCGGAGTACCGGAGGATTGAGCACTACGTTGCTGGGTTAGTGCCGGAGATTGCTGGACATGTTGCTGCTGCTGATCACACTACTATGTTGGCCACTGTTCGGGCAGCCCACAAGCTGACCAACATGAAGGTTGCGGAGGGCATTCTACCTCCGAGGGGTGCTGCTGTGAAAGCCCCTGCGGACAACAAGAGAAAGTGGGAGAGTGCTGGAAAGAGCGCTGGGTCGTCCCAGCCGCAGACAAAGAAGCAAGAAGTTGTGGGAGCATCATCCGAGCAGAGGTCTGGGGGATATACTGGGAAACTCCCGAAGTGTGGTGAGTGTGGATTTCATCATACGGGTGATTGTGAGAGGTTTCGCTGTCGACGGTGTCAGCGTTTTGGTCATCATGCTAAGGACTGTAGGACTACTCTTCAGCTACAATCGGCACAGGCCACTACTACTACCACTGCTACTGCTCCTCAGGGGAGGCAGGGATGTTATCACTGTGGGGATAATGGACACTTCAAGCGGGATTGTCCTAAGCTGAACCAAGGGACGGCAAGTGGTGCTGGGAATGAAGGCGGCGGTCGAACTACTCGTGGTCATGTCTACGTCATTGGCGCTAGGGAGAACCAGGAGGATCCTGACACTGTTACTGGTAAGTATTCTTTTCTTGATTCTCGTTATGCTCGTATTCACTCTCGTTCGCATTGTTTGGCAATTCGTATTCATTGTGTGCATTCAGTTTGGTATTTGGTCATCATTTTGCATTCATGAGTCTGATGTGGGTCCCTTGGAGATGTTACTTGGACGGTACCGGAGTATCATTTATACCGATCATAGTAGTCTCTAGTAGGCCTTCGATCAGAGGGGATTCATTGTTTTCTATTCACTTTGGGGAGGGCGGTTCCCCGGCACAGAGTATTCGTTAATATCATCTTTCGTTCGTGGTTATCATTTCGTTTATGTTCTGGGAAACGTTACTTGGGTTAGGTCGACACTCGTTACTGTCGAAGAGTGAATCTCGGGGCGAGATTCCTTTCAACAGGGGGATGATGTGACGACCGGGAAAATTTTTCTTTTTCTCGCTTCGTTCTCTTTGACTTCGGGAAATTTTCGGGACGAAAATTCTTTCAACAGGGGGATGATGTGACACCCGGCATGTTTGGGTCAACATTTTATAAACACATAAGTCTACCTTAGCGAAAAACGTTTATAAACAAACTTAACTGGGTTAGTTGAGTCGGGTCAAATTAGGATTGTCCAGGGTTCAATGATCTGGAGGATCATTGGGAGTCGTTTTGAGAATACATTAGTACCGGGTTCCGTTGTTGGTGACATTACATGAACTAATTAAGTATATGTGTAGATTATGGGTCGTGTGGTGAATTGTATGCTTATACTTGCTTAAATGATGTACAAATGATTATACGTGCCTAAACATGCTAAGTATAGACTATGGATGCATGCTTATGTGTTAAGATGTGTTAGAATGCGTTAAACGCGACAAACTGGAAAAAGGTTAACATGTGTTAAAAGCGCTGTTAACATGTGTTAAAAAGTGCTGATGACCTGAATGTGGAAATAATGGGCGAATGTGGAAATGGGACTTGAGAAATGGGCGAATGTGGAAACAAAGTGGGCGAATGTGGAAAGATTCCACATTCGACCATTAAAAAGGGGCGAATGTGGAAAAGTTCCACATTCGACCACATAAACTGGGCGAACCTGGACTGGGTATAAATACCATCCTTAGCCATTTTTCACCATTTCACAAACCCTAAACGCCTCCAAGCACTCTCTATCAGCTATTATCATTGGGGAAGGAGTTTTTGAGCTTGTTTTTCATAACCTAACTCTCTAAATCATTACAAGTGAAAATCTAAGGTGTGTTCTTCATTCCAAATCCTTTTTAAACAATTTTAACTTGTTTTCATCTAAACCCCAAGGGTCCAGATCTGATATCAACATGTTTTATGGGTAAAAACCTTCCTAATATCTTTCTAAATAAAACCTATTCATAAACAATGAGTTTTTATGCAAACTAAACATGTGTTAATATGATATTATGCATTGTTTGATGATTTCTTGTTGTATAGATGATATGATAACAACCTAGGGCTGTTATTAATGATGGGTTATGATTGAAACATGTTACCTTTGATTGTTGATGGTGGTTTGACGATTAAAGGGGTTTTAGTTAGATTTAGGGCTTGTTTTGGATGGTTATGATAAGGTTATGATAGGGGTTTCTTGTTCATGATGATTTGATGATGATGAGCTGATTATTGATTGATTTCAGAAGTTTCCTAATTGGGTAATATTTTCATGCATGATGATGTGACATCTCCATAATTTACTATTTTAGGAAACTTGTAAAAACGGATAGATTTTGGGGTAAAATTGGTAGGGTTTCGTAGGAATATATTAATGATGCTAGACTGTTGTAACTCATGATGTTTCGTGATGTTTTCGGATGTTTTTGGACGCGTTTTTGAGTAAACAACACAGCAGGGTCGAACCTGGAACACCTTCGGCCAGTCGAATGGGCGAAGGTGGGTTCCAGGGGTCGAACCTGGAAACTTGAGGGGCGAATGAACCACAAGTGGGCGAAGGTGGAAGAAAAAGGGGCGAAGGTGGAAGTTTGAACCCACATTCGACCAATCCAAGTCACCTTCGACCACTTACCACTACATTCGACCCTACGTTAACAAAAATGAGATTTTTGATACAAACTAAGTGTTTTATGCTTGAACCTTGCGTGTAATCTATGTGTACTTGATTAGTTAGGATAATGGGTCACCAACGGGATGTCGGGTCGGTCTAGTGTGTCGGTTAAACATTTAAACACGTTTTAAAACATACTTGGTTATGATCTGGACAATCGGGGACTTGTTAGCCTTCGGGTTAGTAGTCATCACACTTATGTAAACTCATTGATAGGTTGTCATTAGTTGGGATTATCATACACGTGTTGGAATTCTAGTTATCGGAAGACGCACTATAAGGTGAGTTTCACGGCCCCACTCTTTTACTGGTTTTACATTTTCGGGGGAGAAAACATGCTGTGTCCTTTAAACGTGAGTCAACTATGTTTTCATAAAAAGGCGTTTCAACTATGTTTTGGTATTCATGAATTCATTGGGTTTGGAGTATTCATTATGTTTTCACGTATTCATTATGTTTTGGAGTATTCATTATATTACTATGCGATCTTTGGAAGTCTCGGGGGAAACCATGAATGTGCGGGGATGCACAACGGGGGAAATGTGGATAGCGCTATTTGGGCTTGACCCGCCCCACTCGTCGACTGGAGGTCGGACGGGTGCATATTGTCTCTTAGGTATTCAGTATTCAGTATGCAGTATTCAGTATTCATTCGGGCACGTATTCAGTATTCACAGTATTCGAGTCCAGTAATGGTTTTCCAATCGCAGTAGTAACAGGTATTCATATGATTTGCATGCATGTGGTCTGGATTGATCATTGGTATACATTTGGAGTCGGTATTCATTAAAAACCTGTGAACTCACCGGCATTATTTGCTGACGTATTTAGCATGTTTGTCTCAGGTCGCTAAGGTAGCAGCTGTCGATAGGCGCACGGAGTCTCACGGCGTCTAGGATTCATGTGCATCTCATTTAGTATTTTCAGACTTTCGTACTTTTGATTTCATGTTGTAATAAATTTTTACGCTTCCGCAGCGTTGGATCATTTATGAAAACTTAATGGTTTGATTACGTCATTTTTACGTATCATATAGTGTTGTTTATTGTGACCGTTGACTTGGATCCTGGTGTGTCACGCGCCTCGCGGTAATACCCCGCACGTGGAAATTCGAGGGTGTGACAATAATAATAATAATAATAATAATAATAATAATAATAATAATAATAATAATAATAATAATAATAATAATAATAATAATAATAATAATGTAATATAGTCATGGTTAATGCTCAAAGAAGTCAACCTTTGTTGACTCCTAGGAGTCTTGAAGACGAAATGAATTTTACAAGATACTTGAAACAAAGAATGGATATGGAGAATATGCAATGAGATGATTTCGTACAAGATTCCAATGCAAGCAAGTCAAATTCAGTTGTTGGACCAACTTAAGATATGAGTTTGATTAGTTTGAATTTCTCTGATCCATGGTATCCACTAACCGTAGCGATTATCACGTGTCATGGATCCTTTGAAAGTGGATACCGTGGATCAGAGAGATTTAAGCTAATCAAACTCATATCTCAAGCCGGTGCAAGTTATGTTAGTGATATCTGTCATCTTCTTCTTCTTCAACCGGATGGTTGGTAGCTCTAGGTAAGAACATTGTGGATGATGACGATAATAACTTCTCTTCAGATTCTGATTGCACCGGTGGAATTGGAATTGGAATTGGAATTAATGTTAGGAATTGGAGTGGACAAACCGAGGCCTATGGTGAATCTGTTTGGTGATGGTAAACCTAGAGAGGTTTTGCTTTAGGAGATGGGTATGGATTATCGGAATTGAATACTTTGAGATGACACGCGAAGCTTTAGACTCCAAGCGGATCCCTTGATCATTCACTTATTTAATGAAATTTAACGCGCATACCGCATTCGACTATACGTGGTTTTTTATTTTTTCTAAAAGTAGAAAAAACTATAAAAACATTAACAACTAACAAAAATATTGTAGAACAAAAGAAGAAAGTGTTCCTCTCTGTTACCAAGCATGTCAAGAAATGATAATTTTCAAATATTGCAGATCAAGGTCTGCGTTAGTACTTAACTGAATCTATTGTTAAAATCTTTGACTATACGTGGTTGATGATGTCAAGTTTAAGTCGTTGATTCATTTGGAAATCGAAAACGCCTATATAGGTGTTTGATTAGAGTTAAGACCTTTGTTTGTGGTTGATGATGTCAAGTTTAACTCGTTGATTCATTTGGAAATCGAAAACGCCTATATAGACGTTTGATTAGAGTTAAGACCTTTGTTTTTTTATTTTTTTTAACTTTTTAAAATAATTATATTAAAAAATAAAAAAAATAAAAAACCAATTCAAAACACCAAAAAATACCAAAATTAAAACTTTAATCCAAAAGCGTCTCGCTTTGGCCTAACCTAGGCGCTTTGGATCAGCTTTTTCTGCCCCCCTCTGCCACCTCGTACGATTTGACCCAGGCGCCTCGCTTTGGCCTAAGTGAGGCGCTTTGGGGGCGGGGGGGAGGGTTTAAATAGAAGTGGGGTGTGAATAGTCGGGGCCTAATATAATACATAAAAAATCTTAATCTATATTATCTTATTAAGGAGGAGTTATGTATAACAATGTAAATTTGTTATGGGTACAAGTTTTGTAACTACATATACAACTTAATAAAGCTTATTAGATAAGGGTAAATTAGTCACTTAGGTGTAAATTAAGACACTTGTAAGGATATAAGTGTAATTTTATGGGTGAAATTTAGCCTACAAGTCAAATGTCATTCCCTTTCTACCCTCCCTGCCTTTCACCTGCTCTAATGATACATAACATTCAATACCGAGCGTCGCTTCAGGATCCTTCAATTGAATGCGTTTGAGTGTCAATTCATCTATCTATATGGGTTTACCCTTCCATCTCCTGGAGTATGAATCCCCCGTCCGTTGGTGATCGATGTATCAACGACACTCTCTAGGGTTCATATACAGCTCTTCCAAAGACCCAATTTGCTATAGAGACTCCCCAATTCCAGGTTCCTCTCGTCTTTTTTACCCAATTCTTGGTCTGTGTATATGATATTGATTTGTATTTGTATTTGTTATGGAGGAACTGATATACGAATTGAAGCTTCAGTAATTCAAGACATTCATCTGGTATGCCTTCAAAATCATTAGTAAAATACATTCGAATTAGATGTCTTCAAATCCTTAGTAAAACAATGTTGTTATTATTAGTACAAAATTAAACCCACTTGTCTAATTTATGAATAAGTCAAAAACCCAAATTCTCATTTTGACTCAATCACGTTATATTATAACTGTCTTGTTCACATTTAATCACATATATAATCATCATTCGTATATGTAATGAGCAGTTACCGGATGGAATTGAATCATTTCAGATTGCCCACCTTTATTTCAGTCCATTGCAAGTGAATCGGTTGTCTTTAGTGCGATGGATTTGTTGATTTATGGTCAGGTTTTGTCGAAGTCCTTATTCTTGATTCGTCTTTGCATCTGCTAGATTTCTTTTTGCTCAAAATTGCTCTTCTCAAAATTCTAACGTACTTCATTTCAGCAGACAAAGTTCTTCGACGGTTCGATCGACCTTTCAAATTCAGGTCACTGTAACTAATCGTGGTACCCGTTTGATTTTGTGTATTTTTTTTACCTGCAATCTTATTTCTGGCCAACATTATCAATGGTTTCTTGTTATTGGGGAAAACAAAGGTTAGATTAATGCCGATTGCAGGGTTAAGAATGTTAGATTTTAGTGTACAAGAGCAAATTCTAGAGGCTTGCAGGAAGATTTAGAGGACTTCCGGGTTTGCTTTTCATAATGATTGAGCTTCTTTATCGCAGCTTTGTGAAAAATTGTATTCTGGATTTGTGAATTTCTTGGTTTTCAACTTGTTCTTGTAGCTGGTATTAGAGATATGTGACTGGAGTCATTGTGACTGTGTTTAAACTTTGTTAATTCTTCTGTTTTTGGAGCTAAAGCATTGGTAATTTTAGGGTCCAATAACTATCTAATGTGACATAATTTGACCCGTTACTTTTCATAATATTAACCATTTACTACCTATCAATTTCAGCAATTAACTGATGCAAGGATTCAAATGGGCTACACTTTTCATGCTTTTGGAATTTGCTTTAGTAGAAAAGTGCATTGTTGAGCTTCTGCAGTAAGTTAATCAACTGCAGATTTCGAAGTCTAACAATCAGGCCATTCATCTCATAATTGCTATGGGTTGTTGGTTAATATGTTAGGCTGAGAAATGAGAGTTTTCAATGGCAAGAAACCATCATATACTCGACTAATACAAGATATTAAAGCTATTTATTTCATTTTGGATTATATGTGTGGCAAAAGTCAACACCTTGGAGTAGGACAAACGGTACAGATCTTGTTTCATAAAATTTCCTTTGTAGTGATTATTATTTATTTGCGTCATGAAGTATGCAACAAATATTTTGTTGTATTATGTTTTGTTGTCTCTTAGCGGCGTGCTTGTGCTTGGGCTATTGTTTTCTTTAATACCAATCGCCTTTAACAAAAAAGGGTCATCATCTCAGTGCATACAATGTTGAATACCCTTTTTTGGCACTTTGTTTACCGGAAGTGTGCACCATCAACACCAATACTAATGATCTATGTCTATAAGCTTATGATTGATTTGATATCGTTGTAATGTCCCCGCAGCAACGCGCGGGCAACCCCTCTAGTAGTTAGTAATAAATAACTACCGCATAGATTATGAATAACAATATCATTGAATTTTAAACATATGTTGCATATTGATATTGGGTATTTTCTAGTGAGTTATGCGTGCAATGACCAATTGTCTTCCTATGTACATATGATATTGGCCATAATAGATAGGACACCAATTAAGGCATATCAATAGGACCCGGTCCAACTCATAGATTACATGCTTGTTTTATGCAGATCACACGTAAACTCATAACTGTAATCACCAGTGACCAGTTCACATATTAATTAATGGCAGGTACTATGCCACATCAATCACAAAAGCTTGACAGTAGTGCTATACTTTTAGTGCATGAAACACAAGTCGCACCCAATTTGGCAAAAACGTTAGAAATGAACATGGGGTTGATTAAAAATATGTTTTATAAAAATATGTTTTATGTTATCACTTAATGACTTAACTTAGTAATATTTTTTATATGATAACCTAAGTTAGCTCGACTAAAACTAGGGCGGCGGAATAACTTAGAATTTGTGTATATATAGTATGAGTAAAATTGCAATTAAAAATATATATCTTATATTATAAAATGTAAAGAAATGAACATGGGGTTTTATATATTTTTAAGGTAGTTATATAAAAAAAAAGCAAAAAAAGCATGCGCTCCGTTAAGTAGGACAAGTTTGGTTTGATAAGGATCTCATGTTTTAGTTGCCTAACAACCATATGTATGTCTTTTAGAAACCTACTAATGTATATATGTCTTTTGTCGGATACACGACCTAAAAATTTAAGCTACATGGATCTCCATATGTATGTCTTTTAGAAACCTACTAACGTATATATGTGGTAACAAAAACAAAGTACATGGATCTCCAAATTTGAATCTATTCAAAAGTAAAAAACTTAAAAAGTTATCTAACAACTGGAAAACAAGGTAAACTTAAAACATGTTATATATTGAATTAGTAAATGGGTTAAACTCAAATAATTTCCAGATATAACATGTGTTAGATATTGAATTAGTAAATGAGTTAAACTCAAATAATTATCACATTAATTTGTGAACATTATATTAATAACGTATGCCATATGAGCCCTTTAAACCATGTTAGTTGTAATCCTTAAATACATATTAACACATCACTAACATGTTAAAAAGAAACATTAAGACTACACCTTCCTGCCCCTTTACTAACATATGCACTATGACCTGTGTATTTGCTAACATATGCATTGTGGCTTGTGTATGTTTTGGTAACATGTTTTGGTAGCTTGAGAAAACATCAAGTTTGGTTTGATAAGGATCTCATGTTTTAGTTACCTAACAACTATATGTATGTCTTTTAGAAACATACTAACGTATATATGTGGGACAAGTTTGGTTTGATAGGTGGGACAAGTTTGGTTTGATAAGGATCTCATGTTTTAGTTACCTAACAACCATATGTATGTCTTTTAGAAACCTACTAACGTAAATATGTCTTTTTTCGGATACACGACCTAAAAAATTTAAGTTACATGGATCTCCATATGTATGTCTTTTAGAAACATACTAACGTATATATGTGGTAACAAAAACAAAGTACATGGATCTCCAAATTTGAATTTATTCAAAAGTAAAAAACTTAAAAAGTTATCGAACAACTGGAAAAGAAGGTAAACTTAACACATGTTATATATTTTAATTAGTAAATGAGTTAATCTCAAATAACTTCTCGATTTAACATGTGTTAGATATTGAATTAATAGATATTGAATTAGTAAATGAGTTAAACTCAAATAGTTATACTAACACGTGTTACATGCACACACTAACATGTGGTAGTGTGCATGCCCAACAACAGACCCTAAGTCCCAAAACATTACAAATAAGCATATAATGCAACAAAAGTGATTCATACACATTTAATTATATAAAAAACGATAAACAATGGTCATTGCAAATTAACAGTTATATAAAAAAAATGATAAAATCATTACAATCCAAAAATACTAAGAAAAACTATCATAATAGAAATAAATAAATATGCTCCATTCTGTATACTCATCACCATCTTTAACACAAAAATCTCATATAACTTTCCATAGCTTCCGAAGTAACGTATGAAACGGATGTAGCATTCATTCCATCCCATGGTAAAAATAGAGAGTACCCATTACAGCTTCTGGTGTCGACCCTTTCCTTATCTTTCACCTCGTTTCCTTAGCACTCCATCTCTAGTCGATCCTTGTGCAGGGTAGCCGGCTTGAAGTCCAGTGGTTGTTTATAGAACCTACTACATTAATTATTTTTAATAATTAAACATTTGCAACTAGCAAAATGTTAACTAGGTCAATTTGGGTGTTAGTTGGGCATATACTAATATGTGTTAGCATCACTAAACACATGTTAATGGCGGATAGATTCATCAGTAGAAACCAATACAAACATGTGTTAGCATCAATAACACATGTTAATTGAACCCTGACACATCAGTAAGCACCAATACAAAAAATCAAACCTTCACACAGAATAACATATATACAAGAAACCAAATGTTAAATATTTTTAGAGAAAAATAAAAAGATATACCAAGAAAATAAAAACACATTTTCTATTTAACACATGTTAATTAAACCCTAACACAAGTTAATTAGGATAGATTCGGTTCCTAATTCAATAACATCTTCTTCATAAACTAGTTAAGAACATGAATATCAAATACCCATATAAAAAAACCCCTAATTTAAGTCAAACAAAGCCCATAACACTTTTATAATCCTCTCTGATAAATCCTTCTAAATCAAAGGTTAATTCTTTTGGGTTAAACTTTTTTTTAGTCAAAATCTTGATGGAATTCTGTTATCAGGAAAACACAAGTTCATCATCATTCATCTAACACCTACAAAGTATACACACTCATGCACATGTTAATTAAACCCTAACATGTGAAGAATATTTTGAATATTCATTACTTTTATCATAAAAAAAACAAAAGTGGAATTAAATTGCTAACAGGAAGAAAATTTCTACAAAAAGAAAATTACAATAATAAATCTAGAAACTTACATGGAATTTTAGACGACTTTCATAATAACGTATAAAAAAGGTTATTTAATGTGTAAGCATACGTGTATGTTATCCACCTTTTGTTAACATATGTTATCTATCTATATTCAAAATGCATAATCCGCATAAAAAACACAAATAATCCAAAACCCAAGTCACCCACCAAGTCTACATAACCTAAACACTCCTAAATCCTTATAAAAAAAAAAACAATCCCAAAAAATCCAAAACTCAATTCACCCACCTAATCCTAATCATGGTAAAATCACTCAAACCAAAAAGCTCCAACTTAACAAACCCATAATAATAATAATAATAATAATAATAATAATAATAATAATAATAATAATAATAATAATAATAATAATAATAATAATAAAAATAATAAAAAAAGGTTTTTCAAATTAAAATATGAACAAAAGTTAACAAACCCATATTTGGAATCTCACCACACACCTTAAAATATACAACACATAATGGGAAAAAAGGAAAACAAACTGACTTCAACTTATTTAAAAATCCAAAACAAATGAACAAAAGTTACCTTCATGTTGAGGCACCACAGATACAGAAGATCTAAACATGAGCAAGTTCAACCACATAATGCACATCAAGAACCATGGTGTCAGATCTGGGCTCTACATCCCTCTGCGTCACCATCCCCAACGTCGCTATCATCAACATCTCTACCACCGGGATCGACCTCCACACCTTCAACTTCATTAAAAAAGAGAAAGCTCTTATGGAGTTTTTAGGGAGAGAAAGATAGAGAGAGGGAAGCAGAGAGAGGGGAGAAGAATCTGATTTTGAAAACTATGAGAGAGCGAGAGAGGATGATGGTGGTTTATGGGGATTAGACCTAATCTTTCTCTAAGTTAAATCAACACTAATAATATCTTAGCTAAAATTACCCTTATAACCTTCTTAATATACTATTAATTGGTGATGTGAACAAATCTGAGCCAAGTATTGGGTTTGCTAAGGTTTCCTCAAAAAACAAGGTTTTCTCTGAATGCTTCCCCTGTATATATATATATATATATATATATATATATATATATATATATATATATATATATATATAAAGGAAAGGAGTGTTGATGACATGGCATTCATATATTGAACCTCCCCCCTTTGAATGTGCCAAGTGGCACAATGTGAGATTTTTTAATTTTTTTAATAAATTAAAAATATTATAGATAGAACCCTATATCCCTAGAAGGTTTTCTTCATTATTTAAGCATCCTTCCCCAAACTTATACCCTAATTGTTTTATCCCAAACTCTTCACCACCAACAACCTTTCCTTTCTCTGGCACGTTGACCCTCGAAAAAACCATTGTCTCTCTCTCTCTCTCCCTCTCTCTACATCTCTGGCAATGTCTCGAAGACCATTAGAGAATATGGAATGGAAGGTAACGATGAGCGCGAAGATGAAAAAGAAGACACCAAAGAGGAGTACAACTACGAAGAAGGTGAGCCGAGGCTTAAGTATCAGATAATGGCAAACGACATGCCTTCGCTGTTATTGAGTGACGCAGCTTCCTATGTTGCTATTTCTGAACGCATGATCGCTCTCGGTACTCATTCCGGTTTCGTTCATATCCTTGATTTTCTAGGGAATCAGGTTAGGTTTTGGAATTAGATTATATTGTATGTTAATTTAGGTCATTTGATTTATTTATTGATTGGTTGAATTGTTAGTGGATTGATATGAGATCTGAAGCTTAATTGCTTTCATTAGTTTCGGAATGAGTATTGGACTATTTTTGTTGTGGCATTAGTAGGTTGTACACCTGATTGAATTTGGTTGCTTATTTTGGAAGGTTTATTTGGACAAATTGAATTTATTAGTGGCTTAGGGCATCAATGCATAGAGAAAAGAGGTGGGATTGAAACACTTGATTGTTGAAGGTAGTAGCGGATCCAGGAATTTTTTTTCTATGGGTTCCCTTTTTTGGACGGTCAAATTTTCACAACCTTATGTTAATTTTTTGGGCAGGGTCGGGTCGGGTCGAGGAACATAATAAAGACCTAAATTTCATATCAAATTTTCATTTAGCATTGGCCCTAAAGAAATTTATATTCACAATTTCAACCTCATAAACATAATAGGTAAGTAAAAGAAATTGACTTACCTTCCAATGGGGTTCAAGAGAACCCACAGCCTTGTAGTAGCTCTATCCCAACACTGAATAGATTTGGCCAAGTTAATAGAAAGACAAGTACCTTGGGTTAATTAAAACATGACCCTCCTAATATTATTGATGACAAGAAGCAACAACATCAAGTTTATAATAATATTTAGTAGCCAAACAATTCTTATTATTTGCCGAAGTTAAAAAGCAACCATTTGACACTCATAAACTCACAATTTCATTAGTCAAATTTATACTCTTTTAAATCAAGGAGTAGCATATGCAATTATCTACAACTTATGTAGCCCACACTAAATATAACGAGTTAAACAAATATAAAAATAAGCTTAGATGCTGATTTTGTAAATATGCAGTTAGCAAAGTCCCTTACTTTTAATGAAGAAATATTAGCCGAGATCCGATCCTTTGTTATTACATCTAATTGTAGTTATAATAATCCCATCCTCTTCACTCCTTTGAAGCCACCAATGTTGACTCTTTGTGTGAAGAAAAAAATGACCCCTGCTTTGAAAATTCAGGTTAAATAGCTACATTTCCAATCTAAACCAAACATGTTCATACAAAAATAAGTTTAAAATGCAAAACCACATGAGAAAACCGAATTAATCTCAAAACATATATCACAAAAGAAATATGGCCAGAGCAGAAGTGGAAAAAGAAGTTTTTTGGTTTAGGGAGAATTGAGAGCAGGAGCCGAGGAGGCTTTTGTTTTAATGTTATGTTTTATGTAACCCTAATGTTTATGTTTTATGAAACCCTAGTGTGAGTTTTGAATTATAAAAAATCTACGCGGTATTCGTGACTCGAACCAGATACCTGGCTGGTTGAATGCGCGCTGCAAACCACTGGAGCACTTTATGTTTTTAGTTATGGGTTCCTTTCAGTTTTCTTTATGGGTTCCTTATGAATTTTCGATATAGATTAATACTAAAATTTCTAAACCGACTGGGTTCCTGGGAACCCACTCCTATAAACGTAAATCTGCCCCTGGTTGAAGGGATGTAGTAATGATTGATTGAGTTCATCCGATCAAATAGGTTAATTTTGCATATCGATATGTGTTTGTTGTTGGTGGAAAGGCATGGAATTCTTATATTCGAAATTTGATTGATTAAGTTTCTAGTGGGAGTAGCTTCTGTCTCCGATCTCTTCTACGTAACCAGAACCATCATGTACAACCATCTTCTCGTCGTCCTTTATCCTAAAACCCAGTGGCTGCTGCTAAATATTACCGATAGAACCTCCAACATCATCCGATAGGTTAAACCATCACCACCCCTAGATGCGTGTACGCCAGTTGTGGGATTTGTGTGGGTCACGCGGCGGCACGCGGCAGTGGGGATGGCAGCTCCGCCATGAGCTGTCATGCTCTTCCATGTTCAAACCCCTTATTCTCTTCTTGATCACTCTCTCTCTCTCTCTCTCACTCTCTCTCTCATGTCTATGTTTGCGTTTATGAAATATGGTGGATTTTTCTGTAGTTTTAAGTTTTTATAAGTGGGAGCTTGAATGGTGTTAGTAAACCATTGATCAGGATCTGGTTTTTATAAAAACCATTTAAGTTGTTTGATGGTTTTATATAATAGCGCGACGCATTGTCATACAGAGACGTGATAAATTTTTTAATTGTTAAAAGTTCTAAATTAAGTGATTGTTTAGTTGATTAGGTTAGGAATTATAGGAGTCATTAGAATGTAAGAGATTAGAGAGATGTGATGAGTTTTTGAATAGTTGCAGATTACTTAAGTGATTGTTTAGCTGATTAGTGATTAGGTTTTAAGTTAGGGAATATGAGTTATTATTGATTAGAATACGATGGGCATGCAGTGATTGAGTGTGAGGGATTGGATAGATGCGATTATGTTACTTTGAGATTTTGAGTAGATCTTTGCCTGAAATAAGTTTAAATTCAGTTGTATTGACATTAAATAAGTATGAGTAAATGACCATTGTTAACTAGTAAGTTCAATTTTGTTTCATGATGCTAAAACCTAACATTTGAACTAGAATCTGTCTATCCTAAGATGCTCTCGGGGTATAAACTAATCTATTAATATATATAAAAGAATAAGACTTTGATGACATAACATTCATTGGTGACCTCATCCCTCCTTTAATGTGCCATGTGGCATCATGTAAGATTTTCTAATTTTTTTTTTAACTTTTTTATAATATTTTCAGGTCATAAAGTGGGTTAAACTCATATGACTTATGGATCTATTTATAAACAATCTAACCCATTGAATATTCAAAACCTAAACAAAATTTCCAGCCGTCTTAACTCAAACCCTTGTCTACTACACCTCTTTCCTTTTTCCCACCCATCTTACAATTTACAGATCAAAAACCCCCTTTCCTCCCTTCAGTTCACACGGCTCCGGTTATTTGCACAACTAGGGTTTTTATTTGCATAACCCCTCCACGGGTCGTCGAGGCCTGGACGTCCCGTGGAGGGCCAAAAAGGCAAAAGGACGGGTCGTCCAGGCCCAGACGGCCCGTATAAAGGCAAAAGGACGGGTCGTCCAGGCCCAGACGGCCCGTCTAAAGGTTTAAATCCAATACAATCATTGGTAATCATTGGCAATGATTAGGTGATGATTATTTGGTTTTTTTATAAGTGTAGTGTGGATGTTTAAAATGGGTTTGAATGTTTGGTTTTTATAAATGTTTGGTTTTTTATAAATGTTTTTTTTTATTTGTATAATATGATCTTTTTTATATAATTGTGTATATGAATATGAACGAATGTCGTTTATGTTGCCGAACTAAACAAAACCAAGATACGAACAATAAAGCATAAATAAGCATAATATTCCAAAAATTTACATAAAACTAAGAGTTCAAATGTACAACCAAGAATATAACCCACCCGTCTAACCCGACCCACCCGGCTGATCCGACCCACCCGGCTGATCCGACCCACCCGGCTGACTGGTGGACGCCCCACCATGCTGACTGCTGGACGCCCAACCCGGAAGTGGACGCGGCTCCAAACCAGCTTCCCGTCGTCTCTCATTCTCGCTCTCTAACAGCCACCGCATGTCACCCCGCAACGACCCCAACTGATCCAGGATCTGCTGAAGTATCTGGGTCGTGCTATCATGCAACCTGACAGCATGATAAACGCGGCCAGGACGCTGTAGCTCATCAACGGGGGGGTCTGGCATCTCTACATCCACCGGTGGGTCGCCGTCGGCAACGTGTGGCATCTGGACCTCAGGGGCATTCGGCCCATCGAGATGTCTGAGCGGCTCTGGCACAAAATGCTTGCCACGGTCGCCAGCATGTCCGAAAGCAAGCTGGTAATAAGCGGGTGGGTTGCTGCGAGGGACCCGTGCTGCCACCTTCATCTGCGTCATAGTCTTAATATTTAACGGCTTGAAATGCAAAACAACAATAATAATATTAAATAATAATATATAAAATTAAATAATAATAATAAATAATAATAATAATAATATTAAATTATAATATATAATAATAATCTTACTTGGGCATCATCGGACGAGGTAAGTTGTTCTCCTCAGCATGCGTCCACAATTCGCCCGGGCAAAGACGCAGCGCGATGGCGGTGACGATCCCACCAATCGGAATCTCCCCCGCCGGGTTCCTATGAGGGTAGGTCGCGATGTACTCGGCAAAGCACCTGTGTAGCGCAACCGACCTACCCCTCAAGATGCAGTAGAGGTAGAAAAGGTCAATCTGCTGGACCCTCTCGTTACAGTTACACCGTTCGGCAATCGACCAGGTAACCAAACGGTGTATGTAACGGATCACAGGGTCCCGGATGTTGCTGGCCCTATCCATCCTGCACAGAATAATAATAACATTATAAAAATTTCGGCAGAGTTTCCTCTGTTTTTGTACGAACCAGACAACACAAGTCGTCTACAAAATCCAAAAACAAACAACCTAAACTAACTAAATAACAATAATAATTAACTAACTAAGCGAACTAAATAACAATAATAATAACGAACTAAATGAAAACAATAACAATAATAATACTTCTCGCCGTCCTCCCCATACGCTCGACCACCGATAGTGGGCCACCAGGCCATCAGCATGTCGTCTGGCAAGGTCGTCAAGGCCGTGGTGTACATATCCTGGACAAGCTCCTCCTCTCTGTACCAGCAGCAAGTAGTAGCCCACTGGTCCATCGTATATGCGTAGAGGTGTCCGAATAATCGGAACTGTACCTCAGGCTCAGGCTCGCCGTCAGGACCTACTGGAGGCTCAACACCTGCTGGATGCGGCGCGTAGCGGAATGTCGAGATGAACTCGATCGTCAGTGGCCGATACGCATCATGGTCGAGGTCAGCTAACATCCGCCTCCAAGGGCTGTCGTCTGGGATCCACTCCTCAAACCTGTCCGCTGCACCGATCGCGCGTAATGCGGACCAGTCAACACTGCGCGATCCGTGTATCGGATGCAGCTCCATATGACCCCAGCGCGCGATCTCGTAGTCGTCGTTATCGTGCCTGTACGGCCAATCTCTCAAATCGCCACCTGCAAGAGGATTCCCGTCCGCAGGCTGGTTACGGCGTCTTCTGTTGTTTCTGTTTGCCATATCTGCAAAACAAAAACAAAACACTTTAGGCGCGCGTTTATATTAAAAGGAACTAAACAAACACAAGAACAATAACACTTTAGGCGCGCGTTTATGTTTAGGCGCGCGTTTAGGTTTAGGCGCCTAAACACAAACGCGCGCCTAAACATAAAGGCGCGCGTTGGTGTTTAGGCGCCTAAACCTAAACGCGCGCCTAAACATAAAGGCGCGCGTTTGTGTTTAGGCGCCTAAACCTAAACGCGCGCCACCACCACCACAGCCAACCCACCACCACCACAGCCCCACCTAACCACCACCATTGCCCACCACCACCTCCCTCACCCCACCCAACTACCACCACTGCCCACCACCACAGGCCACCACCACCACAGCCCCACCTAACCACCACCATTGCCCACCACCACCTCCCTCACCCCACCCAACTACCACCACTGCCCACCACCACAGGCCACCACCACCACAGCCAACCCACCACCACCACAGCCCCACCTAACCACCACCATTGCCCACCACCACCTCCCTCACCCCACCCAACTAGCACCACTGCCAACCACCCACTTCCCTTACCCTACCTAACCACCACCATTGCCCACCACCACCTCCCTCACCCCACCCAACCACCACCACTGCCCCCACAACAATAACAACAACAACAACAACAACAACAACAACAACAACAATAATAATAATAATAATAATAATAATAATACTAATAATAATAATAATAATAATAATAATAATATTAATAATAATAATACCTGATATGAAGGAAGAGGAGGAGACGGTGGAGGTTGTTGATGGTGGAGACGGTGGTTTGTGGTGGTCTGTGGTGGTGATGAGGAGAGACAGAGGGTTAGAGAGAGAGGGAGACGGTGGTGGGTGGTGGTATGTGGTGGTGGATGGTGGTTGTGGTGGAGGCAGACGGTGGTGGGTGGTGGTCTGTGGTGGTGGATGGTGGTTGTGGTGGAGAGACAGAGGGTTAGAGAGAGAGGGAGAAGAGAGACGAGAGAGGGAATTGAGGGACGAGAGAAATCAGATCTGGTTTTGATCTGATTTAAATTTTTTGATACGGGCCGTCGAGGCCTAGACGGACCGTCTAAAACCAATTTTTTGCCTTGAGACGGGTCGTTGAGGCCTGGACGGTCCTCAAATAAATTTTTTTTTTAATTTAAAAAACAGAAGCTTCTCTTGGAAGCTTTGTGTTGGGACGGGCAGTTGAGGCCTAGACGGGCCGTCTAAAAACTAAAGGACGGGCAGTTGAGGCCTAGACGGGCCGTCTAAAAACCAATTTTTTGCCTTGGACGGCCCATTAAGGCCTGGACGACCCTTATGTTTTTTTTTTTAAATTTTTAGTGTATTTTGTATATTTTAAGCTTGGTATTTGTATTTTTTATAAAAAAAAAGGGAGTATATTTTTATAATAAGTATAAATGAACACATACAACAAATTTTTTCGTTCGTCCGGTCCGGTAACATACGATAAGCTAAGTTAAGTCGAAGTATTGAGGTGATCGAATATCAACCCTTTGTATACGGTCGTCATATACCGTCTCCCACTCACTTGCCTCTTCATATCGCCACTTACGCCATGACGGATTCAGTTTTGGCATTGGGGCGCCTTCTGCCAACTCAATCTTGATGAAATGATTTTTGTTAACAAAAGCAAACGATACGAACGCATGTTCTTCAACAATGTGTGGACCATCGAACATAGGGAAGTACGTCTCACTTTGATCATACGGAGAGAGAAATTGAACAACCACCCTAAATTTCTGAGCAATCAGTAATCCTGAGGCGGGCATCTCCATCCATTGGTCGTGCGTTGCTGGTCCCACTCCAATGTGATCGAATGAGTTGGAGACTCTGTCGTAAGTATCGTAATCTACTTCGTTTAAAATTGGCCTCCACCGGTCTTCATTCTCGACGATCTCCTCCTTAAGCTGTTTGCGGATGAAGTACCACATATCCTGTTGCCACCCTAAGCACACAGCTACGGATCGAAAGCCACAGTGACCGTCTCCATGGACATCCCGAATGTCTGTAATGTATCTATGATATGCAGGTGGAAGCCATTTCTTAAACCTTTCGATCTCCAGTTTGTACCTGTACCCATCAAAAAGTGAGATTTAATATGTGTATAAATATGTATGCATGTGTGAATTTATATATTAGTAGTTTGTACCTATCCCTTTCCAACAGTGGAAAATCTTCATCGTAAACAATCGGTTTGTCCCTTGATTGTTTACCTCTTCTAGAAGGCTTTTTGCCCTACGTTGAAAAAATTATATAACAACAACAACAACAACAAAAATAATAATAATAATAATAATAATAATAATAATAATAATAATAATAATAATAATAATAATAATAATAATAATAACCGCAGCCTTATCTTCCTTTTTTTCCTTTTCACTTGTTGTTGGCCGACCCCGAGTATCGGTTTGTACCTCAAGAGGTTTATGTTTAGTCATAATCGGATTCAACACCTCCTTCATCTTCTGCAACATGCTTTTTTTCACTTGCACCGGTTGCGACCTTAGTTGCTCAGCGAATGCATTCATTTCGTGCTGAAAGTCAAACTCGGGATTCTCAGCTACTTCTGGCATAAAGTCAAGTCGTGTCCAGAAGACGTCTGTGACACCCGGCAAATTCTGGTTAACAGCGTTGTCTAGATGAAAGTCTACCTTAGCGAGTCACGCGTATATTGTACTTAACTGGGTTAGTTAAGTCGGGTTATGGTTCGGGAACTATTGGTTAGTCTAGAAGATCATTGGATGTTGGTCTAGAGGTTCGTTAGATGTCAGTCCTTAACCGAGTGTACAAACGGTGACGATTTGTAGGATCGTCAGGGCATACGGAACGTACGAGTCTCGAGTCCCGGGAATTGGTGAACGAGTGTAAATATGTGTATTTACTTGTGTTATGTGTTTACAATGATTATGTGACTTGTCGGTACGTGAATATGCATTAACATATGTTAAAACGGGGTTTAACGCGCAAAACACACAAAACCAACCCCTATAGGCGAGTAGGAGGCCTAATCACCTATAGGGGAGGCGAGTAGGAGACCCTAGGGGCGATTAGGGTCCTACTCGTGTATAGGTATAGGCGAGTAGGCCCAATTGCCTGAACAATCAGGCGATTAGGATTCCTAATCGCCTGAAACTGCTGCATACTCGCTAGTAACGGGCTGGACGACTAAAAACGACTATAAATACCATACTTAACCTCCTAAACTTCATTATACCAACCCTAGTCGTCCCATAACCCGCCCCAACACATAAACAACCTCTGGAAGGCGATTTTTGATCAAAACTCAAGGTTTCAAGCTTGAATCATCATATTTTCATAATCCTAAGGTTTGATTTTCATCCATAACTCTTTATAAACGTTTTTTTTAATCAATCCCTAATGGTCCAGACCTGTTCTTAAACGAAAAAGCTTTCTGAAAATCGTCAATAAGGGTTGTTAATCGGATTATAACTAATATGCATGCATTATGAGTGTGTATGATTAGAAAGTTAGGGTTTTTATGATTCATGATGATGATTTGATATGTTATTATGATAGATCAGTATTGATATTGATATTATGATGATAGGAATCTCAGTAATTGGATATTAGGGTTATGATTACGCGTGTTAGTATGATGTTGCATGCTATGTGAATTGGTGTTTGGATTACTTGGTTGCATGCAGGACTGATTATACGAGGTTAAACGAAGGATTTTGGGTTAAACATGTTTAGGATAGTGTTTGGGATGATATTGGGTGGTTACACACGTTCTGGATCTGATTTGGAGCGTTAAACGCGCGAAAAACCGGAACAGCAAGGTTACAGGCGAGTAGCATTCCTAATCGCCTATGTTATAGGCGAGTAGGGTGCTAATCGCCTATAATATAGGCGAGTAGAGGCCTACTCTTGTGTAAGATCATGTGATTAGCCCTAATTGCCTATAAGTTCATGTGAATAGCCCTAATTGCCTATAAGTTCATGTGAATAGCCCTAATTGCCTATAAGTTCATGTGAATAGCCCTAATTGCTAGTAAGTTCATGTGAGTAGCTCCTAATCGCCTATAATAGAGGCGAGTAGGGTTTCTAATTGCTAGTTGACCAACCTAATTGCTAGTTGACTTTTCCTAATCGCATGTACTGCTGCTGTAAGTGTAAATTAGCATTCCGAGACCCGATTTAACATGTAGTAACATGCTAGGAACCCCGTAACATGTCTAATAACTTGGTAACATATATTTGGATGTATTCCGGTGATACGTGAACTATGTGCTATAACTTGTTGTGCGTTAACGTATGTTAAGTGTACTTGCGTTATTGTATGTTTTGGAGCGTAAACATAACACGGGGAGTCTCGGGTCACCAATGGGATGTCGAGTCTTGTACTTTGGGTCGGTTAAACAGTCACGGTGTTTTCAAACGAACTTGGTTATGGTCTGGACATCTAGGGACTAATTAGCCTGCGGGTTATTAGTCTAAGTACTTGTAACTGTCGTATGTTAGGTCGCCGCTTACGGGACTAGCATAGCAGCTGGGTTTACTCGGGTTAAGGAGTAACGCAACTTAAGGTGAGTTTACGGCCCCTCTTTTAAACTGGTTTTATACTTTCGGGGGAGAAAACATGTGTTAAAACGATTATTTGGTAACTACTGTCATACTATGGGTTTCTATTGTGTACTACACGATCTTTGGAAGTCCCGGGGGGAACCATGAATGTGCGGGTTTGCACAACGGGGAAATGTGAATAGCGCTATTGGGAGTGACCAACCCCGCTCGTCGACTTGGAGGGTCGGCGGGTGCATATTGTCTCAAACAGGAACAACAGGAACTACATCGGGCATACTTTTGGTATTCGCGTTAGTAATGGTTTTCCAATCGTGGTAGTAACAAAACGTACGCCTAGCTAGCGTATACTGGTTTTCGATTATTATAGTATGGACAGGTGGACTTGGTACTTGGATACAAAACCTGTAAACTCACCAGCATTTTTGTGCTGACGTAAACTTTTGCATGTTTTCTCAGGTCGCTAAGGTAGCACGACTGGACTAGGGCGCACGCGTCTGCACGGCGTCTAACTAGGGTTGCATGGTCTTTTGAACGTTGAACTATTTTTTTATTGTTGGGATACTGTTTTTGAATAAGCTTCCGCTGTAAACGAGATTTTAAACTATGTTTTGAAATTTCATTTATATTCATTTAGACTTGTTTATTGTGATCGTTGGTTGGGATCCTGGTTTGTCATGCGCCTCGCGGTAAAACTCCGCAAGTGGATTTTGAGGGTGTGACAGATTGGTATCAGAGCCAATGGTTATAGTGAACTAGGACTGCATGTAGAGTCTAGTCTATAGCCGAGTCGCACACACTAGACGATCACATGGTACTAAACGTTATAGTGGTATACGTATGGTCTTGTCGGGATGTCTCTAAATCGTTGGTCTTTCTACGTTACATCATCCGTTCTATCTTAAGTTGGGTTACTTGTTTTCTAGGCAGTGTAGTCTATTGGGGTAACTCGTGTACTCTTGAGATTTGTCCAAGGCTCGGACATCTCCCTTTCGCACTCCAATAGAAATACTTGTCATAAACTACCGTAGTATTACGGTGTGTAGCTAAGAGTCTATGTTCGGTGATTTGAACTTTGAACTAGGAGAACACTGGGAGGACCATGTAGAGCGGTTTATCATTTTGGGTGCACACAAAATCATAAACCGAAATGCATGGAAGTCCTGGTGAACTCTGGGTTTGGAGGGATAGTCCTGGATTGGATCTAGCTTTGATCTTGTGAACATCAGTGGTTATCTTTAACTGCGAAACTAAATTTTCTCGTTCTTTCTGCCAGAATCATGTCTGGAGTGCGTGGAGGACGTGGAGGTGGTCGCAATGGTGGACGTGGTGGTGGTCGCGGTGGTGCTGGTGGTCGTGGTGGAGGTATTAACCTATCATAGGCTGATCTGAACAACTTGCTCCAAGCTGCCTTTCAGTTAGGGCACAATGGTGGTGGTAAGTTGACTTATCCATTTTCCTTTTGCCTCATTGGTGAACCTTGTGTACGTATTTCGTGGTTTCTTATACGTTTCGTTTCAGGTGGTCCTGTTGACCCACCCCCACCCATGTGCACCTACAAGATGTTCCGGGACTGTAAGCCCCAGGAATTCTCTGGCACTGAGGGTGCGGTGAGTTTGCTTAGGTGGTTGGAGAAGGTGGAGTCGGTATTTCTGATGTGTAATTGTCTCCCAGAAGATCGGGTAAAGTATTCTGCTGCGTTATTTCAGGACGTGGCATTGACTTAGTGGAATGGCATCACCCAGAATATGGGTATTGGGGAGGCATATGCTATGCCATGGGAGAATTTTGTGCAGTTGCTGAAGCGTGAGAATTGTCCGAGGGAAGAGGTACAGAAGCTGGAGCATGAGGTGTGGAACCTCAAGATGACTGGGTCGGAAATTGAGAAGTATACTGTGAGGCGGAATGAGTTGGCAGTGCTGTGTCCCGATCTGCACGTGCCAGAGTATCGTAGGATTGAACACTATGTCTCAGGGTTAGTACCGGAAATTGCAGGGTTAGTGGCTACTGGAAATCATCCTACGTATGCAGAGGTAGTTCGATCAGCCCATAGGATGACCAACTTAAAAGTGAATGAGGGGATTTTGCCTGCGAAGGGTTCGACTGTTAAGGCTCCAGAGAACAACAAGCGCAAGTGGGAAAATGACGGGAAGGGATCTGGGTCTGCACAGCAGGGTAAAAGGTTTGATAATGGGGGTTCATCTTCTTCGGGTAACAAGCAGGGTGGTTATGCGGGAAAACTGCCCAAATGCAACAAGTGTGGACGCCATCACCAAGGGAACTGCGACAGTAACCGTTGTCACCGCTGCCAGCGAATAGGCCACTATGCTAAAGATTGTCGGGCTACACTTCCATCGACTCAGGCTCCGACCAACAGTTCAGCTCCGACCACTCAGGGGACTACAGGGAAACAAGGATGCTACAACTGTGGTGACACTGGGCATTACAAGAAGGATTGCCCAAAACTGAAGCAGGGTGGGAACAACGGGAATGGGAACAACGGGGGCGGCGGCAGAAATGCACGTGCCTTCGTCATTGGAGCCGCTGAGGCTAGGCAGGACCCTGACACAGTCACCGGTACGTTTCTTCTCAATAATCGTTCTGTTAGCGTGTTATTTGATTCTGGTGCCGACAAGAGTTTTGTATCCATGGATGTTAGTCGACTGCTAGATGTAGTACCCGTACCATTAGAGACCAAGTATATTATTGAGTTGGCTGACGGTAAAACGATTGAAGCTACTAGTGTCATTCGGGAGTGTCAATTAGAGTTGTCGGGTTTATCGTTCCCCATCGACCTTATGCCGGTACCTTTGGGTAGTTTTGACGTTGTGGTAGGAATGGATTGGTTATCTTTGTATCGCGCGGAGATTGTCTGTTACGATAAGGTTATTCGGATTCCTCTCCCTGATGGAGAATTCCTTTCTGTGTACGGTATCAAGGGTGGTGTTCCGCTAAACATCATCTCTAGCATGAAAGCCCTTAAGTGTCTTCGAAAGGGTTATCCAGCCGTTTTGGCACTTTTATCTGTTTCCTATGTTGATGAAAAGAAGATCGACGACATTCCGGTGGTACGCGAGTTTCCTGATGTTTTTCCCGATGATTTATCTGGTCTTCCTCCTCATCGTCAAGTCGAGTTCGGTATTGATCCTGTACCAGGGGCTGCTCCTATTGCTCGGGCCCCCTACCGTCTTGCACCTCCCGAGATGCAGGAATTGTCTAGTCAGTTACAGGAACTCTTGGACAAGGGTTTCATCCGGCCAAGTTCTTCCCCTTGGGGAGCCCCGATTTTATTTGTTAAGAAGAAGGATGGGAGTTTCCGATTATGCGTAGACTACAGAGAACTGAACAAATTGACCGTCAAGAACCGTTATCCTCTTCCACGTATTGATGATCTATTCGGCCAGCTTCAGGGTTCTAGTTACTATTCCAAGATCGATTTGAGGTCCGGTTATCACCAGCTGCGCGTCAGGGAGGCTGACATTGCAAAGACTGCTTTTCGAACACGTTATGGTCATTTCGAATTCTTGGTCATGCCTTTCGGTCTCACGAACGCACCAGCGGTTTTCATGGACTTGATGAACCGCGTCTGTAAACCATATCTGGATAAATTCGTCATTGTATTTATTGATGACATTCTGATCTACTCCAAGAACGAGACCGAACACGGGGAACATCTGCGGTTAGTTTTGGAACTCTTGCGACGGGAACAACTTTACGCCAAGTTCTCAAAGTGTGACTTTTGGTTACGCGAAGTTCAATTCCTAGGGCATGTGGTTAATGAACTAGGGATTCATGTCGATCCCGCTAAAATCGAAGCGATCAAGGACTGGGGAGCACCAAAGACGCCAACTGAGGTGCGGCAATTCCTAGGCCTTGCGGGCTATTATCGTCGTTTTATTCAGGGGTTCTCGAAGATTGCTCAACCCCTCACCGCTCTCACTCAGAAGGATAGGAAATTCGACTGGGGTGAACCACAAGAGTCAGCGTTTGAAGAACTGAAGTCTAAACTGTGTTCTGCTCCTATTTTGTCTTTACCTGAGGGCCCTGATGATTTTGTTGTTTACTGTGATGCTTCCATTCATGGACTCGGTTGCGTGTTGATGCAACGCGAGAAAGTGATTGCGTATGCTTCTCGTCAACTCAAAGTGCACGAGAAGAACTACACAACTCACGACTTGGAGTTGGGTGCCGTGGTATTCGCGTTGAAAATTTGGAGACATTACTTGTACGGTACCAAATGCACCATCTACACCGATCACAAGAGTCTCCAACACATTTTCGACCAACAACACTTGAACATACGGCAGCGTCGCTGGATTGAACTTTTGAACGACTATGATTGTGCTATTAAGTACCATCCTGGCAAGGCGAATGTTATAGCAGACGCCTTGAGCAGGAAGGAATCTACTAAACCTCGTCGCGTTCGGGCGTTACAACTCACTATTCATTCGTCACTACCTGATCAACTCCGTTCTGCCCAATTGGAAGCTTTGAAGGAGGAAAACCTTAAAGCTGAAACTATGCACGGTGCCGACAAGCACCTAGAGCAAAGGCCTGATGGCCTGCACTATTTCGCAGAACGTATATGGGTTCCTTTGTTCGGGGGACTACGGGAGCTTGTCCTTGATGAGGCTCATAAGTCCCGGTATTCTATTCATCCTGGTTCGGATAAGATGTACCAAGATCTGAAGGTGCTTTACTGGTGGCCAAACATGAGGTCGGACATAGCCTCATACGTGAGCAAATGCTTGACCTGTGCTAAGGTCAAGGTGGAATACCAGAAACCGTCGGGTCTCCTGCAACAACCTGAAATTCCGGAATGGAAATGGGAACGGATTACTATGGATTTTGTCACACAACTTCCTAAATCACCAAGCGGGAACGACAAGATATGGGTGATTGTCGATCGGTTGACGAAATCAGCTCATTTTCTTGCTATTAAGGAGACCGATACCATGGATCGTTTGGCTCGTCTTTACTTGAAAGAAGTTGTTTCTAAGCACGGGGTACCAGTTTCTATTATCTCGGATCGTGACTCCCATTTTACTTCTCACTTCTGGAAGTCTTTGCACAAGGCTTTGGGTACCCAACTAGACATGAGTACGGCTTATCATCCACAAACTGACGGTCAGAGCGAGCGCACGATTCAAACTTTAGAAGACATGCTGCGAGCATGTGTGATCGATTTTGGAAAGGGTTGGGAAGCTCATCTGCCGTTAGTAGAATTCTCGTACAATAACAGTTATCACACGAGCATCAAGGCTGCTCCGTTCGAAGCACTGTACGGACGGAAATGCCGTTCTCCTCTTTGTTGGGCTGAAGTGGGTGAGAGTCAACTCACTGGGCCTGAACTAGTGTACGAAACTTCGGAAAAGATCGTACAGATTCGAAATCGGTTGGCGGCAGCACGGGACCGGCAAAAGAGTTATGCTGATCAGCGTCGCAAACCACTGGAATTCCAAGTCAATGACAAGGTACTTCTAAAAGTCTCGCCGTGGAAGGGCGTCATACGCTTTGGGAAGCGTTGCAAACTCAATCCGCGGTATGTCGGCCCATTTACGATCCTGGAACGGATTGGGCCGGTGGCATATCGTCTTGATTTACCGACGGAGCTCGGTAACGTACATAACGTCTTTCACGTGTCAAACTTGAAGAAGTGTCTGGCTGACGAGTCTCTCATCGTTCCACTAGAAGAGATCAAGGTTGATGATCGTCTTCGGATTGTGGAAGAACCTGTGGAGATCCTTGATTACAAGATTCGTAGCCTGCGTCACAGCAAGATTCGTATCGTTAAGGTTCGGTGGAACTCGGACCGGGGACCGGAATATACATGGGAACGGGAGGATCAGATGAAGTCTAAGTATCCTCATCTTTTTCCTAAGGAAGCGTTCGAGTCGAGACATGTCTCTTCGGCAGCTGAATGAATCTCGGGTCGAGATTCCTTTTTAACGTGGGGATGATGTGACAACTCGGGTAAATCTCTCTTTTGGTTTCTATCTTTTTGTTTGTTCCTTCGTTATTTCTTTTGTTCTTTTGGTGCTTGTGCAATTTTCGGGCCGAAAATTCTTTTAACGTGGGGATGATGTGACACCCGGCAAATTCTGGTTAACAGCGTTGTCTAGATGAAAGTCTACCTTAGCGAGTCACGCGTATATTGTACTTAACTAGGTTAGTTAAGTCGGGTTATGGTTCGGGAACTATTGGTTAGTCTAGAAGATCATTGGATGTTGGTCTAGAGGTTCGTTAGATGTCAGTCCTTAACCGAGTGTACAAACGGTGACGATTTGTAGGATCGTCAGGGCATACGGAACGTACGAGTCTCGAGTCCCGGGAATTGGTGAACGAGTGTAAATATGTGTATTTACTTGTGTTATGTGTTTACAATCATTATGTGACTTGTCGGTACGTGAATATGCATTAACAAATGTTAAAACGGGGTTTAACGCGCAAAACACACAAAACCAACCCCTATAGGCAAGTAGGAGGCCTAATCACCTATAGGGGAGGCGAGTAGGAGACCCTAGGGGCGATTAGGGTCCTACTCGTGTATAGGTATAGGCGAGTAGGCCCAATTGCCTGAACAATCAGGCGATTAGGATTCCTAATCGCCTGAAACTGCTGCATACTCGCTAGTAACGGGCTGGACGACTAAAAACGACTATAAATACCATACTTAACCTCCTAAACTTCATTATACCAACCCTAGTCGTCCCATAACCCGCCCCAACACATAAACAACCTCTGGAAGGCGATTTTTGATCAAAACTCAAGGTTTCAAGCTTGAATCATCATATTTTCATAATCCTAAGGTTTGATTTTCATCCATAACTCTTTATAAACGTTTTTTTAATCAATCCCTAATGGTCCAGACCTGTTCTTAAACGAAAAAGCTTTCTGAAAATCGTCAAAAAGGGTTGTTAATCGGATTATAACTAATATGCATGCATTATGAGTGTGTATGATTAGAAAGTTAGGGTTTTTATGATTCATGATGATGATTTGATATGTTATTATGATAGATCAGTATTGATATTGATATTATGATGATAGGAATCTCAGTAATTGGATATTAGGGTTATGATTACGCGTGTTAGTATGATGTTGCATGCTATGTGAATTGGTGTTTGGATTACTTGGTTGCATGCAAGACTGATTATACGAGGTTAAACGAAGGATTTTGGGTTAAACATGTTTAGGATAGTGTTTGGGATGATATTGGGTGGTTACACACGTTCTGGATCTGATTTGGAGCGTTAAACGCGCGAAAAACCGGAACAGCAAGGTTACAGGCGAGTAGCATTCCTAATCGCCTATGTTATAGGCGAGTAGGGTGCTAATCGCCCATAATATAGGCGAGTAGAGGCCTACTCTTGTGTAAGATCAGGTGATTAGCCCTAATTGCCTATAAGTTCATGTGAATAGCCCTAATTGCCTATAAGTTCATGTGAATAGCCCTAATTGCCTATAAGTTCATGTGAATAGCCCTAATTGCTAGTAAGTTCATGTGAGTAGCTCCTAATCGCCTATAATAGAGGCGAGTAGGGTTTCTAATTGCTAGTTGACCAACCTAATTGCTAGTTGACTTTTCCTAATCGCATGTACTGCTGCTGTAAGTGTAAATTAGCATTCCGAGACCCGATTTAACATGTAGTAACATGCTAGGAACCCCGTAACATGTCTAATAACTTGGTAACATATATTTGGATGTATTCCGGTGATACGTGACCTATGTGCTATAACTTGTTGTGCGTTAACGTATGTTAAGTGTACTTGCGTTATTGTATGTTTTGGAGCGTAAACATAACATGGGGAGTCTCGGGTCACCAATGGGATGTCGAGTCTTGTACTTTGGGTCGGTTAAACAGTCACGGTGTTTTCAAACGAACTTGGTTACGGTCTGGACATCTAGGGACTAATTAGCCCGCG
This sequence comes from Ambrosia trifida, assembly GCA_028751855.1. Taxonomy (NCBI): domain Eukaryota; kingdom Viridiplantae; phylum Streptophyta; class Magnoliopsida; order Asterales; family Asteraceae; genus Ambrosia; species Ambrosia trifida. The sequence goes on from CM054129.1 coordinate 78,594,351, forward strand.
GGTTATTAGTCTAAGTACTTGTAACTGTCGTATGTTAGGTCGCCGCTTACGGGACTAGCATAGCAGCTGGGTTTACTCGGGTTAAGGAGTAACGCAACTTAAGGTGAGTTTACGGCCCCTCTTTTAAACTGGTTTTATACTTTCGGGGGAGAAAACATGTGTTAAAACGATTATTTGGTAACTACTGTCATACTATGGGTTTCTATTGTGTACTACACGATCTTTGGAAGTCCCGGGGGGAACCATGAATGTGCGGGTTTGCACAACGGGGAAATGTGAATAGCGCTATTGGGAGTGACCAACCCCGCTCGTCGACTTGGAGGGTCGGCGGGTGCATATTGTCTCAAACAGGAACAACAGGAACTACATCGGGCATACTTTTGGTATTCGTGTTAGTAATGGTTTTCCAATCGTGGTAGTAACAAAACGTACGCCTAGCTAGCGTATACTGGTTTTCGATTATTATAGTATGGACAGGTGGACTTGGTACTTGGATACAAAACCTGTAAACTCACCAGCATTTTTGTGCTGACGTAAACTTTTGCATGTTTTCTCAGGTCGCTAAGGTAGCATGACTGGAATAGGGCGCACGCGTCTGCACGGCGTCTAACTAGGGTTGCATGGTCTTTTGAACGTTGAACTATTTTTTTATTGTTGGGATACTGTTTTTGAATAAGCTTCCGCTGTAAACGAGATTTTAAACTATGTTTTGAAATTTCATTTATATTCATTTAGACTTGTTTATTGTGATCGTTGGTTTGGATCCTGGTTTGTCATGCGCCTCGCGGTAAAACTCCGCAAGTGGATTTTGAGGGTGTGACAACGTCGATATCAGCCAGTGACACTCGTGTATCTGATATATATATTCAATCACAACAACAACAATCAATAATTTTATAAAAATTTGGCAGAGTTTCCTCTGTTTTTGTACGAACCAGACAACACAAGTCGTCTACAAAACGCTTCAAACATTTATAAATTTGACTATTATATCCTAAAAAAAATAATAAGTCTAAAAAATGATGTTACCTTTTGTATCATACAATTGCAATTGACAGGAACATGGCAATCCATAAGTCTTCTTGAGTCGGTGTTCACAAGACCTCTTTTGTTCCATATAATAATTTATCTTGTTGACCCCTCCGAGCATCAAATTAAGCGCTAGATGGGAAACCCTACCGATTACGTCTTGAAACAACGGTAGATCATGTTTCCACATTCTTGTTGATCGGCTGTGTTCGAAGGAGCGCTTTATCGCTACGCGCCGTGATTCCATAACTTTGTCTATTTCCATCACAAGCGCGTGGAGCGAGCTGTTCGGGCCTTTTATGTACCTCTTAATCAGAGCATGCTGACTCTCGACCCTGTTGGTCGTAGTCTGACCGAACGTAAGGTTTTCATTTACCCATGCTTCCACAAACATTTCTTTATAATCTCGGAGCCAAACTGACTCCATGTAGTCATAAACCTCTGTAAAAAACAGAATAGTGATGTCAATACAGAAAATATGTACGCTTGTAAAGCAAAATAAAAAATAAAATATATACCCGTTCGATCCTGCCCCCAAAGTCGTCTGTAGAGCGCTTCAAGATTGAATTCGTAAGCCTCTTTGTCAGGAGATTTACACAGTCGACCAAAATACTGCAAAAATATTTCCCATTCTTCTTTTGGAAATCCTGCTTTATGATATTTTGCAATATTTCGTTGAATATGATACCTGCAAAACAACAACAATAATATTAATAATAATAATAATAATAATAATAATAATAATAATATTAATAATAATAATAATAATAATAATAATAATAATAATAGTAATAATATTTCGTTGAATATGACACCTGCAAAGCAATTTCGTAGCATCCGGGAAAACTGTAGCACATGCACTCATCAGAGCCAGATCTCTATCTGTAACAATTACACGTGGCTCCATACTCTCCTCCAGCAAATCTTTGAGCCTCTCAAGCACCCATATGTAGTTACTCGTTTTCTCTTTAACGATAAATGCATGGGCGATACAAAACGACTGGTTTGTCGACGTCATACCCACAATTTGAACAAACGGGATTCTGTACTCGTTCATTTTGTAGGTGGCGTCGATCCGCATCACATGTGGGAAGGCACGCCAGAGATTGTACGAGACCCGGTGTGAAAAGAAAATATTCTCAACAGCATCTGTCTCTGGATTCTGCTTGGTGAAATAAGTAAATTTCTTTTCAACCAGGATACTCTCGAGTATCTGCATAACAATAATAATAACAATATTTAATATTTAACAACAACAAAATTAATAATAGTCTATGACAATAATAGTAATTAATAATAATACCTGCATTGGGGTTTTATCGCCGTAAATTCTATGTTTAATCTTGCTCACTGTATTGTGTATGTCTCTTAGAATACATATATTATTCGGGTTTTGTGCTCTGATGGCCAAATGTATGTTTGCCGGTTCCAGGCCTTGAAAATAAAGCGTTTCCACCATTTCTTCTTCTTGTGGTGTCAGCCGCCTAGCAAAAGCGTGACCCTCAACATGTATAAAAGGGTCGTGGTTATGATTCGCGTGTTTAACCTCCAACTTCCAACCCTCTTTGCGTAGCCTCCCTATTAACATAAATGGACATTTAATCTTTTTGCTACCCGTAGACCTTACGGTGGCTGTAGTATGGTATTCGCCAGCACGGTCGCATCTCAGGTCTATCCTAATTTTTCTTGCATTATTTCCACTGCCTTTTGAAACAGAACATCCTGTCACTAGGACGTAACCGCTAGCAAGGGCTCTATCATAAGCCCATTGTTTCATCTCTTCAACAGACCCGAATACCTGAAAATTTATACAAGAGTCTAGTCTAAATTCATACTACTCTAAATTATATACTACTGTAAAGATATACTAGTGTAAATAAATAAACGCACCTGCTCGGTTTCATACGAAACATCCGGGTTAGGTTCAACTTTTATGTTAACATCTTCATAAGCATCTTCCTGGTTGTCATCATTCGGGATAGAGCCGTTATAATCTTCCTCTAAGTCCTTAGCACGATTCCCGCGCGAATGGTAACTCCCGTACGTGTACTGCGGGTAGCTTGGTGGCACGAAAAATGACTCCTGTTCCTCTACATATTCCTCGTTGAGATCGGGCAGCATGTTCCCGTCATTACCACGAACCCCGGATTTAACCTCCTCTTCACCAACTTGAACCTCGGGTTCATACCCTACACTTTCAGAGACGTAAGACTCGTTCTCAGACAGGTCAACGGTTGAAAAGCTTTGTAAATATGTTATCGTGAGACCGGGAAGTCGAAATGGGTCGAGGGTTTTGGTGGTGGTGATGTTTTAAGGTTTGGTTCAAATGGGAAGAAGCTGATCGTGTAATGGTTAAATCTGGAAATCTCAACGGGCCGTCGAGGCCTAGATGGGCCGTCTAGGGATTAAATGCCCTAACCTAACACATTTCTACGGGCCGTCGGGGCCTGGACGGCCCGTCCTAATGCACCTTTTTCAGACTTTTCAGTCTGAACTGCCTGCTTTTGCAGGAGTTCAAACTGATCACCTCGTACATCGTACTTCTACGGGCCGTCTGGGCCTCGACGGCCCGTGGTTTTTGTCTTTTCTGTAAACAAACGGCCCATCAAGGCCTGGACGACCCGTCCTGAAACCCTAATTTTTCTTAACGGCCCATCTAGGCCTCGACGACCCGTCCTAAGGTTGTTTAGGGTTTTTTGTTGGTTGTGTAAATAGTATCACCCGTTCACACCTTCAATTCCATCTCTCCCTTAATCTCTCTCTCTCTCTCTCTCTCTCTCTCTCTCATTCTTCAAATCAACCTCACTCTCTAATTCTACAGAATCAAGTATGGTGATTATTGAATATAATATATACACTCCATCGACAAACAAAAGAAAGGGTGGCCTTCATCTACTAGAAGGTGAGTATAACCTTTATACAGCGTGAAACTAAAAAAGGTATATTCTTTTAAAGATTTTGAATCATATAAGGGCCTTAAGTTGTAGATAGTTAAGTAAATTTACATTGAACTTTTTATTGGTGATGTGACGGCGAAGAACAAGTTTTCCATTGAACTTTGTTTACTCGCTTGATGGTTCACACATGATGATGACTGTAACTGAGGAGGCTTAAATTTCGCAGGTCTTTTAAACTTTATGGATAATGCTAAAACCAAGTGCTATACATTATGCCTATAAGTGGCATATTGGTGGGTCAATTATACTTAGTTTACGAATAATATTTGTAACTTCTTTACTCATATTAGTTAGTTAACTTCAGTCATGTTTGACAAATTTAATATGCTCAATTATGAGTAGCAGAGACTGCATAGTTAGTTTAACTTGGGCGTTCAGTTTTGTTTCAATAAGGAAATTATTCAACTTTTACTTTGACACTTTCGTTTTAGAATTGAAGTTTGGCGGCAAACGGGAATTGTATATGAAATAAATAGATGCGCATAAAATGGTGCCCAAGGCTGATGCGTTTGCACTTTTCTTATTAGTTTTCCTAAGTGATAATTATCAATTGTTTTCATTTTTTCAGTTTTGGTTGTTGTTTCAGGTGAATTGAGTAACTGAACGAGAGGATGAAGGCGAATTATCACTTTTGAAGGTAGTAGTTTTATGTATTAAGTTTAAGATTATATTTAGCATAAATAGTAACAACAACTTCTTTGCTCAATGTTTAATATCTTTTGTCTACTTTTACATGATATGTGTGAAGTAATCCATTAGCTACCGATGCACAAGAAAACACACTACTAGAAAATGGGCCTTTTTCTACAAAATTTTCCTACAGAAAGAAATGCGTCACGAATTTTGACAAAATTGTTACTCATTTGTGACGACAAAAGTGTAACACCCCAGCCTGACGTGGCCGGGTTGTCGGGTCGGGTTATCGGAGTTACGCAGCGGATTCAGAATATTGACAGTCTTGACTCTTCCAGGATCCACGTCATCATATCTGTTGGGTTACCTGAACACATGCCAAAAATAGTTTCTGTCAACATAAAGTTGGTGAGGTCGTGTATTTTATAAATTGAATGGCCAGTTCATTTGTTTATAATTCTTTTAATAAAACATGCTTTACTATTCTAATTCTGGTGGGGGAATATATTCTATTATATCAATTCGATTAAATTGTACCGATTATATGTCAATCTATTATATTCTATTAGTTGCCATTCCTATCGATGGTACCACTCTGTTTGTGGTCAATCTTACTTATTCCTACCCTCTACTCGGGTAAGATTGGTTATTATCCTCTAGTTGGACAATAAAGGAAATGGCGGATACCGTCCAGTACTGTCCTCGTTGTTTCTATTATCCCCTTTTCTATTATATTTCCTTTATTAATTCTATTATGTAAAGCATTTCTATATTTTCTAATAAACGACATGTGTTTCCCCTAAAACGTTTAATAAAATAATAAAAGAGGGGAGTTCACGATACTCACCGGTTTGCGTATAATCTTCTATAGTCTCTTTTATTACAATTATATGTCAAATATATATATTGATACGTTTTACGCGTGGGACTCGTTAGATTGTATTATTTAGGATATATATCGTATATACAATTTATATATATATAGAGTTCGGTATATATTAGATAGTCCTAAACTCGGGGTTTATTATTGACACGACACGGACATCCTAGAATCTAGCTGGCTATTACAGCTTAGCACTCGTAGCTAATAAAGCTGGCCATTACAGCTTGGCACACGAACCTATAGGACTCTAGACACGTACTTACCCGGATGCTGGTTCGGCTGATCATATTATCATTAACCCGAGTCTAGTATATCTTTTATATATCAAATCTTATATATGTAAACGTATATATTCTATATATGATTATTATTCTCTTATTATTATTATCAAGTCCGTACGTTATTCGTATTATATATATATAATCGTATAATTCTAATAATCCTCGTCTAGTCAATGAACCGGGTTCTATTCCAGGTGTTGACCGAGTCACCGAGTTGACTCGGTATCGGGTTTAACTCTCCGATTTGAATAAAGGTACCTCGCAATCAATATAACCAACAATTAACACACTAATAGTAGATTATAGATTGTCACCAATTATCAAATAGATGGGGCCTTTACCGGAGGAGTGACCGGAGATTAACCGGAGCTCAAACAGGAGCTGGCTTGATCCGTCAACAGTACCCAAACTCAAACATACTAACATACGTGTGAATCTGAGACAACCGCAAAGGATTTGCGGGTGGTTTATCAAGATCAATTCGGAACAGAGGATACTTATCGGAATTTATATCATGATAATACAAAGGGTTTGGTAGCCGGAGGTTCATCAGGAACACCTCGGGGCTTCACCATAACCTGAATAAAACTAACCCGACTTTAGATCGGGCTGGTTATAATGAACCGGTACACCACAGAGACAAGGTTCGGGTTTATAAGGATTCATGACAGTCACCGTAGCTTGGTGACTGTCCGGATAACAATAAGGGGTGGTTTACGAGTGATTTATAATAGAAAGAGATGTGACAGTCACCATGTCCGGTGACTGTCCGGCTCGTTAACTGGAACAGAGGAATGAACAGGGTGGTTATAAGGGTAGCCGGTGATGGAAGATTATCGGGTTATATAAGAGAATAAGGAGAAGGTTGTGGTGGTTGCCGGCTCTTGTCGGAACAGAACAGGTCAACGCAGCAGATTGGGTACCGGGTTTGGTTGAACAGATTACTATCGGGTTGGGTTTCGTTTATTTGAAACAGAGGAGAGGGGGTGGTTTGGTGATCGGAGATGAGGAAGAAGACGAAGGCGGTGACTGGCGGCGGTTTCCGGCAGCCGGGAATGGAAGTGGTGGTGGCTGCTCTCTGAAACACACACACATGTGTGTGTGGGTTCTCGTGAGTATCAGACAAAAGAGAGAGAGGAGAGGGTTATAAGAGAATAATAATACAAGGGTGTTTGGCAACAAGGATAATAACTGAAGACGCGGGTGTTTGGTAACAAGTATTATTATAAACTAAGAAATGTTTTAATAGAAGATAAGGAGCGTTTTGTCGAGGTAATAAAAATCCAATAATTATTATTTACAAAATCAATTAAAACGGTTAGTCGCGAGATTCGAACTTAAATAATTAAATAAATAATCGGGTGGTCGGGTACGATCCAACCCGTTTAAGAGACCCGTAACACTTCGAGGTGTTACATTCTCCCCCCCTTAGGAAATTTCGTCCCCGAAATTTGAGTGATCTTGTATTTTACACCCTTAATCGATAAGGATGTTACAATACTAACTTGAACACTCGTCACGAGTCATAATCAGTACTCGTGGTTTGCGAGGAAATCGATCTTTATATCAATTTACATCTACGTTTTAACCTTTCTTGCTATAGTCATGTTGATACAGATACATGGATTATCTGTATTTTCTGGTATGACTATTAAAGGTTTTCCGTATAGATTGATATCTTCTTTATACTATAAATATTCTTCTTATCTTATTCCTCATTAGAATGAGAAACAGACTGAATATTATTCTTATATAAAGATGATTTAACATATTCTGAGATTCTATTCGTTTATCTTCAAAGAGATTTACGAATTTCCCACAAACATTTCTAGAGTCTCAAATCAATATGATTTATTCATCGCTTGATATTCGGATTTCTTTACAATAATGGATTCTAGTTGATTCTTAAGAGATAGATACGGAAGTCCCTTCATTGTCCTGACTTGAATGGGATCCGAGCTACTACCTCTTATATTTGAACTTTAGAATCTGTCATCATTGTAATTCCGAGTCTTAAAGAGTAGAAATGATTTCTTTAAATCATTAGATGTATCTTTTCCGGAATATAAAGGTACCGGAAAAGACTAATTCATTGATGATTGAGATTTCTCTTAAATCATCTATAATAGTCTTACTGACTATTTCATTGATGATTAACTGCATTGTATTTCGTTACATATTATTTGACTTTTCTTAGTGTATTATTATGAACGAGGTCTTTCACAATTCTACAGCCAACATATGTAAATTTATCTTTATAGTTTCAGAATCTACTGGTAACAGTCGTTGTTACGATTCTTTGACTTAAGATTCTTATGGCAATGCATCGATTATTCTTTCTCAAAATCATGATTATCATTCAGGTTCAATGCATGAATACTTATTGCGTTAAGCATTTCTGCAATTATTCCTTCTTGATATCATTATTTCGGAATTCGATATACTCTCGGTAAAATATTCTATAATTTCTTTTTATAGAATATTCCTTTATAAAATTTCTAGTCGTTTCCTTACGACTATTATTCTTATCTAATTATTATATTTCTTGGCATATCGGATGCCTTTTTAAATAATATTTGGCATTTCCTATGCCTTCTCGTGATATCTGGCATTTCCTATGCCTTTCTTTTATTCAGACATATCGGATGTCTTTCTAGATTGTAATTCTTTTTATTTTTCGATTTTATATTCTTTTATTTATCTCTTTTATATTCTTTTATATCCAAGCAAATACTGATACTCATTTATAGCTCACACTATAAATCCAGTATTTCTATAATATATGCTTGCTTGGAATAATTCTTTCTTATTTATGTATTCGATTAAAGTTTATACTTTTAGTGTCTGACAACACTTTCCGATAAACTTATATATAGGCAATCTATCATAGATTCTTAATCCAACTTATTATAAGCGAGGCTTATTTCGTTGGGATAATCGTATAGATAGTTCTTGCCAGAACAGTGATTTCTTAAATTATCTCTCACAGCCTTTAACTCGGAACAGGAATTCCGTCATTCTTTGGCCAGAGAGTTTCACTGGAAAAATGAGCATAATTCTATTCATTTTTCATTTTCACTTCGATTATACCTTGCGAATCTCTACGCGATTCCGCTTGGTATCAATCGTCTTTCGATATATTCGTTAAATTATTTCTTTTAATAATTCGTTGGATTCTACCATTTCTGGTTTCTGAATCCATATAGATTTATGTCTATTATATTTTAAGGATTTAACAATTCCTCCATCACTTCTTGACTTTCAACTTGGTAACACTTTACCGTTTTACCAATTTGATTGTACTACAACTCGCACGAGTCTTCATACGAAGTGACTACAAAGATTTGTTCATAGCATCATATATCCTTATAAAGAATTCTGTGACTTGGTGACAAATGTCCGGATATACCTTCTGTAAGGTCCAGATATCATTTGCCCCGGAGATTGCACAGAGGACATACAACTATCTTTGGTTGGCAATCAGAAATCAATATATTGATTTCTATAATTCGTAGAAATTAACCAGTCGATGGTTTTTATTCTGCGAACATATTCTTAGTCGTATCTCACGAAGGAATTCCAACTAGATTGCCAGTTCTGTGGTCGTATTCTCCACATATATTACGCTGATGATTCCATTATGTATTTCTTCTTATTATTATTTCTTATTATTTCTCTTAATATGTTTATGATACAAACATACTGTGACCTTGATAAACTCCTACTCGAATGTTACTGTGCCTGTGGCATTCATAATTATGTCGCGATCATAATTACTATTCCACCTCACCTAACATTCCAGTACTTATTTATTTCAATCACAATAGGTATGTGTCCTTCACATATTATTCTGATATTTTCTTCTTTATTTTCTCTTTAAATTATATTATTTCGGAATAGAACATGTTGATCCGAGTCTAACGAAATAGACTGTCAATCGTTCAAGAATTTGATCACACCAAAAGATGTCCAATATAATTATTCCATCTTTTAATCTTTGACTTGCTCAAGTCACAGGATTAAGAGAGTACTTATATTGTCACATAATCTAACGAGTATAATTCGGTTTCTTTAGAGAGATTCCAAATTATTTTTGTCACGAGAATTTCGAAATAATAATATTTCTATTCAAAATATTATCTTAATTCTCGGGAGAAAAGATCGAAGATATCATCTGGCTAAGGTTTTTCGATATATATATCCAAAGAAAGATTTATAGAACGTGGTAAATACTTATTATTTATATCAAGATAAAATATAAAGGAAGTTGTACCGAAAATACTCTTGACATATATATATATACGGATAAAAATTCAATTAAAGATCTTTTACTAAATGGTACAAAATATAGAATATAGAGTAAAATATGTTCAAACAAAATGATACGACCGAGGTTTTATAGAATTTTTGTATAAAAACTTTTTAGGGATAATTTATAATAATGATACGGGTTCGAGTTTCGTAATAATATTCGTTTCTCAAAATAAAATTAACGATTCAAAAGAGTCACGGTAAAAACTTTCTTAATATCGGAATTCTTAAATTTTAATAAACAAAATTCTTATTATGTAACAAAAATAAAATAAAATAGATTTTCTCAAATGTTGTCGTCAAACTTTTACCGTTAAATAAATTATACTAAATTATCTGAAAACGTAATATTAAAACAGATTCGGGGGACGTTTTAATAATTATACGGAGTATTAATAATAGATTTAAATAAACGTTAATTATAGTATAGACGGATTTTTCGTAGTCTTATAAATTTGAATAAATCGTTATTGAAAAATCGGGGTATATATATTTTTACTAAAATCGAAATACTGGTTTAGTAAAAATAATAATAACTAAGTATCAAATTAGTAAACATCCAAAATTATACTTAAAAGATTTAAAACATTTTAAATAATCGCGATATATATATCGGATCTTTATTTAAATATTCGAGGAAAATTCTTTAGGAAACGTAATATTTATATACCAGATTTATAAAAATTTCGGAATTTACGGTGTAAAAATAATAATTTCTGGAAACTCGAGCATAGGAATGTTCAAGTTGGAGCGTATATTCGTATTCTGTTTATAATATTGGAATAACCGTGAGGTTAACGATCTGAGATCGGATATAAATAGTCACTAAGACTGGAATAATTCCATTAATTCATACGGAATTTCTGGAATATACAACGAATGATTATTAATCAACAAGTTTAGAGAGTGAAATATAATTTCTAAACTCTCGTACAAGTTGATTAAATTATCGAGGAATAATTTTGTGATATAATTTCTATTTATATATATACTTTTTATAACTTATTTCATTTCTTATTTATATCCCGATTTATTTTCTGATTTCTTTTAATATTTATCTGGTTTCTGTTCTGTATTTCTATTTTATTTCTTTTAATGTCGTGATTTCTATTTTATATTCTTTTGTATTTCATATGGCCTTAATATCCTGTAAGATTTCCCAGAAATTAAATGTGTATGTAAATTCACGATTGTGTACAGAATTGTCAATTTACCCCACATAATCATCCTAGTAATATCCTGTAGTGAATTTGTTTTAATTTCTAATATACTATTCTGGTGCTCACCAACTTTATAATGGTTTGGCATTTAGGTACCCAAAATTTTATCTTCTAATATTCTTTTACCCTATCCATATTTCTAATCACAGTTTCTTTTAAAAGACATTTCTGGTAGATCCTGGATTAATAAATATTTCAAGACTGTCCATAAGCGCAGCTCTGATACCAACCTGTAACACCCCAGCCTGACGTGGCCGGGTTGTCGGGTCGGGTTATCGGAGTTACGCAGCGGATTCAGAATATTGACAGTCTTGACTCTTCCAGGATCCACGTCATCATATCTGTTGGGTTACCTGAACACATGCCAAAAATAGTTTCTGTCAACATAAAGTTGGTGAGGTCGTGTATTTTATAAATTGAATGGCCAGTTCATTTGTTTATAATTCTTTTAATAAAACATGCTTTACTATTCTAATTCTGGTGGGGGAATATATTCTATTATATCAATTCGATTAAATTGTACCGATTATATGTCAATCTATTATATTCTATTAGTTGCCATTCCTATCGATGGTACCACTCTGTTTGTGGTCAATCTTACTTATTCCTACCCTCTACTCGGGTAAGATTGGTTATTATCCTCTAGTTGGACAATAAAGGAAATGGCGGATACCGTCCAGTACTGTCCTCGTTGTTTCTATTATCCCCTTTTCTATTATATTTCCTTTATTAATTCTATTATGTAAAGCATTTCTATATTTTCTAATAAACGACATGTGTTTCCCCTAAAACGTTTAATAAAATAATAAAAGAGGGGAGTTCACGATACTCACCGGTTTGCGTATAATCTTCTATAGTCTCTTTTATTACAATTATATGTCAAATATATATATTGATACGTTTTACGCGTGGGACTCGTTAGATTGTATTATTTAGGATATATATCGTATATACAATTTATATATATATATAGAGTTCGGTATATATTAGATAGTCCTAAACTCGGGGTTTATTATTGACACGACACGGACATCCTAGAATCTAGCTGGCTATTACAGCTTAGCACTCGTAGCTAATAAAGCTGGCCATTACAGCTTGGCACACGAACCTATAGGACTCTAGACACGTACTTACCCGGATGCTGGTTCGGCTGATCATATTATCATTAACCCGAGTCTAGTATATCTTTTATATATCAAATCTTATATATGTAAACGTATATATTCTATATATGATTATTATTCTCTTATTATTATTATCAAGTCCGTACGTTATTCGTATTATATATATATAATCGTATAATTCTAATAATCCTCGTCTAGTCAATGAACCGGGTTCTATTCCAGGTGTTGACCGAGTCACCGAGTTGACTCGGTATCGGGTTTAACTCTCCGATTTGAATAAAGGTACCTCGCAATCAATATAACCAACAATTAACACACTAATAGTAGATTATAGATTGTCACCAATTATCAAATAGATGGGGCCTTTACCGGAGGAGTGACCGGAGATTAACCGGAGCTCAAACAGGAGCTGGCTTGATCCGTCAACAGTACCCAAACTCAAACATACTAACATACGTGTGAATCTGAGACAACCGCAAAGGATTTGCGGGTGGTTTATCAAGATCAATTCGGAACAGAGGATACTTATCGGAATTTATATCATGATAATACAAAGGGTTTGGTAGCCGGAGGTTCATCAGGAACACCTCGGGGCTTCACCATAACCTGAATAAAACTAACCCGACTTTAGATCGGGCTGGTTATAATGAACCGGTACACCACAGAGACAAGGTTCGGGTTTATAAGGATTCATGACAGTCACCGTAGCTTGGTGACTGTCCGGATAACAATAAGGGGTGGTTTACGAGTGATTTATAATAGAAAGAGATGTGACAGTCACCATGTCCGGTGACTGTCCGGCTCGTTAACTGGAACAGAGGAATGAACAGGGTGGTTATAAGGGTAGCCGGTGATGGAAGATTATCGGGTTATATAAGAGAATAAGGAGAAGGTTGTGGTGGTTGCCGGCTCTTGTCGGAACAGAACAGGTCAACGCAGCAGATTGGGTACCGGGTTTGGTTGAACAGATTACTATCGGGTTGGGTTTCGTTTATTTGAAACAGAGGAGAGGGGGTGGTTTGGTGATCGGAGATGAGGAAGAAGACGAAGGCGGTGACTGGCGGCGGTTTCCGGCAGCCGGGAATGGAAGTGGTGGTGGCTGCTCTCTGAAACACACACACATGTGTGTGTGGGTTCTCGTGAGTATCAGACAAAAGAGAGAGAGGAGAGGGTTATAAGAGAATAATAATACAAGGGTGTTTGGCAACAAGGATAATAACTGAAGACGCGGGTGTTTGGTAACAAGTATTATTATAAACTAAGAAATGTTTTAATAGAAGATAAGGAGCGTTTTGTCGAGGTAATAAAAATCCAATAATTATTATTTACAAAATCAATTAAAACGGTTAGTCGCGAGATTCGAACTTAAATAATTAAATAAATAATCGGGTGGTCGGGTACGATCCAACCCGTTTAAGAGACCCGTAACACTTCGAGGTGTTACAAAAAGAAACCCTTAGTTTAGACAAATTTGATACTCAATAGCGACAAATACATAAAAATTTGCGTAGGAAATGCATCACAAATTTCCCGCACCATATTTTCGTAGGTAATAGTTGAAAATTACGTTGTAAGTGTGTAGTAATTGGTTTACGACGCGGGTTTTTTCAACAACAACGTTTCATTGCAAATACGTAGCAAATTCAAATTTGTAACGCATTTTCAATGAAACCTTGATGTTGGAAAAACCCTCGTCAGAAACTAATTCATACACATTTACTACGTCATTTTCAACGTATATCCCATGCAAATATGGTGTGGGAAATTTGCAATGTATTTCCTATGCTATTTCCTACGCAATTTCTTATGTATTTGTTCCTATTATGTAGCAAATATGTTTAAAAAATTAGAGTTGTATATTGTCACAAATGTGTAGCAATTTTGTCAAAATTTATGATACATTTTTCTCTGTAGGAAACTTATATATCAAATCTCCACTTTTCTAATAATGACAGTTTATTAAATTAATTTTAGTTGTAGGTATATCATGGTGGCTTCACCAGTTGAAGTGTATCTTTTTAAATACATTATAAAAATATGGTTTATATGATCACTTAATGACTTAAGTTAGTAATATTTTTTATTTGATAACCTAAGTTAGCTCGACTAAAACTAGAGCGGCGGAATAACCTAGTGCATTCACAACAGCTACCCTATTTTCTGGGAGTGCGTCTCTTAAATTATATGGGGTATATTTGAGGGGCTGTGAGTGACGAAAAATACGGAATCTAGTGTTGATCGGTATAATTAGGGTTATTTGGGAATCTTTTAGGGAAAACAGGAAATTGTATTTATTTTTTAATATTTGTTGAAAGTGGTTGTGAGTGAAGGAGAGAGAAACTATAATGATTTTTAATGTAATATGTGGTTGTAAGGGAATAGGAGATGGGAAACTGATGCGAATGCTCTTAGAATTTGTGTACATATAGTATGATTAACAATTGCCGTAAAAAATATATATTTTATAGGGGAATTGAATTTTAATAATCCAAACTATTCGAAGTTGGCCGTTGACACCCTAAATTAAACAACTGGCCATATATATTATGTACTACTAACTTATTGGATTTTGGCACCCAATTTGGGTTAAGTCACTAACCCAGTTAGTGTTTTGGCTGACGTGACACCCCTAATCTGACATGGCATGCGGACGTGGCATCCACAATCTGACGTGACATGCTGGCATGGCACCCCCAAACTAACTAGGTTAGTGACTTAACTCAAATTGGGTGCCAGAATCCAATAGGTTAATAGTACATGTTATATATGACCAATTTTTTAGTTTATGGTATTAGCGGCCAACATCGAATAGTTTATGTGACACCCGGCATGTTTGGCTTAAACATATTAGTAACATCTAAGTCTACCTTAGCGAGAAACGTTTATAAACAGATTTAACTGGGTTGGTTGAATCGGGTCAAGTTAGGATTGTCCAGGGTACAATGATCTGGAGAATCATTGGGAGTCGTTTTGGTAATACACTAGTACCGGGTTCCGTTGTTGGTGACATTACATGAACTAATTAAGTATATGTGTAGATTATGGATCATGTGGTGGATTATATACATAGATGTGTTTATATGATGTGTAAACGATTATCTGTGCTTAAATATGTTAAATATAGACTAAGGATGCATGCTTATGTGTTAAGATGTGTTAGAATGCGTTAAACACGACAAACTGGAAAACTAGTTAAAAAGGAATCCTGGTTCGACCACTTCGAGTGGTCGAAGGAGAAAAATTGTCTGGTTCGACCCTCTGTATATGGGCGAACCAGGGAAGTGGAATTGAAGGAATTCCCATTGACCAGGACAGGGCTCATTCGACCCCGTGGAAGGGTCGAAGGAGACCACCTTCGACCATTGAAATGGGGCGAAGGAGGGATAGTATAAATACCAACCTTTGTCATTTTTCATCATTTCACAAACCCTAACCGTCCCAAAACGCTCTCAAACGATCTAAAACACTAAGGAAGGAGTTTTTGCTCTTCTTTTTCATAATCCAACCTATCTACAACATCTAAACAAGAATCCAAGGTGTGTTCTTAATCCTAAACCTTTTTAAAAGCATTTTAATTCGTTTTCATCTAACCCTAATTGTCTGGACCTGTTCTAAGGGTGTTTTATGATTAAAAACCTTTTAAACATCTTTCTAAATCAAAACATTATCATTAACATAGGTCTCATGGTGAATAACATATGTAAATTGTGTATTATGTGGTGTTATGTGTTGTTCGATGATTTGTTGCTATGTCTATGATAGAAACATGATATAGGATTGTTATTGATGTTAGATTATTGTTGTTTAGGGTTAGGATTGGATATGATGATATTATGGGTATTTGGGGGTGACGTGTTTGTCGTGGTACACGTAAAATTTCCCAATTACAACTATTGTATAGTGGCAAAAAGGTATCGAACACAGGGAGTTTGTGGAAAATGTGTAATTTCTAGCTTTGTTAATTAACTAAAATTAAACTACTCAACAAAAAGTAAATGATTATGATTTTTGATTGTTTTGGTTTCAACTAAATTAACGACTAATTTTCAATTCAAACTTAGAAGCGTTTCTTCAAATTATGAGATAATGACCATTCAAGGATCCGGTTTCTCTAAACACGTGTGTGAATTTCAACTAGAAAGAGTTACATAGACATAACTCATGTATAACCAATTGTTGTGATAAAAGGGAACAAAGTACTCGGATTGTATTAACACGAGGTTGTTTCCCGATGACCAATTAATCAATAACCAACCCCCAATCCTTCCCGTGATATCTCGATTGTTAGCAACACCAAGAACGTACGATAAAGACTAAGAATTAGCAAATTAATTAACACACTACAAACAATTGTTCATACACCGTAATAATCAAGCAAAGTACCAAATTACTATTCTAGAAATATAAGAAAAACACACACAAGAGTTGTAGAAAAACCTTCACCACGAATGATCACCAATTGTTTAGCCTAACATAGCTTGGTGAATCATTATCATCTCCAAGCAATTGTTCATAATGATTACAAACATCAAAACAATGATTAGACAATGTTCTCCAATGATTAGTTGTGCCAAAAATCGCCCAAAAGTCTTAGAAAAACGTTCAGAATGAAAGAGATGCCCAAAAGACACCATAACTTCGCCTTAAATGGTGGGAGTTACAAGATTGTGCAGGGGCTACCGTTTAATACGGTACTACCGTCATAAACGGTAGCATGTGGAAAACCAACGGTGGAAACCAACTGATCAATGGTAGCCGAAAATGCCCAGGAGCCACCGTTTAATACGGTGGCACCGTAATGAACGGTGGAGTCTTCAAAAAATGAATTTTTTTCTTCTTTCGTATCTTCCTCGCTCCGATCCGATCCGGCCCGTTCCAATGCTCGTATTT
This sequence comes from Ambrosia trifida, assembly GCA_028751855.1. NCBI lineage: Eukaryota > Viridiplantae > Streptophyta > Magnoliopsida > Asterales > Asteraceae > Ambrosia > Ambrosia trifida. Next base: position 78,611,679 of record CM054129.1, read on the forward strand.
CTTCATTTTTAGCTCTTTTTCACACCTGCAACCAAAATACTCGTAGTCACCCAATTCCAAGCAATATCATGATTAAATGTGATTAATATAGGCATTTTAACATTATAAAGGGTTGTTCCTTGAACCACCCGTCACATCCCCACACTTAATCATTGCTTGTCCCAAGCAATCTACTACAACTTCTTTTCACAAATAAGCGATCATTTCAAAGTCAAGTTTAATGTGCAATCCTCGTACTAACCCATCCTCAACACCCCAATCACACACCCCTCACAATATCTCTCCTCTCGGTATCAAGTAAGCTCTAGCAATGATAAGCTAGACACACAAAAGACAAACGGGTGGTTGCACAACCATAAGCTTGTACCGGAATCAATCCTCCTCTTACAACGCTAAACATAAGTGCAAATCAAAGGGTCTTGTCGGGTTTAAATGTGGCTAAGTATAAAGGTAGGAAATGGGGTATATTTTTTTAGTAGCGCATAACTTTACCCGGTCTTTTATTACACAACGACACACACACACACAACTAACACACGCAAACGCAAATACGAACACGACTATAATAGATATCACACATAAACTCCCCCCCCTTTTTTTTCTTTTCTTTTTCTTCCTCTCTTTTTTTTTCTCTTTTGCTTTCTTTTTTTCTTTTCTTTTTTTTTCTTTTCATCATTTTTCTCAATTTCTTCTTTTTTTTTTTCAATACATCAAGAAACACTAATACATACACATACGAACACACTCAACTAAAACAACTTGTAATACTAAAATAACACACTAACACTCTATTTAAACACACAAGACCGGGTCAAGTTGGGTATTTATTTAGGGAACTAGCTAAAGGGTTAACAATCGATAGGCTTTTAGGCTCAAAAATGGGCAACTAAATGTCCAAACCCCCGCCCCTCTTGCTACCAAGCTCATATATATAATGCATGAGGTCCAACCCCCCAATTCCCACACTCTCACTCAACATCTCAAGGCTACCTAGTGCCCTTATCATTTCTACACTTATGCTCACCAAAAGATTCAAGTCGCATTCAAGCACAAGTTCTAGTGCACCCCCACCCATTGCCACTCTCACAAAGGAAGAATATATTTATTTACATATGCGGCTTCAACACTCACTAAGAAAAAGAAACGGGTATTAAGGGTTGCCGGTGTGTCTAATGAGGGTTAAATCAAGGTGTTCCAATTTTTACAACATTGCACTTGACCTCAAAATTTTTTAAAATTTTCCAAAAATTTCCTCCCATCCCCACACTTGGGATGCATTGTCCCAATGCATGGCTTTGGAAAGAAACGCTCATATACTCAAACCACAAATTTCTTTTTGTATTTTTTTCATTTTATAAATTTTTTTTTTAGATTTTTCATTTTTTTTTAAACAAAAAAACACACATCCTACTACCACAACCCGAACTCAATAATCATCAATCAATCAACCAACCTACCACCCAATCCCAAAACATAAAGAAAACAAACAAAGAAAAATATACACTATTTACAAAAGAGCACGACCTGGTTAGTAGTAGCGAGGTTGAGGTGGCCCGAACACAGAAGTCATCAAATCATTCCACTCACCGAACCCAAATGTGCCACTGCCGCTTCCACTTTGTTCCGATGCTTGTGGCTGTTGTTGTTGCGGGTCGACCCATTGGGAATGATGAAGTGGTGGCGTCGGATATGATATGCTCCCATCGTACGGTGGCAAAGACCCGTAATCCACCGGTTGTGGATTTGCAACTACGGGTCTTCCCGCATGCCAGTCGTCATTCATCCTCCTGTTTTGGTCATCAACATACCTATGATTAATTTCCACCTCTTGGGAATAGGCGTGTGCCCTATTCCACATCTCTTGCCGCTCAAACCCTTGCCTCATAGTTCTCTCCATAGTTGCACTCATCATAGTTTGGTGGTCGAATAATGTACGCTCTGATCCCGACCACGTCTCAAATATTGATGTAGGTGGCCGCTGATTTTCAATAACCGTCTGCATCGACCCCGCAAAAGCCCAATTCTCCTCATACGACCTCTCTGTAAAGTCATAAAAACGTCCGCCGTGCATATGACCCGAACTACCCTGCCCCAGGTCTATATGTGTACCCCTCGGTCTTTCCTCATAATCCTCCGCTTCGCTTGGTGGCTCATTCTCACTTTCAGGCTCATCTTGTTCGTCTGGTAAGAGCCTCCTAGCATCAACCTTCAATGCTCTCCATCTTTGACCCTCTGATTTCAGTTTGTGGTACCTTTCTGATTGGGTGTATTTCGACCCAAGTCCTAATGTATTAAGCTCAAATGGTTTATACTTCTTACTTTTTCCAATATCATCAGGCATGATAGCTTTTTGTTGAAACAAAAGGGCGGTAATGAGTCTACAGTAAGGAATAATCCGCCTCCCCACTGAATTCCGACACGTCCACACATGATTTAAAATTAAATACCGGAGTGGAAACTTCGGCGACCCATTCATCAAAGTATACAAAACCGGAATTTCTGGAAACCGCACCTCTTGCTTATCTGCTCTCCTTGGTATCACATTTGTAATGATTAGAGCTAACAACAATTTTGCCTCAATCTTCATGTTTCTCCTATACAATGTTCCGTGATATGTCCCCGGAAGGAACAAAGCTTCCAACATTTCGGTCCACTTCGGGTGCTTGTCGGGCTTAAACAACAAATCATCCAAACTAGGGAGTATATATTCCTTAGATGGCCGACTATCAAACTTTGCCAACTTCTTTAGTGTCTCGAAAGACATCTCCACTTTGACCCCGTTCACTTCACCGATTAGCTTCATTTTAGATGGTGAATCATATCTCGGACATCTCAACGTTGCCATCCATTCCTTGATCTCATCCATATACAAATACTTGTTATTTCCATCATAACAATGCAATGCAGCTTCCCAACCCAACGCCCTAAACCGATCAACCACATTAAATGGCGCTAACTGTACTTCCTTCACATCCCTTTCACAAAGAAACGCACCCGGTCTATCTTTTAAACTCTTCATTTGATCATGAAAGAGTGTAGCTTGCCATTCCCTTGGTTTGTCATTCAACGGACCCGATTCCCACTTGGGTTTATCATGCCTGTTCAGTGGCACCGCTGGCGTTGGTGTTTCTTCCTCAGAATCTTCATCTCTGCCCACATACTTTCTTCTTTTATACTGTTTCGCCACCTTCTTACCCTTCGCCTGTGAAGATGAAGTCGCTCCAAGTGCCTCACTAGTTTTCACCATTTTCCTATACTCAAACAAACACATCAAAACCAACAAAACCAAATTAGTTCCATATGTTTAACACCTCCCCACACTTGTATGTTAACATGGTAGTAAGTATTTGTGAACGAAAATATCATCTTTGGTTTGACGAAAATTGGGCATGACGCCTCTACAATCTTAACATTACCAAAAGTTCACAAAATACATCTCAAAATTACTTCTACTACCATATTATTACTTAACAATATCAACATTAACATACTATATTAACTAACAAGCAAGTGGGTATGAACAAGCAAGAACAAGAACCTCTATTTTCACAATGTAGCATCAAGATTAGTAAAAGAGAACACATACCTTTGTGTAGATGATGCTAATATGCAAGAAAAACAAAAACTTGAAAAAGCCCCAAATTTTTCGAAATCTAGGGTTCCAGATTCGGCCCCAACAAGTGTTTTTCATTCAAGTTTCTCCCTAAAATCGGAATCCTTATGAAATTTAAGCCAAGTTAGACCCAAAAATCATGTGATTTGGTTAAGTATTGTGGTTTTTATGAAGGTTTAAAGGATTAAGAAGGTTATGGGTTTTGAAGTTTTTGGTGAAGAAGAAGACTAAAGAAGTTAGGTGGAAGAAGTGATGGACCTGTTATCTATGTGCAGCATTAAATTTTTTTTTTTTTTTTTTTTTTTTTTTTTTTTTAACGTAACGAAAAAAAAATAATAAATCAGCCCAAGACCCCACCGTTTATTACGGTAGGGCCGTTGGATACGGTAGCCCATATGTCCAAATTTTTCACCGTAAGGCAGTAGGCTTTTGCCGTTGGTTTTTTTTCTCACCCCAGTCCACCGTTTAAAACGGTAGCACCGTTTAATACGGTGGTCGCTGGGCAATTTTTTTTTTTTTTTTTTTTTTTTATCTTACAAAAACATTAATTTTAAAACCTTAACAAAACTTGTAATTTTTAAAACACTAAAATTACCCTACCCCCTCGAAAATTCCGTGTTGTCCTCAACACAATGCTAGAACCGTTTCGTGACCGGAACGTCCCCACACTTGTTTCAAACACGGATTTCGAACACACACAAACGAAAAATAAAATAAAATACTAACTATTTACACTACCAAACCTGGCCTCTCATGGTTGCACCTCTTCCACCGGGCTTAAGAAATAGCCCGCTTTATCCATCTCCAAAGCATTGATGTCACTTCCATCCAAGTATGGCTTCAAGCGGTGTCCATTCACCGTTTGTTGCTTGTTGGTGCTTTCATCTAATATTTCGACTTCACCGAATTGACCAATCCTGCAAACAATGTATGGACCCATCCATTTACTTTTCAGCTTACCCGCAAACATCTTCAATCTTGAGTTGTACAACCACACCTTTTGACCCACTTCAAAGGTCTTCCTTCTCAACTTTGCATCATGCACTTTCTTCAACTTGTCTTTGTACGCCGATGCACTTTCATAGGCCTCATCCCTTATTTCTTCCAATTCACTTAATTGCAATTTTCTCGTTCGACCCGCTTCATCATAATTTGCATTTACCGCGGTGATTGCCCAATGTGCTCGGTGTGCCAACTCCATTGGCAAGTGACAACCTTTCCCATACACCATTCGATACGGTGTCGTGCCAATCGGAGTTTTATAAGCCGTACGATATGCCCACAAAGCATCATCCAACTTTCCCGACCAATCTTTCCTATCTACTCGAACCGTCTTCATGAGAATTTCTTTAATTTGACGGTTAGAAACTTCCACTTGTCCACTTGTTTGTGGATGGTACGGGGTGGCAATCCGGTGATTTACTCCATATCTCTTCAACAATTTGCCAAAATTGAAATTCTTAAAATGGGACCCACCATCACTAATGATCACTCTAGGAATACCAAAACGAGAGAAAATGTTGGATTGCACAAACTTGCAAACCACCGAATGATCATTTGTCCTTGTAGCAATTGCTTTGATCCACTTCGAAACATAATCAACCGCTACCAAGATATACAAAAACCCATTAGAATTTGGAAAGGGACCCATGAAGTCAATGCCCCAAACATCGAATATTTCTACAATCAAGATTGGTTGTAGAGGCATTTCATCCCTCTTGGAGATACTTCCCATCCTTTGACAATTTATACAATTTCGGGCAAATTCACAAGCATCTTTAAATATGGTGGGCCAATAGAACCCACATGATAGAACCCGGTAGCCGGTCTTGTGTCCACTAAAATGCCCCCCACAAGCGGATGAATGAGCATGTGTAAGAATATCTTTCACTTCCGATTCGGGCACACATCTTCTAATCACTTGATCGGGTCCAACTTTGAAGAGATCCGGTTCATCCCAAATGTATTGCTTCACTTGGACCATAAATTGTTGTCTTCGTTTCTTGGTCCAATGATCCGGAATGACCCCCGTGGCTAAATAGTTAACATAATGAGCAAACCACGGTGCATGACTAGTAGATGTCGCCATCAATTGCTCATCGGGAAACCTTTCATTTATTTCTCCAAAATCATCATTTCTATCCACCGGAATCCGAGATAAATGATCCGCCACTACATTTTCGCTTCCTTTCTTGTCCCGAATTTCCACATCAAACTCTTGCAATAATAGAACCCACCGAATCAAGCGTGGCTTGGCATCTTTCTTTTCCATCAAATAACGAACCGCACTATGATCCGAGTATACCACCACTTTGCTTCCCCAAATATACGAACGAAACTTATCCAAAGCATACACCACCGCTAATAATTCTTTTTCGGTTGTGGTGTAATTCAGTTGCGCTTCGGATAAAGTTTTGCTCGCATTGTATATCACCACCGGCTTTTTTTCAACTCTTTGGCCCAAAACCGCTCCAATTGTAGTTTCACTAGCATCACACATAATCTCAAATGGCTTCGACCAATCCGGTGGTTGCAAAATAGGAGCCTTGACCAAGTGTTCCTTCAAAACAGTGAAAGCTTGCAAACATTCATTAGTAAAATCAAATGGAACATCTTTCAAAAGCAAATTACATAAAGGTTTGGTAATGACACTAAAACCTTTAATAAACCGTCTATAAAAGCCCGCATGTCCCAAAAATGACCTTACCCCTTTCACATTCTTTGGTGGTGGCAATGATGAAATAACCCGGATTTTTGCCTGATCCACCTCCATTCCTCTCTCCGAAATCACGTGACCTAACACAATTCCCTCTTGCACCATGAAATGGCTTTTCTCCCAACTAAGCACTAGATTTTTCTCAACACATCTTTTTAAAACTTTTTGTAACTCGTTGAGACAAGATTCAAAGCTAGTGCCAAATATTGAGAAATCATCCATAAACACTTCAAGCGACTCTCCAACCATGTCCGAGAAAATACTCATCATACATCGTTGAAAAGTAGCCGGTGCATTACACAAGCCAAATGGCATCCGCCTAAAGGCAAAAGTACCATAAGGACAAGTGAAAGTGGTCTTGTGTTGGTCATCCGGGTGAATTGCAATTTGGTTGTACCCCGAATACCCATCTAAAAAGCAATAGTATTTTTGACCCGATAATTTTTCAATAATTTGGTCTATAAAAGGAAGTGGGAAATGATCCTTAGAAGTGGCGGCATTTAATTTACGGTAGTCAATACACACTCGCCACCCTGTTACGGGTCGAGTGGCTATTTGTTCACCACTTTCATCTTTGACTACTTGAATTCCGGACTTCTTAGGTACCACTTGAGTAGGACTTACCCAAGAGCTATTCGAAATTGGATAAATAATTCCCGCATCTAACCACTTAATTACCTCCTTTTTAACTACCTCCCTTAAGTTGGGATTCAACCGTCTTTGCGCTTCTCTTGTGGGCTTTGCATCTTCATTGGTGATAATCTTGTGCATCACAATGGATGGACTAATTCCTTTGAGATCGGCAATCGTCCACCCAATAGCCCCTTTGTTCTCCTTCAACACTTCCAACAAAGCTTGCTCTTGAGCCATCTCCAAATTAGAGGCAATAATGACCGGTAATGTGTCATTATCCCCTAGAAAAGCATACTTCAAATGGCTTGGCAAGTCTTTCAGCTCCAACTTTGGTGGCATTTCTAATGAAGGTTTGGTGCCCGAATCAATCTCCACTGGCAAACTATCAAACTGGTGGGACCATGGTGGTCGACCCTCCTTCAAAGCTAGCACATCTTGCTGTTCTTCTTCACTCTCCAAATCAAAAGCATGTACCTGTTCAGAAAAATTACAAGCACACAGTTCCATTCCATCTTTCTCATACTCACATGGATTGCATCCCTCAATGACATCTGCTATAAAACATTCTTCAACACCGAAATCATTAGTATTGTTAGTAAAAACATTTAAACGCATTTTCCGGTTTCCAAATGTCATGTCGACCGTGCCAAATCTACAATCAATTACCGCATGTGCGGTGTTCAAAAATGGTCGACCCAAGATGACATTTTGTTGTTGTTTTGAATCGGCGGACGAGTAATCCAATACCAAAAAGTCAACCGGGTAATAGAATTCATCAATTTTTACAATGACATTTTGAACCATCCCCCGGGGTAACTTATGGGACAAATCGGCTAAAACAACCGTTGTCTCCACCCTAGCTAATGGACCAAAGTCATATTGATCATACAACTCACCCGGTAAAATACTCACCCCGGCTCCAAGATCTAGCAACGCCTTTGCCATTTGAAAATTACCAACTTGAATGTTTATTAATGGCGTGCCCGGATCTTGAAGCTTAGGAAAAAGCTCCCCGTTCAAAACTGCACTCACTTGACCCGTAACATTTACTCGCTTAGGCATTTTTTTCTTTTGTTGCCTCTTTTGCGTACACAATTCTTTCAAAAATTTAGCGTATGCGGGTACTTGTTTTATTGCATCAAGTAAAGGAAGATTTATTTTTACTTATTTAAACATGTCCCACATTTCTTCTTTTTGGGGACCTCTTGATGCAATAAAATTTTTCTTACCCGGATCAAGTAGAGCCGATGGAAATGGAACTTGATTCGGCTCATTTTCAGTTTTCTCAATCTCACTCGCTTCCGGTTTTTTAACATTTATTTCTTTTTGTAAAACTGGTGAAACTTCATCATTGTCACTTTCCTCACCCGTGACATCCTCAACCACCCCCTCGACAAAACTTGGTGACAAGTCCGCTTTAAATTCTTTCCCACTTCTTAAAACACTTACATGATTAACATTAACATTGTTACCTCGTGACGAGCCATGTGACGGATTTACCTGCGTATCGCTCGGAAGTTTGCCTTTACCTTTCTTCAACTCCGCCACATCGGTTGCCAATTGACCCATTTGAGTTGTTAATGCTTGAATGCTTTTATCACGAACTTCATCCTTTTGTATTCGTGCTTCATCAAGTTGGTTTCGCCTTTGCATATCTTGTTGCATAGCTTTAAGCATCTCCATGACCTCATTTCCGCTTGACGAATCATGACCCGAATTTTGTTGTCCAGTTTGAGCTTGCCCTTGGTAGCCACTATTGTATCCGCCTCTATAATTCCCTTGGTTGTATTGTTGACGAGGCACAAAGTTACCTTGAGCAGCTTGAAAATTCGGGTTGGCTTGATTAGAAGCATTCCCATATCTAAAGTTGGGATGATTTCGTAACCCGGGGTGGTAAGTGTTGGAGTTCATGTCATAGTTTCTCCCACCCCCTTGAATAGCATTCACTTCTTCACTTGGTGCTTCTTGCACACCCACTCCACAAACCTCCGCCGTGTGACCTATCTCTTGACAAGTGCTGCAAACATTATACAATTGGTTAGTATTTTGCACATTACTACCTTCAACCGCATGTACCTGTGGTCTTTGAATCACATGTCTTGCCCTTCTTGAAGATTGGGCCTTCCTTTTTGAAGTCACCGCCATTTGCTCTAAATATGCCCAATCATCTTGTTCAAAATTTGTACCAAAAGTACCATTTGTGATGGACATAAGATCCCGTGCATCCTCCGATGTCAAACCTTCATGAAAAGCATTTAACAATTCCCATAGTTGGATACCATGGTGAGGGCAATTTCGTAGCATCATGTTAAACCTCTCAAATGCTTCATGGAACATCTCTCCCGACTGTTGTTGAAAGCTTCTCAACCCCCTCCTTGCATCATTGGTCTTTTGCGAACTATAGAATTCATCCAAAAAGATTTGTTGCATATCGGCCCATGTGAAAATTGATGCGGATGGTAGAGTGTGAAACCATCTTTTTGCTTTATCTTCCAATGAAAATTGGAAAAGTACCAACTTGACATCATCCGGAGTAAATCCTTGGCCCCCAATAGTGTTGCAAATTGAATCATAAGTTTCCAAATGAAAGTAAGGCTCTTCCGTTGCTAGCCCCTTGAATTTTGGTAGACTTTGAAGTGCGGTTGTTCTAACTTCAAAAGTTCTTCCATTTGCATTTTGCGGAATCACTATGGGTGATGGATTATTAGTGATGATAGGCCGAAAATGTGCTTCAATTCCCCGTACAACATCACGGTGGAGTCTTCTAGGTGCTCCCAATGGCGCTCTTGGTTGACCCATTTGCCCTTGCATTGCACCTTGTGGTGCAAATTGTTGTTGATGTTGATTCAGATGCATAGGTTGTTGTTGGTGATTTGGCCTTTGATGTTGAGCTTGCATATTTGGAGGCCGCATTTGATTTAGTGGCGTGGGACGCTGAAACTGCAATCCTTGTGGTCTAACATGTTGCACACCAACCGGTAGTCTTGACGGGTCTTGAAATTGTAAAAGTGGTTGACTTACTTGACCCGTTTGAGCTTGAGAACCCACATATGAACCTTCTCCTCCATAGTAATAACCCTCTTCATTGTACCCACTAAACTCCTCATCATCATACCCCTCGTCATACACATCTCTTTGAAATCTTGAATTTGGACCACCTTGGAAAGATGAATGGTAAAAACCCGATTGATTAGGTGGTTGATAAGAAGATGTGGTGTGGACAATTGTTGAACCTTGTCCTTGTGGGTGTGGAATGGTAGAAGATGATTGACCCGTAGTTGGAAAAAAAATGGGAAAATGGTGGAATGGTACATGATGGATTAAAGTTAAGGTTTGGATCAAATTAGGTGGAACTCGGTTGGGTGGTATGGCTTGGCGTTTCAGGACTAGTGGAAAAGTTAGGTAATGTGGTGTTGGGTGAAATGTGTGAAGAAGTAGGCATGAATGGTGAGGTCGTTTGACCCGTTGTTGGTATGTGAGGGTCTTGCATTATGTTTCTTGGGGTGAACGGTGAAGTAGGTGAATCAATGACTTTGTTCCTTCGAATCAAAACTCGGTTCTTTCTCAGTGTTCTTTCAATCTCCGGATCAAACAAAAGTGGTGATGACTCGTGAGAGCCCCTAGTATGCATACACTTGAAGTACCTGCACACTAAACACAACACGTGTAAACCCGAAAATAACAAACAAAACTAAAAGCTTAACACACGTTGCGCACTACTCCCCGGCAACGGCGCCAAAATTTGACGTGTTTGTCGTGGTACACGTAAAATTTACCAATTACAACTATTGTATAGTGGCAAAAAGGTATCGAACACAGGGAGTTTGTGGAAAATGTGTAATTTCTAGCTTTGTTAATTAACTAAAATTAAACTACTCAACAAAAAGTAAATGATTATGATTTTTGATTGTTTTGGTTTCAACTAAATTAACGACTAATTTTCAATTCAAACTTAGAAGCGTTTCTTCAAATTATGAGATAATGACCATTCAAGGATCCGGTTTCTCTAAACACGTGTGTGAATTTCAACTAGAAAGAGTTACATAGACATAACTCATGTATAACCAATTGTTGTGATAAAAGGGATCAAAGTACTCGGATTGTATTAACACGAGGTTGTTTCCCGATGACCAATTAATCAATAACCAACCCCCAATCCTTCCTGTGATATCTCGATTGTTAGCAACACCAAGAACGTACGATAAAGACTAAGAATTACCAAATTAATTAACACACTACAAACAATTGTTCATACACCGTAATAATCAAGCAAAGTACCAAATTACTATTCTAGAAATATAAGAAAAACACACACAAGAGTTGTAGAAAAACCTTCACCACGAATGATCACCAATTGTTTAGCCTAACATAGCTTGGTGAATCATTATCATCTCCAAGCAATTGTTCATAATGATTACAAACATCAAAACAATGATTAGACAATGTTCTCCAATGATTAGTTGTGCCAAAAATCGCCCAAAAGTCTTAGAAAAACGTTCAGAATGAAAGAGATGCCCAAAAGACACCATAACTTCGCCTTAAATGGTGGGAGTTACAAGATTGTGCAGGGGCTACCGTTTAATACGGTACTACCGTCATAAACGGTAGCATGTGGAAAACCAACGGTGGAAACCAACTGATCAATGGTAGCCGAAAATGCCCAGGAGCCACCGTTTAATACGGTGGCACCGTAATGAACGGTGGAGTCTTCAAAAAATGAATTTTTTTCTTCTTTCGTATCTTCCTCGCTCCGATGCGATCCGGCCCGTTCCAATGCTCGTATTTCTTCATTTTTAGCTCTTTTTCACACCTGCAACCAAAATACTCGTAGTCACCCAATTCCAAGCAATATCATGATTAAATGTGATTAATATAGGCGTTTTAACATTATAAAGGGTTGTTCCTTGAACCACCCGTCACATCCCCACACTTAATCATTGCTTGTCCCAAGCAATCTACTACAACTTCTTTTCACAAATAAGCGATCATTTCAAAGTCAAGTTTAATGTGCAATCCTCGTACTAACCCATCCTCAACACCCCAATCACACACCCCTCACAATATCTCTCCTCTCGGTATCAAGTAAGCTCTAGCAAAGATAAGCTAGACACACAAAAGAAAAACGGGTGGTTGCACAACCATAAGCTTGTACCTGAATCAATCCTCCTCTTACAACGCTAAACATAAGTGCAAATCAAAGGGTCTTGTCGGGTTTAAATGTGGCTAAGTATAAAGGTAGGAAATGGGGTATATTTTTTTAGTAGCGCATAACTTTACCCGGTCTTTTATTACACAACGACACACACACACACAACTAACACACGCAAACGCAAATACGAACACGACTATAATAGATATCACACATAAACTCCCCCCCCCTTTTTTTTCTTTTCTTTTTCTTCCTCTCTTTTTTTTTTTCTCTTTTGCTTTCTTTTTTTCTTTTCTTTTTTTTTTCTTTTCATCATTTTTCTCAATTTCTTCTTTTTTTTTTTCAATACATCAAGAAACACTAATACATACACATACGAACACACTCAACTAAAACAACTTGTAACACTAAAATAACACACTAACACTCTATTTAAACACACAAGACCGGGTCAAGTTGGGTATTTATTTAGGGAACTAGCTAAAGGGTTAACAATCGATAGGCTTTTAGGCTCAAAAATGGGCAACTAAATGTCCAAACCCCCGCCCCTCTCGCTACCAAGCTCATATATATAATGCATGAGGTCCAACCCCCCAATTCCCACACTCTCACTCAACATCTCAAGGCTACCTAGTGCCCTTATCATTTCTACACTTATGCTCACCAAAAGATTCAAGTCGCATTCAAGCACAAGTTCTAGTGCACCCCCACCCATTGCCACTCTCACAAAGGAAGAATAAGTTATCCATGTTTGACTGCTGTGTTTGATGATGTTTCGAGCCGTTTTGAATGTGTTTGAAGCGTTTTTAGGAAAATTCAAACAACAGGGGCGAAGCTGGCCTCCTTCGACCGATCGAAGGTGCGAAGGAGGAAATCCAGGGTCGAACCTGGGTTTTGTTGGGCGAATGTGGTTTAGCGGGCGAAGGAGACATCAAACGGTCGAACGAGATGTAAAACAGGCGAAGGAGATGTAAAACGGGCGAAGGAGACTGAAAACTGACTGGTTCGACCGTTCTGATGCAGAAATGACATTTTTGATACAAACTAAGTGTTTTATGCTTGAACCTTGTGTGTAATCTATGTGTACTTGATTAGTTAGGGTAATGGGTCACCAACGGGATGTCGGGTCGGTCTAGTGTGTCAATTAAACATTCAAACACGTTTTAAAACATACTTGGTTACGATTTGGACAATCGGGGACTAGATAACCCTATGGTTATTAGTCGGAACACTTATGTGAACATTTTGATAGATCTCCGGTAGAGGGATTATCAAGGACTAAACATCTTTACTTGTAATCGAAGAACGCTACTTAAGGTGAGTTCACGGCCCCACTTTTACTTCTTTAACTCTTGGGGGAGAAAACATGCGCTAAACTGTTTTGGTAACATATGTCATACTATGGTTTTTAACTTTATATTGCTATACGATCTTTGGAAGTCCCGGGGGAAACCATGAATGTGCGGGGATGCACAACGGGGGAAATGTGGATAGATCTATTGGGCGTGACCTGCCCCACTCGTCGGCTTGGAGGGCCGGGCGGGTGCATATTGTCTCGAACAGGAACATTATCGTGCTGAACATACGGGCTGCTTAAACATGCTAAACATTGCTAAACATGTCTAGTAATGGTTTCTCATCGTAGTAGTAATAAAACCTACGCCTAGCTAGCGTACTTGGTAACATTGATATAGTATGGACATGGTAACGTTTTTGGTAACATATCGAACAAACCTGTGAACTCACCAGCATTATATGTTGACATCTTTTTGGCATGTTTTTCTCAGGTCGCTAAGGTAGCAACAAAAGGAACTAGGCGCATGGGTCTGCATTGGCGTCTAGGCATAGTTGCACGTTTTGTAATAAAAGTATTTTGAATAACTTTTGGGATGATAGCATAGTTCATTAAATGCTACTTTAACGCTTCCGCTTATAAAATTGTTGGTTATGTCTCTTTACGCTTTTCATATAGAGTTGTTTATTGTGATCGTTGACTTGGATCCTGGTTTGTCATGCGCCTCGCGGTAAAACCCCGCAAGTGGTAATTTGAGGGTGTGACAGATTGGTATCAGAGCCAATGGTTATAGTGAACTAGGACTGCATGTAGAGTCTGGTCTATAGCCGAGTCGCACACACTAGACGGTCACATACTTGAGTCTATTAGTGGGATACGTACTAACGTTGTCGGGGTGTCCTTATATCATCATCATGCTTCTCCGTTACATCATCCGCTTTTATTTGGGTTCTTACCTACTCTTGTCTTCTTCTTCTGGATTGAAGAAGGAGGGGTTGATTTGTTGGTTCTAGCACACACTTGCCTTCTTACACTTGCACCTATCGTCACACGTTACTAGGCGATGATATTCAGTGACTGGGGTCTGGATTAGGGGTACATCTGGAGGACCATGTAGAGCAGTTTATCATTTCGGGTGCACACGAAATAATAAACTGAAATGCATGAAAATCCCGATGGACTTCGAGTTTGGATGTATAGTCCTGGATTTGTCCCTAGGTTAACTTTTGTAAATTTCTAGTGGTTGACACTGGAAATGAATCTGAATCCCTCGATTTCTTGATTTGATTAGATCATGTCTGGTGCTCGCGGTGGTGGACGTCGTGGTGGCGGTGGTGGCCACGCTGGCGGTGGTGGTCGTGCTGGAGGTGGTGGTCGTGGAAACATCAACATGACCCAAGCTGAACTGAACAACTTGCTACAGCAGCAAGTGAACATGGCTATGGCTAATTTCCAGGCTGGGATTAATGCCATGGGTGGTGAGTTGATTTCTGTTGACCTTGCCTCATTTTCGGGTTTCGTGTCCTTTCGTTTGTGTTTTATTCGTGTACCGTGTTTCAGGTATTGGTGCCAATCCACCCCCACCTCAGTGCTCTTATAAGAAGTTTCGGGACTGTCAGCCCCATAACTTCGCTGAAACTGAGGGAGCGGTGGGACTGCTCCGATGGCTGGAGAAGGTGGAGTCTGTGTTTGTTATGTGTAACTGTCCTGCTGGGGACCGGGTAAAGTATGCTACTGCGACATTTGAGGGGCCTGCTCTGTCGTGGTGGAATGCTACTACACAGAACATGGGATTGGGGGAGGCTATTGTTATGCCTTCGGCGGAGTTTGTGCAGCTTTTGAGAGGTGAGTACTGCCCGAGAGAGCTTATACAGAAGTTAGAGCATGAGGTATGGAGTTACAAGATGGTTGGGTCTGAGATTGAAGAATATACTGTGAGGAGAAATGAGCTGGCAGTGTTGTGCCCTGATTTGCACACACCCGAGTACCGGAGGATCGAGCACTATGTGTCTGGGCTAGTGCTGGAGATTGCTGGGTTGGTGGCTGCTGGGAATCTTCCCACTATTGCTGACGTTGTTCGAGCAGCTCATCGGATGACTAACCTGAAGGTGGTAGAAGGCGTTTTGCCACCCAAGGGTGCTGCTGTGAAGGTTGCTGAGGGGAACAAGAGGAAGTGGGATAGTGTGGGAAAGAGTGTGGTGCCAGCTTAGCCGGCGAAGAAGTTTGATTCATCTGGGTCTTCTTCTGGGCAGAAGACGAGTGGGTATGTTGGGAAGCATCCCAAGTGCAACAAGTGTGGTTTTCACCATTCTGGGGGTTGTGATAGAGCTCGATGTCATCGGTGCCATCAGTTGGGGCACCATGCTAAGGATTGTAAGGTGGCACTCACCCCAACTCAGACTCCTGCGGCTACTCCTGCTCCTGCTGCTCAGGGGACTCAGGGGAGGCAGGGGTGTTATAACTGTGGTGACACGGGACATTTCAAGCGTGACTGTCCCAAACTGAAGCAGGGCGATAATGGGAGGGGCGGGAACGGTAACGGGAACAACGGCGGCGGAGGCAGGACTGCACGTGCTTTCGTCATTAGATCTACGGAGGCTAGGCAGTATCCAGACACAGTTACCGGTACGTTCCTTCTTAATGATCGCTATGTTTCTGTCTTATTTGATTCTGGTGCCGATAAGAGTTTCGTATCTTTGGATGTTAGTCGATTGCTAGATATAGTACCCACACCTTTAGAGGCTAAGTACTTAATAGAATTGGCTGATGGTAAGAAAATCGAAGCGACACACACCCTTAGGGAATGTCGCTTGGAACTGTCGGGTTTGTCTTTCCCCATTGACCTTATGCCGGTGCCCCTGGGTAGTTTTGATGTCGTGGTTGGCATGGATTGGTTATCGTTGTATCGCGCGGAGATCGTTTGTTTTGACAAGGTTGTTCGGATCCCTCTCCCTGATGGGGAGATCCTTTCGGTTCGTGGCGAGAAAAGCGGTGCTCCGCTGAGTATCATTTCTAGCATGAAAGCCCGTAAGTATCTTCGGAAGGGCTGTTCGGCCATTCTGGCACTTGTTAACATTTCTACTAGCGTTGAGAAGAAGATCGAGGATATTCCGGTGGTTCGTGACTTTTCTGATGTGTTTCCTGATGATTTACCTAGTCTTCCTCCCCATCGTCAGGTTGAGTTTGGTATCGATCTTACTCCGGGCGCAACTCCCATTGCCCGAGCTCCGTATCGTCTTGCACCTCCCGAGATGCAAGAGTTGTCCAGCCAGTTACAGGAACTCTTGGAAAAGGGTTTCATCCGACCGAGTTCTTCCCCGTGGGGAGCTCCTATTTTGTTTGTGAAGAAGAAGGACAGAAGTCTTCGCATGTGTATTGACTATCGTGAGCTGAACAAAGTGACCATCAAGAATCGTTATCCTCTTCCTCGCATTGATGATCTCTTTGACCAATTTCAGGGCTCTAGCTACTATTCGAAGATCGATTTGCGGTCCGGTTATCACCAGTTGCGCGTCAGGGAAGCTGACATTTAGAAGACTGCTTTTCGCACTCGTTATGGCCATTTTGAGTTCTTGGTCATGCCTTTTGGTCTCACTAACGCACCGGCGGTGTTCATGGATTTGATGAACCGCGTTTGTAAACCTTACCTTGATAAGTTCGTCATCGTGTTCATTGACAATATTCTGATTTATTCCAAGAACAAGGCGGATCATGAGGAATATCTGCGGTTGGTCTTGGAACTTTTGAGATAGGAGCAGTTGTATGCTAAGTTCTCAAAGTGTGATTTTTGGTTACGTGAAGTTCAATTCCTAGGACATGTGGTGAATGAACTGGGAATTCATGTCGATCCGGCCAAGATCGAAGCTATTAAAGACTGGGAAGCACCAAAGACGCCATCTGAGGTGCGGCAATTCCTTGGTCTTGCGGGTTACTATCGTCGCTTTATTGAGGGATTTTCGAAGATTGCTCAACCCTTCACTGCTCTTACCCAGAAGGACCGAAAGTTCGACTTGGATGAACCACAAGAATCAGCATTTCAGATGCTGAAGCTTAAACTTTGTTCTGCACCTATCTTATCCTTGCCAGAGGGTACGGATGATTTCGTTGTATACTGTGACGCTTCTATTCGTGGTCTCGGTTGCGTGTTGATGCAACGCGGGAAGGTTATTGCTTATGCTTCTCGTCAACTCAAAGTTCATGAGAAGAACTACACTACTCATGACTTGGAACTGGGTGCGGTAGTCTTTGCGTTGAAAATCTGGAGACATTACCTGTACGGTACCAAGTGTGAAGTATATACCGATCACAAGAGTCTTCAGCATATTTTCGACCATAAGGTGTTGAACATGCGGCAGCGTCGCTGGGTTGAACTCCTGAACGATTATGACTGTGCCATCAAATACCATCCTGGCAAGGTGAACGTTGTGACGGACGCCTTGAGCAAGAAGGAGTCTGCGAATCCTCGTCGTGTTCGAGCCTTATAGCTCACCATTCATTTGTCGTTGCCTGACCAAATCCGTTCTGCACAGTTGGAAGCCTTGAAGGAGGAAAACCTTAAGGCTAAAACTATGCACAGTGCTGACAAGCATCTTGAACTCAGGACCGATGGTTTACACACTGTTGCGGGACGTGTTTGGGTCCCATTGTTCGGGGGATTGCGCGAGCTAGTTTTGGATGAAGCTCACAAATCCCGGTATTCTATTCACCCTGGCTCCGATAAGATGTATCAGGATTTGAAGATACTTTATTGGTGGCCAAACATGAAAGCTGATATAGCTTCTTACGTCAGCAAATGTTTGACTTGTGCTAAAGTCAAGGTGGAGTATCAGAGGCCGTCTGGTCTCCTACAACAACCAGAGGTTCCAGAATGGAAGTGGGAGCGAATCACGATGGATTTTGTCACCAAACTGCCAAGATCACCGAGTGGTTATGATATGATCTGGGTGATTGTTGACCGACTGACAAAATCGGCACGTTTTATACCTATTAAGGAAACCGATGGGCTCGAGCGGTTGGCTCGACTTTACCTTAAGGAGGTGGTTGCTCGGCACGGGGTGCCTGTTTCTATTATCTCTGATCGTGATTCTCGTTTCGCTTCGCGTTTCTGGAAGGCTCTGCACAAGACTTTGGGTACTCAGTTGGATATGAGTACGGCTTATCATCCGCAAACTGATGGACAGAGTGAGAGGATGATTCAAACCTTGGAAGACATGCTTCGGGCATGTGTTATCGATTTTGGCAAAAGTTGGGAGATCCACCTGCCGTTAGTGGAGTTCTCCTACAACAACAGCTATCATTCTAGCATCAAGGCAGCTCCGTTCGAAGCCCTTTACGGACGGAAATGTCGATCGCCACTTTGTTGGGCCGAGGTGGGCGAGAGCCAGCTCACTGGTCCGGAACTTGTGTACGAAACTTCGGAGAAAATCGTACAAATTCGTCAACGTTTGGCTGCTGCACGAGATCGTCAGAAGAGTTATGCCGATCGCCGTCGAAAACCTTTGGAGTTCCAGGTTGGGGACAAAGTACATCTGAAAGTTGCACCATGGAAGGGCGTCATACGCTTCGGAAAGCGTGGCAAGCTTAACCCTCGATATGTCGGACCATTCGCAATCCTGGATCGGATTGGACCGGTGGCATACAGACTTGACTTACCGGCGGAGCTCGGTAGTGTGCACAACGTCTTCCATGTGTCTAACTTGAAGAAGTGCTTGGCTGATGAATCTCTCATTGTACCACTGGAGGAGATCAAGGTTGATGATCGTCTTCGCATTGTGGAGGAACCTGTCGAGATCCTCGACTACAAGATTCGTAGCCTTCGTCAGAGTAAAATCCGCATCGTTAAAGTCCGTTGGAACTCGAACCGTGGACCGGAGTTCACATGGGAACGGGAGGATCAGATGAAAGCTAAATATCCTCATCTTTTTCCAAAGCGCGCGTTTGAATCGAGGCATGTTACTGCTGAAGCGGAATGAATCTCGGGTCGAGATTCCTTTCAACGTGGGGATGATGTGACATCCGGTAATTTTCTTTTCGTTTCTTCCTTTTGGGGCTTTGCGCAATTTTCGGGACGAAAATTCTTTCAACGTGGGGATGATGTGACACCCGGCATGTTTGGCTTAAACATATTAGTAACATCTAAGTCTACCTTAGCGAGAAACGTTTATAAACAGATTTAACTGGGTTGGTTGAATCGGGTCAAGTTAGGATTGTCCAGGGTACAATGATCTGGAGAATCATTGGGAGTCGTTTTGGTAATACACTAGTACCGGGTTCCGTTGTTGGTGACATTACATGAACTAATTAAGTATATGTGTAGATTATGGATCGTGTGGTGGATTATATACATAGATGTGTTTATATGATGTGTAAACGATTATCTGTGCTTAAATATGTTAAATATAGACTAAGGATGCATGCTTATGTGTTAGAATGCGTTAAACACGACAAACTGGAAAACTAGTTAAAAAGGAATCCTGGTTCGACCACTTCGAGTGGTCAAAGGAGAAAAATTGTCTGGTTCGACCCTCTGTATATGGGCGAACCAGGGAAGTGGAATTGAAGGAATTCCCATCGACCAGGACAGGGCTCATTCGACCCTGTGGAAGGGTCGAAGGAGACCACCTTCGACCATTGAAATGGGGCGAAGGAGGGATAGTATAAATACCAACCTTTGTCATTTTTCATCATTTCACAAACCCTAACCGTCCCAAAACGCTCTCAAACGATCTAAAACACTAAGGAAGGAGTTTTTGCTCTTCTTTTTCATAATCCAACCTATCTACAACATCTAAACAAGAATCCAAGGTGTGTTCTTAATCCTAAACCTTTTTAAAAGCATTTTAATTCGTTTTCATCTAACCCTAATTGTCCGGACCTGTTCTAAGGGTGTTTTATGATTAAAAACCTTTTAAACATCTTTCTAAATCAAAACATTATCATTAAAATAGGTTTCATGGTGAATAACATATGTAAATTGTGTATTATGTGGTGTTATGTGTTGTTCGATGATTTGCTGCTATGTCTATGATAGAAACATGATATAGGATTGTTATTGATGTTAGATTATTGTTGTTTAGGGTTAGGATTGGATATGATGATATTATGGGTATTTGGGGGTTTTAACGAACCTAAACTTGATGCACGATATTTATGATCAATAGAATTGATAAGAAAAGATCGAACACTCGAAAAACTGAGCATTTCAAGGTGAATATGAATCGATTTCAAAAGTTTCCAAATTGGGTAAATTATTCATGCATGAAAGTGATGTTTCCATAATCTTTACCATTTTGGGAAAGGGCTGAAACAGACGTATTATCGGGGGAAATCGGTGGGGTTTTGTAAGGATAAGTTATCCATGTTTGACTGCTGTGTTTGATGATGTTTCGAGTCGTTTTGAATGTGTTTGAAGCGTTTTTAGGAAAATTCATACAACTGGGGCGAACCTGGCTTCCTTCGACCGATCGAAGGTGCGAAGGTGGAAATCCAGGGTCGAACCTGGGTTTTGTTGGGCCAATGTGGTTTAGCGGGCGAAGGAGACATCAAACAGTCGAACCAGATGTAAAACGGGCGAAGGAGATGTAAAACGGGCGAAGGAGACTGAAAACTGACTGGTTCGACCGTTCTGATGCAGAAATGACATTTTTGATACAAACTAAGTGTTTTATGCTTGAACCTTGTGTGTAATCTATGTGTACTTGATTAGTTAGGGTAATGGGTCACCAACGGGATGTCGGGTCGGTCTAGTGTGTCGGTTAAACATTCAAACACGTTTTAAAACATACTTGGTTACGATCTGGACAATCGGGGACTAGATAACCCTATGGTTATTAGTCGGAACACTTATGTGAACATTTTGATAGATCTCCGGTAGAGGGATTATCAAGGACTAAACATCTTTACTTGTAATCGAAGAACGCTACTTAAGGTGAGTTCACGGCCCCACTTTTACTTCTTTAACTCTTGGGGGAGAAAACATGCGCTAAACTGTTTTGGTAACATATGTCATACTATGGTTTTTAACATTATATTGCTATACGATCTTTGGAAGTCCCGGGGGAAACCATGAATGTGCGGGGATGCACAACGGGGGAAATGTGGATAGATCTATTGGGCGTGACCTGCCCCACTCGTCGGCTTGGAGGGCCGGGCGGGTGCATATTGTCTCGAACAGGAACATTATCGTGCTGAACATACGGGCTGCTTAAACATGCTAAACATTGCTAAACATGTCTAGTAATGGTTTCTCATCGTAGTAGTAATAAAACCTACGCCTAGCTAGCGTACTTGGTAACATTGATATAGTATGGACATGGTAACGTTTTTGGTAACATATCGAACAAACCTGTGAACTCACCAGCATTATATGTTGACATCTTTTTGGCATGTTTTTCTCAGGTCGCTAAGGTAGCAACAAAAGGAACTAGGCGCACGGGTCTGCATTGGCGTCTAGGCATAGTTGCACGTTTTGTAATAAAAGTATTTTGAATAACTTTTGGGATGATAGCATAGTTGATTAAATGCTACTTTAACGCTTCCGCTTATAAAATTGTTGGTTATGTCTCTTTACGCTTTTCATATAGAGTTGTTTATTGTGATCGTTGACTTGGATCCTGGTTTGTCATACGTCTCGCGGTAAAACCCCGCAAGTGGTAATTTGAGGGTGTGACAGTTTAGGTTATTAAAATCCAATTTCCTTATTTTATATTATAAAATGTAAAGAAATGAACATGGGGTTTTATATATTGTTAAGGTAGTTATATAAAAAAAAAGCAAAAAAAGCAAGAAGTCAATTTTAAAGGGTTAATTCGTGTATTGTGTCAATATGCGAATCATGTTCGACCTTTTTAGTATGAAAAGATTTTTGGCTTTGATTTCTTATTAAAATTTCAAATTTCTGTCGAATTCAATTATTCTAAGTAGTGAAGATGAGCCTGAACATCAATATTAGCACAATTACTCGCCATTAAAAAAAAACATAACTAATTACTTTAATTGCATAAATATGGGACTTGTCAATAACCTTATGTAAAATGGCGAATACAATAATTTTTTTTGCAGGGGTTCACTTTTCCAATGACATACGATCGAACATAAAAATCTCGGGTCAGCTTGACGATTCGGGTCGGGTAAAGTTCATCACATAATAAAAACACGATATAATAACAAAAAAAAAAACACCGTCATTAGATATGTTTAACACGCAAAATAAATATGATAATCTAGACCAGATGCTGCACACTCTTAATTCTCACTAGAAAAGATGCAGATTCGGCACTTCCTGATCCAAGTCAAACCGATACAACATCAATATTTTTTAATACCACACATTTCATGTGTATCAATTGACAATAACTCTTATCTTTTGTGGTACCTTCTTCATCGAAATCCTTATTATATAACCTCACTGGAATAAAGAATATACATATGCTCTGCATAGCAACAAATCACAAACAAAAATCGCAACACTAGCTTACAATCTATCCCCTTCACTCTAAATAGTTTAACTATTTCTCAAAAAGTGCACCTATGGAACTTCATCCATCTCATATACATCTATAAGCCCTAACAATTCTACAACATGTTATTGAAGAAGAGATCGAAGAATAAGTTACCTGAGAGAGAAGGTGCTTAGGTGCATATTTCTTCAAATGGTGGCTGATGAGTTATTATATGTGATTCCAAAACCTTTTTATGACTGGTTTGTTTATATAAGAATATGGGAATACCGTTGTTTTGTTCGTGAAGATGGAGAGGAACAGTCATCGGTCAAGGGGTGGAGTTGGAGAGGAACAGCCGTGGTGTTGAGTCAAAGAGGGACAAAGGGTTTGGGGGATGGGGTGTAGCTGGATAATCTGGATTGTGGATTGTGTGTGGATAACTAAAAACCTTAACTTGGTTTTATAAATATACCAAACAGAACGAAAAGAAAAATAATTCAGGGAAAGGATTCGAACCGGTGAATTCTGGAATATAAAGGGCGGGATAAACCATTAGAGCACCCACACATTTTGGTTTTGGGTTCCCCTATAATATATTTGGGGGTTCCTTAAGAATTGTCTATTTATTTAACACTAAAAATTTTAAACCGAACGGGTTCCTGAGAACTCCCTCTCTTCAATGTAGATCTGCCCTTGCTTATGTATGCTTACTACTCGTGTGCTACGAAAAGTATGGATAGACTTCCTTTTCATTTTATATAAAACCAGCGGAATTGCTCTCTACGTGATTCAGCAGGAATTTGAGTTTTGCATAAAAAAAAATGTATACAATTCAGTCCTAAATAAATAAAAATTACAAATATAAAAGTTGCAATTACAAAGTTATTTTGCGGTAGAAAACCGCGTCCCTACTAGTGGTGAAAATTACCGAAAACGACTCGTATCAATACAAAAAAAAAAATTATCAAAATGAATGATGATACCAAGACTAATGCTGTTTTGGCGGCTTCAAATAAGTTTAGTTATGTAAAAAAAATATGTGTAATACAAAATAAAAAATTATTTAAATTAGTTTAATTATACAAAAGTTGTCTCAAGAAATCTAAAATGTAAAGTCATGCATAATATGTCCAAAAGAATGTAGATATGTATTTTATATCAAATGTAACCGCAAAACAACTATTGCTAATAGTTCCGATTATACCGATACCTAGTCAGAATTGGTTCGATTCATTAGGTACTGATACTCGGTATAGTTTACGAAACTAAAATATAATTTTTAGGATTTGAGTTAAATTGATTGTTATGAAAGTTAATGAATGAAACACGGAATGAAGATATATATATATATATATATATATATATATATATATATATATATATATATATATAATTGGAAAGTGTAGCGGAAATAAACTTTAATTCATAAAAAACATGATGTTTTTATCAAAATACTTTTTAGTGATCGTCACAGATTAATCAGTACAAGAATACAACTCCCCCTCAGATTGATCACTCAGATTTGTTCATACAAAAAACATTGTGAGTAGAGTGATGAATAGAACAGCACAAGCACTGTTGAGTATCATTTGTCTTCATTGTCTGTTGAAGCCTAGACACTGTCGAGGCTTCAATAAACCTTGTCTCTCTGCAGACATTGGCTTCAACAGTCTTTACATTCTTCATCAGATGCTGTCTTCATCCGACCTTGTGTAATAGTCTTTACAGCAACATTTGCTATGGCAACAATTGTTAGGTCTTTGTCATTGATAGGATATGTTCTTCTAGTACTGTTTTATTGGGGATCAGAGATGTTAGCAGCTTTTGGCTTTCCAATCATCTGTTCTTCTATGGGCTCAGCAGAGTCCAACCATCTCCCCTAGAACAGATGATGCCAAAACTTAGCTTTATTGTTGATCTTTATTTCTCATTAGGCTTTCCCTTATCTGACCCTTTAATTGTAATTCAAAATTAAAAGAAACCATGTCTTCAACATCCCTCTTGAGTTCCAGATTCAATAGGTCTTGGAGATCATCATCTTTTAGACCATAAGCTTCATACATGCTGAGTTTCTGAGCTCTTCCATCAGACCTGAGCAAAATCAATTCATGGGTGTCTTTGTTTGACTTCCATTTTAAAATTTTTGAGTCTGATGGATTTCTTGGGTGAAGAGTTATTTGAGATAAATTGGATGAAAATGGCGTGTCAGTGAGTTCTCTGAGTAGATCACTCGCAGGATCTGTGAAGAAGAGTTGATTAACCAGTCCTGCTTTTTTGAATGATTTAGCAAACACCACTTCATCAGCCTCTGCATCTCCTTCTGTCTTTTAGTTTGTTTCATCGCAACTATGGTCAAGTCAGATGTTGAGGACAGATTTTTGTGTGTTAGCGTCTGTTGAGGATAGACTGGTTTTCTAGCAGCTATGGTCAAGTAAGATGTTGGATCCTTTTCCCCGAGCTTTTCAAGTACGGTCTCAACTAACCTTGATTCTGACCAACTTGCTACTGATCTCATGGGATCATATTATGCAGCAACCAAATCTTCTCTCATTCTTTAAAACTTCAAAGCCCTCTTTGGATCTGTTTGTTTGCCTTTCTTCCAGTCAAGTGGAATTTGTGTATGATCAGGGTCTTTGAGTAGCTCTGTATGCTATCAATTTCAGGCTGAGAGCTTGAGAAGTCCAACCAACAAATTGATTCATGGTGGCCTTGTATGGTTGAAACTTCATAATATGGGCAAGGTATTATTCCATCAGTTCCCTGTCTAGTTCAGCATTAACTGGCCTCTCAAACATGGACTTGCTCAGCTTCTTAGCAAATTCTTCAATTTTCTTGACTTTTTTAAGCTCTGCTGACAAGATACTCTGAGCACTCCTGTCATCCTTCCCTTTGCACCTATCCCTTGCAATCATTTCAGCTTGTTGAGCCTTCATTTGTAAGTACTCATCTACATTCTTTGGTTTAGGAAAACCTGGGAGAAATGGGAAGGATAGTTGTGATGGATCCTCTGGGAGTAGAATGATTCTACTTTTCCTTGTATAGCTACGAGTTCCAGAGGATATTTAGCAGCCAAATGAATGATGGTTGGATGTGATGATTGTGTGGAAGTGGTGGTAGCAGATGTATGGGGTGAAAATTTGGAAGTATGTGGTGAGAAGGATGATATGGGAATAGCTGGGATAGGAATAGATGATGGTGGTAGTGTAGGATGAATCTCCTCTTCATCATGTTGCACAATGAAAGTTTTTCTCTTTCTCTTTTACTTGACAATGGAATATGAGATGGTTTTGGTATTTTGGTGGGTGTTTGTTGTGGTTCTGAAGTGGTTGAAAATGTTACAAGGGAAGTGGCGGTGGTAACATCTGTTTGCACATTTTCAGTGTCAACATATATTGTTTGGATTAGTGATTGTGGTGGTAAAGTTGCTGATTGTGGAATGGTAGTTGTGTTGGTAGACCAATAGTGGTTTTTGTTTTTATTTACGGAAAACAAAAATTTTCTTTTAATCCATATTTATCATGCCAATTCGAGAGATGTGTCTAAAGATTTTGTCAACACATCTGCCAGCTGATCCTATGTTGGAATATGATGTAGAGAAACCAAACCTTTTTCATAGTTGTCCCTTATAAAATGGTGTCTGATGTTGATGTGCTTGGTTCTTGAATGGGATACTGGATTTTTAATTATGTTTTCAGCTGCTTGACTATCCAACATGAATGAAGTCTTTAAGGCAGTCACACCAAAATCCTGTAACTGATTTTGAAGCGACATAAGTTGGGTTGTACAGCTTGTAGCAGCAATGTATTCAACCTCTGCTGTTGATGTTGAAACATCTGCTTGCTTTTTTCTTTGCCAAGAGACCAAAGCATTTCCTAGGAATTGGCACCCTTCTTAAGTGGACTTCCTTGTGGTTTGACAACCGGCAAAATCACTGTCTGAATAACTTGGAAGCTCAATATTCCCATTAGTAGGGTACCAGATACCAAGTGTGGAAGCACCATTGAGGTATTTCAATATTCTTTTCATAGCTATAAGATTTGACTTTCTAGGTGATGCCTGGGATCTTGCACAAACACAAGTGGCAAACATGATGTTTGGCTGATGCGTGGGGTTTTAAGCCAAAAAGAAACTTTGATGTGAGTGGTTTCAAAAGACACTTCAAGTTTTAAATTTATAAATAAAACGATAGTTACTTTAAGTTCTAAAACCACACAATAGGCAAGTGTAACTATCGAGCGTAGTATAGAAATGAGTAAGTACTAAGTATCGAATCCAAGGACACAATTTTTACTACTCTTTAAGATGCTTTAAAGAAAAAGATAATTTATAAAATTAAAAGATAGAGGAAAGGACCGAGAGAATAACCAATAACCAAATGAAAGTGTTGTTTCGGGATCCGACTTGTCTTGATATATACTAATAGTAAATGTCTAGTTAAGTGATGTGTTCCAAATTACGCATAACTGCTATAACTTAAAAATGATCCATGTTCTTAGTTGTTATTGTGAGGGTCTCCCGTCGTGGTAAGCTCACTTCTCAACCGTGAGGGATCACCGAGATTATGCATACCCAACCCTGAAGAACCTACCTCCTAGAGTTACAATATTGACAACCATACAACTCTATTCTTTTGTGAATAGCATGCCAACTGTGACACCAGTCAACGATCCTCGTCAACATCCGTACACGTTTTACGTATTACTCTCATTTCATGTGCATATTAGACATTATTGCACACACTATACCCCCAGTCTAGTAAAGCCATAACTATTGCATAAATTCAATAGATTATCCGTTTACGCATACAACACCCGAAATACTCGAGACAGTTGGCGATGAACAATCAAGCCAATCATGCGCTCAACAGAGAGCAACCGGATACTCGATTATCACACAGGAGTAAAACAACAATACGTGACAAAACCAAGGTGGGAAATTTGACAAACCCACCCTTAAACCAAGCAATTCTCAATGTGTTCTATGGGAATCACACACAAAAATCATGGAATATTATCTAGAACACGAACGTATGTTAATAAGGATTTCAAACATCAAACAACATATGTTTATGAACCCATAACATATGAAAGATGATACATGTTAATATAATCATCAAAACACACACATATGGTAACATTTGAAAATCCATTTCTATTAAAAGCTTAAAAGTTTCAATAACACCTTTCACACTTACACTTATGTATGGACAATTCGACTATACATGTGTTTAGATGTACCCACATAATTACACAACAAAGCTAACCCATGGAACCATGTGAATAGACCCATATAATCGGCCCTACATCCATCTCTTTCTATACACACACATGGAGGAACAAGCCCAAAAATCGACACACACACACACACACACACACACACACATATATATATATATATATATCCAACCAAAACTCCACAACACTACCAAGGTGTGTCAACTTACCCTATATAACATAACCAACCAACAACTAACAACTACCTATCCCTTTTCCCAAGAACGTACAGCCGAAAAGCAACCCACACACGCATCCATTTGCCAATCTACATTAACCTATTTGGAAACCTATGATTTACGAAACATACTGCCTTAACATGATCACTTACCGAGAAGGTGATGGATTCTCCGTTTCATAATCCATTCTCGACCGAAAGAAGCACAAGACAAGAAAGCATCCACAAGTCATTATCAATATCCAAATTCCAATGTATGACAACCTTTCTACCTTATTTTCCTAACCCTAGAGTCGGATACAAGAAGACAAACACACACTTCATCCATATCTCACATACACATACACGACATGTTCTAGAAGCTATGTGCACAATCTTTGTTCTATGTCTAGTCCCTATTCATCGAATGACAACAAGACAACACATGGAATCATGGATTTGGCAACCACACCTATCTAGAACACATTTGGGAGGAGTTGACTTACCAAAATCCTTCACCCTAGCTTCTAAACTATCAGCCCTAAACAAGGAATGCATGCAAGTCCAATGTCAAATATTTACATGGTTTGGGATAATCACTTTAACACAAACTTCCCATCAATTTTGAGTTACCATATCGGTCCATCACCACTCCCCCAATTGGCCTGTGTAAGGGTATGATCTCGATACTTCAACACTTGCTCTAACACCTATAAACACAAGGGAATCACGAAGTCACATTGTTGGACCACGACTCAAGGGAAGCCATAGAACTTCGAAATCAGCCACCATCATCTTCGTTTCTTGGGATAAGAGGGTAGATTTCCATATTAATATGTAGTTAATTATGTGTTTTTAAGTGAATTATATCATAAAGCATGGTTACTTTGAGTTTGATTTTGATTGCAGGTAGCTGGAGCGAAGTTGATGCATTTTTGGAGAAACTAAATGGATCTTAATTGAAGATATTAAATGATGATATGATAAAGCTCTAAAATATGAAGACGTGGCCGCAAGAATCGAAGAAAACGGAGTTCTAACGAAGATTTTATGGCAAAAACGGACGCGTACCAGTAACCAGAGCAGGGCTGCGCTGGGGAGGCGCGGGCCTGCGCCAGACCAGTAACCAGAGCAGGGCTGCGCTTTGTGGGGCGCGAGGCTGCGCCGGGGGTCGGAAAAGTTGTGAATTTGAAGGATTTTTACCATATTTAAAGATAACTTCAACCCCTAAATGAAAAAAAACACTGAACCCTAGCAGTTTTCACCTCCCAAACACACTTTTCATCATCCCAAACCTCAATCCAATCAATCCTTTCATGCAATCATCATTCCAATCATCCCTTGAAGATCATATGATGAAGATGAGCGGCTAAACACTTTTGTAACCACCTCCGAGTGTATGGTTCATTTGTGAAACCCTTTAACTTGTTTAATTTGGTACTTGGGATTGTTTTTCACTTGTTTGAAGAATATTTGTGGTTTAAATCATTTAAATAATTCATTTGTGTTGCAATTGTTTATCTTTTTATCATTCGCATTCGGTTTTCTTGCATCGTGAGCATTTTGATAATTGGGAGGGTAATTGATACTTGTGGATTGGTAATTGAATTGTACAGGTTATTATTTAAAACTTGTGTTCGGTTATCACTTGATTTGAATCGTTCAAAAAAACCATGTCTATGTGGTATCCTATCATTTTACCAGGTTTGGGTGAATCATAGAACCAGAAGCTCGGAGGGGGTTACTTCTTTCTCATTACTGTTTACAACTTCTCAAATTAATTTTCTAAATTTCAAAGCAAAAACAAAATTATTAGGTTTAGTTTAATTATTAAAGTTACAAAACTACTCTTTCCACCAATTCCCTGTGGAGACGGCTCAACTTCCATATACTACTATTTTCTTATATTTTTGATTGACCCAACGACATCGATCAAAATGGCGCCGTTTCCGGGGAATCGATGCGCTTAGTTAGATAGTTTTGTTTTACTTTTTATTTCTTTTCTTAAAAATCTAAAAAAAAAACTAAAAATATTTTCCTTTTCTAGTCTTTTAGTTTAAGTTTTGTTTTGTTTGTTTAGTTCAGTATTACGCGTGGTTTGCTTGCTTGTGTCTGTGTAGGTAATTCAGTTGCATGCATCATTGACGTTATTCAGGCAAAACTTCACCATTAATTTACGATCCGGAAATTGAAAAGACAGCTAGAAAGAACAGAGCCATTCATCAAACCCGACCAACACGAAATATGAGCCATCACAGTAACCAAGATAACCAACTCCCACCGAACCAACCTGACCCAATACCACCACAACAAAACCCATTGGGCAATATGCCTCCACGACCATTGTAAACAGCACCAACTCCAAGACAACAACAACCATTCCCACAATTTAACCCAGATCCGAACGCTGGTGCTTCTAGACAATTTTAGTAAGGTCATCAAGAGCATGACGAGTGGGACGAACATTATGAAAATTATCCAGCTTTTGAGGCCCCACCATAACAGCAACAACCCAACCGACCACTAACCTTAAATCGACAACCACCACAAAACCGCAACCCAAGATCTCATAGTATTAGAGCAACAGATTCACTTTATGGAGATGACAGTATGCAGGGTGCTGCAGGCACTGTTAATGGTAGAGTTGCTGATTGGGACGGAGGAGTTGATGATGATCGGTACTACAAGAATCAGGATCAGTTCGACTATGATGAGTATGATGAGTTTGGTCCGCAATATCAGCAGAGACAACAGCGAGGGTTGAATATGAGGGGATAGAATCAGGGACAGAGAAGGGTCCCTCAGAATCAACCAAGAAATCAAGCGCGAGGGAATGGGCAGAGGCAATATGTAGATGGAGTACCTCGGGTGAACTACAGACCTCCTGTAAATGGCGTTGGGAGCCATTTTATTCCGGTAGCCACCGAGCACACTTCACCTGTAGTACCACCACATTAGAATGGAAGGAGCTTTGAGGTTAGACCCCAATATTTGAACCACCTTCCGATTTTCTATGGTAAGGAAACAGAGGAACCCTATCTACATATTGCGGAGTTTGTGAGCATTTGTAACACTATCGGGGGCCATGGGTTTAGTCAGGATGAGGTGAGGTTGATGATGTTTTAATTCATCCTCAAGGATCAAGCAAGGATATGGTACCATTCACTGCCAGCTGGTAGTAATTTCACATGGCAGGAGCTTCAACAACAATTCTTGGGAGAATACTACACCATGACTCGTACCACTGAGGCTTGGGAGGCCATTAGAACCTTCCAACAACAGTCGGGTGAACCATTTCATGAAGTTTTCACCAGGTTCAAGGAGTTGCTAAGGAAATGCCCACACCATGATATACCTATGTGGGAGCTGATCAAGTCATTCTATGACGGTTTACTACCTGAAGATGTTAGGGATTTAAATGCCAACAGTAATGGTACCTTTTTGACTAACCATGAGGATGTGGATTGGGAGTATATGGAGAGGTTGTCAGTGACATCAAAGAGACAGGCTCGTGCTAGTAGGAGAAGCCGAACAGGTGCAGCAAGGGGAATTGATTATGAGTGTGAGAAGAGGATTGCAAGATTAGAGTGCTAGATTGCACAACTAACAACAGGTAAAGGCGCAGGAAAGGGTGAAGGAGCAAAAGCAGTGAGTTCTTTTATAGTGTGCTCGATTTGTGATGATTGGGGACATGTGGATGCAGATTGTCCTACACATAAGGGGAGAAATGAGCAAGTGAATCAACTAGGCGAACAACAGAAACAATATGATATGAATTCTAATTCATATCACTCAGGTTTGCAAAATCACCCTAATTTTAGTTACAATAATGCTTCTAACCAGTTGAATCCTCCATCACAGGTACCCAACCAAAACAATCAGAATGGATATTCAAACCAAGGGGACTACAACAATCAAAGAAGTTATCATCAAGGCAATAACCAAGGGAGTTCTCAAGGCAACTGGCGAGGTCAAGGCAATCAGCAGGGTGGATCTTCAGGGCAAGATGGATCAGTGAAAGAAATGTTGACTGAGTTTATGAAGTCAACAAGAGAGTTCATGAAGTTGACAAGAGATTTCATGAAGGAGATCCGGAAGGACAATGAGATTCAAGAAAAACAGTACAAGGAATTGGCAAAGCAAGTTGGTCAAATTGCTGAAGAGTTGTCCGCTATCCGTCAAGATCCAGGTAAGTTACCGAGCACCACCACAGTGAATCCAGCACATCAGTCATCAACTGCAAGGAATGTACACATTAATGCAGTTAGTCTTCTTTCCAATTCTGAGTATGAGCAGGAAACACATTCACAATCAAACTTTAAAGTTAAAAATTTGAAAAAAGTGTTTTGTGAAAAGTTTTTCAGTGAAAGTTCTAATGAGGCCAAGGACAAGGGTGAGAAACTCAAATCTGCACCCTTTCCTTTGGCTTTAATGGACCTAGCTAAAAGAGCGGTTTTAAATAAAAATGACACACCAAAGGATGAGAGGTGGGTAAATTTTAAACAAGTAAAAATCGATTTATCCTTACTTAATACCATTTAAGAAATTCCTACTCATGCTAAAAACTTAAATGAGTTGAGTACCCACAATCGACACAACAAGCTGCCAAAACAGTTTGATTTACCGGCACATGTGCGTGCAGCTTTGTCTGGTACTTTTCCACCCAAACGCCAAGATCCAGGAGTGCCCCTTATTTCAATACAAATTGGGGAACATAAAGTTGACCGGGCACTTCTAGATCTTGGAGCTTGTGTTAGCATTCTTCCGGGAAGTATGTATGACCAATATGAATTTGGTCCTTTACAAAAAGTTGGCACCACTGTGGTGTTGGCTAATAAAAAAACCCTTACGTCCCAGGGGAATGTTGACTGATGTCATAGATAAGGTGGGAGATTGCTACTATTCGGTTGATTTCTTGGTACTGGATTGTGAGAAAAATGTTAAAGGCACACCACACGCGATTATACTCGGTAGACCATTTTTAGCAACTGCTCATGTAGTAATCAACTATGCGGATGGAATGGTAAGTATGAGATTTGGGGATAAAAAAATGAGTTTAAACATTTTTTCAAGTTTAACTGACCCAAAAGCACATGAGGAGTGTCTTATGGTTCACAGGATGGGTGACACTGGTGGGAAGGCTCGGAAGAAAAAGAAGGTTAAGAAACCGCCTGAGTTAGAACAAGGAAACGCCAACTTAGCAGCGGATGATCCAAGGTGGAATATAATTCATGACCCACTGGAGTATAGGCAGAGAATGTGTTTTGAAGCTGAGGGAGGCGAGCATCCCGTTCGACCACCATGAGAGATATAGCAAGTATGAAGTCCGGCTGAAGACTCATAAACTTAGCGCTCTCGGGAGGCAGCCCGAGGTACGTGTTTTATTTTATTTTCTTTTATTTGTTTTGTGTGTTTTCGTTGTTTCATAGCCATTGTAGCATCCAAGTGTGGGAAAGTTGTGCGAACATGATAGGTGGAGTATTCAATCCGATACGCATCAGAGTTGATACGCATTTGATGGGGGAGTGACGCAGGTCCATGTGCTACTTCCTTTTCTTTTGTTGTTGCTTGTTTATGAAAGTTGGTGGTGTGAAAATCTGTTCGTGAAGGAAATGGTTTCTTTTGTTACTTTGGGGTGTTAGTTAGCTCTGGTAGGTAGTGATTGAGGTTGAACATGTTGAGTAGTGAAGGACTGAAAACCATACATTGGGGACAATGTATCCCAAGTGTGGGATGGGTGACCCTAGGATAGTTAGGGGGAACACTTACATATTTGTGAGAAAAATTGACAAATTTTTGAAATTTTGAAAGAAAAATATGAATGAAAAAAATTCTCGCAAGATGTCACCTTTTTCACTTGATCAGGCACAAAAATCGCGTTTTCAGTTGCTAACGAGTCCTTTGCCGAGTATGAAAAATGAGAACGTTGATCATGGTCATCCTTTTAAGTTTCATGAGAGTTTTTCTGACAAGCGTTTTTATAGAAACTGAAAAGAGATGCCTAACTAGGGGTAACATGCTTTTAGGAATTGCATATGCTACATGTCGGCAACCTATATCCCTACTTTGTGAGATTTTGAGCCTCCTAGATTGATAGATATTGATATATGTATGTTTATTTGTTGAGAGTAGGCCAAATGTTTCCTTGTTGCAGAATTTGTGTGATTTGATACATGCAAAAGTTATAGGCAAAACATGCACATAGATGAGAAAGGCAAGTTAGGAATCCCGTTGTTGTGTTTGAAACCATTTGTTTGTGTTTTGTTGACCCGTTTATCCAAAAATTACCCTTAGTAGCTCATGTTGAGCCTATACCCTTTCATTTGATTAAACATATGACATCACCCAAATTGACCCCTTTACCTTTTGTGTAATAAATTGATGACATCCATTGTGTTTGTGTTTTGTTCAAGTGTTTAAGTTATATTCAAGTTGTGAAAAAGAAGAAAAAAATATATATATATGGGAAAAAAAGAGAAAAGAAAAAAAAAAGAAGTATGTGTTATGGGTCAAATATGACCAAAGTTGTTTGTGTAGTGTATTATTGTGTAGTATGAATAAGGATAGTCATTCAAGCGTGTTGAAACATTTGTTTTTAACCCAATTGTTAAGCCAAATCTATCCTGCCTTTACCCTAAGCCCAAAACCCGTAAGACCTTTCGATTAGTGCACAACTTACAGCTGTTGTGTGATTGTCATACAAACCTATGATAAAAGGGTTACATTCTTGGTTTTTGAGCGACTTTTACTAGAACATTACAAGCTAGTCCAGATATAAACAGAGAGGAGGGACCATTGTAAGGGGTGTGTAGTATATGTGTATGATGACAAGCATGTTAGGCTTAGTTAGGCAAGTCTTGATTTTAAAATGTGCAGCACTTGCTTGTCAGTCTGTTAATCTCGATTGTGTACGTCTATGGGATGGGTATGACTCAGGGCCTTGAAGATTAGTAACGGTAAGGGAATTGGAAGTGGCTTGTTAGCAAAGCGAGTAGTGTTTTGTGATGGTTTGATTGGGGGCAATCAAAGGTAAGTGTGGGGATGTGATAAGAGGGTAGATTTCCATGTTAAGATGTAGTTAATTATGTGTTTTTAAGTGAATTATATCATAAAGCATGGTTACTTTGAGTTTGATTTGAATTAATGCAGGTACCTGGAGCGGATTTGATGCATTTTTGGAGAAACTAAATGGATCTTAATTGAAGATATTAAATGATGATATGGTAAAGCTCTGAAATACGAAGACGTGGCCGCAAGAATCGAAGAAAACAGAGTTCTAACGAAGATTTTATGGCAAAAATGAACGCGTACCAGTAACCAGAGAAGGGTTGCACTGGGGAGGCGCGGGCCTGCACCAGACTCCAATAACCAGCGCTGGTATGCGCTAAAATTAGAGCGGGTCAGCAAGTTTTTGGTCCGAGAGCAGGGCTGCGCTGGGTGGGGCGCGGGGCTGCGGCGGGGGTCGGAAAAGTTGCGAATTTGAAGGTTTTTTACCATATTTAAAGATAACTTCAACCCCCAAAATGAAAAAACACTGAACCCTAGCCGTTTTTCACCTCCCAAACACACTTTTCATCATCCCAATCCTCAATCCAATCAATCCTTTCATGCAATCATCATTCCAATCATCCATTGAAGATCATATGATGAAGATGAGCGGCTAAACACTTTTATAACCACATCCGAGTGTATGGTTCATTTGTGAAACCCTTTAACTTGTTTAATTTGGTACTTGGGATTGTTTTTCACTTGTTTGAAGAATATTTGTGGTTTAAATCATTTAAATAATTCATTTGTGTTGCAATTGTTTATATTTTTATCATTCGCATTCGGTTTTCTTGCATCGTGAGCAGTATGATAATTGGGAGGGTAATTGATACTTGTGGGTTTGTAATTGAATTTTATAGGTTATTATTAAAAACTTGT
The DNA here is from genome assembly GCA_028751855.1 of Ambrosia trifida. Classification (NCBI taxonomy): domain Eukaryota; kingdom Viridiplantae; phylum Streptophyta; class Magnoliopsida; order Asterales; family Asteraceae; genus Ambrosia; species Ambrosia trifida. The sequence goes on from CM054129.1 coordinate 78,647,880, forward strand.
GTTCGGTTATCACTTGATTTGAATCGTTCAACAAAACCATGTCTATGTGGTATCCTATCATTTAACCAGGTTTGAGTGAATCATAGAACCAGAAGCTCGGAGGGGGTTATTTCTTTCTCATTACTGTTTACAACTTCTCAAATTCATTTGCTAAATTTCAAAGCAAAAACAATGTAATTAGGTTTAGTTTAATAAATAAAGTTACAAAACTACTCTTTCCACCAATTCCCTGTGGAGACGACTCAACTTCCATATACTACAATTTTCTTATATTTTTGATTGACCCAACGACATCGATCAGTATGTGATCAAAAGTCATCTTGAATCTCTTAATATTAATCGGCTATGATGACAAAACCCGATCCATGGCCCTTTGATCTTGTATAATCGGCCTGACATACTACAAATATAGTATAATAAGGTCACAAACTTTTTATATATTTATCTTTGTTTAGAAAACTTATCACATGGTTTATTTATACACTCGCACATATACACAAGTGGCACACACGAAATGGATCGGCTTTAGGTATGTTAGACTCACTAGGCCAAAGAAGTACATGGATACATGGACATAATAAATGGTAAGAAAATCCGGTTTGAAACTAAACAAACTGATTAGACACGCTTAATACAACAAGGTTTTTAAACCATAATTATACACAATTTTCGATAGTATGAAAAGCCAACATGTTTATTTGTCCATATGGAACCTCATACAAGTCTATGGTAGTCGAACATGCCATACACGAATCGATTTTCAAATCATATATTATATCAAAGTTTCTGCTATGTCACACAACATATGTTATTCCTAGTCTTAACACTATAATATTACAAAGCATTTTAAGACACTTGTTTTTCCAAGAAAACACCAAACATGTTAGATTGGGGTATGTTCCATAACCAATGATGACGTGTAGGACCCGTTTTGTTAACAATAGATACGTTTTTATAATAAAACATCCGGGATTCACGAAACTGTACATTTTACAAAGTACACATGAAACAAGTAATAATCGTCACGTGCACAAACTATGGGCCACGTATAACTGACACAAGTGTCCATGAGTCGGGTGAACAACTTGTAAGGTAAACAACAAAGAACGTACAACTTTCCATGTCCTTGATAATCATAGGGCAATCATTGTCAGGATGATAGTTACCTCACATTTCTCCTTTACCAGACCCCATTTTCCAGACACTAGGTGAGTTTCACGGCCCCATTTTACTATTTTCCATTTTTGGGAGATAAACATGCTACTGTTCTAGCATATTACATTTTTGGTGATATTTTATCGTACTTACATTTACACTGTAACCATTAGATAACAATAGCCATGGAACACTACTCGTTTTCACGAGCTCTCTCAACTTGTACCCCACATGGTCACTCCTAAATACAAGAGAGTCGAACGGTATATCTGGGGATTGTCTCCCAAGATTCGAAGCATGGTTACTGCATCTGCACCTACTACCATTCACAGTGCTGTTACGCTGGCTCACAGTCTCACCGCTGATGCTGTTCGTATGGGTTCGTTGAATCACAAGGTTGAAGTTGCTGGTGAGAGTTCTGGGAACAAGCGCAAGCGATCTGGTTCCAAGAAAGGTAAGAACACCTCTCGAAAGCGCCAACATTCCGTGAAGGGTTTTGCTGAGCCCAAGAAGAAATATAACGGGCTCCACCCCTAATGCAGCAAGTGTAATTACCATCATGTCGGCAATTATGAGAGTATTTATGTCAAAACTGCTACCGCCGTGGTCACCAAACCGCTAACTACAAAGCCAAAGCCACCAACACTCCTCCTGCCAAAACGAGTGTTATGAATGTGGTGCAATCAGTCATTTTCACAAAGATTGCCCGAAGGCTAAGGATCAAGCTTGTAACACCCCAACCGATGGCAGAAACATCGGGATGTCACGTATTGATGATTGTTCAGTAGCTCATGGTGAATAATGAATTTCATTAAATGATTTAAATAAATTACATACAATTGTTCTACAAGAATTCATACATCAAAATGAATAATACTATGCACACATCTTCAAGCATTAATTCAAATCTTCACGCAAGTAGAACCTGAAACATGTTAAGTTTGAAAATATTTTGGGTCAACAAAAGTTGGTGAGAATACATAGGTTTTTGAATATAATTGATAACAATAGTGTGTACAACAATCACAGTTGTATGATGATAGAGTATGATTCCGACATGTAACAATGCGTCCTTGTACAATCAAACCTTGTGTCGACTGATGACTAACTCGCAAGTTAGTTAAATGTTGTTACTGTTATCGATCATCCTTGAATTTATGCGGGGGGATGGGTTTGTCAGACCTATAGCGCTATAATCTAAACAGGCGGCTTGATCAATGTTAATGATTGTACTGTGTCTTTTTGTTACAGTCAAATGATAGAATGAGTAAATGATAGTCTAATTGAATCACAAGTTTCAACAATGTAAGAATGAGTAAATGATAGTATATAAAATGTTTAAACATGTTTCACCCCAAAATGTAAAACAGAAAAAGGGGCTATGTAAACTCACATTGGCTAAGGTGAATTATCCTCTAAGTGTTGTGAATGTATGCGAGGCGAATCCCAAAGACTCAACAACGTAGCTAGTCGAAAAAGAAAGAATATCAAGCTTCCAATTCGCCAATTACAAGAGCTTATAATCAAAGCTTCAATTGTAGAAGTAATAGACTATAGAAGAAGGGTATGAGGGAAAGTTTAATCGGATTGAAACAATCGATTTAGAGGTGCAAAGTATAATGGGTCATAGGTGGGTTTTTATACTAGTTTTGGATTCAATTAGCCATTAAAATTGGTCAACACCATAAAGTAAGGTTTTTATGATGAATTGACTATTTGACTAAGACTTTGACTGTTTGACTAAGACTTTGACTAATCAATTTAAGGAATGTGTTAAGTTTATTTTCTTCTGAAATACTACACAAGATGATAGTTGGCTCAGTTGGTTGTCACTGTGTGTTGGTTGGCTGTGGACGCGGGTTCGAGTCCCGGTCGACACAAATCTTTTTTTGGCAATTATTTCCCTAAAACTATATTATTCTAAATTCATAATATGATTATATAAGCCCGAAAGTGACTCGAAATATTTTTAAAACGTACAAAAGTGTCGAGATACAAATAATTATTAGTTTAAGGTATTTAAAACATATATTGTTTAAAACAATACATTCTTTTTATCAAAAAAAAATTAGGGGAAATTCACGATGTTACAAAGCTCACGGACGAGCATTCGTGGTAGGAGTCATATAGGCACACGATGATCCGAACGTGGTTACCAATATGTTTCTCCTTAACAACCATTGTGCATCGGTACTTTTTGATTTAGGCGCTAATTTTAACTTTGTGTCCACTGACTTTAAGAAATCTCTTGGATTAAAATCGAGTACGTGGGATACACACTAGAATTGGCCAATAGAAAGTTAATATCGTCTGAAGAAGTTGTCAGGAATTGTGTTTTGGAACTTGGTGATCGTGTTTTCCGCATTGATCTGCTGCCTATTCAGTTGGGTAGTTTTGATATTATCATTGGCATGGATTGGTTATCCAAGAATCGTGCAGAGATTGTCTGTCATGAGAAGTTGGTTCTTATCCCCTTGTCCAATGGTGAAACCCTCTCGATCCGAGGAGATCATGGTGGATCTACACTTTGAGTTATATCTTGCATCAAGGCATAGAAATGTTTAAGGAAGGGTTGTGTCGCGTTCCTGGCACATATCGTTGAACAGGAAGCTAAAGATCGGAAACTCGATGACATACCGGTACTGCGAGAGTATCCCAAAGTTTTTCAAGAAGACTTTCTAGGGCTACCACCACCACGACAAGTTGAGTTTCGCATTGACCTAGTCTCAGCAGCTGCCCCAGTAGCTCGCACTCCGTAACGTTTGGCACCGTCCGAGATGTAAGAGTTGTCTAACCAGCTTTAGGAATTGTTTGACAAAGGCTTTATTCGCCCGATTTTTCTCCGTGGGGAGCACTGGTTTTGTTTGTGAAGAAGAAGGACGGTAGTTTTCGCATGTGCATCGATTATCGGGAGTTGAACAAGTTGGCCATAAAGAACAAGTACCCACTGCCGAGGATCGACAATGTGATCAACCAATTGCAGGGTTCTAGCTACTATTCGAAGATCAATCTGCGTTCTTGGTATCATCAGTTATAGATCCAATAAGACAACGTACCGAAGACTGCTTTCCGGACTCGATATGGGCACTATGAGTTTTTGGTTATGCTATTCGGTTCGAGGAATGCACCTACTATTTTTATGGATCTTATAAATTGCGTCTGCATGGTCTACTTGGACAAATTCGTGATTGTTTTCATCAATGACATCTTGATCTACTCGCAAACAAAAGACGGGCACGAACATCATCTTAGATTGATATTGGAGTTGCTCAAAAAACGAGAAGTTGTTTGCCAAGTTCTCTAAATGCGGGTTTCGGATTCGAGAAGTTCATTTCTTGGACACGTTATGAATGAGAAGCGTATTCAGGTCGACCCTACCAAAAATTGAAGCAATCAAAGATTAGGATGCCCCAAAACCCCAACCGAATTGCGACAATATTTGGGTTTAGCTGGTTATTACCATCTGTTCATCAAAAATTTCTCTAAGATTGCACGCCCACTTACATTCTTGACACAAAAAGACAAAAAGTTTGATTGGGGAGTCAAACAAGAGGAAGCATTCCAAATTTTGAAGAACCGATTGTGCAATGCTTCGATTGTTTCTCTTCCCGAAGGTACAGATGATTTCATGCTTTATTGCGATGCTTCACATCAAGGTCTTGGATGTGTACTCATGTAGAGGAATAAGGTTATCGCTTATGCATCTCGTCAACTCAAAGTCCATTTAAAGAATTACATGACTCATGACCTAGAGTTAGGCGCAGTAATCTTTACCCTCAAGACCTGGAGGCACTATCTTTATGGTGCTAAGTGCACCATCTTCACCGATCACAAGAGCTTGCAACACATCTTCAATCAGAAGGATCTGAACATGCGACAATGTAGATGGGTTGAATTGCTAAATGATTACGACTGTGAGATCAAATACCATCCGGGAAAGGCCAACGTTGTGGTGGATGATTAGAGATAGATGGAACGAGTCAAGACTATGCGTGTGCATGCGCTTGGTTTGACCATTCACACAAATTTCCTTACTCGTATTCGTGAAGCTCAACGGGAAGCTCTGAAAGGTGAGAATCTGAAGGATGAGTCTTTGTTCAAGATAGTTGATCTTTTGGAACCAAGATTTGAAGACACGGTTTATTTTGCTAATCGGATCTGGATACTACGTTTTGGCGGACTACGTGATTTAGTTCTTGAGGAGGCCCACAAGTCTAAGTACTCGATTCACCCTGGAGCAGACAAAATGTACAAGGACGTGAAGGAATTCTATTGGTGGCCCAACTTTAAGCGTGAAATTGCTACATACGTCAGCCGATGCCTTACATGTTCAAAGGTCAAAGCTGACTATTAGAAGCAATTCGGTTTACTGCAACAACCCGAGAATCCCACTTGGAAATGGGAACAGATCTCTATGGATTTCATTACCAAACTGCCCAAGACATCCAATTGTCACGACACGATTTGGGTAATTGTTGACCGATTGACCAAGTCTGCGTATTTCCTGCCGATCAAGGAAACCGACAAGTCAAAGAAACTATCCAAGCCGTATATCAAGGAAATTGTGACTTGGCATGGTGTGCCTCTCTCAATCATTTCCGACCGAGACAGTCGATTCACTTCCCGATTCTGGCAAACATTAATGGACACACTAGGCTCTCACTTGGACATTAGCACAACCTATCCCCCACAAATCGATGGCCAGAGCGAACGGACAATCCAAACCTTGGGGGACATTCTCCGTGCTTACGTAATCGATTTCAGTGGAAATTGGGATTTTCATTTACCCTTGGTTAAATTCTCTTACAACAATAGTTACAATACCAACATCAAGGCCGCCCCATATGAAGCCATATATGGATGTAAGTGAAGATCTCCTTTGTGTTGGGCGGAAGTTGGAGACAAATATTTGACTGGACCCAAGCTAATTCAAGAAACAACTGATAAGATCTTTCAGATCCGTGATTGTTTGAAAGCTGGTTGAGATCGTCAAAAGAGCTATGTTGATTGCCATCGCAAACCACTCGAATTTCAGGTTGGCGATAAGGTTCTCTTCAAAGTCTTACCCTGGAAGGGTGTACCATGGATTGGAGAAAATATGGGAAGCTAAACTCCCGATACATAAATTGACTGAGAAAGGATTTTAACAAAGTTTTTGTTAAAAATAGCACCACTTGCCCCCATGGCGGGTGCCAAATTGTTTTGGTAAAAAATTACCTACTAGAAATAATCTTGTATTCCAAATTAGTAAAAGTGAGGTAGAGTGCTAAATATGTGAAATATAATAAAACCTTAGGGTTATTTTGATGATGGAAGCTTCTTTTAATACAGAAATAACAATATGACAACTATGCTCCGGATGGCAAAGAAATTGGGCAGGATGCACAGTTATATCCTGAGGATGTAACTGTCTAACAGAATGATGAAATAGGCAAAGATCAATGAATGTAAATGTAATGCAACAAGAAAACAACACTGGACGTACAAGGAAATCCCTTGATCAATTGATGATCACCGGCACAAAACCTCGGGAGGCGTTAAAGCCCCTGCCTTGCTTGTTAATATTAATGAGGAAAAAATAAGTACAACTTTGGATAGGTGATGAATGAGTATCTAAGATTACAATATGAGTGTTGTGTGTGTGTAGAGAGAGTATCAGATGTCTACAAAGTGTTAAGCAAGTGAGAAGTGTTGTTCTTGTGTCCTATATTCATTAATCACCTCCTATTTATACTTTACAAATGGAATAAATAGAAGATCCTATGATATCTGCAGTCTTTAATGAGCTTTATGGACTGTTTTAGGTAAGTAGTTAACCAATATAGACGTTGGTTAATTGTTTCCATGATTCTTGCATATAATAAATGCTCGTCGGTTACAAGTTTGACCTTCTCTTTATTGTTGGACTTATTCCACACATTTAGCCCTTGCATCATCAGCTCTTTTGATAATAATAAGACAATATGAACATTGGGGACCAGTTACAAGCCTTAATATTAATTAAGTGTACCTGCAATATCATCATAATAAGATAATTCGTTAGTCTATCCTCGGGATGCGCATAAGGTAAAACACAGTTACATCCTGAACCCTGCTTAGTCCTTCAATATCCTAAGGATGTTACTCACAGAATATGAGGTAAAATCATCCTGCATTTATATAACAATAAGATAGTTCGTTAGTCCATCCTCAGAATGTGCATAAGATAATATTTAGTGTCATCCTGAATCCTGTTCTTCCTGTAGTGTCCTGAGGATGTCACATAGAAAATATAGGTTAGTTCTATCCTGATTGACCAAGTATTCAATGTATGGCTTAATTATGTGGCCATTGACTTTGAATAATGTTCCCATAGCCATTTCCAACTCTACCGTCCCGTAAGAATAAATCTTCTTTATAGTGTACGGCCCGGTCCACCTTGACTTCAACTTCCCAGGAAAAAGCTTGAGTCTCGAACTGTATAAAAACACTTTTTGCCCTTCTTAAAAATGTTCCCTTCTTCCAAGTAAGTGATTGTGGAATTTCTTGGTCTTTTCCTTGTAGATGAGGGAGTTGTCATAAACATTCCGACGGAGTACTTCTAATTCATGACGCTAAAAAAGTTGGTGATGCTTGACGTCTTCAGGATCATAATTTGCTGGTTTAAGTGCCCAATATGCATGGTGCTCCGCTTCTATTTGCAAATGGCAAGCTTTTCCGTATAAGAGCCTATACGGGGTGGTACCAATCAAGGTCTTGTATGCGGTACGCAATGCCCAAAATGCATCATCAAGACGATCGGCCCAATCTTTTCTATCCGTCCCAATGGTCCTTTCAAGAACCCTTTTTATTGCTCAGTTAATAACCTCTACTTGGCCATTAGCTTAAGGATGATATGGGATGGAGAATCTCTGTTGACTCCCATATCTCTGTAGACCTTTTCTAACTTCTTGTCGCAAAAATGGGTTCCTCTATCACTAATGAGAGCCTTAGGTACACCGAACCCAGCTTTCAGGAATTTGATGACAACTCTCGCATCATTTGTTGGTAGTGCTTGTGCTTCAACCCACCGATGTACTGAGAAATTGATATGTTTTCACACATAATTATCACCTATCTTATACTCGAAATCGTGCTTTGTCTCTATTTTATCGTGATTTATCTCTATTCGTTGATAATTGCAGGATCAGAGGTCCGGTGGTGAAAAGAAGTGGAAACCCGCATAAAACGGCACTAAACGGATGAAGAATTGAAGACTTTGAATCTATGCCAGATATGGCACGGCTGTGTATACGGCCGTGCAACTATTCCGGGTCAACAAGTCAACATTTCCAAGTCAACAGGGGTCAAATTCAGCATTTCAGGAAGTGCACGGGCGTGCTTTACTCAAACGTGTTCTCCAAGGCTTAAATCGATCAAAACTGATAAGACTGTTGGAAGTACTGGGGAGCATGGGCGTGCTCATGTCATGAGCATGGGCGTGCTTGTCCTGGAGGGGACATTTCTGCGCGAAAGGACTCGGCAACAGTACCTGCTGTCGAGAATGGGCGTGCCAAGGTATGAGCATGGGCGTGCTTGAGCTGATTTGCCTATAAATAAAGGCCTCCACCCCACATTTTGAAGCATCCCTTCACCCATCCATTCCACCCGAGTCGCTCACACTTCAGCCATCTTGAGGGTCACGTAAGTGAACTTTGGAGCTTGGGATCACTCTATAAACACATACTGATTGAGAGTTGAGAGAGAGGACACTAGAAATCACCCAAAAACCTTCTTTAATCCCTAAATACAACCACTACTATGTGTTCCCCCAACACCCAATATAGAGTGCAAGTAGTAAAGCCAATGTTTGGCTAGGATAGTAGAGTGTTGCAAGGGTGAAGACTTCTCTTGGTATGGATTATATAGTTTTTATTTGTCAAGTGGTGTTGTGTTCTTGTTTAATTATTTTCACTTAAAACTTTGTTTGATGAATTAACTAACTAATTACTTAGTCTTTGGTCTTGTGGGTGTCTTGATAGGAAGTGGGAAGACTTATAAGTGTACCCATGGTGTGTAACAACCCATGCACTCATAAGCTAACCTAATCCCGCAAGTAGTGATTAGCACATTTGTGGATAGAAATACACACACTTAGTGGCTTAATCCTCTACTATTAAATATCTCACTTAGGGTCGGTACGGTCTTTATACTCGGTCCTAGTGATAAGTCAAGACTTAATTCTGCGACTTGGCTTCATTGTCTATGTGAAAGCCTTGGTGCAAGTTAAGAATCGATGAACCCCTGTTGAAAGAAAACGGTATTTATTTTCTTTCATCATTATACTGTCGCACAATTAATGATAGACCACTCACTTTTTAAAAGGTTAATTAACTCAAGTCGGAGATGCACGTGTTCTGGTTAGTCACGACTCTTCTATGATATCAAGTGGCAACTTTTTTGGTCATGCTCTAGCCATCGGCAAGTTCTCCACAAAAGTTTTAAGTAATTAGATGTCTGTATCACAACACTGGGAGGTGGATTCTTCGGGGTTGGGCATGCACAGTCTTGAGTAGTTCGCCCCTCATTGTTGGGAGGTGAGCTTATGAGGTCGGGAGACCCTTAATTTAACAACAAGAACACGGCATGTTTTGCGAAATCAGTCACCTTTGGAGAATGCTGATGCAACTCCATGTTAAGCATAAGTGCGCACTTGTACACACCACAAAGTTACTACTATTAATCTGTCCCAAGAATAGTTGGATCCCGAAGCAGCACTTCTTTTGGTATTGATTTCTACTCTGGTCGTTCTCATTCTCTCTTTCTTTATTTTATCTTTTCTTTTATTAAAAAAAAACTTAAGGCTGAGTAGGGTAAGTCGTGTCTTTGGGTTTGATACTCGGTACTTGCTGGAAGTCTATAATACACTCGATAGGTACACTTGCCTATTGTGTGGGTATAGAATTATTCAAAATTATCGTTTTATTTTATAAATTTAAAACTTGAAAAAGTGTTTTAACTTTAAGTTTTGACTTAAAGATCTTTTTGGACAAGTGTTTGGCGCATCCGTCTGGGACTTGTTTCCTTTAAAATAAAAGTAATTTAAGCCATAAAAACCTTAAATCCACACGACATCACCCACTTGGACACATAGTCAACTGCCACAAGAATGAGATTTCCCTGTGAGGGTGTTAGGATCTGAGTTTGATATGTTTTGATTGTTTGTAAATGAAATATTAATGAAGTTAAACAAATATGGAAAGTGCAGCAGAATAGTAAACTATAAATCAAAACAAAGAGAATGATTGTTTCTGAATCGAAAGCTTCTCATTAATCAAATGATTACTCAATTACTCCCCCCTCAGCATGATCACTCACTGATTGTTTGTCTGAGAGAATGTTTGGAGTGATGAATATAACAGTACATGCACTGTTCTATTTATAGACAAACTAAACCACTGATGGCCTACGACAGACGTCATCTAAGACAATGACATCTAACAGATATATAACAACATAAAACAACTGTTGAATACAAACATTGTTTCATTGCAAGCTTTGATGACTAAACAGCTGATGGGAAAAACTCTGATGCTTCTATCCACTATTGGAGCCTAAGTGATGTTGGCTCCAACAGTCTTTGTCTTCAACAGTCTTTTAGCTTCAGCAGTTGTTTCTTCAATCAGCACTTTGTGATCAGCACTTGTACTCTAGCAGTTGTTAGGGGAACAACAGTTGTTAGAAGCCAACACTCTTTTGGGAGAAGTATCTTAAGAACACTAATTTTATTATGAATCAAGTATAGTATGTTTTGGCTTTTCAGATCATCTATTCTTCTCCAGGTCAGCAAACCCAATAATCTCCCCCTAGAACAGATGATGCCAAAACTCAACCTTTATTGCTGATCTTTATTCCTTATCGGACTTTCTCTAATTTGCTCTTTGAACTGTAATTCAATGTTTAATGAGAAAAGGTCTTCAGCATCTTTTTCAAGCTCTAAGTTAAGAAGGTCTTGGAGATCATCTGCACACAGACCATATGAATAATCCATTCATAACTTCTGAGCTTCTCCATCAGATCTGAGTAGAGTCAATTCGTGGGTGTCTTTATTGACCTTCCACTTTAGAATTTTTGAATCTGAGGATTTCTTGACCTGTAGATTTATTTGGGATGAGTTTGGTGATGGAGGTCTCCCAATGATTCTTTTGAGTTCTTCAGAAATGGGATTAGAAAAGTAATGGACTTGGTTGAAGATCCCTTCTTTCACAAATGTATCAGCAAACTTCTTTTGATCTTCTTTTGACATCTCCTTCTGCCTTTGTACTGTCTTTTGGCTGCAATGGATAGGTCAGATGTTTCAAGTAAGCTGTCAAGTGTAAAGGCCTGTTGGGATCTTTTAACCACTGGTGCATTAGAGTAAATTGGTTTTCTTGGTAGAGTGGGATCAGTTTTTCTATTCTCTTCAAGTTTCTTATAGGTTTCAACTAGTCTCAGCTCAAACCATCTTGCAACAGACCTCATCTCTCCATACTTTGCATCCACTATCTCTTCCCTCATTCTTTTAAACTTTAAAGCTCTGGATGGGTCTCTGCCTTTTCTAAAATCAGAGGCAGAGGCCTTTTGAGTAGGATTCTTGGTCATCTCTTCATTTCTATAGAGTTCTTCTTGAAGAGCATGAGTGGTCCAGCCTGTAAATTGTTTCTTGTTTGCTTTGTAAGGCATGGTTGCCAAGATCTGATCAAGAATAGATTCCCTAACTACCCTTCCTAATTCACAGCTGAGTGGCATGTTTGACATGGAATTGCTCAGGGTCTTAGCAAAATCTTCAATCCTTCTCAATTTCCTAAGCTCTGCTAAATGGATGCCCTGAGCAGTCCTATCATCCTTCCCTTTGCATCTCTCCTTGATGATTAAATCTGTCTGTTCAGCTTTAAATTTCAAGTATTGTTCTATGCTTCTGGGAATAGGAAAATTTGGGAGAGATTGGAAGGTTCTTTCTGATGGATCCTCAGTATTGTAGAAGGATTGAATTTCCCCCTTGAGTAGATCAAGCTCAAGAGGATACTGAGCAGCCAATGGTGTGATGGATGGTGGTGGTCTATGGGAAGTAAAATAGGAGGTGTGTGGTGAAAATGATGTAAGTGGAATAGCTAGAATAGGTGCAGATTTTGGTGTTGAAGTGGGAGGTGGTGTCGTTTCTATATTCACATCCTGTACCACAAAGGTTGACATTCTCTTCCTTTTGTACAAGATCAGAGGTGATGATGGTGTTTGAGTAGCAGTGGATATGTTAACATCTGTTGGCACTTGTGCAGGACCAGCAGATGTTTGGGGTTGTAATGGTGAAGTCGGTGGCATGGTTATAGGTGGTGTATTGGTGGTTGTTGTAGTGGATTCAGTGGTTGGTTTAGTGGTTGTGGTGGTAGCAGATGTTTTGGTGGTAGCAGTGGTTCTAGCAAATGTTTTGGGAGCAGAGTTTATGGTTTTGGATGGTGGTTGCCTAACATGTTTTGTAGGTATTTTCTTCCTTTTAGAGGAGCCAACATCTTCAACTTCTTGCTGTTGCTCTTGTTTCTTTTGTACAAGAGCCTCTACCTTGACTTCCAAAGTATCAGACCTTTTTTGCTTAGCTTCAGCAGCCTCTTCAGCAATGATGTTGGCAGAGTCATCAATTTCTTTTACCTTACCAGCTTTGGCAGATTTAGTATTAGCAGTGGTTTGATCAGTGGGTTGTTATGGAGCTGGAACAGACCCTGGTTTGTTGGCAGCAGACTTTTGTGATTGACCTTTTTGAGAAGGTGGACATCCAAATGGATATAACTTTGGCAATCTATCTCTGCCACTCTACCCCTTTTTGGCATCATCAGCTGTGAATTCATCATCATCTTCATCTCTTAAGATTGTTGTGGGGGCAGAGCCAGTGGTCTTCAGCAGAAGATCTTTGATGGCTTTAATGGCTGCTTGGGTATCTGTGTACCTAGCATTTACCATGGTCCTGATTTGAGCCATATATGTTTCATGTGTTTGGTCTGCTAGTTTTCGATGAGCTATGATGATGGGGCTAACAGATTTCCATAGCTCACTAGCAATGTTTTCTTTGAATGGTTGACTTTTGGTGAGAACAGTCAAAGACTCCGTTATTGTCTTGAGATCAGTCTTGATATCAGCAACAAATGTTTTAATGGATGTAACTCTCTCCGTCAATTCCTGGTATTTTAATCCATCACCTAAGTTAATAGGATCATCTGGATTCCTACCAGAGGTGGTAGTTGTAACTGGTTCAGTTCTAGGATGTGAGTCCATAAAATAAGAACCAAATGCCTCTTTTTCTTGGTTCTGGAGACTTCATCAGTTGTTGCCTTCAAGGAAGTCTTAGGGATGTAACCACTGTCCTGTTGTGAGACAATGGTCTCGACATCAGTAGTGGCTGCTTCACTTGAAAAACCACCTTGAGTTACATGTAACTCAAGAGGTGTAGCCTCCTCTGTTCGTGGGCTAGCCAGTTGATTTTTCTCAGACCCGGTCACTTGTTGGTGTATACTCTAAGTGATAGGTGATGTAGAGGAACTGGGATTGTCCTGAGTTTTATCAATGGCTTCAAACAATGGTTGCATGGTAGGGAGGACATGTGATGGTGAAGGTGGATGAGTGAAATGAGAAGCAGCCCCGGTAGAAGGGCTTTTGAACATATGGTTAAGTGACTCATATGCTTCTTGATGTATGTCCCCTTGGCTTATAACATGATCCTTTTGTGAGGATTCATGAGGAGTTTGGCTGGGTTGAGATATATCCAACTGTTGAGAGGAAGTATCAACAGTGATTTGTTGTTGCTTTTGTGCTACAACAGGGTTTGCCTCTGGTATCTTATCTTCCAGAGGACCCTTTTTAGATTTCTTGAGGGGTTTTCGGATGAATGTTTCTTTTTGTAAGTGGCTGGTGTGGGTTTCACATCACTGGATGTAGTGCCATGATCACCAGGAGTAGTAGGCTCAGCAACAGAGGTTTTGACAACAGTTATTGTCTTAACACCCTTTGCTCATGTTTTTGAAACATTAACTTTTGATACCTTTTCTTAGGTGTTTGGACCCAACATTCTTGTAAAATTTTCTTGAGAGAGACTCTTCATTTGATGAAATTCTCCCTTTTTTAAAATCCTATTCAGGTAAAACCATTTGTAGGATAACACTTAAAAGTCTTGGGTTGTTAGGATCTGAGTTTGATTGTTTTGATTTGTTTAAGTAAATATGAGAAGAATGATGTGAATATAAATGGACAGTGCAGCGGAATAATAAACTATAACCAAAACAAGAGAGTAAATGTTTTCTGATCGAATGCTTTCATAATATTGAATGATTACAGTCAATTGTACAAGTACTCCCCCACAGCCTGATCACTCTGTGATTGTTTGTCTGAGAGAATGTTGTGAGTGATGAATAGAACAGTACAGACACTGTTCTATTTATAGACAAATCTAAACCACTGATGATCTAAGCTGACGTCACCTAAGATAGTGACCTCTAACAGAATAACAACATAAAACATCTGCTATATACAAACTACTGTTACATTGTAAAACACTGTAAGGTAAACTACTGTGGAGGAAAACTCTAATGGTATTGTATCATCTGTTAGAGCCTAAGTGCTGTTGGCTCCAACAGACCTTTAGTCTTCAGCACTTGATCAGCAGTTGTTCTTCATCAGACCTATAGTCAGCAGTTGTTCTCTATCAGTTGTTATCCAGCAGTCCTTTGTAGCAGCAGTTGTCACAGCAGTTGTTTGGGTAGAACAGTTGTTAGGGTCAGCAGTCTTTTGAAAGGAGTATGTTGTAAATGCTGTTTATTAATATGGATCAACTGTTGTGAGCGTTGGATTTTAGCTAAAACAGGATTACACGATCATACAAGTCACAAATCTAGGTGCGGAAACCCTAGATCTGAACAAATTGATAAAACACAAATCACGACACAATCAAGATCATTTTCAATAACATTTCATAGATTAACTTTCATTCAAAATGCATTTACAATGACTTTATGTTAATCTAGATCATACAGACAATCTCTCAAAAACACCTACAAACCTGATCTGAACCTGGACACAAATGACAACTCTCTTACATAATCAAAAACTCAAAATCTATATATAGGCACTGCACATTCGCCCCTTACAACTGGTCGAATGTAAGCTTTTTCCACATTCGCCCACACTGAGTGGTCGAATGTGTCTTCTTTTTCACATCAATTCTTCCTTCGTCCAGTTCAAGTCTACCTTCGCCCATTTCAGTCTTCCTTCGCCCATATCTATCTACATTCGCCCCATCCTGATACACCTTCGGCCATCACTAACATATGTTAATCAAGTATATCCAATCCTTAGTCGCAAAACGCATCAACAAACTCCCCCTCGACTATTGATTGGATAGTTTTCTCTGATAGTCCATCGTCTTGTTCATCAGCTTGATTCTGAGCTGCTTCTTCTGCTCAGAAGTCATTGGCGGCTCGAATGATTTCTTCACAGGCTTTGACACATTAGCGATCTTCACAGTCTTACCAAGTTTACCCTCCAAGTTGCTTCCAGCATTTATATCATATGCAAAACAAACTCCCACAACTTGAGTATACTTTCTCGCTTGAGCAAAGTCATTTGGTTCATAGTATATCGGATTGTAAAACAACATGATGATGTCTTCGAATGTGCAATTGATCAGCCACATAGGATCAAAGACATGAACATGCTTGTATTTATCCTTTCCATCCCTCAACACGATCACCGCTTCTGCCTTCCTCCAATCGTAATACCAAAAGATGAAATCAGCACTAAAATGCTGTGGCATTGGCATAACGATATCTTTCTCATCACATTAGGTGCTTTATATATCAAAGTAACACGCTTCATATTGGTTTGAGGATCAATATCCCTATGCACTTTTCTACGGGGATATTGAGGCTTGAACCTGTTCCATCTTGTACGACTTTCCCAAACCAATTTGTCTGCGCACCAACCGACATGCGATCCATTTACCTCGGCACCTGACATTGGGAATCTGCATAAATCTCTCACCGCCCAGTACGGTAGAGTAAGCAAATCACAGAATCTGTTGAAATACAGAATTCCGGTTTCCCATTTTGCAGCAATGCACTTCAGTCTGCCTAAGTAAGTCCACCCGAGAGCTCTGCCTTTGAACTTGGCATTATGAAATCGATAAAAGTTACCTTGAGCTTCAGGCTTAGGTCGATTCTCATCCATCTCCTTCAACTTCTTCATATAATTCTTCAACTCATCAGACTGGTTAGAAGAATCTTTCTTTTCAGTTCCAAATACCTTCTCAACAAACTCTTCACTCCTTTTCTTTGCTTTTTGTTTCGCTGACTTATTTGGTATTTCAGTGAAGTCAGGAAATACTTCATTCTCATCTTTTTTTCTGAAATACTGGGGAAACTCTTCATGAGTAATATCTTCTATTTCAACCTCATTATTCTCTGGAGTCTGCACATCATCTGAATGACTTCCCATATCCTTTTCAGGAATATCAGGAATCGATTCATCCATCATAAACTCCTCAAATGTCTTTCCTACCCTCTGTGCAAGACCATCTAAAATTTCTTTCGCCACAGATGCAGGTAATTCCCCTTCTTCAAGATCTGGATCTTCATATTCCAACTCATATCTCAAATCATCAGTCTGGAATATTTCAGCGAAGCATCCTGTGAACTCAATGGTCCACTCTCTCTTTTCCAACATATTCTTATATAACTGTTTAGCATCATCAGACAGAGATCTCACCTTCTCGTTCCAGAAAATACTTTCATCCGAATCAACATTCCCACCTTTCTTCTTGGAACTTGATTCTCCAGTATCTTTCTTCTTCTGTGGTGTTCTCTTCTCATAACTAAATCTGGAAGTATCGTCTCCTCCATCATGATCACTTCCACTGCTAAACTCATCACCTTGCTTTTTCCCCGTACCTTCAGCATCATCATCATCATCATCATTGTTATCATCATCATCATTGTCATCATCACTTTTATCCGATCCATCATCATCCTCATCATCATCATCCTCTTTCTCAGAATCAGAATACTCATAATCAACTTTCTGTTCATCTTCTTCTTCATCTTCTTCACCCTCTTTCAACTGGGGTGCTCTACTATACAGCTCTTCAATCAAACCACAAAGGCGTTTGTTTTCCTTCTTTAATTCTTTGTTGTCAGCCTTAATCAGTTTGATTTTGCTCTTGTTTCTTTCACATTTTCTTTCAAGCTTTTCATTCTTTGATTCTGCTTGAACTTAGTAATTTCAGCTTGTTGAGCAACCAACATCTTCATCATGTCCTCCATCTTCTTATTAACCTGTTTCATAACATCATCATCTACAGTCACTTTCTTTGACTTAGATCTGGATGGCTCAACTTCAACAACTTTCTCCTTTTGAGGCTTTCTATCACGATTAGCATTTGCCATCGGATGAACATGATCAGATGGTGACACTGGTTCAGTAGTAACGATGTGATTTTCTTTTGGAATCTCACATTCATTAACAGATTGATCACTACCAGTATCATCATTTTCTGAGTCTGAACTATCACTCTCAGCATAAACACCCTCATTGTTCAAGCCCAAAATCGGTCTCACATCGGAATATGGATCACCAATACTCGAGATATTAGATTCCTTTTCCGATGACGAGTCTGATTTTACCGAACTCTCCGGTATAACTTGGTGATAGTTATGGTTTTCAAAAAGAACCGGAGATGGTACAGACTTGTAATTGGTGGTGTTATCATCAATGATATGATCTACCACATAAGCAACATTCTTATAACTTTCCAACTTCTTGTTTACCTTTTCAGCAAAACATTTTATGGCTGCCATTTCCAACTTGGTGTTTTCAATTTCATTGATATAGTTATTTATTGCCAATTGTTTCAATGACAAAGTGTTTTTCAAGTCGGAAATGTCCTTTTTATAGCCATCTAATACTTTGTTGAAAGCATTCAACTCTTTGCGAGTAGATTGACAGTTCAAGATAGCACTATCTCGTGAAATTCGGAGTTGTTTATTCTCCTCTGTCAATCTATCACATGTTCCACAATATTTATCACTCATAACATCAGTGCTAGATTCAGAACTTACAGGTTTTGGCGGTTCAGTCATGGCCATCAACGCAAAATGAGCTTCCTTTCCAGTGAAAAACTTGGAGTAGTCGATCTTGGTGAAAGCATCATCAGCTATGCACGACTTCCTTGTCATCAAAAAGTCAGCTTCTGCCAGCAACTGGTCAATATCATCATCTAAAGAATCAACACTGGCCTCTGTGTCTGATTCACTCTCAGAATCTGAATAAACTGATCTACACTCCTCGGGAACATCAGAAACTGAATCAATCACCATTCCAGAACTCTTTTCCTCAGCCTTAACCTCAACAGGTTCACTCTCCACTTCCATCTCAGTCTCAGAATCATCACTTTCACTCTCCTCAGTTTCTTTCTTCTCATCAACTGCCACCGACTCTTCCATATCAACCTGATAGGCAACACAAGCTACATTCCCACCAGTAGTCACTTCCTCAACTCCTATTTGCATACCCGACCAGTCAAACCTCTCGTCCTGTTGAGTCACCAAAGCTTGGTTCGGACTCGCATTCTGTTGAGTCTCATTAGGTGTAGTGATAGGTACAACTGTTCGGTTTGTGTGATTAGGAGATTGGTTTTGAATCTGGTGTTGAGTGTTTGGTTGTCTGTTTTGGTTGTTAAAGTTTCGGTTTTGGTAGTTGTTGTTATTTTGGTAAGAAACTTGGTTTTGTTGACGGTTCTGGTAATTTGCATTGAAAGGGTTTCGATTACCTTGTTTAGGTGGCTGGGTGCATTCCCTTTTGAAGTGTCCTTTTTCTCCACAATTAAAACACGTAACCTTCTCCTTGTTGAAACCATAGGTTGTGTTGGGAGAAGTTGCCAAGTCAGTCCTTCCAGTTTTCTCGATGAACTCTGTTGCTCTCCTCATTATACTTGCAAAAGCCCATTGAATGTCAATGAGTTCCATCTCTTCCTTGTCTATCTGTGCGTAGTCTTCGTTGGTTAAGTTGTTGTTCCCAATCTGACTAGCAACCAACCCATTGTAGGATGAAACCATTGCTGAGACTAATGCAATGTGTTGCTGAGCAACCTCCACAGTCACATTTCCCAAGTTAGATGTATCCAAAACCACCGGTTGTTGTTTGTGTTGAGTAACTTGGTTTAATGGTTGTTGTGATTGGTTAGCGGTGTAAAAACTTGCTTGTTGCATTGGAGAAATTGGTGAAATGTAGGAACTATATTGTGGTGGTGTGTATGATGGTTGTGTGTAGGAATTGTATTGTGGTGGTGTGTAGTTGGTGGTTGGTTTTGATGAATCCATGACATTGGAAATACATGCAACATGTGGTGCAACACTTCCAGAGCTCGAGTTTCCAGCTGAAACTGAAGTACCTCCAAAATACAAACTGGGATTCTGAGGAATCTGTGACCTTCTAGCTTTCCTCCTATCCTCCAACTCTTTGTTCTCTAGCTTTTCAATAAACTCTGAAATGGTCCAGAATTGATAAGCATCCTTTTCTCTGAGTACCTCCACATGCTGATCCCATTGTAGTGGTAAAGCATCTGCAAACTTATCCACCTGCTTAGTCATTGGAATCTGTACACCATAACTAGACAATTCAGACAATAAATGCATATATCTCGGAGTTAGTTCTTTCAAAGTTTCATTATTAATAAAAGAAAAATTCTCAAACTCTTTAACTAATTCCTCCATTCTCAGACTCCTGGTCTTCTCGTTACCATCATGCTTCCTCTTCAGCTTATCCCAAAGCTGCTTTGACGTAGTACATGTCCCAAACTGATGCAACAGGTCACTTGTGATTGCCTGTGTCAGTTGAGAGAACGCCTTCTTCTCTACCACATATTTCTTCTTTTCGTCCTCAGTCAAGCTCTCCAGAGGAATCAACTCACCTGTGTTCTCCAGAATCGGTGCTGTGTATCCTTTGACTATCATGCTCCATGCCTCTGCTCCTTCAACTCCCATGCCTTCCAGATGAATCTTGAACATGGTGTGCCACTGGTTATACTCTTGCATATCCATTAGCTTCGGTGGCCGAGTTCCACTACCTGTAGACAAATCCTTAATCAAGGTAGAAATAGCATTAGTGGTTTGAGTATTTACCGCCGCTGCAGCTACTCCCCAGTAATCTGATTGTAGTGCCGGATGTGCTACATTTTGAGGCATCGTGCTCGTTGTTGTCATGTAGTTAAGTGGTTGTGAGGATTGCGTGTTCGTCTTTTGCGCTGCCACTGTCCATGGGTCCATAGTCTGCTGTTGTGGTTGTGTTGGTGCTGATCCCGAAGTAGTTTGAAAACGCCACATGATCACAATCTGAAAATCTCAACACTTAGAAAAATTTTTCAGCAAAAATACTACGTTCGCCCGAAATTCAGCACGTTCGTCCAAATTATCACACTCTCGTCCAAACTATCTCACTTTCGTCCCTTTGGTTCTACTTTCGTCCCAACAGTAATACCCGAATGTGAGTTTTGACCAGAATGTAACCACAGACTAACTCTATTCCACTTTCGCCCAAATCAGAACGGTCGAATGTGGAATTTTCTACCCGAAAGTGAAAAATTCTAAACAAATTTTCAGGTTCGACCACTCTTTTCTCAGGTTCGCCCACTTTTCTGCACTTTCGACCACAACACTCAGTCCAGGTTCCAGGTTCGCCCAAAACTAGCAGATCTCATTTTTGAAAAACGGTTATTGTTTGAAAAACGGTTATTTTGATCTCAGATTTTCAAAAGTTCATGGATTTGAATGATCTTAATCAGGTTATGTTTCGGAATTGATTTGGAACAACTTTAAGTCTTGGAAAACTTGAATTCGACCACAAATTCACCTTTAAATCAATCAAAAACTATGTTTTTAAGAGTTTTTGTAAAAACAGATGATTTTATGTCAAAAACATGTCCAAATCAGCTCTGATCTTATCAAATTTGTTGTTGTATGATCCTCTATGCTCTGATACCACTTTGTGAGCATTGGATTTTAGCTAAAACAGGATTACACGATCATACAAGTAAAAAATCTAGGTGCGGAAACCCTAGATCTGAACAAATTGATAAAACACAAATCACGACACAATCAAGATCATTTTCAATAACATTTCATAGATTAACTTTCATTCAAAATGCATTTACAATGACTTTATGTTAATCTAGATCATACAGACAATCTCTCAAAAACACCTACAAACCTGATCTGAACCTGGACACAAATGACAACTCTCTTACATAATCAAAAACTCAAAATCTATATATAGGCACTGCACATTCGCCCCTTACAACTGGTTGAATGTAAGCTTTTTCCACATTCGCCCACACTGAGTGGTCGAATGTGTCTTCTTGTTCACATCAATTCTTCCTTCGTCCAGTTCAAGTCTACCTTCGCCCATTTCAGTCTTCCTTCGCCCATATCTATCTACATTCGCCCCATCCTGATACACCTTCGGCCATCACTAACATATGTTAATCAAGTATATCCAATCCTTAGTCGCAAAACGCATCAACAACTGTTAGTATATTTTGGCTTTTCAAACATCTGTTCTTTTCCAGGTCAGCAGACCCAACAATCTCCCCCTAGAACTGATGATGCCAAAACTAGACATTATTCTTGATCTTTATTCCTCATCAGACTTTCTCTGATTTGACCTTTGAATTGTAACTCAAAGTTCAAATAGTAGAGGTCTTCTGCATCCCTTTCAAGCTCAAGGTTCAGCAATGTTTGGAGGTCATCTGCACACAGGCTATATGCATCATCCATGCTTAGCTTTTGAGCCTCTCCATCTGATCTGAGCAAACTCAAGTCATGGGTGTCTTTGTTGACCTTCCATTTTAGAATTTTTGAATCAGTGAATTTGCTGAGATGCATTTTTATTCTAGATGAGTTTGGTGATGGAGGTCTCCCGATGAGTTCTCTGAGCTTTTCAGTAGTGGGATCAGAGAAAAAGTGTATTTGATTGTAGAGGCCCTCCTTTATAAAAGTATCAGCAAACTTCTTCTGATCTTCTTCAGACATTTCTTTCTTCTTTTTGAATTGTCTTCTTGCAGCAGCAGATAGATCAGAAGTATCTAGTAGGTTGTCTAATGTAAAAGCCTGTTGAGGTCTCTTCATCAAGGGTTCATCAGGGTAGACAGGTTTTCTAGGAAAGTTAGGGTCTTTCTTCCTGTTTTCTTCCAGCTTCTTGTAGGTTTCAACCAACCTCAGCTCTGACCATCTTACAACAGACTTCATCTCCCCATAATCTGCAGCAACAATTTCTTGTCTCATTCTTTTGAATTTCAAGGCTCTGGCTGGATCTCTGCCTTTACTGAAATCAAGGGCAGAGACCTTGGCTGGGGGATTCTTGGCCATGTCCTCAACTCTTTTGAGTTCTTCTCTGAGAGCATGAGTGGTCCATCCTACAAACTGTTTCCTTTTTGCTTTATAAGGCATGGTTGCCATGATCTGTTCAAGAAGAGATTCCCTAACCACCCTTTCCATGTCACTGCTGAGAGGCATGGTAGACATAGAGTTGCTCAGGGTCTTAGCAAAATCTTCAATCCTTCTCATTTTGCTAAGCTCTGGTGAATGGATGCCCTGAACACTCTTGTCATTTTTCCCTTTGCATTTCTCTTTCATGATGGCATCTGCATGTTCAGCCTTGAAATTTAGATATTGGTCTATGTTTAGGGGAACAGGAAAATGTGGAAGAGATGGGAAAGATCTTTTAGATGGTTGTTCAGTATTGTAGAAGGATTGTATTTCCCCTTAAGTAGATCAAGTTCAAGGGGATACTAAACAGCCAATGGTGTGATGGTTGGTGGTGGTCTATGGGATGTAAATTGTGAGGTGTGTGGTGAGAATGATGAAAGTGGAATGGCAGATATGGGTGTAGATTGTGTGGTTGAAGTAGTAGGTGGTGATGTGTGAATGTTTTCATCCTGTACCACAAAGGTAGATTTTCTCTTCCTTTTGTACAAGGTTTTTGGTGATGGTGGGGTTGATGTAGTGGTTGTGTTAACATCTGTTGGCACTTTTGTAGAACCAGCAGATGTTTGGGATTTAGGTGGTGGAGTGGTTGTAGGTGGTGTATTGGTGGTTGTGGTAGTAGGTTCAGTGGTTGGTTTGGTGGTTGTGGTGATAGGTTCAGATGTTGTGGTGGTATCAGTGGTTTTGGTGGCAGCAGTGGTTTTGGTAGCAGTAGTGGTTTTGGTAGCAGTGGTTTTAGCAGCAAGTTTGGATGGTGGTTTTCTGACATGTTTGGCAGGCATTTTCTTCCTTTTAGAAGAACCCACATCTTCAACTTCTTGTTGTTGTTCCTTTTTCAACTGTACCAGAAACTCTGCTTTGACTTCCAAAGTGTCAGCCCTCTTTTGCTTGTCCTTAGCAGCTTTTTCAGCTTCTTCATTAGCAGAGCTATCAACTTCCTTTGCTTTGCTGATTTTGGCAGTTTCATTAGCAGTAGCAGCAGAGGTTTCAACATTTGGTTGTTGTTGTTGTTGTGGTGCTATGTGGGTAGACCCTGGTTTGTTGGCAGACTTTGATTTTCCCTTTTATGAGGGTGGACAACCAAAGGGATCTAGCTTTGGCAATCTATCTCTGCCACTCTCCCCCTTTTTGGCATCATCAGCTGTGAAGTCATCATCATCTTCATCTTTGAGAATTGTGGTAGGGGCAGAGCCAGTGGTCTTCAGTAGATGGTCTTTACTGGCTTGAATGTCAGCATGGGTATCTTTGTACCTAGCATCCACCATATTTCTAATCTCAGCCATATAAGTTTCATGAGTCTGATCTGCTAGTTTCCTGTAAGCTATGATGATGGGAGAAACATATTTCCATAGCTCACTAGCAATATCAGTTGTGGATCGTTGACGCTTGGTGAGAGTAGCCAATGATCCCAATATTGTCTTGATATCTGATTTGATATCAGCATCTGAGGTTTCAATGGACTGTACTTTGCCGTCAATTCTTGGTATTTTAACCCATCACCTAAGTTAATAGGATCATCTGGATTCCTACCAGTGGTAGTCGTAACTGGTTCAGTCCTAGGGGGTGAGTCCAAAGGATGAGAACCAGATGCCCCTTTTTCTTGGTTCTGGGGACTTCCAACTGATTTTGGGGACACTATAGTGGCCTTATCAGTCGTTGCCTTCAAGGAAGTCTTAGCTATGTAACCACTGTTCTGTTGCGAGACAATGGTCTCTACATTGTAGTGGTTGCTTCACTTGAAAACTCACCTAGAGTTTCATTGAACTCTAGGGGTGTAACCTCCTCTTCTGTTTGTGGGATGGCTGATTGATTTTTCTCAGTCCGAGGGACATGTTTTGGTGAAGGTGGAGGAGTGAAAAAAGAATTAGCCCTGGGAGAGGGGCTTGTGAACATATGGTCAAGTGACTCATATGTATCATGATGTGTTTCCCTTTGGCTTACAACAGTGGTTTCTTATTGCTTTTGTGTTGCAACAGGGTTTTCTTCTGGTATCTCATCTTCCAGAAGTCCCTTTTTTAGTTTAGTGGTGGTTTTTGTGGATGGACGTTTTCTTTTGGAGGTGGCTGGTGTGGGTTTCACAGCACTGGATGTAGTGCCATGATCACCAGGAGCAGTGGGCTCAACAACAGAGGTTTGGACAACAGTTGTTGTCTTGGCCCCCTTTGTTTGTGTTTTGGAAACTTTTGACACTTTTAATACTTTTTCTTGGGTAGTTGAACCCAACATTCTTGTGAAAGTTTCATCAGTTAGACTCTTCATTTGAACATACTAACCCTTTTTAAAATCTATTTCTGGTAAAACCTTTTGAAGGATTACAGTCAAAATTCTTGGGTAAATCAGAAAAGCATTATTAGACCTAGACTTTATGGCTTTTACATTGGATACTAAGTCCATAAACAGTCCTTGGGATAAATTGAAGTCGGAGTCTGACAACATAGCATAACCCAAGTACTGAATCCTCAATGGGATTTCATTAAAGGAAGTGGACTTAGCAGAGACACAGAGAAGGAGGGTATGAAAGAAAAATTTCATGACTGGTGGGAAAAACTTTTTGAAAAGGGTTGACCCAGTCATTTGTGCATCATAACCTCTTTCCTGAAACTCTGTGTGAAGCTCTGCCTTAGGGAAAGAGTCTTTACCTGACAGGTCATTGAGTGAGAAGGTTGTGGATATTAGTTAAGGGGTAATGGCGATACTTGTCTCTACAATTTTTTGAGATAATGGATGTAGGCTTTTTGTCTTGAAGAAGAAACTTAGCATTCAACCTAAATTCTTGGAGGGTATCAAGACAAATAGAAGCATCAGCGGTTAGGATTGTCAGGTATTTAGACTTTAAGATGATGTCGATGGGGGAATGGAATGGAACGTTTTCATCTGTTTATACCAGATATGGGAGATAATTTTGGGTGGCTTTTGCTTGAAGATCCATTGTAATGGATTCCGAGTGTGAGAGTGAGTGGAATTGGAGTAAGGGTTTGAGGATGAAGAAGGCAGTTTCAGTATTTTGAATACAATGAGACAGTGTAACGACTGTTGTGGTAAAAAAAGGGTTTTTATAGGCTCTGGTGAAACCGCTGATGTGGCCAAAACACTGCTTTTGGGAGTAGACGTGGCAAACATCTGATGGCCAAACATCTGGTGGTATACAGCTGTTGCCATAGGTCTGATGCAAACAGCTGTTGTTTTTCCAAAGTGCTGATGCTAACAGCACTTGATTTTTTTATTTTTTTTAAATTATATATATATATATATATGTATATATATATATATATATGTAATGAAACAGTTGTTTTATTTGATCAGAGGTTTGAAACAGATTTTTCAACCAAACAGTGGTTGTTTTATCTGATCAGATGTTTGAAACAAAATTTTCAACTTAATAGTGGATAGAGTGGATGAAACAGTGGTTGTTTTATCCTTAACAGATTTTTCAACCAAAATGCTATTTTTATGGATGGATTTTGATTTTCTGAAACATTTTAATGTTTTTATTTAAAACATTTTTGTTGTTTTAGTCCATGTTTAGCATACCAATTCTAGAAATCAGATTTGTGAAGGTAGATGTGTCTAAAGCTTTTGTCAACACATCTGCCAACTGATCCTCTGTTGGAACATGGTGCAGAGAAATCAAACCTTTTTCATAGCTATCTCTGACAAAATGATGTCTGATGTCTATGTGCTTTGTGGTTATGTGAGAAACTGGATTCTTGATGATATTTTCAGCAGCTTGATTGTCCAACATGAGTGGAGTCTTTAGTGCAGTTATCCCAAAATCCAGCAGTTGATTTTGAAGCCACATGAGTTGGGTTGTACAGCTTGCAGTAGCAATGTATTCAGCCTCAGCTGTTGAAGTTTAAACAGTTGCTTGCTTTTTGCTTTGCCAAGAGACTAAGGCATTCCCTAGAAACTGGCACCCTCCTGATGTAGACTTCCTTGTCGTGTGGCAGCCAGCAAAATCACTATCTGAATAACCTGAAAGCTCAATGTTTCCATTAGCAGGATACCAGATACCAAGTGTGGGAGCACCTTTTAGGTATCTGAATATCCTTTTTACAGCAATAAGGTTTGACTTTCTGGGTGAAGCCTGAGATCTTGCACAAACATAAGTGGCAAACATAATGTCTGGCCTAGATGCAGTTAAGTATAGTAAAGACCAAATCATACATCTATAATATGTTTGATCAACCAGTTCATCCTTGTCATCAATAGTGAGTAGCTTGACTATAATCATGGGTGTACTACATGGCTTATAGTCATTCATCTCAAATCTAGTTAACAAATTTTTCACTTATTTGTTTTGATGAATGAATGTGCCATTTTGCAGCTGCTTCACTTGGAGACCAAGGAAACACTGAAGTTCAACCATAGCACTCATTTCAAACTCTACTGTCATGAGTTTCCAAAACTCTTTACACATTTTGTTACATGTGGATCCAAAAATGATGTCATCCACATATATTTAAATAATCATTAAATCTTTCCCTCTCCATTTCAAAAATAAGGTTTTATCAATTTTACCTCTTGTGAAACCAATGGATAAGAGAAAGGTAGAAAGAGTTTCATACCAGGCCCTAGGTGCTTGCTTGAGTCCATACAAAGCTTTGTTAACCTTGTAGACATAATCAGGATGAAATGTGTCTTCAAAACCAGGTGGTTGACATACATATACCGCCTCCTGAATTTTGCCATATAGGAATGCACATTTGATGTCCATCTGATACACCTTGATGTTGTGGTTGACAGCAAAGGCTAGAAAGAGTCTGGTAGCTTCTAACCTTGCTACAAGAGCAAAGGTTTCATCATAGTCTATCCCCTCTTCTTGTCTAAAGCCTTGAACCACAAGCCTGGATTTATTTTTGACAACTATACCCCTTTCATCAGTTTTGTTTTTGAAGACCCACTTTGTGCCAATTAGACAAACATCCTTAGGCAGTGGTACAAGTTCCCATACTTGTTGTCTTTTAAACTGAAGGAGCTCTTCCTGCATAGCTTCTACCCAACTGTTGTCTTTTAGTGCCTCTTGGTACTTGACAGGTTGTGTGAGAGATAGAAAGCCTGCAAAAAGACAGATATTTGAGGATTGGCTTCTTGTTAGCACACCCTCTCTGATGTTGTCAATGATTTGATCTGGTGGATGAGCTCTTAGGTAGATTAGATCTCCCTGATATGGTATGATGGCATTTTGAGGTGAAGGACAGAGGTTTGGTGACTCTGTTGATGTAACATCTGTTTGCACTTCTGTAGTGCCAACAAATGTTTGAAATGGAAGTGGGAGAATGGGTCCAAGTGGTGTAAAACTGGACTGACTTTTGTCAACAGAGGTTTGACTTTTGTCAACAGATGATTGAGCAGTGGATGTAATAGGTGAAGCAGTGGTTTGAGGGTAAGACTGGACAACAGTGGCTGACTCAGCTGTGATAGAGTTTTGACAGGTGTTTTGAACAGCTGCTTCCTCTGATGCAGAATAGACTTTATAGTGACTTGGGATCACAACATCTATTCTGTAGTCTTGTTGTGGAGATTGTGGAGTACATGCATTGTTAGTTTTGACAGTAATATCTTCAAATTTGAATTTATCTAAATCAAACAACTCAACAGGATTTGCTGGGATTTTTAGGGATGAAAGTTCATTGAACTTTACATTCAGAGTTTCTTCTACTGTCCTGGTCCTTGTGTTAAACACTTTATAGGCCTTGGCAGTAGAAGAATATCCCAGAAAATATCCACAATCTACTTTGGCTGCAAATTTTGAAATGGAATCTTTAAGATTTAAAATGAAACATGGGCAGCCAAAGATTTTGAAAAATGAGATTCATGGTTTGATTTTCAACAGAATTTCATAAGCAGTCTTTTGATGTCTTGGGTTGATCAAAACTCTATTTCAAACATAGCAAGCAGAGTTTACAGCTTCTGCCCAGAAGGACAGTGGCAAACTAGAATCTGCTAGGATGGTTCTTGCAGCTTCAATTCCTCTCAACCACCCCATTTTGCTCTGGTGTTCTTGGGATGCTGTACTGCTTCACAATCCCTTTTGACACACAGAAGACATCCAACTCCTTATCTTTAAACTCTGTTCCATTGTCACTTCTAAAGACTTTTTCTGGCAAGTCATATTGCTTTTCAACTTTGGTGACAAAGTCCTTCAAGATACCTACAGTCTCATCCTTAGAGTGTAAAAAGTAAGTCCATGTAAACCAAGAAAAATCATCAACTATGACAAGACATAATCTCTTTCTTCTTAGACTCATGATTTTAACTGGGCCAAACAAGTCCATGTGCAACAATTTTAGACATTGACTTGTTTTGGACTCATCAATGGATTTGTAAGAGCTTTTATGTAGTTTTCCTTTTAAGCAGGAAACACAATGCTCATCACATTTGAATTCTTTTGATGGTAAACCTCTGACAAGGCTTTGTTTGGAGAGTGAGTTGATAGTTTGAAGGTTGGTATGATGTAGTCTCCTATGACAATTCTGTCTCCTTTGTGGAAGCAGTAGAAATTAAACAGACATTTGCCATAGGATTATCCTTCAACATATCAACTACATACACATTGCCACTCCTATGAGCAACAAGTTGTGCTTTGCTCTCAGCAATGATGGTGTCAATCTTTTTCACCACTTCTGGCCCAATAATCTTACAAGTTATCTTAGTGAAGAATGAGCCATAACCTTTGTCACCCATTTGCCAGTGCTTGAATGTCAACACTTGGGGCAACAGTTGTTTGATCACTTCCAGATAGATGATAATACCCATAGGGATTTCTGTTCACTCTTGGTTTAGAAGGTCTTTTTGGTTCTTCATAAACATATGACAGACTATGACATGGTGGTTGTCCATATCCTCTTGGGTACTTGCTTGTGGGTGGAGCATCTGTTACTTGGTCATCCCTGAGAGCAGATGTTTCAAGACTTTTGGTAACAGATGTTTGGAGTGGTGCAAAAGTCTGTTTGGGCTTTCCTTTTGAAGTACTCACCACTTGACTTGCAAGAGTTTTAGCCTTGTACTCTTGTATTTTGACATCAAAATTTTTGAGATACAGACACACTTTGGTTTTGTGATTCTTTTTACCATATATTGAGCATGTGGCCTTGGAATCACATACACATGTTCCTTTGGTGATATCATATGCTTTTAAAAGAAAACAGTTTTTAGTAACATGATTCTTCTTTTCACAGAAATCACAGAACAAGTGGACAGACTTTTCTTTCTTTTTCCCTTTTTCAGCCTTCTTCTCAACAGATGTTTGAGCATCTACTGGAAGGTTTTTCAAGGGAATGACCTTTTTCTGTGGTGATGTCTTCCCATAAGGAGTTTTGAAATCAACTGGGTTGAAGTTCTCAATGGTATCACACTCATCAGACCAAGTAGGTTTAAATTCATATTTTTCAAGTTCAGTGAATGATGAGGAACCTTCTGTTTTTTCAAGAACAATTTTCTTGCCATTAGGTTCAGTGATTTTAATCTCTTGACCCTTCAAATTAGTTGGTACTACTTCAACTAACTTTTGATCCCTTTTGTCAATGTTTTCAAAAGCTGGAGCAGTGGTTTCAAAACCAAACCCAAACTTCACATGACTTTTGGTTTCTTTGTTGAGTAGCATCTCAAAACCTTTACATGATTCCACCCATTTCTGACATTCAACTTGGGTGGACTCAAGCTCACTTTTGCAAATATGATATTTAGTTATCATAGTTTGGAGCTGGTCTTTGGTTATAGTTGCTTCATGTTTTAAGCTACTTATTTCAGATTCTTTTTCAGTCAAATTTGTTTTTAACTCTTTTGAAAGTTTCTCAAATTTAACTTCATCATCTAAAATTTTCTTTCTAAGGTTATCA
The DNA here is from genome assembly GCA_028751855.1 of Ambrosia trifida. Lineage (NCBI taxonomy): Eukaryota > Viridiplantae > Streptophyta > Magnoliopsida > Asterales > Asteraceae > Ambrosia > Ambrosia trifida. The sequence continues at coordinate 78,678,382 of CM054129.1, forward strand.
TTCACCTCTTTGATGTTAGCAAATGCTATTACACATTTGTTAGAACACAAATCTTTAAGGATTTGAGGAGATACCTTAGCAGCAGCCATCAATGCACAATCACACTTGCACTCACAATCATCAGATGCACCCTAGGGATCTGAGAGATTTACAACCTCTTCTTCAGATTTTTCACCTGCAACTACCTCATCAACAATATCATCAGTCACAACTACAGTTTCAGTCACTACCTCCTCAGATTCAACTTCTTCTACCATAGCCATGAAACAAAAATTTTCTGGTTCATTTTCAGCTTTGGCAACTAGTGCAAAATTTTCATCTGTCAACTCATCTGGTAGACTGCTCCAATCAACAAAGCCTTGTGTGAATAAACTCTGTTGACTAGTCTCTGTAGGAGCAGAGGGTGGAGCAGCAGTCATTGGCACAGGTGCCTGAGCAACAGGGGTTTGTACATAATGGATATGAGGAACAGTGGTTTGGACAAACTGAACAGGAATAGTGTTTGAGGACTGTGCAAAATGAGCAGTGTTTTGCACATTTGGTCCAGGGTTATTATAGGAACTTTGATAAGTGTTGGTCTGTGGCCTTTGATTTGGATAGGTAATCATAGGTGTACCATGTTGACTCCTACATTCCCTATCAAAATGACCAAGTCTATGACATTTATAACACTTTATCTTTGATTTATCCAACCCCACTTTTGACCTGACAGTTAACCCTGGAAACCTTCTCCCAATTTTCTTGTAAAAATTGTTAGTTCTTACACTGAGAAGGGCCAATTGGTGCATAATGTCCATTTCTTCCAAATCATCAGGGTCAAAGTATTTTAAGTCATCAAACTCAAAGGATATGTTATCAGATGCCTGGATATCACCACCACTTGCTGTAAAAGCATAGTTTGGTGAATAAGAATCAGAGTTAAAACCTAAGTTAAAACCTGAAGTTATGTCAATGAAATGATCATAACTTTGATCCTTACTATTACCAGGCACCTCATCATGACCCAGAAGTGCTGTATTACCAAATACATAGTCATCAGACACTTTTCTAGAGTCCTAGAGCTTCTTTTTCTGGTTAAGCTCTCTCTCATAGGTCAAGAGCTTACCATGAAGCTGGGTCAGTGATAGGTCCTTCAATCCAATTGAGTTTCTCATAGCTATAGCAATAGTGTCCCATTTATCTGGTAATGATCTTAAAAACCTATGGTTCAAAGTTTAATGATGGTAAAATAGACCAACCAGTTTTAGTTCACTAATGAGACAGTTAAACCTCTCAAATTGTTGAGTTAATGACTCTCCCTTAACGTGACTGAATGTTTCATATTGTTGGTTAAGTATTTCACGGTTGTTTTCAATAACCTCTTCAGTCCCACCAAATTGTTTTTTCAGTGCATCCCACAACTCCTTTGCACTGTTACTGTGTAATAGCCCATCATATATATCATTGGGTAGAGCCATGGCCACAATACTGAAGGCCTTAGCATCTAACTAAATTTTCTGAAAATCCTGGTCGGAGTAGTTTTCAAGTATCTTAGGCTCCTGAACCATGGGGTCTTCGGTACTCGGCACCATCGGAACATGTGGTCCGAAGATAACCGACTTCCAACACCCAGTAATCTGTTGAGCTAGAACATGGCTCATCCGACGTTGCCAGATATTGTATTCATATCTGACAAGCATCGGTGGCTTGTTGTTCATGCCAGTGTTGTGTGTATCGTGATTGATTGAAGCCATTCTATGATTTTTCGAAAACAAAGTCTGTTTACAAACGGTCGAATCGAAAATAAACTATTACTCTGTTTTCAATCCAACAAACAAACAATATCAATAATTGTGAGCTGATCTGTTTATATTAAATTGATTGGTTAGATCGAATTTAATTGACTAAGCTCTGATACCAATTGTTAGGATCTGAGTTTGATTGTTTTGATTTGTTTAAGTAAGGATGAGAAGAATGAAGTGAATATAAATGGAAAGTGCAGCGGAATAATAAACTATAATCAAAACAAGAGAGTAAATGTGTTCTAATCGAATGCTTTCATAATATTGAATGATTACAGTCAATTGTACAAGTACTCCCCCTCAGCCTGATCACTCTGTGATTGTTTGTCGAAGAGAATGTTGTGAGTGATGAATAGAACAGTACAAGCACTGTTCTATTTATAGACAAATCTAAACCACTGATGATCTAAGCTGACGTCACCTAAGATAGTGACCTCTAAAAGAATAACAACATAAAACATCTGCTATATACAAACTACTGTTACATTGTAAAACACGGTAAGGTAAACTACTGTTGAGGAAAACTCTGATGGTCTTGTATCATTTGTTGGAGCCTAAGTGTTGTTGGCTCCAACAGACCTTTAGTCTTCAGCACTTGATCAGCAGTTGTTCTTCATCAGACCTTTAGTCAGCAGTTGTTCTCTATCAGTTGTTATCCAGCAGTCCTTTGTAGCAGCAGTTGTCACAGCAGTTGTTTGGGTAGAACAGTTGTTAGGGTCAACAGTCTTTTGAGAGGAGTATGTTGTAAATACTGTTTATTAATATGGATCAACTGTTATTATATTTTGGATTTTCAATAATTTGTTCTTCTCCAGGTCAGCAGACCCAATATGGGTACAAGAGAAAAGCATTGTTAGACCCAGACTTGACTCCCTTCACATTTGCTACTAAATCCAGAAACAGAGCCTGGGATAGATTGTAGTCAGATTCTGACAACATTGCATATCCCAAGTACTGAACTTTCAATGGGATTTCATTTAAATAGGTGGTTTTAGCAGAGAGACAGATAAGGAGTGTATGAAAGAAAAATTTTATGACTTGTGGGAAATTTTTTTTTATAAAGTGTTGATCCAGTCATCTGTGAATCATAACCCCTTTCTTAAAACTCTGTGTGAAGTTCAGCCTTAGGAAAAGAATCCATACCTGCCAAGTTGTTTAGAGAGAAGGTTGTGGATATGAGTTGGGGGGTTATGGTGACAATTGTATCTCCAATTTTTGAAATAATGGTTGTAGGCTTTTTGTCTTGAAGTAAAAACTCAGCATTTAACCAAAATTCTTAAGGAGTGTCAATATATATGGGTGCATCAGCAGTGAGGATTGATAAGTATTTAGATTGGAGGATGACGTTAATGGTGGTGTGGAATGGAGTGTTTTCATCTGTTTTAACCAGATAAGGTAGGTAATTGTGAGGGGCTTTTGCTTGAAGATCCATTTTAATGGAGTTCTATTCGGATGATTGAAGGAATTTGTATGAGGGTTTGAGGTTGAAGAAGGCGGTTTCAGTATTTTGAATACAATGAGACAATTTAACAACTGTTGGGGGAAAACAGGGTTTTTATAGCCTCTGATGAAACCGCTGATGTAGCCAAAGCTCTGCTTTTGAGAGCAGACGTGGCAAACATCTGATGGAGCATACATGGCAAACAACTGTTGAGGGTTGCCAAAGTACTGATGATTTTTTTTGAGTATATATATATATATATATATATATATATATATATATATAGTGGAAAACAGTTGTTTTATCTGATCAGATGTTTGAAACAGATTTTTCAACCAAGAAGTGGTTATTTTATCTTATCAGATGTTTAAAACGGATTTTTCAACCAACAGATGAAAGAGTGGATACAACAGTTTTTGTTTTATCTTTAGCAGATTTTTCAAAAGGATGGATTTTGATTTTCTGAAAACATTTTAGTGTTTTATTTAAGGAAAAATTTTTGTTGTTAATCCATGTTTAGCATACCAATCCAAGAGATCAGATTTTCAAAGGTATATGTGTCTAAAGTTTTTGTCAACACATCTACCAGCTGATCCTCTATTAGAACATGGTGCAGAGAAATCAAACCTTTTTCATAGTTATCTCTTACAAAATGATGTCTGATGTCGTTGTGCTTTGTGGTGGAGTGAAAAACTGGATTTTTGATGATATTTTCAGCAGCTTAGCTATCCAGCATGAGTGGAGTCCTTAGTGCAGTTATACCAAAATCCAATAGTTGATTTTGAAGCCACATGAGTTGGGTTGTACAGCTTGCAGCAGCAATATATTCAGCCTCAGCTGTTGAGGTGGAAACAACTGCTTGCTTTTTATTTTGCCAGGAGACTAAGGCATTCCCTAGAAATTGGCACCCACCTGATTTGGACTTCCTTGTTGTGTGGCAGCCAGCAAAATCACTATCTGAAAAACCAAGCCCTTGGTGCTTGTTTTATTCCATACAAAGCTTTGTTGAGCTTGTAGACATGATCAGGATGGAATGTTTCTTCAAAACCAGGTGGTTGACATACATAGACCTCCTCCTGAATTTTGCCATAAAGGAATGCACATTTAATGTCCATCTGATACACCTTGATGTTGTGGTTGACAGCAAAGGCTAGGAAGAGTCTGATAGTTTCTAGCCTAGCTACAGGAGCAAAGGTTTCATCATAGTCGATCCCCTCTTCTTGTCTTAAGCCTTGAACCACAAGCCTGGCTTTGTTCTTGAAAACTATGCCCCTTTCATCAGTTTTGTTTATGAAGACCCACTTTGTGCCAATTGGACAGACATCCTTTGGTAGTGATACAAGTTCCCATACTTGTTGTCTTTTGAACTGAAGAAGCTCTTCCTGCATGGCTTCTACCCAACTGTTGTCTTTTAGTGCCTCTTGGTACTTGACAAGTTGTGTAAGAGATAGAAAGCCTACAAAAAGACAGATATTTAAGGATTGGCTCCTTGTGAGCACTCCCTCTTTGATGTTGACAATGATTTGTTCTAGTGGATGAGCTCTTAGGTAGATTAAATCTCCCTGGTATGGTAGGATGGCATTTTGAGGTGAGGGACAGAGGTTTGGTGACTCTGTTGTTGTAACATCTGTTTGCACTTCTGTAGTACCAACAGATGTTTGAAATGGAAGTGGGGGAATGGGTCCAAGTGGTGTAAAGTTGGACTAACTTTTGTCAACAGAGGTTGAACTTTTGTCTACAGATGTTTGAACAGTAATTGAACTGGATGAGGCAGTGGTTTGAGGGTAAGACTGGTCAACAGTGGTTGACACAGCCGTGGCAGAGTTTTGACAAATGTTTTGAGCATCTGCTTCCCCTAAAGCAGAAGTGACTTTGTAGTGAGTTGGAATCACAACATCAAATCTGTAATCTTGTTGTGGAGACTGTGGAATACTTGCACTGTTAGTTTTAGCAGTAATATCTTCAAATTTAAATTTTTCTAAATCAAACAGTTTGACAGGATTTGCTGGGATTTTTAAGGATGAAAGTTCATTGAATTTTACATTCAGAGTTTCTTCTATTGTCCTAGTCCTTGTGTTAAACACTTTATAGGCCTTGGCAGTAGAAGAATATCCCAAAAAATACCCACAATCTACTTTGGCTGCAAATTTTGAAATGGAATCTTTAAGATTTAAAATGAAACATGGGCAGCCAAAGATTTTAAAGAATGATATCAGTGGTTTGATTTTGAACAAAATTCCATAAGCAGTCTTTTGATGTCTAGGGTTAATTAAAACTCTGTTTTGAACATAGCAAGTAGTGTTTACATCTTTTGCCTAGAAGGACAGTGGCAAACCAGAATCTGCTAGCATAGTTTTTGCACCCTCAATGAGAGTTCTGTTTTTTCCTTTCAACCACCCCATTTTGTTTTGGTGTTCTTGGAATGCTGTACTTCCTCACAATTCCTTTTGACACACAGAAATCATTCAACTCCTTATTTTTAAACTCTGTTCCATTGTCACTTCTAAAGACTTTTACTGGCAAGTCATATTGTTTTTCAACTTTGTGACAAAGTCCTTCAAAATACATGCAGTCTCATCCTTAGAGTGTAAAAAGTAAGTCCATGTAAACCTAGAAAAATCATCAACTATGACAAGACAAAATCTCTTTCTTCTTAGACTCATGATTTTAACTGGGCCAAACAAGTCCAGGCGCAACAATTGAAGACATTGACTTGTTTTGGACTCATCAATGGATTTGTAAGAGCTTTTATGTCGTTCTCCTTTTAAACAGGAAACACGGTGCTCATCACATTTGAATTTCTTTGATGGAAGACCTCTTACAAGGCTTTGTTTAGAGAGTGAGTTGATAGTTTGAAGGTTGGTGTGACCCAGTCTTCTATGCCACAATTCTGTCTCTTTAGTGGAGGCAACAGAAAATAGACAGACATATTCCATAGGATTATCCTTCAACATATCAAATACATACACATTTCCACTCCTATGAGCAACAAGTTGTGCTTTGCTCTCAGCTATGATGGTGCCAATCTTTTTAACCACTTATGGCCCAATAATCATACAAGTTTTCTTAGTGAAGAATGACCCATAGCATTTGTCACTCATTTGTGAGACACTAAGAAGATTAAATTTAAGATTATCAATAAGATTGACATTTTCAAACTTGATTTTCCCAGCCTGAACAGTCCCTGAACCAAATACTTTACCTTTAGAATCATTACCAAAAGATATATCACCTGTCATGTGCCTGGAGCCTCCACTATCTACATATCATAGACTATCTAAGCAAGCGAAAGCTCCCTGCACATCAGTAATGGATTAGTTTTGATGAGTGTCCAAAGCCAAGTTGGCTTTGGATGGGTTCCCAGAATTTTCAGCCTCAAGCTTAGGAGAATGATCAGTGGTTTGAACCAGTTTTTGAACCAAGTTCAACAACTGTTGTTGACCATTTGCCAGTGTTTGGATGTCAACACTTGGTGCAACAGATTTTTGACCATTTCCTGTTAGATGATAGTAACCATAAGGATTTCTGTTCACTCTTGGTTTTAAAGGCCTCTTGGGCTCTTTATAAACATGTGACAGACTATGACAAGGTGGTTGTCCATATCATCTTGGGTACTTGTTTGAGGGTAGAGCATCTGTTACTTGGACATCTCTGGGAACGGATGATTCAAGACTTTTGGTAACAGCTGTTTGGGTTGGTGCATAGGTCTGTTTAGGCTTTCCTTTTGAAGTACTAACCACTTGACCTGCTTAAGTTTTAGCCTTATACTCTTATATTTTGACATCATAATTTTTGAGATAAAGACACTCTTTGGTTTTGTGATTCTTTTTACCACATATTGAACATGTGGCTTTAGAATCACACACACTTGTTCCTTTGTTGATATCATATGCTTTTAGAAGAAAACAGTTTTTAGTAACATGGTTCTTCTTTTCACAGAAATCACAAAACAAGTGTTCACCCTTTTCTTTCTTTTTCCCTTTTTCAACCATCCTTTCAACAGATGTGTAACATCCCGTTTTTATTATATAAATAAAATATCTTGGTCCATATTTATTTATGAATGAAGTGGGTCGGTGATCGTTAAAATGAACTAATAACATGTGATATGGATACTCTTGCATTTAGCATTAGTTGACGAGCAAGTGACAGATAGCATGATTATTTGAGATACGAGATATAAGCAAGTAACTAGTGCTCTAAGAGACCGTTTAGTAATAATATATATATATATATATATATATACTATACTTGACCCTACTCCATTTCTAATGAAACTTAGGTTGGCACGTGGATAAAGATTAGCTCGACTTACCAATATATTCAGAATTTAGTTGAACATTATAGTTTATAAGCTATACGAGAAAAACGAGTGAAATAGCTTAATTAATAATAATATCAATAATAATAATAATAATAATAATAATAATAATAATAATAATAATAATAATAATAATAATAATACTATAAAACAACGATAATAATACTAGTAATATCCTTAAGGAAATGAGGAAAAAGAGTGCACGTGTGTGCATTTAGTGAAAACATATTTCCTTCGTCAAGAAGGATTTTAAGTTGCCGACATTAAATTTCCTCCATAGGTTATCAAAGTTGATAGGATATATAAGCAAGAGGTAGTTCTTTTTTATGGTCCCTTTTCATTTGCAACTTACCCGTCTAAGCACTTTGAAGTTGTAAGAAGCCCAAATAAGCAGTGAAGAAAGTCAGTTGAGGTGAGTTAGTTAAACTATTTTCAAAACGTGATACTTGCTCATAAAATTGTTTTGATGGTGATTGATCATGTATATGCATCAAACCATAGGTGTGGCATCTAGGGTGTTATATATATTATAATGATCAGTATATTTTCCCGGGGCGTGGACATACACATACAGCTATATGGGGTGTTTTTACGCTGTATGTGTGAATATATAATGCTTAGTTCGGATATATGATTATGGTGACATGCAAGGAGCTTATACTTGATCAATAAAATTGTTTATGGGGTTGTTATACTGATGAGTCGTCTATGTGGCTCACCAGCTGTGTGCTGACGTATTTTTATTACTCGAGCATGTATCACAGGTTGATGGTGTAAGGAATGGGAGTTCCTAGCTGAGAGTTGGAATACTTTAGACTGTTCATCTTATTATTGTTAAGCTTTGTTTAGCTTGGCGGTACTTGGATCGCACTGGCTTGTAATAAACACTCAAGTTATGTAATGAGATTACGTTTCCGCTTTAAGTTTGCGCCGACTAGTCAATGTAAGTGCCCCGGCCTGGGTGGGGTGTGAGAAGATGTTTGAGCATCTGCTAGAAGATCTCTTAGGGGAATGACCTTTGCCTGTGGTGCTTTCTTACCATCAGGGGTTTTGAAATTAACTAGTTTGAAGTTTTCAAGAGTATCAAACTCATCTGACCAAGTAGGTTTAAACTCATACTTTTCAAGTTCAGTAAATGATGAGGAACCCTCAGGGTTTTCAAGAATAATTTTCTTGCCATTAGGTTCAGTGATTTTGATTTTTTGACCCTCCAAATTAGTTGGAACAACCTCAACTAACTTTGGTTCCCTTTTGTCAGTGCTTTGAAAAGCTTGAGCAGTGGTTTCAAAACCAAAACCAAACTTCACATGACTTTTGGTCTCTTTGTTGAGGAGCATCTCAAAACCTTTACATGATTCCACCCAGTTTTCACTTTCAACTTGGGTAGACTCAAGCTCCTTTTTACAACTCTGATATTTAGTTATCATAGTTTGGAGCTAGTCTTTGGTTATAGTTGCTTCATGTTTTAAGCTGATGATTTCAGATTCTTTTTCAGTCAATTTTGATTTAACTCTTTTGAAAGTTTTTCAAATTGAACTTCATCATCTAAAATTTTCTTTCTAAGGTTTTCATTCACCTATTTAATGTTAGCAAATGCTATTACAAATTTGTTTAAACACAAATCATTTAAGATTTGGGGAGATACCTTAGCAGCAGCCATGAATGTTGTTGGGTCTGCTGACCTGGAGAAGAACAGATGATTGGAAAGCCAAAATATACTACTCAGTTGATCCTTAGAAATAAACAGCAGTTTACAAGATACTTCTCCCAAAACACTATTGACCCTAACATCTGCTATACTCAACAACTGTTGGAAACAACTGCTAACTAAAGGTCTGATGAAGAATAACTGTTGACTAAAGTGCTGAAGACTAAAGGTCTGTTGGAGCCAACATCACTTAGGCTCCAACAGATGATACAAGACCATCAGAGTTTTCCCCAACAGCAGTTTACCTTACAGTGTTTTACAATGTAACAGTAGTTTGTATTTAACAGATGTTTTATGTTGTTATTCTGTTAGAGGTCACTGTCTTAGGTGACGTCAGCTTAGATCATCAGTGGTTTGGATTTGTCTATAAATAAAACAGTGCTTGTTCTGTTCCATTTTTCACTCGAAACATTCTCTCAGACAAACAATCACAGAGTGATCAGGCTAAGGGGGAGTACTTGTAATATTGTAATCTTTCAATTAATGAAAGCATTCGATTAAAAACAATTAAGTTGAACATTATAGTTTACAAGCTATACGAGAAAAACGAGTGAAACAGCTGAATTAATAATAATAATAATAACAATAATAATAATAATAATAATACTAATAATAATACTAATAATAATAATAATAATAATAATATAAAACAACGATAATAATACTAGTAATATCCTATAGGAAATGATGAAAAAGAGTGCACGTGTGTGCATTTAGTGAAAACATATTTCCTTCGTCAAGAAGGATTTTAAGTTGCCGACATTAAATTGCCGCCATAGGTTATCAAAACTGATAGAATATATAGGCAAGAGGTAGTTCTTTTTTACGGTCGCTTTTCATTTGCAACTTACCCGTCTAAGCCACTTTGAAGTTGTAAGAAGCCCAAATAAGCAGTGAAGAAAGTCAGTTGAGGTGAGTTACTTAAACTATTTTCAAAACGTGATAGTTGCTCATAAAATTGTTTTGATGGTGATTGATCATGTATATGCATCAAACCATAGGTGTCGCATCCAGGGTGTTATATATATTATAATGATCATTATATTTTCCCAGGGCGTGGACATACACATACAGCTATATGGGGTGTTTTTACGCTGTATGTGTGAATATACAATGCTTAGTCCGGATATATGATTATGGTGACATGCAAGGAGCTCATACTTGATCAATAAAATTGTTTATGGGGGTGCTGACGTATTTTTATTACTCGAGCATGTATCACAGGTTGAGGGTGTAAGGAATGGGAGTTCCTAGCCGAGAGTTGGAATACTTTAGACGGTTCATCATATTATAGTTAAGCTTTGTTTATCTTGGCGGTACTTGGATCGCAATGGCTTGTAATAAACACTCAAGTTATGTAATGAGATTACGTTTCCGCTTTAAGTTTGCGCCGACTGGTCACTGTAAGTGCCCCGGCCTGAGCGGGGTGTGACAAGTTGGTATCAGAGCATTAGTTTAAGAGATTTAGATACTTGTAGAAGTATCTAGACTTAAACTTGAGTTAGTATGCTAAGTATAAGTGTTAGCCTGGTAGGCAATTGCGAGTAGAAGATAGGATATATGAGATTGGTATGCTGAATTTTGTGATGGATGGACCATATGGTAATTGGGAGTATCATGGCATGTATCATATATTGCTTTCATACCTGGCCAGTATGAAGGTTAATGTATGACACCACTATGATCTCGCAAAAATCATATTGTACTGAAGTCAACAGATATTAGGCAAGGATCTAAGAATATAGCTAGACCTTATGATTATGCTAGTATATAGGTTTGGCTATGTGAGCATCTTGTGGTTACTATATCTGGTTTCTTTGTGTGACAATAACTGATCGGATAATTGAGAGCGGATTTTATGTCTCTAAATTAATTAGGGGAGTGTATATACATTCTCTCAAACGTATGTCTCTAAGCATGCCAACGAATTATGTGTAGCGTAGAGGAGTATGTATATTAGTGGGCATTAGAGGAAACAATAGAATACGTAAAGAGGATAGAGCGATACAAGGCCTGAATAGAATACCCTGGGCATGTTAGTCGTGTAACCAAGTGAGGAACTTAACGGAACTCGATATCTCTACCTTCCACTAGAGTTAATTAAGATCAGGCTCGGAAGTGATTTTAGAAGACAAATTGTAGTGGAGTAAGATTGGCGTTTGAAGCCAACATTTCCTTTTCTACCGGATGCCTTATAGAACTCTCTCAGGAGTTTAGTCAAAATCTCTAAGTTGTAGAACCTCCGGAAAAGGTTGATAGTGTATCAATGGTTTATGTGCAATCAACCAAGTGCACGCATAAGGACTTTAGGCCTTGCGAATCTAGGCAAGTAGAAGCCAGGAAAGATATCACTTTTGATATATGTTAGAACAAAACCCCATACCCTATTATTAGGAGAAAACGGGATAATAATCAAGATCAGGGGAGATCCAATTTTACGGATTATAAAAGGAAATGTGGACCGTACTTCAATGTCTAACATGTGGAAAAGGACATTCTTGTCCATGTCACAAGTTTATTTGTAGAAATCGTAAGAAACCCATGCACACCTGCTATCAATGTAAAGAACTCCGTTAGTGTTTTTAAGATTTTAAATATTACTACCCTAATTAAGAAATAAAAGAATGAAGAACCCGATAGAGCGAGATGTAGAGTTTTTTTTATATAAAGACCGAAGAAGCCGTAGGAACCTTGACAGGATAGTGGGTACGATACTAGTAAATAACTTCTATGATAAGAGACGGTAAGATACCGGTGTTGATAGAAGTTTGATATGTGGACCTTTTAGAGTTTCGTTTAACTAGGTTCTCTACAAGTTAGATAAACCATTTATAGTAATAGTAGCGAATGGAAGGAAATAAAAAATTGGGAGCTATATCAAGGGTTGTACCATTTAAATTAGTAAATACCTCGATACCTATAGACTTACTATCAACTACGGATATAAGAATTTAAAAGATGCGACTCTGTGGGTCAAGTTTCATGAAGTATTCCCTATAGATCTTTCTAGGCTTTGGATTTAAGAATCAACTTAATCCCAGAGGCGACCCCTATTTCTAAAGCTATGTATCGCCTCGTCCCAACTTAAACTAAGGAATTAAGAAGCCAAATATAAGAATTATTAAACAAGGGACTTGTATATCCTAGCCCGCCGCCATGGGTTCTTGTAAAAAAAAATAAGGTTGGCTCAATAAGGGCGTATATCGATTATAGACTTGAATAAGATCATAGTAAGAGATCAATACCTATTCCTAACGACCATTGATTTTATCAGCTATCAGTCACCTACCAGTCCTAAAAAATATATATATATATATAAGGCCATGATATCATCGGCTAAAGGTACGAGCCAAAGACATACCTAAGATTGATATTAGGACAAGATTTGGACCCTACGAGTTCCTAGTGATGCCTTTCGATGTCATTATCACACCAGGCACTTTTATGAATCTTATGAACCAAATCTTTAAACTATACATTATTCAATTCGTATTCGTCTTCATAAATTATATTCTCATCTACTCCACGTGAGGAAATACATGATGACATATCTGTGTGATCCTTAAGTTGTTAAAAGAGGATAAAATTTATGCAATGTAATGGTTGATACCCATAGCCAGGAGGTTAGGACACGGTACGATAACTACGAGTTGTTAGTAATGCTATAAGACCAACATATCTGCACATTCGTAGATCTCATCAATTTGGTTGTAAGAAAAACGTGTCGTGGATACATTCACTAAGAAAGAAAGAGCCCAAGCGATAATAAACTTCATGCATCTAGAAGTGGTGTTAAGGTGACTCTCTTATATCAAATTAAGAATTATAAATGCAATGATAAGCCTTAATGGAAAACCATATCAAAAGAAAAGGATGGTTGGTAGTCAAGATTATTGAAATCTATGGATAATTGTATATTAAGTTTCGATAATCGAATATGAGATTCTTAGTTCTAGGGGGCTAGGGATATGATACCAGAGGAAGCTCATAAGCCAAAATACACTTTATAATCTAGTAGCAATAAAATGTAGGATTTAAGAAATAATTATTGTTGGCTAAGAATAAAAAGCCATATCACAAGACAAGTAGAGAAATACCTTACCTAACTAAAAGTCAAGGTAGAGCACCTGAAACCGTTTCGCTATCTATAGGAACCTGAAATCCCATGAAGGAAATGGGAGATGATAATAATGGACTTTGTTTCTAAGTTTCCAAGATCGAGTCATTGACACAAATTAGACAATAACTGATAGATTCACCAAATCTACACACATTTCATATCCTTGAGGACAAATGAAGTGTAAGTTGAGCCATATACGAAATAGATTGTCTAATGACATGATATGTTTACATGAGCTATATACAAGGGAGAGATTAGTTCTCCTTAAGTTTTAGGCAAGGTTTCTAGAGAAAGCTAAGAACTCAAATATATCCGAGTAGTGGGAAAAATGAATGCACCAATCAAGCTTTAGAAGGTATACTACGTGTGTACATAATAAACTTTAGTAGTAGTAAGGACGATCATCTAGCATTAATCAAACCTTCGTACAAAAATAGCTACCACGCCAATATTATGGTAACATCATATGAATCCTTATATGGAATGAAATGTAGAACACCCATCTTCTGGACTAAAGTATGCGACGGTCTATCTAGACATGGGATCTTATATGAAACAACTGATAAACTAGTGATATCATTAAGCGATAAAACAAATATTAGAATATTGGAACATAGAAATGATGGAATAATACATAGGAAGTGATGATGAGACGAAGAGGTCTTCACCTCATTTGTTCAAGTTGACTGGTTTCGAGGACGAAACCTAATTTAAGGAGGGCATATTTGTAACATCCCGTTTTTGTTATATAAATAAAATATCTTGGTCCATATTTATTACTGTAACACCCCCAACCGATGGCGGAAACATCGAGGTGTCACGTAGTGATGATTGTTCAATAGCTCATGGTACTAAATGGAAGTTGTATATTACTAAACAATTTACAATTTGACATACAAATTAATAAATACATAAACTTGATTTACATAAACTAGGTCCAAAGCTCCTATATGATCCAAGACTTGTACAACTTCCAATAGCAAGTAAAATCTGAAACATGTTGAGTTGGAAAGATGGGGGGTCAACTATAAATAGTTGGTGAGAATACATAGGTTTTGCATATAGATGAAAACGATATGTTGTATAGCAATCATAGTTGAAGTATAATAATGAGTAATGATAGAATATGAGTCCGACATGTAACAATGCGTCTTTTTTTTTTTTTGAATGGTATAAAGAGTTGAATGGTAGGCTAGTGTATTTATAGTGTAAACTTTGGAATTGTAATTAGGGACTACTTTGACTAGGCTAGAATTTAGGAACAACTTTGACTTGACTAGAAGACCATATTTACTAACACTTTGACTTGACTAGGAGACCATATTTACTAACACTTTGACTTGACTAGGAGACTACGTTTAACTTTTCAGGTTTGACTAAGGGATCTTGAAAGGGAAGCTTAATTGGTTTTAATTAACATCACAAAACACCAAATGGTGTAGTGGTTTGTGTGGTGTGGTTAAGGTTTAGCCCGCCAGGGACTCGGGTTCGAATCCTGGCACAGGCAAACACATTTTTTTAACGTTTTTAAATCAGAATTTTTAATACAATCCAATTTAGTATTGATTATACGTCATTATTTAAACAAAAAAAATTAACAAAATGGATGGTAAAGATACTGTAAACATGAATCGGATGAATAAACGAGGGAGTTCTATATATATATATATATATATATACAAAGAAAATTTGTGTGATGTTACAATTAAGCGGGTCGGTGATCGTTAAAAGGAACTAATAACATGTGAGATGGATACTCGTGCATTTAGCATTAGTTGATGAGCAAGTGACGGATAGCATGATTATTTGAGATACGAGATTTAAGCAAGTAATTAGTGCTCTAAGAGACCGTTTAGTAATAATAATAATATATTATATTTGACCCTACTCCACTTCTAATGAAACTTAGGTTGGCACGTGGACAAAGATTAGCTCGACTTACCAATATATTCGGAATTTAGTTGAACATTATAGTTTACAAGCTATACGAGAAAAACGAGTGAAACAGCTGAATTAATAATAATAATAATAATAATAATAATAATAATAATAATAATAATATAAAACAACGATAATAATACTTGTAATATCCTAAATGAAATGATGAAAAAGAGTGCACGTGTGTGCATTTAGTGAAAACATATTTCCTTCGTCAAGAAGGATTTTAAGTTGCCGACATTAAATTGCCGCCATAGGTTATCAAAGTTGATAGGATATATAAGCATGAGGTAGTTCTTTTTTATGGTCACTTTTCATTTGCAACATACCCGTCTAAGCACTTTGATGTTGTAAGAAGCCCAAATAAGCAATGAAGAAAGTCAGTTGAGGTGAGTTACTTAAATGACGTGTGCGAATATATACATAATTTTACAATGAAATAACACACGTTTTGCTTTAATATTTATAAAAATGGTTTAGACCTTAATATTAAAACACACACAATGGGGCAAGTGTACCCTGTTATATTTGTAGTAATGTGTAGATAAGAACTAGATATCGATCCATGGACGCGCGCGTAGCAATGGTATTAAAACTCTATACCCGATTTACCAGTAAGAAAAGATAGTGAAAGTTTGTTGTTTTAAACTAGATTAATTCTAAAATACCTAAATGACATATATAAGACTCCAAATACAAAATATAACTATATAAACTATAATATACCAATCTTAGCATGTCATCTACATATAATAAGTAATACAGGCGTGTGATCAGCATTCCCATTTTCCGACAGTTAGTGTCCCTTTCGGGCATCCTAACATGACAACTAGACAGAAAGCTAACACGAATACACACGTTAACCACTTCAAGTCATTTATTAGCGAGCAGCTGATATGATCTCATGCAGATCTTCTAAAGATAAGTTAGTCATCTGTTAAGAGTATTCTAACCTCACTAATTCAGGAAAGCGATACCGAATACACAATACAGCCACCTAAACTAGCATAAAGTAGAGCATTTCACAACCTATTCCATTTTATCAACTTTGAACCCAGGTCTACTAAGATCGCTATTTTTACCAAAATAACTACCAAAGATCATTAACCGTGTCAAAGACTAGAAATGACACCATTAGGCTTTTTAAACCCTTTTACGCGTTGGTAAGCATTTTTAACCGTTATTCGACTGACTTTAACCAAACCAATACCCGGTTACAGTTTCATGGCATAAACTATTTAACAAGTTAACTAGTCTACTACCGGACGATTAAACAGATTTGAATCAACTAAAAGCTTAATAGATCAAACCATAAAACTTGAATGTGATGGATTGGATGATGATAGATGATTCGGATGAGTTCCCGAGCTTGTTCCTCGCCTTTGCAGCAGCTCCCTGGTCCAGAATATTGCCCTAAATCGCCTAGATATCACCCAATCTCTGATCAGTGGGTTATGCTCTGTCTTTATACAAACTCTGCTTTTGTGCACGGCCGTGCGCCTAAAGTGCACGGCCGTGCACTTAAACAATATGAGTTGACGTGCAAGTGGGCAAGTGGCTGAGTCGTTTCTGGAAATATCTAGATATTCCGCACGGCCGTGCACTTTGGGTGCACGGGCGTGCGGGTCTGGTGGTGGCCGAGTGCTGGGGGTGCACTGCCTGGTGCACTGGCAGTGCACCCGAGAAGTTGAGTCGCACGGGCACCGGCACGGCAGTGCTGATCAGGGTGCCCGGGAACATCAGCTGCAAGCCAGGTCGCACTGGCAGTGCAGCTTATCTGTGTCCGAGCCAAGCAAGTCCGCACGGGCGTGCACCTGAGGTGCACGGCCGTGCACATTTTCCAGACTTAGCTGATTTTTGCAGAAACTTTCCGTCTTGTCTGTTTTTCGCCCATTTTCTTCGACTTTGCTCGTGGGATGTCGTTTAAGACCTGCAATAAACATATGAAGCGGTTAAGTACCGAATTCGTGCAATTATGGTCGAAAACGCGTAATTTGGGAGTTTAATCGGGGACTTAAATATGTATATTTTAACGTATATTAAACCTCCCCACACTTGAACTTTGCTTGTCCTCAAGCAAACACTTAAACAGAAATAAACGAAAAACTCGCCAAGTGGCAACAAAGACAAAATATAACCTGTACAAACGATAATAGTCAAGCTAACAAGATATAAAAAACAAGTGATAAGATAACTAAAAAGCAGCGACTCACTTCCGATCTACAAGCGCGCAAACCCGTACACGACTCACAATGTTCACACACACTCGGTTTTATTTATGATACATACGTGTAATGTGCATGTGTAAATCGCTCCATTGCCAAGACAATGAATCGTGCAATATCATAAGCTTGTCAAAAGATCTAATCTTCACCAACTAACTTGTGAAAAGGCACAAATCAAGAGGTCTTGTACGGGTGGTAATATTAGGCATGGGTAAGGGTATGGAATGGATATTTACAGTGACGAATCGGCTAAAACTCGGCGGTTATGTCTAACTAATATCAACTAATACAACTATACAACACAAACCCGAATATAGGCTATTTTTATTTTAAATCGAGCTAACTTATAATTTCTAACTTTAAAGCTCGAAAAACTGCTCGAATACTGCTAATTCACCCTATTTAGGGTGTTCTCATTTTTTTAACATATATATCTATGATATATAATGAACTGAAACTGAACTAATATCAACATACGGGTTCTAATCAGATATACCCGAGAACGAACTATTTATAATACATAAACTAGTTAAACAATAACCTAAACCGAGTTTTAACACAAGGGTTTAAAAGAAAAAGGCTGTTTGGTTTTAGTGGTGAAATGGTGTGGTAAATAAGAAAAACACGGGATTAGGTTCAACATATAGAACGAAAAGAAAAGGCTAAATCAAAAGGGTATCCTAAATGCCTCAATCATGTTCGTACAATCTCACACGTATCTGGTCTAAACAAGTATACTAGTGACAAGTTCTAAACTGCACAAAACATCCGGCTCACTCACAAGCATGTCAAAGAAATGTAATCTATTCTAAGGCTCAAACGCTCACGTAACCGGAAGGAAATGGGTGCAAGTGTATGAATCTAAGACGCTCGTATCTCATCTGTTTGTCGCACCTCAAGTTATTTTTATCAAAAATTAATTAGGCATGATGTTTGTATGAATATATATATATATATATATATATATATACATATATTTACTTATAAGGTTTTATATATATATATATATATGTATATATACAAGAGGACAAACATATAAGATATAATCCCTCCCCACACTTGAAATTCACATTGTCCCCAATGTGACAATAGAAAGCGTTTATGAATTAGCTATCTATAGTGGGAAAAAGGAGAATAATACTCCCCTTGTGTTGAAGAAACGCCCCGGGTAAATAGACGGCATGAGCCCCGATAACGGTGCTCGCCATTACCTGCATAATCAACATTCTTGACACAAACAAACTCATCAAACCCATCATTCACATCCACAAAACAAACTAAAATAAAATAAACTAACATATTGAAATACTGAAAAGAAATAGTTCAACTACAAATACTAAAAAGTCTTGGGTACGCAGACCCGAAAATAAAGTACTGAAAGCATAAAATAAAAGAAGTACTAACAACTGCATGCATGAGATAGTCATGGCTACTGGTCGGCGTCGTCCCCGTGGTGCTGACCGGAGCTTCCTGGCTCGTCGCCAGGAGCACCATAAGGGAATAAGGGAGGGTTACTGAAATAACCCGGATGCACCTGCTCTAACCCAGCGAAGAGGTACTCAAAGCTGTGCCTGACATCCTGCTGCACACGATCCATAGTGGACCGCATGTACTGCTGGTCCTGTCTGATCTCCACCTGGTTTGCACCGATGTTGTGCATGTTCAGCTCCATCGTCTGGAACCGCTGGTAGAACTCAGGGTATCTCGGGATGCCTGGAGGCTACTGCTGGTCCTGGGGCTAGAAGTGCTGAGGAGAGGGGTGTGGAGAGTCGTGTGGCGCGTCACCACCGCCTCCTGCGTGCTGCTCATGCATCTCCTCATCCTCCTCCTCCTCTGGTGGCATGGGGTCCCATATAATATCCTGGCTAATAAGGCGTGGACCCCCGTCCGTGTCAGCTAGCAGGTTCTGAGCCCTGAGTGATCTAAAATCCAGCATAACCCCATTAGTAACCAATGTCAGCGTGGCCTTGACTTCGTCGGTCAGAACTCCCAATGCCACGGCGATCTGGGTGACGTACTCCCCCCCCCCATGGATCTCACTCCCGTCCTTGGTGCCCCCAGCAGTGAGAAAGAACTCGGCCATCCGTGCGGCCAAGTTCAGCGGGGCACCCTCGTAAAAATGATACAAATGGAGAAGATCGGGAGTGGGACAGTTCCCCGAACTGTCCTTTTGGCCACAGATAGTGTGGCTGAAAACAAGGTGCAAGAGGTAAAGTAGCGGGTCCTTAATCCTAGTTGCCTTGGCAGACCTTGGATTATAAGGTGCACCAACGGCAATGGATGCCTAAAACGCGGCCCGCTCGTCATTGTCCACGAAGCTGTGGATCCCGCAAAAATCTTTAGAGTCGGTCTCCAAATGCTCATAGATCCCGAGCTTCCTTCCCAGTCGCGCAACCGACCAATGGTACCATTTTCCACAGAGTCTAAACCGAATGTCTTTCGTATGGAAGTCCTTATACACCCCCTCCTTTGGTTTCTTGTAGGAGAAGGATGATAAGAACTCAATCGTAATTTCCCTGTAGACAGGCTGGTTTATACTCAGCAGTTTCGCCATATTTGGCGAGACAAATCCATCATATCTTTCACGCTGATTCAGCGCGGTGAGTAGGTCTAAGTTAAGACGAATAGGAACACCGAATGAGTTCCTCCTAGCCCAAAGCTTCATGAATTTGTCGGTACATGGTCCTTCCTTTTTGTCTCGGTTGTCGAACCCTTGGTAGGCGTGGGCCATCTGCATGCAAAAATTAATATACGGCTGTTAGTACACAAAAAACGGAGGTCCCGGATGTCCAAAACGGGCCTGCGCGCATTCTGATCTGAATCTGCATCTGATGCACGGCCGTGCGCTTATGGTGCACGGTCGTGCACCCTTGGTCCTTGGTCAGGTTAGAGGCTGCACGCCAGGTCGCACTGGCAGTGCAGCCCTATTTTCTCGGCACGCACGGTCATGCGCACGACCGTGCAGCTGACCGTGCACACTTCCAGATTTTCAAAATTTTTCCAACAAAAATGCCCAAATCTCTCATATCTTTCAAATAGACTCACAATAACAATGATTTGGGCCTGGGTGTGCACGGTTTAAACAAGATTAAAAAAATCTAACATACATTTAACAAAACTAAACAAGATTCGTGGGTTATTATTGGATTATGAAGAAACTCCCAAATCTTTAACCTAAAGAACATAGAACATACGTTAAACTATGAAAAGCAATAAATATTTCCACTAATTACATATTTACCCTTTGGCGCGCCCATACACGCCGTGCTATATTTATTAATGAGTCGCTAGCTAGACTCACTTGCCCACACTTATTAGGCGTGCGGGTCGTAGAGATCGATTATCTCCACAGATTTTTCAACCGGCCCGTCAATGTAGACTTTCAGGAGATGACCGTTGACTTTGAAAGTCAAACCCTCCGAATTTTCAATAGAGACAGTTCCGTAAGGATATACTTCCTTAACAGTGTACGGTCCTGTCCATCGGGATTTCAACTTTTCTGGAAAGAGACACAAGCGCGAGTTGTAAAGCAGGACCAAATCGCCTACCTGAAAATCATCTCAGTGTTTCAGGCGACTGCCGTGCAATCTCTTTGTGCGCTCTTTATACAATATCGAGCTCTCACAGGCTTGTTGCCTAAGCTCTTCTAGCTCATGGATCTGCAAGAAACGGGTCTCACCGCCGGTCTTAAGATCCAAATTCGCTGTTTTAAGAGCCCAGAATGCCCTATGTTCTAACTCGACAGGGAGATGACACGCTTTGCCATAGACAAGCCGAAAGGGAGTCGTCCCAATTGGCATATTGTAGGCAGTCCTAAAGGCCCATAACGCGTCATCTAGCTTGTCCGCCCAATCCTTGCGTTTTTGATTAACGGACCGCTCAAGGATTCGCTTTAATCCATGGTTAATGATCTCCACCTGTCCACTTGTCTGTGGATGATACGGGGTGGATAACCTGTGGTGGTCACCATAACGTGCTAACAAGCGATCAAGCTGCGCATTGCAGAAATGCATACCACGGTCACTAATTAGTGCCTTGGGGCACCGAACTGCGAGAACAAGCTTCTAACAAACCTCACTACTACTCGGGCATCATTTGTGGGTAAGGCTTGCGCCTCGGCCCACTTTGACACGTAATCAACTGCCACGAGTATATATCGATTGCCCCATGAGGAGGGGAATGGTCCCATGAAGTCAATGCCCCAAATGTCAAAGACTTCACAGACTTGGATGGGGTTCTGCGGCATTTTGTCGCGTGCCGATATGTTCGTCGCCCTCTGGCACGAATCACATGCACCAACCAATATCTGAGAGTCACGAAAGAGTGTGGGCCAGTAAAACCCGGAGTCTAACACTTTCTTAGCAGTGTAATTCGCTCCATGGTGACCTCCGGTTGGCCCCTCGTGACAATCGCGCAAGATCTGCGCCGCCTCTACCCCGAACACGCAACGACGAATCAGCTGATCCGCCCCCACCCGGAACAAAAATGGGTCGTCCCAGAAGTAATGCTTGAGGTCTGCGAAGAACTTCCTCTTTTCCTGGTGCAACAATCCTTTGATAAGGATTCCGCACGCGAGGTAGTTCGCAAAATCCGCAAACCATGGCGATACATCATCCACCGACTCGACACTCATCAAGAACTCGTGGGGAAAATTGTCATTAATGGTATCCCATGCGGAGTTCTCGGCATCTTCATGCTCGAGTCGGGACAGATGGTCAGCAGCAACATTCAGGGCACCCTTCTTGTCCTGAATCTCTATATCGAACTCCTGCAGCAACAGGATCCACCTATTCAGGCACGGTTTCGCGTCCTGTTTGCTAAAAAGGTATTGGATTGCTGCATGGTCCGTATAGACAATGGTCTTCGACAACACTAAATAAGATCTAAACGTGTCGAATGCAAATACTACAGCTAGAAGCTCTTTCTCCGTGGTGGTGTAATGCTCCTGAGCATCATGAAGAGTCTTGCTAGCGTAGTAGATCGGGTGGAAGTTCTTGTCCTTCTGCTGTCCCAAGACCGCCCCTATCGCGAAGTCACTCGCGTCGCACATAATCTCGAATGGCAGCTCCCAGTCGGGTGCTTCCAATATAGGAGCTTCCACAAGCAAACACTTTAAAAGCCCAAAGGCTTTCACACACTCTGCACCAAATACAAACGTTGCATCCTTTTCCAACAGACGGGTCATCGGACGGGCGATTTTTGAGAAATCTTTGATGAATCGCCTGTAAAAACCCGCATGACCCAAAAAGCTGCGGGTCGCTCTGACAGAGGAGGGTGGAGGGAGCCTAGAAATGATATCTATTTTGGCCGGGTCAACCTCCAACCCACTTTGGGAGACCTTATGCCCCAGGACTATTCCTTCCTTCACCATGAAGTGGCATTTTTCCCAGTTTAGCACAAGACTGGTCTCCTCGCACCTCTGAAGAATCCGCTCCAGATTCCCTAGACATTGATCGAATGAACTCTCGAAGACTGAAAAATCATCCATGAATACCTCCATGGAGTCCTCGATCATGTCGTGAAAAATGGCAACCATACAACGCTGGAAGGTCGCCGGCGCATTGCACAACCCGAACGGCATACGCCTGTAGGCGAATGTGCCAAAAGGGCATGTGAAAGTCGTCTTATCCTGGTCCACAGGATCGATAGGGATCTGAAAGTACCCCGAGAAACCATCAAGGAAACAATAATATAACTTCCCCCACAGTCGTTCCAACATCTGATCGATGAATGGAAGCGGGAAATGATCCTTGCGGGTGACGTCATTGAGCTTGCGGTAGTCAATGCAAACTCTCCACCCCGTGACGGTCCTTGTAGGAATCAACTCATTCCTATCATTCGTGACCACCGTCATGCCACCCTTCTTGGGTACGACGTGCACACGACGAACCCAAACAGAATCCGAGATCGGATATATTAATCCAGCATCAAGTAGTTTAATGACCTCGGACTTAACAACTTCTTGCATGTTCGGGTTCAGACGCCTCTGGTGCTGCGCACAAGGCTTATAGACATCTTCCATCAAGATTTTATGAGTACAGAATGAGGGATTAATCCCCTTGATGTCCATGATCTTGCAGGCGATTACCTTCTTATGAAGTTTAAGCACACGAAGCAACTCGCTCTTTTCAACTGCAGATAGAGAAGATGAAATGATAACAGGAAGACGACCCTCCTCGTCAAGAAATTCATACTCCAGAGGTGGTGGGAGTTCCTTCAGCTCCAAAGACGGCGGATCTTCAACAGACGGCTTCGACTTATCGCTCTCCTCTCGCTCAATCTCCACGAAACACTCCGGGCTCTGGGAACTATCATCACCGATCTGATAGACCGGCTGCTCATCTCTATGGCCCTCCTTCATAATGCCATCTAAGTCCCCACACAACAGATGTGTGCCCGAAACATTCCCCTCTATCGTGATTCGAAAGTGAGAACTGACACACTGGTCTACTATATCAAGATAATATAGTGTGTCATCCTGACTCTCGGGATGACGCATCGACCTCTGAACATCAAAAGTCACATGCTCATTATTCACCCGGAGTGTGATTTGGCCCGCAGCCACGTCAACAATCGTCCTAGCCGTGTTATGGAAAGGACGTCTAAGGATCAGAGGCACTTTAGAGTCCTCATCCATATTAAGGATGACAAAATCCACCGGGAATACAAATTTGTCAATTTTGACAAGCATATTCTCAACAAATCCCCAAGGATATTTGATCGAACGATCAGCAAGACGAATACTCATCCTGGTGGGTGAAGGCTCACCCAGATCCAGCTTCTCAAAAACCATATAAGGCATAAGGTTAATGCTCGCACCCAAGTCTGCCAGTGCATTACTGACAAACATGTTCCCTATCAGACAAGGGATGGTGAAACTACGTGGATCTCCCATCTTCATGGGCAGTCTATTCTGCAGAATTGCAGAGCAGTTCTCGTTTAAGAGCACACAGGATATGTCCTCAAGTTTTTGCTTATTTGTGAGGATGTCCTTCAGGAATTTGGCATACTTGGGCATCTGAGCTAAGGCCTCCACAAACGGGATGTTTATATGTAGCTATTTGAACAGCTCGAGAAATTTCCTGTATTGCGCCTCGTCTTTTTGTTTCCTAAGTCTGCCAGGGTATGGAATAGGAGGAGTGTAGTCAGTGTCTGGCTTCGGCAGCTGTGCTGTACTTGCTGGGACTCGCCTAGCGTGCACCTCATCCGAAGACTCAGTCTGGACCGTCTCAGTGATCGGTGGTGAGCCCGATGTGTCAGGTCCTGTGGTTTTACCACTCCTCGTCATGATGGCATTTACATGCCCCCTCGGATTTGGCTTAGTGTTGCCCGGGAGATTACCCTGCTGTCTCTCAGACATCATCTTCGCCATCTGGCCTACTTGGTTTTCAATGGCCTGCATGGACGCCTTATGGCCCCTCATCTCTCCCTCGTAATTGGAGAAACGATCCTTGTGTTGCTGGTAGCGCTGCTCAGCAATTTGAATGGAATTTGTTGTGTTGGTGAGGAGTTGAGACATCATTTCCTCCAACCTAGAGTACCGCCCTGGGCGTGCTGCTGGGAACTGCCCCCGGCGCCTTGGTTCTGGTACTGGTTCGGTCTGGATTGGTAGGATTGGCCATGAGATTGGTAAGGCTGTTGTTGTTGGGACTGTTGGGATTGGTGAGATTGGTGTGGTGCGGCGGCTTTCTGCTGAAATCCGAGAGGGTTCTGGTTTGAAGTACCAGATCTCCACCCGAAGTTTGGGTGGTTTCTCCAACCCGGATTGTAAGTATTACTGTAGGGGTTATTTTGGGGTCTCGACTGATTACCCATGTAAGCCACATCCTCGTGGCCAGTATACATAACCACCTGAGCACACGAGCCAGGCTCGTGAGACACCCCGCACTGATCAAAAGATTTTGGGCCTGGGCTACACTTTGTTGAGATCTGTCAAATCTCGTACCCAGCGCCTCTATCTGTGCAGAAATGGCCGTGTAGTTATCCACGGCATGTACACCCGATCGGGCAGATGAAGACCTTGATCGGTCAGTCTTCCGAGACTTAGACTTTTGGGACGCCTTTTCAATAATGGCCCATGCTTCATTGGGGGACTTTGTTCCGATGTCTCCCCCAGCATATACATTAAGGCGTTCCTGAGAGTCATACTCGAGCCCCTAATAGAACATTTGCACCAGATGACTTTTTGAGATATCATGGTGCGGGACGCTCAAGAGTAGGTCTTTAAATCTCTCCCACGCGGTGTATAATGATTCCTCGTCATCTTGACGAAACGTCATGATGCGATTCGTCAATTTCTGTGTCATTTTAGGAGGAAAGTATTGCTGCATAAATTGTTGGGACAACTCTGCCCAGGTCGTGATCGACCCTGCGGGTTGTGACAGAAGCCAAGTCCGGGCTTTGTCCCGCAGTGAGAATGGGAAGAGTCTGAGATGGATAGCATCATCGGAGATGCCCGTCATCTTAAAGGTGGCTAAAACCTCTAAGAATGCAGCAATATGTCGGCTTGGATCCTCATGCTCCAGTCCACCGAATTGCACCGAGTTTTGTATCATGTTCACGATACTGGATTTGATCTCGAAATGGTCAGCCAAAATAGCCGGCCGGACAATACTCGGTGCCAGTCCATCCCCTCCTGGACGACCACTATCATTCAGCGGAATGTCGTCGTCCGCCATGATAATGTCACTGTGGGCTTCCGACCCCTCGTCGTCAGCCAGATCGTGCCTCGCCTTTTCGATTGGGACCTCAACTATAGGAGTAGCAATAAGAATATCAAAAACAAGACGCAACTTATGAAGTCTAATCCTCTCGCTTCTCCTCAGGCGCCTTCGCTCCTCGTCGGAAAGATCACCAGAAGACCCAGGGTTCGCGGACATCAACCTGCATGTAAGAATGATACAGTTGCAACAGGCGAATATATGACAAACCCAAAAAGGCGATAAAAGACAAAAATAAATAAATGAAATAAAGAATCAATAAATTCATGCGAAAATAACGGAAAGCAAATATATTTAAGAAAACCAAATAAAAACTAATAGAATCAATAAAATGAACAGAAATAAGCAGACTAAGCCTAAAACTATACAAAGAATGAAATTAATAATTAGTCCAAATGCAAACAAATAAATCTAATTAATCAAATAACGAACAAATCAAATTCATAGACAAACCAATTAATCCAATATTCAATAAATTAAATCTATCAACATCCTAATAAACGAAAAATCAAATCAAACAATCCTATAAGCAGATAAATCAACGAATCTATATGCAAACCTATAAACCAATCAAAAATCAATCCAAAATATCTACAGACAGATAAATTTAATAAAAATTCAAATAATCATATATGCAAATAAATGAATGAAATAACGAATCAAAGAAGTATAAACAAGTATTCACAAGCATGTACACTGGTAAAAAGTTGACTCGGTTCGTTCCTAAAGCTCGTCGCGTCCCCGGCAACGGCGCCAAAAAGTTGACGTGTGCGAATATATACATAATTTTACAATGAAATAACACACGTTTTGCTTTAATATTTATAAAAATGGTTTAGACCTTAATATTAAAACACACACAATAGGGCAAGTATACCCTGTCATATATGTAGTAATTGTAGATAAGAACCAGATATCGATCCATGGACGCGCGCGGGGCAATGGTACTAAAACTCTATCCCCGATTTACCAGTAAGAAAAGATAGTGAAAGTTTGTTGTTTTAAACTAGATTAATTCTAAAATACCTAAATGACATATATAAGACTCCAAATACAAAATATAACTATTAAACTATAATATACCAATCTTAGCATGTCATCTACATATAATAAGTAATACAGGCGTGTGATCAGCGAGCTAACCTAAATGACATTTTTCGACAGTTATTGTCCCTTTCGGGCATCCTAACATGACAACTATACAGAAAGCTAACACGAATACACATGTTAACCACTTCAAGTCGTTTATTAGCGAGCAGCTGATATGATCTCATGCAGATCTTCTAAAGATAAGTTAGTCATCTGTTAAGAGTATTCTAACCTCACTAATTCAGGAAAGCGATACCAAATACACAATACAGCCACCTAAACTAGCATAAAGTAGAGCATTTCACAACCTATTCCATTTTACCAACTTTGAACCCAGGTCTACTAAGATCGCTATTTTTACCAAAATAACTACCAAAGATCATTAACCGTATCAAAGACTAGTAACGGCACCATTAGGCTTTTTAAACCCTTTTACGTGCCAGTAAGCATTTTTAACCGTTATTCGACTGACTTTAACCAAACCAATACCCGGTTACAGTTTCATGGCATAAACTATTTAACAAGTTAACTAGTCTACTACCAGACGATTAAACGGACGGTTTTCAACATTTATCCGCCTAACACATTCGACATTCGCTAAAGTCATTCAAATACAACTACAAATCCAACAACAACGAAATAAGGTTGCGCTATGATCATCAATATCTAAACATGAAAAACGCCAAATTTATACAAAACATGATTACATACTAACGATTGTTTTTTCTACTAACGATTACTAAACATGATTACTAGACTATAATGTAATACATAAACAACACAAACAAGCTAAAATAAACAGATTTGAATCAACTAAAAGCTTAATAGATCAAACCATAAAACTTGAATGTAATGGATTGGATGATGATAGATGATTCGGATGAGTTCTTGAGCTTGTTCCTCGCCTTTGCAGCAGCTCCCTGGTCCAGAAAATCGCCCTAAATCGCCCAGAGATCACCCAATCTCTGATCAGTGGGTTATGCTCTGTCTTTATACAAACTCTGCTTTTGTGCACGGCCGTGCGCCTAAAGTGCACGGCCGTGCACTTTATCAATATGAGTTGACGTGCAAGTGGGCAAGTGGCTGAGTCGTTTCTGGAAATTATCTAGATATTCCGCACGGGCGTGCACTTTGGGTGCACGGGCGTGCGGGTCTGGTGGTGGAAAGTGCTGGGGGTGCACTGCCTGGTGCACTGGCAGTGCACCTGAGAAGTTGAGTCGCACGGGAGCCCGCACGGCAGTGCTGATCAGGGTGCCCGGGAACATTAGCTGCACGCCAGGTCGCACTGGCAGTGTAGCTCATCTGTGTCCGCGCCAAGCAAGTCCGCACGGGCGTGCACCTGAGGTGCACGGCCGTGCACATTTTCCAGAACTAGCTGATTTTTGCAGAAACTTTCCGTCTTGTCTGTTTTTTCGCCTGGTTTCTTCGAATTTGCTCGTGGGACGTCGTTTAAGACCTGCAATAAACATATGAAGCGGTTAAGTACCGAATTCGTGCAATTATGGTCGAAAACGCGTAATTTGGGAGTTTAATCGGGGACTTAAATATGTATTTTAACGTATATCATTAAACTATTTTCAAAACGTGATACTTGCTCATAAAATTGTTTTGATGGTGATTGATCATGTATATGCATCGAACCATAGGTGTCGCATCCAGGGTGTTATATATATTATTATAATGATCATTATATTTTCCCGGGGCGTGGACATACACATACAGCTATATGGGGTGTTTTTACCCTGTATGTGTGAATATATAATGCTTAGTCCGGATATATGATTATGGTGACATGCAAGGAGCTCATACTTGATCAATAAAATTGTTTATGGGGTTGTTATACTGATGAGTCGTCTATGTGGCTCACCAGCTGTGTGCTGACGTATTTTTATTACTCGAGCATGTATCACAGGTTGATGGTGTAAGGAATGGGAGTTCCTAGCTGAGAGTTGGAATACTTTAGTAAGGACGATCATCAAGCATTAATCAAACCTTCGTACAAAAATAGCTACCACGCCAATATTATGGTAACGTCATATGAATCCTTATATGGAAAGAAATGTAGAACGCCCATCTTCTGGACTAAAGTATGCGACGGTCTATCTAGACATGGGATCTTATATGAAACAACTGATAAACTAGTGATATCATTAAGCGATAAAACAAATATTAGAATATTGGAACATAGAAATGATGGAATAATACATAGGAAGTGATGACGAGACGAAGAGGTCTTCACCTCATTTGTTCAAGTTGACAGGTTTCGAGGACGAAACCTAATTTAAGGAGGGTATATTTGTAACATCCCGTTTTTGTTATATAAATAAAATATCTTGGTCCATATTTATTAAGCGGGTCGGTGATCGTTAAAATGAACTAATAACATGTGAGATGGATACTCGTCCATTTAGCATTAGTTGACGAGCAAGTGGCGGATAGCATGATTATTTGAGATACGAGATATAAGCAAGTAATTAGTGCTCTAAGAGACCGTTTAGTAATAATAATAATAATAATATATTATATTTGACCCTACTCCATTTCTAATGAAACTTAGGTTGGCACGTGGATAAAGATTAGCTCGACTTACCAATATATTCGGAATTTAGTTGAACATTATAGTTTACAAGCTATACGAGAAAACCGAGTGAAACAGCTGAATTAATAATAATAATAATAATAATAATAATAATAATAATAATAATAATAATAATAATAATAATAATAATAATAATATAAAACAACGATAATAATACTAGTAATATCCTAAAGGAAATGATGAATAAGAGTGCACGTGTGTGCATTTAGTGAAAACATATTTCCTTCGTCAAGAAGGATTTTAAGTTGCCGACATTATATTGCCGCCATAGGTTATCAAAGTTGATAGGATATATAAGCAAGTGGTGGTTCTTTTTTATGGTCACTTTTCATTTGCAACTTACTCGTATAAGCACATTGAAGTTGTAAGAAGCCCAAATAAGCAGTGAAGAAAGTCAGTTGAGGTGATTTACTTAAACTATTTTTAAAACGTGATACTTGCTCATAAAATTGTTTTGATGGTGATTGATCATGTATATGCATCGAACCATAGGTGTGGCATCCAGGGTGTTATATATATTATAATGATCATTATATTTTCCCGGGGCGTGGACATACACATACAGCTATATGGGGTGTTTTTACGCTGTATGTGTGCATATATAATGCTTAGTCCAAATATATGATTATGGTGACATGCAAGGAGCTCATACTTGATCAATAAAATTGTTTATGGGGTTGTTATACTGATGAGTCGTCTATGTGGCTCACCAGCTGTGTGCTGACGTATTTTTGTTACTCGAGCATGTATCACAGGTTGATGGTGTAAGGAATGGGAGTTCCTAGTAGAGAGTTGGAATACTTTAGACGGTTCATCTTATTATAGTTAAGCTTTGTTTAGCTTGGCGGTACTTGGATCGCACTGGCTTGTAATAAACACTCAAGTTATGTAATGAGATTACGTTTCCGCTTTAAGTTTGCGCCGACTGGTCACTGTAAGTGCCCCGGCCTGGGCGGGGTGTGACAAGATGTTTGAGCATCTGCTGGAAGATCTCTAAGGGGAATGACCTTTGCCTGTGGTGCTTTCTTACCATCAGGGGTCTTGAAGTCAATTGGTTTGAAGTTTTCAAGAGTATCACACTCATCTGACCAAGTAGGTTTAAACTCATACTTTTCAAGTTCAGTAAATGATGAGGAACCCTCAGGGTTTTCAAGAATAATTTTCTTGCCATTAGGTTCAGTGATTTTGATTTTTTGACCCTCCAAATTAGTTGGAACAACCTCAACTAACTTTGGTTCCCTTTTGTCAGTGCTTTGAAAAGCTTGAGCAGTGGTTTCAAAACCAAAACCAAACTTCACATGACTTTTGGTCTGTTTGTTGAGGAGCATCTCAAAACCTTTACATGATTCCACCCAGTTTTCACTTTCAACTTGGGTAGACTCAAGCTCCTTTTTACAACTCTGATATTTAGTTATCATAGTTTGAAGCTAGTCTTTGGTTATAGTTGCTTCATGTTTTAAGCTGCTGATTTCAGATTCTTTTTCAGTCAATTTTGATTTAACTCTTTTGAAAGTTTTTCAAATTGAACTTCATCATCTAAAATTTTCTTTCTAAGGTTTTCATTCACCTCTTTAATGTTAGCAAATGCTACTACACATTTGTTTAAACACAAATCATTTAAGATTTGGGGAGATACCTTAGCAGCAGCCATGAATGTTGTTGGCTCTGCTGACCTGGAGAAGAACAGATGATTGGAAAGCCAAAATATACTACTCAGTTGATCCTTAGAAATAAACAGCAGTTTACAAGATACTTCTCCCAAAAGACTATTGACCCTAACATCTGCTGTACTCAACAACTGTTGGAAACAACTGCTGCTGCAAAGGACTACTGGATAAACAACTACTAACTAAAGGTCTGATGAAGAATAACTGCTGACTAAAGTGCTGAAGACTAAAGGTCTGTTGGAGCCAACAGCACTTAGGCTCCTACAGATGATACAAGACCATCAGAGTTTTCCCCAACAACAGTTTACCTTACAGTGTTTTACAATGTAACAGTAGTTTCTATTTAACAGATGTTTTATGTTGTTATTCTATTAGAGGTCACTGTCTTAGGTGACGTCAGCTTAGATCATCAGTGGTTTGGATTTGTCTATAAATAGAACAGTGCTTGTACTCTTCCATTTATCACTCGAAACATTCTCTTAGACAAACAATCACAGAATGATCAGGCTGAGGGGAATTACTTGTAATATTGTAATCTTTCAATTAATGAAAGCATTCGATTAAAAACAATTATTCTCTTGTTTTGATTTATAGTTTATTATTCCGCTGCACTTTCCATTTATATTCACTTCATTCTTCTCATCTTTACTTAAACAAATCAAAACAATCAAACTCAGAACCTAACAATTGGTATCAGAGCTTAGTCAATTAAATTCGATCTAACCAATCAATATAATATAAACAGATCAACTCACAATTATTGATATCGTTTGTTTGTTGGATTAAAACAAAGTAATAGTTTATTTTCGATTCAGCCATTTGTAAACTAACTTTTTTTTTGAAAAATCAGAGAATGGCTTCAATCAATCACGATCCACACAACACTGGCACGAATAACAAGCCATTGATGCTTGTCAGATCTGAATACAATATCTGGCAACGTCGGATAAGCCATGTTCTAGCTCAATAGAACACTGGGTGTTGGAATTCGGTTATCTTCGGACCACATGTTTCGATGGTGTCGAGTACTGAAGATCCCAAGGTTCAGGAGCCTAAGAAACTTGAAAACTACTCCGTCCAGGATTTTCAGAAAATTGAGTTAGATGCTAAGGCCTTTAGTATTGTGGCCATGGCACTACCCAATGATATATATGCTGGGCTGTTACACTGTAACAGTGCAAAGGAGTTGTGGGATGCACTGAAAGAACAATTTGGTGGGACTGAAGAGGTTATTGAAAACAACCGTGAAATACTTAACCAACAATATGAAACATTCAGTCATGTTAAGGGAGAGTCATTAACTCAACAATTTCAGAGGTTTAACTGTCTCATTAGTGAACTACAACTGGTTGGTCTATCTTACCCTCATTCAACTTTGAACCATAGGTTTTTAAGATCATTACCAGATAAATGGGACACTATTGCTATAGTTATGAGAAACTCAATTGGATTCAAGGACCTATCACTGACCCAGCATCATGGTAAGCTCTTGACCTATGAGAGAGAGCTTAACCAGAAAAAGAAGCTCCAGGACTATGGAAAAGTGTCTGATGACTATGTATTTGGTAATACAGCACTTCTGGGTCATGATGAGGTGCCTGGTAATAGCAAGCATCAGAGTTATGCACCAATTGGCCCTTCTTAGTGTAAGAACTAACAATTTTTACAAGAAAACTGGGAGAAGGTTTCCAGGGTTAACTGGCAGGTCAAAAGTGAGGTTGGATAAATCAAAGATTAAGTGTTATAAATGTTATAGACTTGGTCATTTTGCTAGGGAATGTAGGAGTCAACATGGTACACCTATGATTACCTATCCAAATCAGAGGCCACAGACCAACACTTATCAAATTTCCCATAATACCCCTGGAAAAAATGTGCAAAACACTACTCAATTTGCACAATCCTCAAACACTGTTCCTGTCCTGTATGTCCAAACCACTGTTCCTCAGATCCACTATGTGCAAACACCTGTTGCTCAGGCACAAGTACTAATGACTGCTGCTCCACCCTCTGCCCTTGCAGAGACCAGTCAACAGAGTTTCTTCACACAAGGCTTTGTTGATTGGAGCAGTCTACCAGATGAGTTGACAGATGAAAATTTTGCACTAGTTGCCAAAGCTGAAAATGAACCAGAAAATTTTTGTTTCATGTCTATGGTAGAAGAAGTTGAATCTGAGGAGGTGGTGACTGAATCTGTAGTTGTGACTGATGATGTTGTTGATGAGGTAGTTTAAGGTGAAAAATCTGAAGAAGAGGTTCTGAATCTCTAAGATCCCTGGGGTGCATCTGATGATTGTGAGTGCAAGTGTGATTGTGCATTGATGGTTGCTGCTAAGGTATCTCCTCAAATTCTTAAAGATTTGTGTTCTGACAAATGTGTAATAGCATTTGCTAACATCAAAGAGGTGAATGAAAACCTTAGGAAGAAAATTGTAGATGATGAAGTTAAATTTGAGAAACTTTCAAAAGAGTTAAAATCAAATCTGACTGAAAAAGAATCTGAAATAGGCAATTTAAAACATGAAGCAACTATAACCAAAGACCAGCTCCAAACTATGATAACCAAATATCATAGTTGCAAAAGTGAGCTTGAGTCCACCCAAGTTGAATGTCAGAAATGGGTGGAAACATGTAAAGGTTTTGAGATGCTACTCAACAAACAAACCAAAAGTCATGTGAAGTTTGGGTTTGGTTTTGAAACCACTGCTCCAGCATTTGAAAACACTGACAAAAGGGATCAAAAGTTTGTTGAGGTAGTACCAACTAATTTGAAGGGTCAAGAGATTAAAATCACTGAACCTAATGGCAAGAAAATTGTTCTTGAAAAACCAGAGGTTCCTCATCATTCACTAAACTTGAAAAATATGAATTTAAACCTACTTGGTCTGATGAGTGTGGTACTCTTGAGAACTTCAAACCAGTTGAATTTAGAACCCATGATGGTAAGAAAGCACCACAGGCAAAGGTCATTCCCCTGATAGATCTTCCAGCAGATGATCAAACATCTGTTGAAAAGAAGACTGAAAAAGGGAAAAAGAAAGAAAAGTCTGTTCACTTGTTCTTTGATTTCTGTGAAAAGAAGAATCATGTTACTAAAAACTGTTTTCTTCTAAAAGCATATGATATCAACAAAGGAACAAGTGTGTGATTCTAAGACCACATGCTCAATATGTGGTAAGAAGAATCACAAAACCAAAGAGTGCCTGTATCTCAATAATTTTGATGTCAAAATACAAGAATACAAGGCTAAAACTCTTGCAAACCAAGTGGTGAGTACTTCAAAAGGAAAACCCAAGAAGACTTTTGCTCCAGTTCAAACATCTGTTACCAAAAACTTGGAAACATCTGCTTCCAGAGATGTTCAAGTAACAGATGCTCCACCCATCAACAAGTACCCAAGGGGATATGGACAACCACCTTGTGTAGATGCATTTTGTGCGACTAATGCTTTGGATTACATTTAACATATGTTTTTGTGTTTAGTCGAATGGTCGAAGGAAGAACTATTTGGTCGAAGGAAAATTTATAAACGGTCGAAGCAGAC
Organism: Ambrosia trifida; assembly: GCA_028751855.1. Classification (NCBI taxonomy): domain Eukaryota; kingdom Viridiplantae; phylum Streptophyta; class Magnoliopsida; order Asterales; family Asteraceae; genus Ambrosia; species Ambrosia trifida. The sequence goes on from CM054129.1 coordinate 78,713,535, forward strand.
TTGAAGGTGCGAAGGAGAACTGGAGGTCGAAGGTAGATATAGATGTTAATGTATTGCTTGGTTCGACCAGTATGTTTGGTCGAACCTGCACATTCGACCATACTATATGGGCGAATGTGCAGGCCTATATAAGGCCAAGTTCATTTTTGAGATGTAACTTTTTGATATTTTGTTTTTCTCCAGTCTAGTGTTCTTCCTAGGGTTTTGAGTCAACTTTGTTCACGTCTGTAATTGATTATAAACATCTTTTTAACGTGTAATTGAGTTTGTTTATGAATGAAATGAATGTTTTAATGATGATTTCTGTGTTGTGTTGATATTATTATCATTTTGTAACTGATTCAAGGATCCCGCACTTGAATTTGTAGACTTGTTTGATCAACACAAATGTTTTTGTCAATTCGATCCTTTTACAAAGTGGTATCAGAGCTATATGGATCAAACAACTACAATTTGATAATAGTACAGCTGATTTGGACCCTATTTTGATCAAAAACTTTCTGTTTTCATTGATTATCTGATTTTGGTGATAAATTGATTGATTAGAGCTTGTTTTCATGGATAAAATGCATAATTCTCTTTGTTAAACTTGTTTCAAATCAAATCCGAGACAAAACCTGATTATAATCATCAAATTTCATCAACTTTTGAAAAATTTGATCAAAATTAACTGATTTTCAAAGAATAACCGTTTTTGAATATGCAGGGTCGAACCTAGGGAGACTGGTTGAAAGTGTGAGTTTATTTGGTCGAACCAAGGTGTTTTTGGTTGAACGTGGTGTTTCAGTTGGTTGAATCTAGAGTTTGTTAGTGTTTAGTTGTTCATTCGACCATATTAGTTTCATTCGACCAATCGGACGGTCGAAAGTGAGTTTTAACTGGTCGAACGTGGGTGTAAACAATCGAAAGTGATTTGAGTCTGTTATTTTCTACATTCGTATCTTCTTAAATGGTCGAACGTGAACAATTTTGCACATTCGACCACTCAATACATACGAAGGTAGAATCTGTTATAAATTTTTTCTAATCTTTTCGTGTTCAATCATTTTCAGATCGATATGTAGAACTTTACTACTACACCACGACCTAATCAGACACCATAGCATCAAACAACCATGGATCCTTGGTCGGTAGCCGCTCAAAAGTCTAGTCAACCATCACAACCTATCAATTACATGGCGATGACTAGTACTATTCCCCAACATGTTGCACAACCACAACCACAACCACAACCGATGGCTGATTATTGGGGAGTGGCAGCAGTAGCGGTGCACTCTCAGACGACAAATGCCATTTCAACTCTTATCCAAGACTTGTCTTCGGGAAGTGGAAGCCGTCCACCTAAGCTTATGGAGATGGTCGATTACAACACGTGGAAGACCAAATTCAAAATCCATCTGGAGGGAATGGGTTTAGAGGGAACGGAGTCTTGGCAGATGATTGCGAAGGGCTATGTTGCTCCGATCTTGGAGTACACGGAAGAGCCTATTCCGTTGGAGAATCTTGCAGATGATGAAAAGAAGAAATTTGCTATTGAGAAGAAGGCATTTTCTCAATTGTCCCAAGCTATCAATACTGATCTGTTACATCAGTTTGGTTCTTGCACAACATATAAACAGCTGTGGGACATGTTAAAGAATAGGCATGATGGAAACGAGAAGACGAGGAAGTTGAGGATGGAGGAACTTCGAAAAGAGTTTGAGAATTTCAGCTACATGGGGAACGAGACGCTGAAAGAATTGGTTCCAAGGTATTGTCATTTACTCACTGAGCTTTCGAGCTATGAGATAAGCATACCTATGTCAGAGTTGGTAGAAAAGTTTGCCGATGCATTGCCACCATATTGGAATCAGCATATAGAGGTTTTGAAAGAAAAGGATGCGTACCAATATTGGACAATTAATGAGTTTATTCAGAAACTGGAAAATAAGGAGATGGAAGAAAAGAGTAAGGCAAAAAGAGCACAAATTCCTCAAAATCCAGATTTGTATCATGGTGGTATTTCTTCTTCTCTTTCTAGTTCAAGTTCGAGTTCAACTGTTGCTCCACACATCGCGTGCGTCTCTAACCATGTTGAACCAACCAAAACCCCAATCAATTACCTTGCTCAAACATCATCATATACCCCACCATCATATCCTACTACAACTTATATTCCACCATTTTCACCCATACAACAAGCAGCATGTTATTCTGCTAATCAACCTCAACAACAAACATACATCCCTCAAATGAACCCAATGCAAGTCAACCAAAGTCAAACAAATCAGAGCCCGATTGTGTTGGAAACATCGAACCTTAACAATGTTACTGTTGAGATTGCTCAACAACACGTAGCATTGGTGTCAGTGTAACAACCCGGACCAAGGGCCCAAATTTTTTTTTTTGCGTCTATATTATTATTTTATAATAAAATGAACCAAAATAAGTAATAACCGAGTCGGTTACGTGCGAAACTAAAAACCGAACCATTTAATATAAATAATATTACAAGAATATACGTTACGAGACCGAGTTAATACGCGAATCAAACCCGAACCCGACCCGATCGAGCCGGATGAGTCATCAAGAGGAGGACACTTGTCCTCCCCTCTTGATGACACACCTCACATATTGTTTTTATAAAAACCCCTACACACATAGCTGTGTGTTTACGAGACTTTACACACACACATATATTATACAGTTAGAAAGGGAGAACTAGAGAGAGAAGAGGAGGGGCCGGAGGAGCTCCTGCCACCACCGATGGCGGAGCTCTGGCCGAGCAGTCACCGAACCACAAAACCCTCACCACCAACTCCATCCCTAACCTGATCAAAAGAAGAGAGAGAGAGAGAGAGAGAGAGAGAGAGAGAGAGAGAGAGAGAGAGAAGCGACGAGAGGAAGAAGCGATGAGAGAGAAAGGAGGAGGAAAGAAAGAGGGAACCGAGCGGGTCACCGGCCATGGCCTTCGGCCGGCCGGTACTGTCATCAAGGAGGAACGACGGTGACAGTGGTGTGGGTTCGACGAAACCAGATCTGATCTTCAAGGTGAAATCCCCAAACCTACTCCTATTCTTTAATCTTAGATTATTATTGATAAAGGTTGGTAAGGTGTAGGATGATGGTTCGGGTGACGGGATTCCGACGAAGCCTCGGATAGGTTTATTGTGGGTAACGGCTGGGTTAAGAATCCAGCAAAGAAGAGGCTGATGATGGTGGTTATGGTTATCATAGGTGACAGTAGCGACAGAGATGATGGACAACGATGGTGGTCGATGAACCGATGACTCAGGTGAAACTCTTCGATCTTTTGTATCTTCTTTAGTTATTTAGGATGATATTAGGATGGATAATGATGAATGGCTATGTTGATGGTAGTCTCGGATGGGGTTGTTGACGGATTGAAGGAGGATTGATGATGGTGTACGAAGGTGGCTGTTGTGGGGTTAACCGGGTCAATCAACGAATCGGATCAAGGAGACGTGTCAACCAGAGTCAACATTATCAACCGGTCAACTATAGTCAACCGGGTCAGCCCCGGTCAACACGAACTATAACCCGAGATATGAGGTATGACCGAACCTGAAACACTATAACTATATTTAACTATGAGTATTAGATATAACAATGCGTGTTAGGACTTGACGAGCTAAATTATGTAATGGAACGAATGATGGATTGGTACTTGGAAATTGCTACTAGAACCATAGGACAAAGAGACGCCAAGACTTGGATCGACACTTGAAACCTTGGACATTGGAACCTAAGACTCGACACATTAAACATTTGAACACTTAACACTTAGGTTATGGACTCGACAACTAAGGACTTGGACATTTCGGACTTAACATTAGGAACTATGGACATTCAAGACTTGGGAGCCGAATTTGTCAATAAACATCATAAGTTGAGTCATGTAGTTAACACTCGACATATGGACATGGATAATCAACACCTACCAAGACCTAAAGAATCATCAAGACGAATAGTACATGTTGTCTTTGGATTAGTTATACGATTTGGATAATTTAAGGTTACAATATGGATTTGACTAAGATCAACACCTATGCCTCGGACGTGGTTATAACCATTAACAACAAGTAAGAATGATTATATATTAAAGTGTACCTCGGCACATAGGAATGGATTAGGGACATAAGGTTCGGACATGAATATAAACTAACATTATATATACCTATGGATATAAATATTGTAGTAAGCAGTATCTTGATAACTTGGACATAAGAAATAGACGCGACACTATATATTTACGAGTTGGAACTAGATAATAAGAGGTGACATTAGCCTGAAAACTAGAAACCACACACTCGAGCTCGTCCCCACGCATAACTATTAATTGATAAAAACCCAAGACTAATAATGTTTGTCGACTTAGGATTCGACCAGGAAGAATACCAGTATGACATGTTGGACGCTTCGATAAACCATACGTATGCACTATTTCCAGGTGAGTTCCGTGTACCACTCCCCTTTTTCTGTTTTACTGTTTTGGGGGTGAATGCATGCTTCCTTTTTATAAACTATATGTGACAAGATACTAGCTGCCGGATTATACTGACACTCATTAACTCAGAGGTGAGCCGCTTAATATATGGGTAGTACTACTTGGGGAAACCCCCACGCACAGTGGACCCGGGACGTTGGGCCCGGGAAACCCTCCACTGAGGCCTGTGGACCGTTGCGGCATATATTATGTGACACCCCGCATTTTCAGGTTAATACTTTTACTGAACTCTAGTTAACTTACATGTTCATACATGGCTAGATACTTAACTAGGGTTAGTTAAGTAAGTTTAACATATGTTAGAAGATGTTAACATATGTTATAAGTAGGAAAATCCTTGTTAAACACACACATGAGTCCTGTATCCCAAACGTTGGTGAATTATGTGACATACATAGCAATAATATATACAATTGAATTATGGTGAACATGAAGTACGTGCTTATGTGAATTACATGTTTTTGTGAATGATCGCCTAACTGAAAGGTAATGCGTAGATTATGCAAATTACGTGCACAACATGAGTAATATGCTATGTAATAATAAAAACAATGGTTTTTATACAATTTAGAATGGTTAATAATATTGGGTCCGGTATTGGGCTAGAACATGGTTAACGGGTCAAGTTAATGGACTAGAAGGGCCCTAATACCAATTGCTTGGGGAACAAGTAAAGCCCTCTTATAATTAGGAGGCAAGAAAAAGATAAAACCCTACTTCTTCTTCTTGTTTGTGCCGTGCGAAACCCCCACCCCCCTTCTCTCTTGGCTTTCAAGCAATCAAGTAATCTTTCACCTAATCAAGCTAGTTCGGGTTTAATCTCAAGGCTCTAGGGAGTTTTAGCATTGCAAGGTATACATCCTTATGATTTTTGATGAATTATAATACTTGAAAAACCTTAAAAACTCTAAAAATAATATATGTAGAATCGCATGTATGTATGTGTAGGAGTTCTTGGATGTTCTTGATGATTTGATGATGATTGTTATTAGTAGCCATGATAAGGGTTTTCACATGATAACATATGTGTTTTGCTATGATTAATATGGTGTTTAATCAGTACTATAGGTGTTATACATGTATTAGGGATGTTCATGAAAAATTAGGGTTTGTAGATTACTTGGGATGCAAGTTTAAGATTCTGGCAGATTCGGTTGAACGTTTTGTAGGGGCTGTAATGGGTTGGAAAATTGATTGTTTTGATGATTTATTTGCATGATTGTAATGTAAAAGGTCTTAGCTTTTCATAATGGGCAAAACCATCAGATTTGGACATCGTTTGAGTCGTTTTTGGAATTTTAATTGATTAGAGGTCATATCAGATTTTCGGATTTGTAAATTGGGTTAACTTTAAATGGTCATAACTTGAGATTTACAAGGAGTTAGGTTATGAAATTTTTACAGAAGGTCAATATTGGAAAAATAGAGCTTTTACAAGTGGATTCATCCCGTTTGGATGAATACACAATCATTGAGAATTTTTCTACTAAACTGACCTGTTGAGGAAATTTTCTGGACATAGCTGTGTTGTACGAATTTTCATAATTTTTGTGTTCGGAATTAAGACAAAACAAAAATAGGTGTTGTCAAGTGAATCCCAAATAAAATTTAGTAAATATTTGGGACTCTAATTCATTCGTTAAGTATTTTAAATAAATTGTTTTTCACAGCGCACAATCTGTCCTTAAAACGCAGATTGTGTACGGGGTCTTTATGTGACTATTTGGAGTTTTATGTGGTATGTAATTGACATGTACTTGTGTGAAAACTTGTATGAGATGTAATTGATATATTAAACTGATAATAATCACTATGATCACTAACGGGATACGTAGGACATACTTGAGCATGTAGAGTCATTAGATATCACTACACGGTTTTGAACATTTAAAGGTCTCGGATAAACGAGTTATATGGTGTGTTGGTTATGCACATATACTCACCTAGTGACACTTGTAATAGGGAGTCGGTAGCTCGTTACTGTTTGAGGGATTTGGATCATTCACGTGCAACCTAAGGTGAGTTTCACTACTCTTTTTCTCAAAAGCATGCGTCTCAGGTATGAAACACTTTACTTAACATTTTCTAGTCCGGTTTGGGACTACTTACACATCCCGGGTTGGGATGCCATATATCCTTGTGAGGGTCGGTTACTTTGCTAGTACGCAATTGTGTCCTTGATAAACTAAACCATTTCTATCATCTGTAAGTCCTCACGTACCGAATGAGTTGCCAGGGTTGGCAAGCGGGTTATTAGTTGATAGCGCTATTAGGTCTTACAAACCTCACACCGGCTCGGGGAGCGCGGGGGTGAACTATAACTTAACGAAACTTTATCATTGTGGATAGATAATGATGTCAGGCATGCGGCACACTTATGTGGCTACAAGTACATAGCAGTTCGGTATATTCGGTTAGTTATCATGAATGGGTTACCTACCCTTGACATGCGATGAACTAGTGGTTACACGGTGCGGGGCACCAACACAACTTACTTACTTACGTGGTTTTGGAAACCAGCGCATTTGCATATTAAATTACGTTACTTTGTGAACTCACCAGCTTTTTGTTGACACACGATTTACATGCTTTTGCAGGTAGTTAGCTTCCGGTGCCAGGATTAGAAAGCACTGTACACTTCACTGCATTTGGGCTCTCGGGCATACACATAAATTATATATTACGCTTTCGTATGGTTTTAATTTGGGCGCATTGTTTTGCGCATAGTTTTTAAAAAGGTTTAAATTTGGTTTACGCTTCTGCAGCTTAACTAAACTTGGTTTTTGAAAACGAACTAAATGGTTTGGGCATTTAGAGTTCGTTCCTGTGACTTATGGCTATGGGATCCTGGTTTGTCATGCGCCTCGCGGTATAAACCCCGCAGTGGAAATTTGAGGGTGTGACAGATTGGTATCAGAGCCATTGGTTATAGTGAACTAGGACTGCATGTTGAGTCTAGTCTATAATCATCATAGCATAAGTACACTCACAACTTAAGTGCACAACTAGCTATTAGCTACATATATCTACAACATATGATTTCAGGAGATATGTTATCTTCTAGTTCTAGACTTAATTCTTAACATGTCAATGGTGGGAACCTAGGGTTACACCAGGTGGCGCAATACTGGGAGTAATATACTAATTAACCTCATGGACGAGGAGACAACTATAGTACAAGGGAGGGAGCCCTTGCGAGCGTTGTGGCGCACGTACACAGGAAGCTGCACGATGCGCATGACGTGGTACCATTAAATCAACTATGAAGGAATTCGAATACTGAGACTTATCCTATTTCACTGAGCAAGGAGACAATTAGATTCCGTTCCTTGTTACTTGATCTTTCTTACTCCCATTCGAAACTCAGACGGGACTAGGTTACGCATATAGAACTTATTTCCTACTTTAGTACCTTACGCCTAGTATGAGCGGGCGGACGTATGACTGCATATCCCTGTTACTCATAAGTATATGGTAGATTCATGGGAACACATTAGATCGGGACTTGTTACACACACTCTTGGGGAGTTACGTAAAGCCTGCGATGTAATGCAACATCACAAGGGAGGATGAAACCTACTAATGGCTGATGGCCACGATTGGAGGAACGAGTGGTACAGCTTACCACTAAACTGGTTCACATAGGACTAGAGAAGGAGATTGTACGTGATGAGAACCATAACACTGACATCGCAAAAGAGGAAGGATAAGAGATGGAAGGGGAACCTGAGCAGGACGAGCACATGGAAAGTGAGGATGAAGGCTCTACTATCTAGACAGAGCATGGCGACGATTGGCTCTTACCTTTTCTTACCTATCTTTTCTTTCATTTCCCTTTGGTAACTTAGATAAGACTGAGTTCTTATGATCAACGATAGGGTGGTTGAGGCCCTCGCATCTTTCCAAGCTAGTAAAGATCTATTTTGCTAAATCATTCTTTTCCCGTGACTTCCACATTTGAACTTTCTTATACCTTGAACGCACATCGTATTTTCAAGCCTTTTATTGGTTGTAAACCTCGATAACTCCAACGGAACTGAAGGAGACCGTCTGATTGCTTCGATGGTATAAGTCTTTACCATGTGCATTTGCCCCAGACAGGATGGGGTAATGTATGATACATGCACACTCGATGAGTTACAAATACTTGGATGGAGAACGTAACACCTTGTGGTGAAATCTAGAAATTTTGTTATATAAGGACGGATGGGTCTGAGATCGACGCCTACACTACCAAGCTACAGGAGATAGCCACTATAGGCTCAAATCTATTTAACCTACCTTACAAATACCGAAAGGGTGGGCCCCTCAGATTCGTGGCTTGGCCACTGCAGCTCACCTACAATTCTTTCACTTGACTCGCAAACTCACAGATGAGACTGCCAATCATGGTACTTTTCTGAAGCATGGTGTTTCATTTTCTACTGTTGGTGATAGTAAGAGAACGTGGGATAGTTTGAGGTATAAGTCCTGCAACAACAACAACCGTAACGGTAGCAACAACAACGGGGCTCGGGGAAAAGCATTTGTGATTGGCCTGGGGAAAGCTAGGACTGATAACAATGTCGTGATGGGTATATGCTCCTTGAGCGACACTCTTGCTTCTATTTTATATGATACTGGTGCGGACTATAGTTTTGTTTCATCAAAACTTAGTAAACAATTAGGGATGGTTCCTACTCTTCGAGATACCCCATACTCGATTGAACTGGCTGATAGGAAGCCTTTCGAGGTAACCCATATACATCGTGATTGTAAGCTCGAGTTGAATGGGCAATTATTTGCCATCAACCTCTTACCTATCACCCTAGGTAGCTTTGATCTCGTGGTTGGCATGGACTGGTTGTCCAAGCAACACGCTGAAATTCTCTGTCAGGAGAAGATTGTTTGTATTCCCCCTCCCAAGTGGAGAACTTTTATCTATACAGGGTGATCGTGGTGGTGCCATGGTAGGCATCATCTCCTATCTGAAGGCCCGGAGGTGTATTCGTAAGGGCTGTCCAGCCATTTTGGCTAACATATCAAGTACTCGAGATGGAACTGAAATCAAGATTGAGGACATCCCAGTGGTCCGAGATTTCCCAGATGTCTTCCCAGAGGAATTACCTGGACTTCCACCCGTTCGTCAAGTGGAGTTCCAGATTGACCTTGCACCTGGAGCAGCGCCAGTTGCATGCGCACCATACCGTTTAGCACCAGGTGAACTTCAAGAACTATCTACCCAACTCCAAGAGCTATTGGATAGGGGTTTCATTAGACCTAGTTCTTCGCCATGGGGAGCTCCAGTTCTGTTTGTTAAGAAGAAAGACGGGAGCTTTCGCATGTGCATAGATTATCGGGAGTTGAACAAGGTAACGATTAAGAACCGATATCCTTTGCCTCGTATTGATGATTTGTTCGACCAACTGCAAGGGTCGAGCTTCTACTCTAAGATTGATTTGAGGTCGGGGTACCATCAGCTGAGAGTCCGAGAAGAGGATGTGGCGAAAACGGCGTTTCGAACCCGTTACGGACATTATGAGTTTTTGGTTATGCCATTTGGGCTAACTAATGCACCTGCAGTGTTCATGGATCTAATGAACCGTGTGTGCAAGCCTTACTTGGACAAATTCGTCATAGTGTTCATAGATGACATATTGATCTATTCCAAGAGCAGGGAGGAGCACGAGCAGCACCTGCGATTAATCTTGGAACTACTGAGGAATGAGCAGCTGCATGCAAAGTTTTCTAAATGTGATTTTTGGATTCGAGAGGTCCAATTCCTTGGGCATGTGGTCAACGAGGCAGGAATACATGTGGACCAGCCAAGATTGACGCTATCAAAAAGTGGGAGGCTCCTAGGACCCCTACTGAAGAGCGCCAATTTCTTGGTCTCGCGGGATATTATCGCAGGTTTATTGAGGGATTTTCTATGATCGCTCAACCTCTCACAGCCCTAACGCAGAAAGGTATTACGTATAAGTGGGGAGATGCCCAAGAATCTGCCTTTCAGCTACTAAAGTCCAAACTTTGCAGTGCACCGATATTATCGTTGCCTGAGGGTACAGAGGACTTTGTAGTATATTGTGATGCATCTATCCAAGGCTTAGGGTGCGTACTGATGCAACGTGATAAGGTAATTGCATATGCATCGCGACAACTGAAGGTCCATGAGAAGAACTACCCCACTCATGATTTGGAACTGGGAGCGGTAGTTTTCGCTCTCAAAATCTGGAGGCACTACCTCTATGGAACCAAGTGCACAATTTTCACTGACCACAAGAGCCTTCAGCATATATTTGACCAAAAGGTACTAAACATATGGCAACGTCGTTGGGTTGAACTTTTGAATGATTATGACTGTGCCATCAAGTATCATCCAGGGAAAGCTAACGTAGTAGCTGATGCCCTCAGTCGAAAGGAAACGAAACCCAAAAGAGTGCGAGCGTTACAACTCACCATTCACTCTAACCTTCCTGATAAGATACGTGAAGCCCAGGGTGAGGCATTGAAGGAAGAAAACATCGGGCTTGAGACCCTACATGGTGCAGATAAGCACTTAGAACTGAGAACAGACAGTCTGCAGTACTTCATGAATCGAGTCTGGATACCACGATTTGGGGATCTCAGACAACTGGTGCTCGATGAAACACATACCTCTCGCTATTCGGTACATCCTGGTTCAGACAAGATGTATCAAGATCTTAAGACTCTATACTGGTGGCCAAACATGAAAGCCGAGATAGCCACTTATGTTAGTAAGTGCTTGACTTGTGCGAAGGTTAAGATTGAATATCAAAAACCTTCAGGCCTACTCCAACAACCAGAGATTCCAATGTGGAAATGGGATGGAATTTCCATGGACTTCATTACAAAGCTTCCTAGAACGCCAACGGGCCATAACATGATTTGGGTTATCGTGGACCGTTTAACCAAATCGGCCCACTTCTTGGCAATAAAAGAAACGGATTCGTTAGAAAAGCTAGCGAACCTATACATCAAGGAGATAGTCTCTAGGCATGGGGTGCCTACTTCCATTATATCTGATCGCGATGGGCGATTCACTTCTCGTTTCTGGACTACTCTCCATGATGCTCTAGGAACTCGTCTTGATATGAGCACAGCCTATCACCCACAGACGGATGGACAAAGTGAACGTACCATCCAAACATTAGAGGATCTGCTACGAGCGTGCGTGGTGGACTTTGGTAATAACTGGGATAAGCACTTGTCCTTAATCGAATTCTCTTATAACAACAGTTACCACACTTCGATACAGTGTGCACCTTTTGAGGCACTTTACGGGCGCAAGTGTAGGTCTCCCATCTGTTGGACTGAGGTTGGGTATAGCCAACTAACAGGTCCCGAAACTCGTGCACGAAACTTCTGAGAAAATAGTGCAAATTAGAAACCGGATGGCTGCGGCTCGGGATCGACAGAAAAGTTATGCTGACAAACGTAGAAAACCTTTGGAGTTCCAGGTTGGGGACAAGGTTTTGTTAAAGGTGTCACCTTGGAAAGGAGTGATACGCTTTGGGAAACGAGGGAAGTTAAATCCCCGATACGTCGGACCTTTCGAGATTGTTAAAAGGATTGGTCCAGTAGCTTACCAGCTAAATCTACCGGATGAACTCAGTGGAGTACATAATGTATTCCACGTCTCAAACTTGAAGAAATGCTTATCAGATACAACACTGGTAGTGCCACTGGAGGAGATCCAGGTGGACGATCAGCTACGGTTCGTGGAAGAACTAGTGGAGATTCTTGAGCAGGGCGTCAAGAAACTCAGACAAAGCACTATACCTATTGTTAAGGTACGGTGGAATTCCCGTCTAGGACCGGAATACACGTGGGAGCGCAGAGATCAGATGCGGCTCAAATACCCACACCTCTTTACTGAACCTGAAATCGTACATAGATCAAACGCGGAACATAAAGCAGCTCTTTCAAAGTGAATTTCGGGGCGAAATTCCTTTCAACTTGGGGATCATGTGACATCCGGGAACCAAGCACACATTTTTATAGCTGGCTTTATTGTTTACTTGCTGAATTTCGGGACGAAATTCTTTTCAACTTGGGGATGATGTGACACCCCGCATTTTCAGGTTAATACTTTTACTGAACTCTAGTTAACTTACATGTTCATACATGGCTAGATACTTAACTAGGGTTAGTTAAGTAGGTTTAACATATGTTAGAAGATGTTAACATATGTTATAAGTAGGAAAATCCTTGTTAAACACACACATGAGTCCTGTATCCCAAACGTTGGTGAATTATGTGACATACATAGCAATAATATATACAATTGAATTATGGTGAACATGAAGTACGTGCTTATGTGAATTACATGTTTTTGTGAATGATCGCCTAACTGAAAGGTAATGCGTAGATTATGCAAATTACGTGCACAACATGAGTAATATGCTATGTAATAATAAAAACAATGGTTTTTATACAATTTAGAATGGTTAATAATATTGGGTCCGGTATTGGGCTAGAACATGGTTAACGGGTCAAGTTAATGGACTAGAAGGGCCCTAATACCAATTGCTTGGGGAACAAGCAAAGCCCTCTTATAATTAGGAGGCAAGAAAAAGATAAAACCCTACTTCTTCTTCTTGTTTGTGCCGTGCGAAACCCCCACCCCCCTTCTCTCTTGGCTTTCAAGCAATCAAGTAATCTTTCACCTAATCAAGCTAGTTCGGGTTTAATCTCAAGGCTCTAGGGAGTTTTAGCATTGCAAGGTATACATCCTTTTGATTTTTGATGAATTATAATACTTGAAAAACCTTAAAAACTCTAAAAATAATATATGTAGAATCGCATGTATGTATGTGTAGGAGTTCTTGGATGTTCTTGATGATTTGATGATGATTGTTATTAGTAGCCATGATAAGGGTTTTCACATGATAACATATGTGTTTTGCTATGATTAATATGGTGTTTAATCAGTACTATAGGTGTTATACATGTATTAGGGATGTTCATGAAAAATTAGGGTTTGTAGATTACTTGGGATGCAAGTTTAAGATTCTGGCAGATTCGGTTGAACGTTTTGTAGGGGCTGTAATGGGTTGGTAAATTGATTGTTTTGATGATTTCTTTGCATGATTGTAATGTAAAAGGTCTTAGCTTTTCATAATGGGCAAAACCATCAGATTTGGACATCGTTTGAGTCGTTTTTGGAATTTTAATTGATTAGAGGTCATATCAGATTTTCGGATTTGTAAATTGGGTTAACTTTAAATGGTCATAACTTGAGATTTACAAGGATTTAGGTTATGAAATTTTTACAGAAGGTCAATATTGGAAAAATAGAGCTTTTACAAGTGGATTCATCCCGTTTGGATGAATACACAATCTTTGAGAATTTTTCTACTAAACTGACCTGTTGAGGAAATTTTCTGGATATAGCTGTGTTGTACGAATTTTCATAATTTTTGTGTTTGGAAATAAGACAAAACAAAAATAGGTATTGTCAAGTGAATCCCAAATAAAATTCAGTAAACATTTGGGACTCTAATTCATTCGCTAAGTATTTTAAATAAATTGTTTTTCACAGCGCACAATCTGTCCTAAAAACGCAGATTGTGTACGGGGTCTTTATGTGACTATTTGGAGTTTTATGTGGTATGTAATTGACATGTACTTGTGTGAAAACTTGTATGAGATGTAATTGATATATTAAACTGATAATGATCACTATGATCACCAACGGGATACGTAGGACATACCTGAGCATGTAGAGTCACTACACGGTTTTGAACATTTAAAAGTCTCGGATAAACGAGTTATATGGTGTGTTGGTTATGCACATATACTCACCTAGTGACACTTGTAATAGGGAGTCGGTAGCTCGTTACTGTTTGAGGGATTTGGATCATTCACGTGCAACCTAAGGTGAGTTTCACTACACTTTTTCTCAAAAGCATGCGTCTCAGGTATGAAACACTTTACTTAACAGTTTCTAGTCCGGTTTGGGACTACATACACATCCCGGGTTGGGATGCCATAGATCGTTGTGAGGGTCGGTTACTTTGCTAGTTCGCAATTGTGTCCTTGATAAACTAAACCATTTCTATCATCTGTAAGTCCACACGTACCGAATGAGTTGCCAGGGTTGGCAAGCAGGTTATTAGTTGATAGCGCTATTAGGTCTTACAAACCTCACACCGGCTCGGGGAGCGCGGGGGTGAACTATAACTTAACGAAACTTTATCATTGTGGATAGACAATGATGTCAGGCATGCGGCACACTTATGTGGCTACAAGTACATAGCAGTTCGGTATATTCGGTTAGTTATCATGAATGGGTTACCTACCCTTGACATGCGATGAACTAGTGGTTACACGGTGCGGGGCACCAACACAACTTACTTACTTACGTGGTTTTGGAAACCAGCGCATTTGCATATTAAATTACTTTACTTTGTGAACTCACCAGCTTTATGTTGACACACGATTTACATGCTTTTGCAGGTAGTTAGCTTTCGGTGCCAGGATTAGAAAGCACTGTACACTTCACTGCATTTGGGCTCTCGGGCATACACATAAATTATATATTACGCTTTCGTATGGTTTTAATTTGGGCGCATTGTTTTGCGCATAGTTTTTAAAAAGGTTTAAATTTGGTTTACGCTTCCGCAGCTTAACTAAACTTGGTTTTTGAAAACGAACTAAATGGTTTGGGCATTTAGAGTTCGTTCCTGTGACTTATGGCTATGGGATCCTGGTTTGTCATGCGCCTCGCGGTATAAACCCTGCAGTGGAAATTTGAGGGTGTGACATATTATGCCTTGTAGATCTATAATGTCAGTAGATAGATCTAGTGTTAGGGTTGAGGGGTCGCTTGTACATCACGTGTGTTAAACTGTTTCGAACTGTGTGAAGTTGTTTTAAACTGATAAAACTGTTTTGGATCCACTTATTACTTACACGGACTCACCAGCGTAATTGCTGACCCAAAACTCTTTTAAGCATGTGTTCAGGTACTGCAAATGGATGGATGGCAACCGCGAGGTATATGCTTGCTAGTAGCGGATTAGAGGTTATCTTGTTAGAAGATTCGGCTACATGTGTTGCGGTTAGAGCATCTAGAGATAAGCGGGATAGATATCGGATCGGCTAGTGGACTACACATCATGAACTGCTTCGACGACCGCCGCGATTCATCCCTGCATAGCTATTAGACTATTTATTTAAGTTATGTACTTATATTTTTGAATTAGAAATTGTATAAACAAATAAATATTTGTTAACGTTGCTTCCGTTGTGCAAGTCTGTTACCAAACTGTCGTAACGTCCAGCCCCCTCCTGGTCGGGTTGTTACAGTTGGTATCAGAGCAACGGTTGTAGCGAAATAGGATATCTCCTGATATCCTATACCACACCAGGACAACTTAGAGAACTTAGCGTTTAAGACTCTGAGATTACCTAGTTAGGAAATGCCGTGGAATTATATAAGTCACCGAAATAAGAAACAAAATAAGTTGAAACTTAAAGTACCTGAACACACCAGAATGCTTACATGGACTTAGAACCAGTGTGACCTATAAACAAACTTTGTCTGATACGAGAATGATGACTACAACGGAGATTACTAGAATAATTTCGTGAGGTAAATTGACGATTACATTTGACGTCATGTAATTGTGAATTTACAGGCACGAAAAAATTCTAAGAAATCCGAAGAGTCACCGAAATTTTGAGTGTTAACCACGGTAGCCATGAACCTAAGAGAAGGAAATGGATTATGTTAGAGTAATAAACGAGCATGCGATATGTTTATGTAATCATAGTAAAGGATTTGAACTAGGTACCACTTGACGAGATATGATATTACATACATATATATACCCCGACTGTTGTAATGCTTAAAATTTTAGTTTATATCTATGCGTAATATGATTAGTAAGTAAAAAGTATTGTGTTCAACTAACTTTCCGTGATTAAAATGTGAGCTAACCATGAGAATCAGGTACCTCGCCAAAGATTTGGCGCCGCAAATCGAAATGACCCGAAATACCAAGAAGGAATTTGATCAATCTAGCGATTGGATAAACCGATAAGTTTGATTTTTACTCAAATAGTTATCGCCTACTTTACTATTATGAAATTCAGGTCAACGAATACATAACCATAAGATTTATATGTATATACCCACTGATCGTCTAAGGTCAAAAGTTGCAAGTTTAACCTTTGATTATTAGATTTCCCATTCGAACCTAATCAATTTAAGCCAGAAATAGAGTCTCGGAATTTGTAGTATCATAGCAGAATTTAGAAAAGATGCCTAAGCGACAAAAGAAATACCAATAAACCATGTCCAAGGATGTATGCATACTGTGACTACTCGATCTAGTGACTCTAAGAAACTAAGATTTAATGCTACATAAGGTAACCTTAAGATGTAATACATGATCCTTCATTTATTGTTCCGTGTTGCCCTTGGATTAGGACTAAAGCGTTGGATTAGTTTCATAATCTTTTAAGCATAGTGACGAGTGATCCGTATGAAACATACTAAAAACTTTAAGACAGACCCTAACGGGGGGAGTGGATACGTTGGTGATAATCTTTATAAGGAATACTGGATGAAAATAAGAAAGTAACATCGAGGATAGTAGAAAATTTTGAATGCTTAAGAATTCAACAAATGTTGCGGATAGAATAGATAACCTCAGTAATAAGCATAAAAATCTGTGAGAATAATCATTTCTAGAGGTATTCTTAAGGTTTAATATATGATTCGTTACTTTACTACCCCATAATGTCTCTAGATTAGTGCCATGATATCCATAAGAAACATGTTATAATGATATACGGCAGGCTCTAACGAAGGGAGTAAATCTAAAATACGACGACAACCCTATATAAGACACGACACACATAGGTCGATACCACTAAGACTCGACTAAACCACATTTTGGTGTTTAACTCGTACTAAAACATAGATTTTAAGAATTAGTAACTTTTGGAACACACTTAGGATTTTCAACCAGGTACGTTTTCAAATACGTTCTCTATCAAGTTTTTGGGGATATTTTCAGTACGTTTGCGAAGTATCATTGGTGTGGTGGGTTAGCTGCGGTACACCCTATATATAAACACCAATGACACATCGAAAATGAGACTGAGAATCGAACCAAGAACAAACCATAATTTGTTAAACGTTTAAACTATTTTGTTTTAAATCTAAATATGGTGTGAGGTTTAGTGTAGAGCCACCTAAATTATGGATGGGTTTAAGGAAATAATTATGTACGCACGAGTGTGTAGACTTGAACAACGGATCCAGGTATGAAGTATACTGGATATGTTCAGTGGATAGCACGAAAGTAATTCCGAGGACAGAATTCCATTAACGGGGGGAGAATGTAACAACCCGGACCTAGGGCCCAAATTTTTTTTTGCGTCTATATTATTATTTTATAATAAAATGAACCAAAATAAGTAATAACCGAGTCGGTTACGTGCGAAACTAAAAACCGAACCATTTAATATAAATAATATTACAAGAATATACGTTACGAGACCGAGTTAATACGCGAATCAAACCCGAACCCGACCCGATCGAGCCGGATGAGTCATCAAGAGGAGGACACTTGTCCTCCCCTCTTGATGACACCCCTCACATATTGTTTTTATAAAAACCCCTACACACATAGCTGTGTGTTTACCAGACTTTACACAAACACATATATTATACAGTTAGAAAGAGAGAACTAGAGAGAGAAGAGGAGGGGCCGGAGGAGCTCCTGCCACCACCGATGGCGGAGCTCCGGCCGAGCAGTCGCCGAACCACAAAACCCTCACCACCAACTCCATCCCTAACCTGATCAAAAGAAGAGAGAGAGAGAGAAGCGACGAGAGGAAGAAGCGATGAGAGAGAAAGGAGGAGAAAAGAAAGAGGGAACCGAGCGGGTCACCGGCCATGGCCTTCGGCCGGCCGGTACAGTCATCAAGGAGGAACGACGGTGAAAGTGGTGTGGGTTCGACGAAACCAGATCTGATCTTCAACATTATCAACCGGTCAACTATAGTCAACCGGGTCAGCCCCGGTCAACACGAACTATAACCCGAGATATGAGGTATGACCGAACCTGAAACACTATAACTATATTTAACTGTGTGAACTTGTTTTGAACTGATAAAACTGTTTTGGATCCACTTATTACTTACACGGACTCACCAGCGTAATTGCTGACCCAAAACTCTTTTAAGCATGTGTTCAGGTACTGCAAATGGATGGATGGCAACCGCGAGGTATATGCTTGCTAGTAGTGGATTAGAGGTTATCTTGTTAGAAGATTCGGCTACATGTGTTGCGGTTAGAGCATCTAGAGATAAGCGGGATAGATATCGGATCGGCTAGTGGACTACACATCATGAACTGCTTCGACGACCGCCGCGATTCGTCCCTGCATAGCTATTAGACTATTTATTTAAGTTATGTACTTATATTTTTGAATTAGAAATTGTATAAACAAATAAATATTTGTTAACGTTGCTTCCGTTGTGCAAGTCTGTTACCAAACTGTCGTAACGTCCAGCCCCCTCCTGGTCGGGTTGTTACAGTCAGCCATGGAAGCATCGTATAATGGGCTTGTTGCGAGTCAAATTGGTAATAACAACTTGACCAATGAGGACTACGCACAGATTGATAAAGAAGAAATGGAGCTCATGAATATTCAATGGGCATTTGCAAGTATCATGAGGAGAGCTACTGATTTTATTCAGAAAACTGGAAGAACAAATCTTTCTACTTCTCCGAACACCACTTATGGCTTCAACAAAGCCAAAGTGACGTGTTTCAATTGTGGTGAGAAAGGTCATTTTAAGAGAGAATGTACACAACCAGCTCAACAGGGAAATAGAAATCCTTTCAACTCTAACTACCAAAACCAACAAACCCAAAATTAGGTATCTTACCAAAGTCCTAATATCTCAAGCTTTCAACCACAACAAAACTACCAAAACCGACAAAATAACACTGTTAGACAAAACATAACACAAAACCAAAACCAAAACCAAATACCACAAAATTCAAACCGAACAATCATTCCTATTTCTACACCAAACACACAAACCCAAACAGATAATCAAAACCAAGCTTTGGTGATACAGAAAGACGAAGGGTTTGATTGGACAGGGATGCAGTTAGGTGTTGAAGAGGTTACAACTGGGAATGTGGCTTGTGTTGCGCAGCAGATGAATTTAGATGAGCCGGTAGAGGTTAAAGAGGAATTAGTGTCTGAAAAGTTATCTAAGGTGAGGATCGAGGTGTTGAATGAAGAGAGTGATGATTGTACAGAGAAGAAGTCTGGGATGATTCTTGATTCGGTTGCTGATATTTCAGAGTAGTTTGATTCTACTTATTCTGATGAGGAGAGTGAGTCTGATTCTGAATCTAGTGTTAAATCACTGGATTATGACATTGACCAATTGCTTGCTGAAGCTGATTTTTTGATGACCCGGAAATCATGCATGGTTATAAGAAAGGTGTTTCAGAATTGAAAAAGACTTTATCTTTGAAACAAATGGCCATAAATAATTATATAAATGATTTAGAAAACACAAAACTTGAAATGGCCACCATCAAGTGCTTTGCAGAAAAAGTGAACAAGAAATTGGAAAGTTATAAGCATATCGCTTATGTTGTTGATCATATAATAGAAGAGCCTTCGCAGTCTAGTAGTGCAAACTACAAAGCTGTCCCAGCTCCAGTGTTGTTTGAAAACCATAATTTTCATTCAATAGCACCGGAGAGCTCGGTTAAATCTGACTCTACATCGGATGACAAGTCAAACACTTCTAGTGTGGGAGACCCTTATTCTGATGTTAGACCTGTATTGGGAAATGATGAAGGTGTAGTTGCTGCTGATGATTCTGATTCAGAGGATGAACAGTCTGAGAAGGTTTCTGAAAAGATATGTGATATTTCTGATGAAAATTACATAATCACTAATGAACCTGTTTCACCATCTCAGATTGTGCATCCCATGGCTAACGCTCATAGAAAGAATCAAACAGTTAAGCCTGTTGAAAAGAATCAATCAGTTAAGCCGGTTGATAAGAAAAATGAAAAGAATGATGAATCTTGTGATAAACCTGTTAAAATTTTCTATCAGATGGAAGGATCCGATAAGATAATTTCTGATGAAGAATATCCAATTAAATTTGCCAACTATTCAAAAATTGAAAAGATCTGGCAGGAGAGTACCATTTGGTTCCCAAAACATGTGTGAACAAATGATGTACATCCAGAAGTCTTAAAGAAAATTTATTTGGATGTTCCTAAAGAACCAAAGGTCCATGTCACAGAATTTATTAAACCAAAAGAAAAGTCAAATGGTTTTCTTGAGCCGACTTACTCAAAGGACCCAGCTCCTGAGAGTTTAAGAAGAAGGTGTGTGGATGGTCAATATCCTATCACTAGTTATGCAAAGTCGAATGCCAAGAACAACTTTGAAGAGTACCGTGCGTGTTTTAAGTGCGGGGAGTGAGGGCATTTACTTGCTCACTGCCCGTATAAGGCACAAGAGGCACGAGGTGGAAATGAAGCAGAAATATGAATGTCCAGTCGACAATCACTGTTATCCACAAAGACGATTTGTCCCTAAACCAGCAGCTTTTTATAATCAAAGCAGTTATTTTAAAAGGAGGGAAAATCGTCCGATGACATATGATCGACGTAACCGGATAGCTATTGAAAAATCTCTTAAGAAACCAATAGTGAACTCAACTGTTGACAAGAAAAAGGTTCCTGATAAACCTGCTGTCAAACCAACAGTTGGACCTGTCTCTGTTAAATCAGAGAAGGTAACCAAGAAAGTTTCGTTCAAAGAAGAAGTAAAGAAACCGGTTGTGACCCCAAAATCTCAAATCCGGATCTTGAAACGATCTGAACAATCTTGGTCACCAAAGGGTTCTAAAGGTGCTTTAACTTCACAACAAAATGTGAAATCAGAGAATGAAAAAGGTTTGAGTGATCAGAAAAAGATCGATTCAAATCAAACTGTTTGTGAGAAATCTGAATCTTTGAAACAAACTGTTCAAAGACCCAAGACCAAACAGGCTTGGGTCCCCCGAAAAATCTAATCTCTTTACTTGATATGTGAAGCGAGCTTTAGCTGGCCCTATGAGCAGTCTTTGGATTTAAGAATTCGTTTTAGGATCGTAATCAAGAAACCGTGATCTCACGAATACCAACCGTAGGGTGCGGAATCCCCTCCGATCGTGCAAAATGATTTAGAAATAAACCGTAAAGATCGTGATGAAAACAGATAATGAATCACCGAGCAATTTCCATAACTTTACTCTTGTATTAGATCAAATATCAATGATTACAAATGAAATCCTAGACCTAATATAGAGAATATCACACACACACAAACTAGGGAAAAGCTCAAATGATAACCTCTACTAAAAATAACAAACTTTTCCCTTTATATATACTTCCACCTTCGCCCCTTTTGTATGGTCGAAGGTGTAACATTCTTCAATCAATCTTCATTCGACCAAATACAAACTACATTCGACCATCCGAAAGGTCGAATGTATCTTCAAGCTAAAGTCTTGGTCGTTTTTCTGATTATCTGAATCTTCGACATTCAGTATTGGATCACTAGCTGGGGACATACATGAATAATGCACTTACAATCTCCCCCTTGGTCCTAGCTAGTGATGTACCAAATCAGAAAACTGTCAATTCTTCAAGTCTTGGAATCATTATCTTGAACGAATTGAAAACTTTCCATCTTCTTGCACGTTTGTGTCGAAGTTCTTGTCTATCTCTGCAGTAAGCTTTGAAATCTTAGACAGACTCAAGAAATCTTGGCTTTGTCATTTGTTGGTCCAGAGATGAAGACAGACATCAAATCTTGAATTCTTCAATCTTCAGTCATTTCTTTAACAACCTCTGACTAGTTTCTGTTGTTCTAGTGATCTTGATATTCAGGTTTGGGTCTTGTCCAGTTACACGCTTGTCGATGAATCTTGAGCAGTGCACCTGTTGTGTTTGATTCTGCAGAAAAATTTATTAAAAACTGCATAAACTACAACCAGCGTTAGACACAACAAAAATCTCGGAAGTACTCTTCACATTCCTTTAGACCTTCAATAGTTCTCCCCCTGAACTATTAAACATTTTTTTTAATACGCACCAGAAACTTGAAAATCTGTAGTTTTTTTCAACTTTTATGTATTTGAGCATTCACATTAAGTATCCCATTATCGGTTATCGAAAATAAAGTAGAAACAAAATATTTTGATTTTTCAAATTTTATGCTAAAACACACCAAAAATATTTTTGAGTTTTCAAATGGAATTGCATAAAAGTAAACTGAACATATTTTTGCGAATTTTCCGGTAAGAGGATCATATCAGTATTGGAACAGTCAGACAAAACTCTATTTGACTAATTTTCTGCTTTTTGGCATTGAGCATCCTACAACCATTTCCAGTATGTTTGTCCACCTAAACTCAAAATCATTATTCATTGTTCAGCATTTCAGATACATTATGGTAATATTAGATACTGAAAAATCTATGGTCCCCGCACACGCGACACATTCCCATATCAAGAATTGCACAAAGTTTCATCGTAACGCGTGATTATATTGTAGTTATCCGTTAGTTACAAGGTATGAGGCACAGCGGTGATAGGTCAGCAAATAAATGCTTCAAAGTGACTTATGCACTCAACCAGAGTGAGGACTAATATCATACATGATTTTCATCATAGTATTGATACGATGCATTAGATAATCTTTGATTATCATCACACATGTTAAGTTCCTCATTTGGTAACTTAAGGATTTGTCATTAAAGATCTTTTATTAAGATACCCTGACTGATCTATGTCCGTAAATCAATACGACAAAAGATCAGTTAGGCTATCCCCAGATAACTTTCAATATAACGACCCGAAACCTCCGATTTTGGCATCTATCAAACGAAATTTCGGTACTAAGACCATATGTCAACGAGACGTTGATCCACATGATTATCAGTTAATGTTTTTATGTTTATATCACCATGCTGAACTTTAAACTTTGATTTCAAGCCTACCAATATATAATTGTAGTGGCTACTCAATGTTTATCAATACATTTTGTTTTCAGAGTAATCTGACAGTCCACTGATGTACTATCATCTTCTCTTTTTCTCCAGGAAAACTCATTTTTGATTTTCTAATTTTTTTAATTTTGATTTTTCTGAAATTTTCTCCCCCTAAAAATCTAAAAATAAGCATATTTTTGAATTTTTCAACTTTTGAAGAAAAACAAAATAAAACGATATCCGATGAAGTTTACTCATTGAGTTTCAAAAATCATTTTCCAATCAGATTACTTGACTCACTTTGTTCTTCCAAATAGTAAAACCATTAACCAAGATAAGAGAGTTTAGAATAAACCGTAATGTCGCATCTATTGTAGAAATCCATCACCTGAGAGCAATTGCATGAAATTGCAATGTTTTCCGACTTCACAGGTAGGAAACAGACGACAAACACTCTCCTTTCTTTTTGAAATCATGTTTTCCTTTTTCAATATCTCTTCTTTTGACCTTCACCTCTCCAATAAATAGCTTGTATACAGATGCTCCACTATCAACTATCAAAAGATAACTAATAGGTCTGTCTGGAACAATCTGTACACTTGTTAAACAATTAGCATGAGAGAGGCACCCATCCCTTCACAATGATGGGTCGTCCAAGGTCATCAATCCTTGGAACATCAATCCATTCTCCTTTTGAAAAATCATTTGGTTTTTCAATGGAATGATTTGAAGTTGAAATTGCTATTGATTTAGAAAGTGATTTGGGTTTCCAAACGCGTTCAGAGTTTATTTTAGATTTTGTTAAAATCATTTTGATTGTTGACTTTTCAGATTTCTCATTTGAAACCTGCTTCTGAACTTTGTTTGGAATCTTCTCAGACTTAACGGACAAAGACCCAGGTTTAGAGTTATTCTTAGGCTTAGCCTTAGAAGTCCCCCTTACCTTAGCAACCTTATCACAATCACCATTTTTATTCAAGGAAATTTTGTTACGATTGTCATACACAACCTGTTTCCCCTTTTGTTTCTTGATTGATTTTGGGGATACAGACCTTTTGACATTGCCGGAATTTTTAGCAAATTTCACTTTGGTCTTTTTCTGTTTAACACACGAACATGCAGCAACTAAATGCCCACACTCTCTACAGTTATAACAAGACCTATATTCCACAAAATCACATGCATACCCTTCATCCCAATACCAGTAGGGACAATGAGAAGCAATATGACCAACTTCATCACATTCAAAACATCTTCTCCATTCAACATAACCATGAGAATACTGTGGTGAGTTGTTTCTCCAATAACCATCAAATCGAGAGTGACTTTGAGAATCATAAAAGTCATGTGTTCTAGATGAAAAACTTTTTGAATTCTTATGATAAGAGTTTTTCATCTGATCATTACCTTTCGGTTTGTTTGGTTTTGGTCCTTTTGTCTTTTGATTTTTCTTTTTGTTCCCAAGCTGATCCTTTTTATTCTCAAGTTGGTTAGGACTAAGTTCAAAATGAAGATGACCAAATTGACTTCTAAATTGATTTATCAAATCATTGTTATCGACAAAGATACATTTAAGTAACGATTGTTCGATATTATCAATTGGAAAATCTTTATTGAAAATCAATTTGTCGTGTCCTACCAACATATAAGATCCTTCAACTCCTTCAGGAAACTTGAATATGGGTTTTTCTTCAGATTCAGTTTCTGAAGTGACAACCACATTTTCATTTTTCACTTCAAGTTTTGATTTCACCTCAGAATTAGAATCAACAACACAAGGTGTTGTGATTTCCAACTCTGATGTGGAATTATTCTTTGAAATGGTGTTATGAAGTTCTGAAATCTTTCTTAAAATATTCAATTTTATTAAAAAAATGTCCTTCATTATTTGCCAAAATTTTATTTTCAATTTGAAATCTTTCAAGTTTATTTGTTAAGTTCTGTTTGTCCTCAAGAAGTTTCAACACTTCATTTTTCAATTTGACACACTCAGAACAGTTAGCACATTCAGATTTTAAAGTTACCTCATCATCTGCATTATTACCGTTTTCAGAATTGCCATCAACACTTGATGTATCACTTCCTCTTGATTCACTCTTTAATGAACTCGTATCAGAACTCAAATCACTCTCTGACAATTCACTTGAATCATCATTTCCCATTTGTTTGACAAGACACACAACGTTATTTATAACACTTTCTCTTTTAACATACTCATTCACATTAACCATTATATCAGTTGGTTGCACAGCTGGTCGTGTAACAGATTGTTGAATCTTAGATGCAACAACTTGTTCCCATGTTAGCTTTTGTTGCATTGCAGCTTTTATCTGATCATCAGTTCTTGACATAGCCAAGTAATTCATCATTTTTCAACAAAAATTATTTCAAAAATTTTCTAAAAACAGCCTTACCCAAATTTTTGATAGAAAATTTTCGAAATTTTTTACACCTTAAAATTTGAAAAATATTATCCGAATATTCGTAGGTTCGAATGTGGCAGTAACCAGTCTTATTCGACCTTTTACAAGGGTCGAATGTGTCTCAGACTTGGTTCGACCTTAAAAATGAAAATCTTTAAAAATCAGATTCTACGTTCGACCCTTTTCAAATGTCGAGTGGTCGAATGAGCCAAAATGATCTCCTTCGACCGTTTGAAAAGATACGAAAGAGGAATATAACAAACACTAATCTCTTTCGACCCTTTACACCCTCTTTCGACCGTTTGATTTCACTTTCAACAGTCCGAATGGTCGAATGAGACAAAAAGGTCGAATGAACAAAATAACACTGATAAACTCTAGATTCGACCAACTAACACTCCACGTTCGACCAAATAAGGCTACGTTCGACCAAATAATGCTACGTTCGACCCTCAAATCTCACATTCGACCGTTCCAGGTCTGTTCATCATCTTCAACCTCAAGAACACGAATCTGATCGGTTTTTGACAAAATTTTCACCAAATGTAATTAAATTTGATAAGTTTTATGCGGATTTGAATTTAGACAAACATTTGTGAAAGGATTTTTGAAAACAACATCAAATTCAACTCCAATTTAATCAAAAACCATGTTTTTATGAATAGCTTCAAAATATCTTGTGTTTTGATCTTTAAATCAGAATTCTAATCTGTTTTCATCAATTCAGATCAATTTGCAATCGTGAAATCGAGCCTTAGCTCTGATACCACTTGAGAATTCGTTTTAGGATCGTAATTAATAAACCGTGATCTCACGAATACCAACCGTAGGGTGCGGAATCCCCTCCGATCGTGCAAAATGATTCAGAAATAAACTGTAAAGATTGTGATGAAAACAGATAACGAATCACCGAGCAATTTCCATAACTTTACTCTTGTATTAGATCAAATATCAATGATTACAAATGAAATCCTAGACCTAATACAGAGAATATCACACACACACAAACTAGGGAAAAGATCAAATGATAACCTCTACTTAAAATAACAAACTTTTCCCTTTATATATACTTCCACCTTCGCCCCTTTTGTATGGTCGAATGTGGAACTTTTCCACATTCGACTTTCATGTGGTCGAAGGTGTAACTTTCTTCAATCAAGCTTCATTCGACCAAATACAAACTACATTCGACCATCCGAAAGGTCGAATGTATCTTCAAGCTAAAGTCTTGGTCGTTTTTCTGATTATCTGAACCTTCGACATTCAGTACTGGATCACTAGCTGGGGACATACATGAATAATGCACTTACAGGATTGTTGACAATGGAGCTTCTGGTCACATGACAGGGGATCTTTCGCTACTATTCGATAGTAGAAATATCAATGGAGGTTATGTAGCGTTTGTAGGAAACAAGGGAGGTTACATTACCATGGAGGGTAGTGTCAGCAATGGTATAGTGAGTTTTGAGAGAATATCTTATGTGAAGCAAATCGATTACAATCTGCTCAGTGTCAGTCAGATATGTGATAAGCAATTTTCTGTTTTCTTTGACGACAAATCTTGCTACATACTCAAGCCAGGTTTCGAGTTACCAAAAGAGTGGGTGATGTTAAAGGCGCCGAGAGTGAACAACTTGTACATTCTCGACATGTCTAAAGCGATGACTACACAAGGACAAGTCACGTGTTTTCTCTCCAAGGCTACAGAAAAAGAATAAATTATGTGGCATAGGAGAATGGGACACATTCACCTACGAAAGATGAATCAATTGGTGAAGAATGAACTTGTCACAGGCGTGAACGTTAAACATTTTCACTTAAATGACAAGTGTGTGAGTTGTAAGAAGGGTAAGCAGCACAAACAATCCCATAGGCCAAAGAAAGTCAATTCCGTTGAATTGCCACTTGAACGTTTGCACATGTATCTGTTTGGACCGGTCAAGCGTAAAAGTCATGCTGGAGAATTGTACTGTCTTGTGGTGACTGATGATTTTTCAAGATTTTCATGGGTTATGTGCTTACACCGTAAGAGTGACACGTTTGATAATTTGAAAGTTCTGTTCACTCGACTGGAAAATATCTCTGGTCTAATGATCAAGAGGATTAGGAGTGATAATGGGACGGAGTTTAAAAATGCACAGATGGACGATCTTTGTGAAAACAAAGGTATTCATCATGAATACAGTGCTCCGTATACCCCACAACAGAACGATGTCGCCGAACGCAAAAACAGGACTCTAATAGAAACGACGAGAACAATGCTTGCGGACTCAAATCTTCCAGTTATGTTCTGGAACGAAGCAATTTACGCAGCTTGTTATACTCTTAATCGTGTTTTAACGGTGAAGAAGTTTGGCAAAACTTCTTATGAGCTGTTGAATCGTCGAAAGCCGAATTTAGAGTATCTAGAACCGTTTGGAGCTCCTTGTACTATGCTTAATCCATCTGAGAAGTTCGCACCGAAGGCTGAAGAAGGATACTTTGTTGGATATTGAACCCCGCTCAAATGGGTATTCAATAAAAGAACTCGTCAAGTCGAGGAGTGGGCTAACGTTGAAGTGCAACGGTATACTCAGAATTTACAGGGAAGCGGTCCAGACTAGATGTTTGATTACAAAGATTTCTTTGAATCATTTAACCTAGATAGCTTGGTTGAAGAGGCTATATTACAATTATATTACGAGGTCGAAAACGCAGTGACATCACCGTTGGTGCGTCCGATCAACGTGAACCCCCAAGCAGCTTCTAATGATACCAATGTTCCTGTCGTTGAAGAAGAGGTATTACAAGAAGCTTCCACAACTTTGAATTCATCAGAATCTGAAGATGACGACAATGATGTTACAAGTGAAGCTATTTTAGATCATGCTACAGTGACACCACCAGTGAACCCAAATACAAATGGTGCTTCGTCATCGAATGTGGGTAATGATCTGGTTTTGCAGAGAACTTAACTACTCAGACGGGAGTCCAAGTACCCGATTATCCAGAATCTCGGATACATCGAATTCACCCGATTGAGCAGGTTATTGGTGATCCTGGTAGCAGTGTGATGACGAGAGGTCAATTGAGGAATGCTAACTCGCCGGAAAACCTTGGCAATCTTGCTTTATATGCCAAAATTCAAAAATCAGGTTTTCAGAATGACTGGTCTTTTGCTTGTTATGTTTCGCAGGTGGAGCCGCGGACTTACAAGGACACTCTTTTGGATGACGCTTAGGTGGAAGCAATGCAAGAGGAGTTATTGCAGTTTCAGAAACTTGGCGTTTGGACACTGACAGATTTGCCCCCAGGACGGAAGAAGATTGGAACGAAATGGGTATTCAAATGCAAAAAAGATGATAGAGGAGTGATCGTAAGGAACAAAGCTCGTTTGGTTGTACAAGGATTTCATCAAGTTGAGGGAATCGATTACAACGAGATCTATGCACCTGTTGCACGCATAGAGGCTATCCGAATGTTTCTGGCGTTTGCATCATACAAGAAATTTAAGGTGTATCAAATGGATGTCAAGAGCGTGTTTCTCTATGGTGTGGTCAAGGAGGAAGTATATGTAGGTCAACCATCAGGATTTGAAGATCCTATTCACCGGGATAAGGTCTACGTTTTAAACAAAGCTCTTTACGGGTTGCACCAGGCTCCAAGGCAATGGTATGAGGAGCTGAGCACGTATCTTCTTTAAAAGGATTCAAACGAGGTTTGGTAGATTGCACATTGTTCACTAAACGAACAGGCGATGACTTGCTTCTAGTCCAGATTTATGTTGACGATATTATATTTGGGAGTTAATAGCCAAAATCGTCCCTGAGGTTTGGTGGTTTTTGCCACTTCTGCCCAAAAATGAAACGTGCTACAACTGGGTCCGTAGGCTTTTGTTTTTTTGCCAATTTCGTCCCTGACAGCAAACTCAGTTAATTTTAGACGTTAAGTCTAGGGGTAATTTTGTCTTTTTGGGTTCCACACTTTCAAAACCCCTTTAAATCAGACGAGTCATCTTCTTTATAACCCCATGAACCCTAATCGAACTCCAGCCATAAAACCCTAACAATCAGCCCTAAAATCGACCTCCAATCCACAACCCGTTCCAATCCGCTAATACATTAACCATACCAACTTCAAATTTAGCCTGCTACAATTACTTGATCTTCATCCAAATCCAAGGACAGAGGTACTCCCAATCACTCACCTGAAGCCTCTCTTTTTTTAGCAGCCTGCTACAATAACTTGATCTTCTGGTGATGTTTTCATGGTGAAGAGTGCAGTTAACACCGAGTACCATTTTGCAACAAGTATCTCACATGGATACAAGTACAAAATCCAACAACGGTGCTCAGGTTGACACTTTTGCATATTTAACTACTGTGTCATATGTTTCCATGTTCAACGAGCTTTCTGCAAAACATCTGTAGACAAATATATATGGACCACGTTACAATTTAGTATTTGAATATTTAACACCTTCCCTTCCTCTTTACACAATCAATTTTGCATATCCAAGGTCCATGGATAAAACAGTAAATCCGGGTTGTTGATCCACATGGGCAAAGCATGTTTGAAACGGGTTGTGGATTGGAGGTCGATTTAGGGCTGATTGTTAGGGTTTTATGGCTGGAGTTCGATTAGGGTTCATGGGGTTATAAAGAAGATGACTCGTCTGATTTAAAGGGGTTTTGAAAGTGTGGAACCCAAAAAGACAAAATTACCCCTAGACTTAACGTCTAAAATTAACTGAGTTTGCTGTCAGGGACGAAATTGGCAAAAAAACAAAAGCCTACGGACCCAGTTGTAGCACGTTTCATTTTTGGGCAGAAGTGGCAAAAACCACCAAACCTCAGGGACGATTTTGGCTATTAACTCTATATTTGGTTCTACTAACGAACTTCTTTACAGAGAATTTAAACATGTTATGCAGGAAAAGTTCGAGATGAGCGCAATGGGAGAGATGCAGTTTTTCCTAGGCTTGCAGGTGGAACAAAGACCAACGGGGATCTTTATTCACTAGACAAAATACGTTTCTGAAGTCTTGAGCCGATTCCAGATGGATGATTCGAAGCCGATGGATACCCCAATACAACCTAATCACGGGATTGGAGTTGACGCTAAGGGGGAGCTAACTGATCCATTTACATATAGAGCAATCGTCAGATCTCTAATGTATCTCACCGCCTCCAGACCAGATATAATGTTTGCCACATGTCTCTGTGCACGTTATCAGTCGAAGCCGAAACAGAGTCATCTTGCAGCTGTCAAACGTATCCTTAGATATCTGAAGGGTTGTCCGTCGAGAGGACTATGGTACCCTAATGATGATAATTTTGACCTAATCGCTTTTAGTGATGCAGATTGGGGTGGCTGTGACAAGGACAGCAAATCCATAACGGTTGGATGCCAGTTTATGAGGAGCAGGCTCGTGACCTGGCAATGCAAGAAACAGACCGCAGTTGCATTATCCACATGTGAAGCAGAATACGTTTCAGCATCGAGGTGCTGCTCATAGGTTCTTTGGATACAACAACAGATGGTGGACTACGGTTTGCAATTTCTTAAAACCCCTATTTACTGTGATAATGAAGCCGCAATTGCATTAACAAAAGACTTAGTAAATCACTCAAAGCCTAAACATATCCGGATCCAATATCATTTTATCCATGATTGTTACGCTAAAGAGTTGATCGATATGGTCAAAATCCACACTGATTATCAACGTGCAGACCTTTTTACCAAAGCTTTTGATAAATAAAGATTTGAATATCTTTTGAAAGCTAACGGTATTAAAGAAAAACAAGACTGATCACCACCTTAGTTTATTGCTTTTTAGTTTAGTTTTATTGTTTTTCAGAAAAATACAAAAATCCAAAAATATGTTTTTACACTTTTTAGATAGAATATATTTTCAAAAAATCCAAAAACATTGAAATATTTCAAAACACATAAAAAATTAGAATTTTTTTGCTGACTGCTATATCTTCTTCCCTTAGATTAATGCCATCAGATTTCTGTGAACAAACGATATCTTAGGCAGTCACATATTTGAAATGCTCAAGCTTATCCTTGGGAACAGTAAACTCAAAAATTTATAAAAATTAGAAAAACCCAAAATGATTTCCTAGAGAAAAAGGGGAAATGATAGCACATCAGTGGGGATCTGACACATTTTAAAGAAATGTAATACAATATAGGGCGTGTGTCTGAGTCTGTGTGATGTGCTGATAGTCTTCGTAGACCTATTACTGCGTGCCTGATACATACATATCAAACAATTTGTTATGTGGATGAACTCCTCATGGGCATATGGTCTTAGTACCGTAATTTCGTTTGATAGGGTATCTGTACAAAACTCGGAGGTTTTGGGTCGTTATGTTATTAGTTGTCTGGGGATAGCCTCTCTGATCTTCTGCTGTAAGTCATTACGGGTGTCTTTATGAAAGAGCTTAAAACCAAATCCTAAAGTTACCGAATTGATGAACATTCCATGTATTATGATAATCAAAGATTATCTATTACATCGTATCATTCATTGACGCAAATCATGATTGATATCAGTCCTCAACCTGGTAGAGTACACATGTTGCTTTGCTGCATTAATTTGCTGACCTGTATACCTCTGTGTCTCATACCTTGTAATTTACAGACGACGAAAGCATAATCACGCTTTACAATGAGTCTTTGTGCATTTACTTCTTGATACGGGAGTATGTCGTGTGCGTGGGAACCACAGACAATTACGTTTATACTATATATAATCGTATCAGTATAAAGCACTGTACAAAAGTCTGAATGTGAGTTTATGTGGATCACAATATCAACAATTGCCAGATCACACACTGTCTTTAATGATAATAAACAAAAAAGATCAACGGTGTGATCAGATTTCTCAATAACTGATATGATCCCTTTACCGGAAATCCCAAAACATTTACTGCTTTATCTTTACATTTCTGCATTTTATATTTCTCGCCAAAAATACAAAACTCAAAAAGATTTTAGGTGTGTTTTAACATAAACTTTAGAAAATCCAAAAAGATTTTACATTTCTATCTTATTTTTGATAGCTGATGGTGGTTGATATCGATTTTCTAAAACTTGATGGACCATTTGAGCTTTGTAATCTTTAAATGAGAAATAATGACTGTTGGATGCTTAAAAGTTGAAAAATATTTTGAACGGCACTCGATTTTGAGATTTGGTAAAATTTTCAAAAATTCCATGTTTCATTCGCCCCTTCGTTGGGTCGAAGGTGGAATTTTGTCTGCTCATTCGTATGTTTTAAACGGTTGAATGTGAGTGTTCATGTGAAAATTTCACATTCGAACCCTTTTTCTACATTCGCACCTTTCAGTAGGGTCGATGGTAGAAAAAGCATCACATTCGACCTAGTCAAACGGTCGAATGTGGAGCCTATATAACTCAATCTCTGCTCATTCGACCCCATTCGAAAAATTTTCAAATTTTCTGAGATAGGGTCACCTTGTTGCTCTTGATTATTAGATTCTATTATTGTGTTCGTCTGATTCCACTGATCATTTTACAACAAACTTTGTAGATTATTATCAAGAATTGAATGTTTAATCCTTGTTTTTCAGTTCGAGCCCTAACCAACTAAAAACATGGATTAAAACGTGTTAATTGAACATTATTTTGAGTGGGATTCATTGATTAATTGTTTTAGGGGGAGATTATCCAAAAACTTATGGTTAAACAACAACAGAATGGATAATTGATTGTATAAATTTTTCGAACCCTAGTTTTTTATTAAAAACACATAATCAATGAATGATTATTGAAATTGATGATTAGAAAAGCTTAATCGGTAGTATTAGGTGCTTTTCAAATCAAAATGGCAGTTTAAAACAAACAAAATTAGAATTCTGATTTTTGGAGAAGATGAACAGTCACCTTCGCCCATCACAAACGGTCGAATGAGACAGTTTGGGCGAAGGAGATTGTTTATTTGGGCGAATGAAGTTTAAGTGGTCGAATGAAGAAAATTTTCAAAATAGTTTACATTCGAACCCTTAGATCTTCACATTCGTACCTAAAATTCCTCGTTCGCACCAACGAACTGGTCGAATGTAGGATTTGAAAACCAAAATTTTTCAAGTATTTGTTTTGTCCATTTTTAACATGTTTGTTTTGATTTGTTTTGCAGCTTAATTATGACTGAACAGGAAAGTGCGAGTGTTCCTGCTGGATCATCTTCGAAGGCTGCTGAGAAAGAAAAGGGTGTTGATTTACCGTTTGAATCCGCACACAACTGCTGTGTGTATTTAGGCGATGTGAAGAAACATACTGAGTTTGCCGGGATTATAGAGTTCTTGAAGAGGAGTAGAGTGATTGACGCAATTGCTACACCAGCCATTATTTACCGTGATCATCAACAGGAGTTATGGACTAATGCAACAATGGACTTCTGGGAAGGCGAATCGTCACTCGTTAGTACGTTCAGGGGGAGCTGGTGATCGTCTCTAAGAACGACATCAGAGAAGCATTGAAGTTAGATGATGTTAAGACGGAACCCAGAGAGTTGACATGGACTGAACAACGGAAATGTTTTCTACGAATGAAGTATAACGGACCTATCACTAACGGTTCGTTACATAAGGGAAAGCTATGTCCTCAGTTCAAATATCTTGCACATGTGATGATTCATGTTTTCGGATCAGCTGCTGGTGGATATGATTTGATGAGGAAGAGTATCATTTCATTGATGGTGGCTTTGATATTGAACAAACCGTTTAATGTGTCTGGGATGCTGATGGAACATATCTTAGAACCTGTGAGAGGGTTAAGGAGCAGGAAATTCTTGTTATATCCTCGATTTCTTCAGATGATCTTTGATGCTAAGTACAAGAAGTTGAAAAGAGATCCTAAGCAGATTATTGTTCAGGAGCACATGAATGTGAACACTCTTGCTAGGATGAAGGCGTATAAGGGTGTGCCATTGAATGAACGACCACCGATAAAGAATCTATTTGGTCACCTGATCAAGATAGATTACAAAGACCCAGGTAAGGATAAGGTGAGACATGCTGACAGTGGATCAGATGAAGACAATCCTTTACATCCAGTAGACCCTGATGCTAAACGAAAGCGTCAAGTGGTGAATGTTGGAGCAAAGAGTGGAAAGGGTAAAGAAAAAGAAACTGAAGCAGAAGCTGAACCAGCTAAGAAGAAAGTTTCTAGAAGACATAAGAGTATGGCAAAGAAAGGGTTGCATTTGGTAGATGAGGCATCTGTAGATTCTAAAGAGACGCAAGTGGATGAGAGATTGGATTCTGACGCAGAGACAGTGAAGAGCACCATGCCCAAGGCCACTGTGGCTGGTGAGTATGTTAGTCTCAACAAGTCATTGGAGGAACAGAGAACTAAAAGCCCTATTCATTTAGATGAAACTGATGAGGGTTTAGGCTTGGGATCAGAGGATTTTCCTGGATCGCCAATGCAAGGGGAGAAACAAAAGAAACCTCAGTTCAAGAAGAAGGAGAAGGTTTTAAGACCTGTGGAGAAGAGAGCTAGAGAAATAGAATCATTGATTGCTGGTAAGAAACTGCCACCAGCATCTAGCTCAAAATCACCAGTTGCAACTCCAGCTACAAAGAAGCAGAAGACAACATCGGGTACTAAAAAGGAGACTGATTTACCTGTTAATGAGTTTAATGATGCACTGGATAGAGTGCTGAAAAAGATAAAGAAAGGAAAGTTGCCTGCTGTTGCTGAAGCTTCTACACCAAAAGTCACAATTGATAGTGATGTGATGATTGCTGTGAACCAGAAGCTAGCTCACATGATGAAAATAATCAATCAGCAGCAAGCAGAGATAGAGCAATTAAAAAACAATGATAAGAAGATGCTAGATGTTGTTGAAACATCTCATGACAATCAGGAAGTTCTTGAAGCCAAGCTTAAACAACTTCGAAAAGAAAACAAGAAGTTGTTAAAGCATGAACAGAGGAACACCAGGAGATTTATTGCATTAAAAGAGGAGAATAAGAAGCTGAAAGAGAGTAACAAGAACATGGATAACTTTATTAAAGATTTGTACTCTAGAGCTCCTCAACTGCAAGCTGGTGAAGAGGACAAAGAGCGAGATGATGAAGAAGTTGATTTCGAACCATCTGATAATGAAGAGGAAGAAGATGAGGAGTTAGATGATGATGTTGGTAAGACTTCTCAGAAGAAAAAGAAAGATGATGGTGACGATGATAGTTCTGATGATAATTCTGGTGAAGGTAACAGCTCTGCAAGTTCAGATAGTGATGATGATGATGATGACGATACTGAGAAATACAAATGTGAGAAAAGAGGATCTGGAAAAGGTGAAGGAGGATCCAGCTCAAAAGCTCCTGGAGGATCTGTTGATGATGATACGATCTTTTGGAATGAGAAGCTAAGATCACTATCAGACGATGATAAGAAGATGTATTGCCAGATGTTAACAGATAGAGTCTGGACGATAGATATGACTAGCAGATTTTCAGAGATCTTCGAATCCAGTGACAGGATATTTGAGTTAGAGTATAACGATCCAGATTTGGAGGATGGAGAAGTTTCTGCGGCAATGTCGAAAGAGATATTAGAAGGTTTGGCAAAACAGGTTGGGAAGACGTTGGAAGAATTATTGATTGATTATCAGATTCCCAATTTACCTGAAAAAGAAGCAGGTAATCATTCAGATGATCGAGATGTGCCTATATTCGAGGAGGTTGAGATTGAAGACATAACAAGTGAAGAATATCCAGAATATTTCAAGAAAGATAAAGATTCTGGATTTGCTGAGTTCACTGATGAATTGTTGAAAGATGCCAAGAAACTTGCTCGTGAAAAGAGTAAGAGATTTATTGAAGAAGTATTTCCAGGGCATGATAAACCGAACACAGAACAATCTGATAGTTTGAAGGAGATATTGAGGAAACTGAAGGAGAAAGAAGCAAATCATCCTAAGACAGAGATTTAGGGAAGTTTTTACAAACTACACAATGAGATGTTTAAAGGAAGAGCGTTGGGATGGAAGTTTGTAGAACAGTTGAAATGTGTAGCTGTTAAGTGGGAAAAAGGGATACTTTATTTTGAAAGATTCCATGATTTGAAAACACTTCCATACTGGGCGATTTGAGATATGTGTAGACATCAGTTGACTGGATCTGTGAACGATCATATTGCTTATTTTGCTGATCGCCTGTCGCGGGAAAGTAGGACAAGATGGAATTTATTCACTCCTCAGTATCCTAAACGGAATGTTCATAAGAAAGAGATTGATGAGATAACCAGAATGCCCAAGGTGACGTTGAAGTACAAACCACCGAGAGTGTTGAAACACATTCCTTTGATGCAGATTCCTCAACACTTTGCTAAAGATTTCATCTGGTGGTACTATAACTGGAAAACTGCAGAGGCTGTGATTGTATTGAAAAATGGTGTGAAAGATTTCAAGAAAATACACATATTTGATCCTATGTGGTTGATTAACTATTCACATGAGGATATCATTATGTTGTATTATAATCCGATTTACAGTGAGGTGAAGGATTGTGATCAAGCAAGCAAATACCAACGGGTGGTATTCCTGTGCTTTGCTTATGATATAAATGCTGGATGTGATTATGACAAGAAGCTTGGTAAGTTTGTGAAAGTTCAAGATGTTCCTGATGTCAAGAAGAAGAAGCCGAAACAAGTTTATGCACCGGTGATGACCATAGAACAAAAGAAGCAATTACACATAAAGCTGATGAACAAAAGAATGGACCAAGAGCGTAAACAATCCAAGCAATAGTCGAGGGGGAGTTTGTAGATGCATTTTGTGCGACTAATGCCTTGGATTACATTTAACATATGTTTTTGTGTTTATTCGAATGGTCCAAGAAAGAATTATTTGGTCGAAGGAAAATTTATAAATGGTCGAAGGAGACTTGAAGGTGCGAAGGAGAACTGGATGTCGAAGGTAGTTATAGATGTTAATGTATTGCTTGGTTCGACCAGTATGTTTGGTCAAACCTGCACATTCGACCATACTATATGGGCGAATGTGCAGGCCTATATAAGGCCATGTTCATTTTTGAGATGTAACTTTTGACATTTTGTTTTCCCTCCAGTCTAGTGTTCTCCCTAGGGTTTTTAGTCAACTTTGTTCACGTCTTTTATTGATTATAAACATCTTTTTAACGTGTAATTGAGTTTGATTATTAATGAAATGAATGGTTTAATGATGATTTCTGCGTTTTGTTGATCTTATTATCATTTTGTAACTGATTCAAGGATTCCGCACTTGAATTAGTAGACTTGTTTGATCAACACAATTGTTTTTCTCAATTCGATCCTCCTACACCTTGTCATAATCTGCCACATGTTTATGAAGAACCCAAGAGGCCTTCTAAACCAATGGTGAACAGAAATCCCTATGGATACTATCATCTGTCATGAAGTGATCAAACATCTGTTGCACCAAGTGTTGACATCCAAGCACTGGCAAATGGTCAGCAACAGTTGTTGAACTTGATTCAAAAACTAGTTCAACCACTGATCACCTTCCTAAGCTTGAGGCTGAAAAGTCTGTGGACCCATCCAAAGCCAACTTGGCTTTGGACACTAACCAAAACTAATCAATTATTGATGTGAAGGAAGCTTATGCATGCTTAGATAGCCTTTGGTATGTATATAGTGGAGGCTCCAGGCACATGACAGGATGTAGAGCCCTTCTTCTGGACTTCTTAGCTCATGGAGGTGGTGATATATCCTTTGGTAATGATTCAAAAGGTAAGGTGTTGGGTTCAGGGACTGTTCAGGCTGGGAAACTCAAGTTTGAAAATGTCAATCTTATTGATAATATTAAATTTAATCTTCTTAGTGTATCACAAATGAGTGACAAAGGGTATGGCTCATTCTTCACTAAGAAAACTTGCAAGATTATTGGGCCAGAAGTGGTGAAAAAGATTGATACCATCATTGCTGAGAGCAAAACACAACTTGTTGCTCATAGAAGTGGCAATGTGTATGTAGTTGATATGTTGAAGGATAATCCTATGGCAAATGTATGTCTGTTTTCTACTGCGTCCACTAAAGAGACAGAATTGTGGCATAGGAGACTGGGTCACACCAACCTTCAAACTATCAACTCACTCTCCAAACAAAGCCTTGTCAGAGGTTTACCATCAAAAGAATTCAAATGTGATGAGCATTGTATTTCCTGCTTAAAAGGAAAACAACATAAAAGCTCTTACAAATCCATTGATGAGTCCAAAACAAGTCAATGTCTACAATTGTTGCACATGGACTTGTTTGGCCCAGTTAAAATCATGAGTCTAAGAAGAAAGAGATTTTGTCTTGTCATAGTTGATGATTTTTCTAGGTTTACATAGACTTACTTTTTACACTCTAAGGATGAGACTGCAGGTATCTTGAAGGACTTTGTCACCAAAGTTGAAAAACAATATGACTTGCCAGTTAAAGTCTTTAGAAGTGACAATGGAACAGAGTTTAAAAATAAGGAGTTGGATGATTTCTGTGTGTCAAAAGGGATTGTAAGGCAGTACAACATCCCAAAAACACCAGAGCAAAATGGGGTGGTTGAGGGGAAAAATAGAACTCTCATTGAAGCTTCAAGAACCATGCTAGCAGATTCTGGTTTGCCACTGTCCTTCTGGCAAGAAGCTGTAAACACTACTTGCTATGTTCAAAAAAGAGTTTTAATCAACCCAAGACATCAAAAGACTGCTTATGAAATTTTGTTCAAAATCAAACCATTAATCTCATTTTTCAAAATCTTTGGCTGCCCATGTTTCATCTTAAATCTTAAAGATTCCATTTCAAAATTTGCAGCCAAAGTAGATTGTCGATATTTTCTGGGATATTCTTCTACTGTCAAGGCCTATAAAGTATTTAACACAAGGACCAAGACAATTGAAGAAACTCTGAATGTAAAGTTCAATGAACTTTCATCCCTCAAAATCCCAGCAAATCCTGCTGAGTTGTTTGATTTAGATAAATTCAAATTTGAAGATATTACTATCAAAAATAACAGTGCAGGTATTTCACAATCTCCACAACAAGATTACAAAAAAGACGTTGTGATCCCAAGTCACTATAAAGTCTATTCTGCATCAGAGGAAGTAGCTATTCAACACACCTATCAAAACTCTGTCACAGCTGAGTCAGGCACTGTTGGCCAGTCCTACCCTCAAACCACTGCTTCACCTATTACATCCACTTCTCAATCATCTGTTGACAAAAGTCAAACCTCTGTTGACAAAAGTAAGTCCAGTTTTACACCACTTGGACCCATTCCTCCACTTCCATTTCAAACATCTGTTGGCACTACAGAAGTGCAAACAGATGTTACAACAACAGAGTCACCAAACCTCTATCCTTCACCTCAAAATGCCATCATACATATCTGGGAGATCTAATCTACCGAAGAGCTCATCCACCAGATCAAATCATTGGCAACATCAGATAGGGTGTGCTCACAAGAAGCCAATCCTCAAATATCTATCTTTTTGCAAGCTTTCTATCTCTCACACAACCTGTCAAGTACCAAGAGGCACTAAAAGACAACAGTTGGGTAGAAGCTATGCAAGAAGAGCTCCTTCAGTTTAAAAGACAACAAGTATGGGAACTCGTACCACTGCCTAAGGATGTTTGTCCAATTGGCAAAAAGTAAGTCTTCAAAAACAAAACGGATGAAAGGGGTATAGTTGTCAAGAATAAAGCCAGGCTTGTGGTTCAAGGCTTCAGACAAGAAGAAGGGATAGACTATGATGAAACCTTTGCTCCTGTAGCTAGGTTAGAAGCTATCAGACTCTTTCTAGCCTTTGCTGTCAACCACAACATCAAGGTGTATCAGATGGACATCAAATGTGCATTCCTATATGGCAAAATTCAAGAGGAGGTATATGTATGTCAACCACCTGGTTTTGAAGACACATTCCATCCTGATCATGTCTACAAGCTTAACAAAATGGACTCAAGAAAGCACCTAGGGCCTGGTATGAAACTCTTTCCACCTTTCTCTTATCCATTGGTTTCACAAGAGGTAAAATTGATAAAACCTTATTTTTGAAATGGAGAGGGAAAGACTTAATGATTGTTGAAATATATGTGGATGACATCATTTTTGGATCCACATGTAACAAAATGTGTGAATAGTTTAGGGAACTCATGACAACAGAGTTTGAAATGAGTGCTATGGGTGAACTTCAGTGCTTCCTTGGTCTACAAGTGAAGCAGCTGCAAAATGGCACATTCATTCATCAAAACACATATGTGAAAAATTTGTTAACTAGATTTGAGATGAATGACTATAAGCCATGTAGTACACCCATGAGTACAGTCAAGCTACTCACTATTGATGACAGGGATGAACTGGTTGACCAGACACATTACAGATGCATGATTGGGTCTTTATTGTACTTAACTGTATCTAGGCCAGACATTATGTTTGCTACTTGTGTTTGTGCTAGATTCCAGGCTTCACCCAGATAGTCAAACCTTATTGCTGTAAAAAGGATATTTAGATACCTGAAAGGTGCTCCCACACTTGGTATCTGGTATCCTGCTAATGGAAACATTGATCTTTCAGGTTATTCAGATAGTGATTTTGCTGGCTGCCACACGACAAGGAAGTCTACATCAGGAGGGTGCCAGTTTCTAGGGAATGCCTTAGTCTCTTAGCAAAGAAAAAAGCAAGCAGCTGTTTCAACTTCAACAGCTGAGGCTGAATACATTGCTGCTGCAAGCTGTACAGCCCAACCCATGTGGCTTCAAAATCAACTGCTGGATTTTGGGATAACTGCACTAAGAACTCCACTCATGTTGGATAGTCAAGCTACTGAAAATATCATCAAAAATCTAGTATCTCTCTCCACAACAAAGCACATAGACATCAGACATCATTTTGTCAGATATAGCTATGAAAAAGTTTTGATTTCTCTGCACCATGTTCCAACAGAGGATCAGTTGGCAGATGTGTTGACAAAAGCCTTAGACACATCTACCTTCACAAATCTGATTTCTAGAATTGGTATGCTAAACATGGACTAAACAACAAAGATGTTTTAAATAAAAACATTAAAATGTTTCAGACAAATCAATAATCATCCTTAAAATAGCATTTTGGTTGAAAAATCTGTTAAGGATAAAACAACCACTGTTTCATCCACTCTATCCACTATTAGTTGAAAAATCTGTTTCAAACATTTGATAAGATAAAACAACCACTGTTTGGTTGAAAAATATGTTTTCAAACCTCTGATCAGATAAAACAACTATTTCATTATATATATATATATACATATATCTATCTATAAAAAAAACCAAGTGCTGTTAGCATCAGCACTTTGGTAAGACAACAGTTGTTTGCATCAGACCTTTGGCAACAACTGTATGCCACCAGATGCTTGCCCATCAGATGTTTCCACGTTTGCTCTCAAAAGCAGAGCTTTGGCCACATCAGCGGTTTCACCAGAGCCTATAAAACCCCTGTTTTACCACAACAGTCGTTACACTGTCTCATTGTATTCAAAATACTGAAACCGCCTTCTTCAACCTCAAACCCTTACTCAAATTCCACTCATCTTCCCACTCGAAATCCATTATAATGGATCTTCAAGCAAAAGTCACCCACAATTATCTCCCATAACTGGTGAAAATAGATGAAAACGTTCAATTCCATTCCACTATCGACATCATCTTAAATTCCAAATACCTGACAATCCTAACTGCTAATGCTCCTATTTATCTCGATACCCTCCAAGAATTTTGGTTGAATGCTGAGTTTCTTCTCCAAGACAAAAAGCCTACACCCATTATCTCAAAAATTGGAGAGTCAAGTATCTGCATTACTCCTGAACTGATATCCACAACCTTCTCACTCAATGACCTGTCAGGTAACGACTCTTTCCCTAAGGCAGAGCTTCACACAGAGTTTCAGGAAAGAGGTTATGAAGCACAAATGACTCGGTCAACTCTGTTTAAAAAGTTTTTCCCACCAGTCATGAAAATTTTCTTTCATACCCTCCTTCTCTGTGTCTCTGCTAAGTCCACTTCATTCAATGAAATCCCATTGAGGATTCAGTACTTGGGATATGCTATGTTGTCAGACTCTGACTTCAATTTATCCCAGGGACTATTTATGGACTTAGTATCAAATGTGAAATCCATAAAGTCTGGGTCTAATAATGCTTTTCTAATTTACCCAAGAATTTTGAGTATAATCCTTCAAAAGGTTTTACCAGAAAAAGATTTCAAAATGGTGAGTCTGTTCAAATGAAGAGTCTAACTAATGAAACTTTCACAAGAATGCTGGGTTCAACTACCCAAGAAAAAGTGTCAAAAGTGTCAAAAGTTTCAAAAACACACACAAAGAGGACTAAGACAACAACTGTTGTCCAATTGTTGGGCCCAATGCTCCTGGTGATCATGGCACTACATCCAGTGCTGTGAAACCCACACCAGCCACCTCCAAAAGAAAACGTCCATCCATAAAAACCACCACTAAAACCAAAAAGGGGCCTCTGGCAGATGAGATACTAGAGGA
The DNA here is from genome assembly GCA_028751855.1 of Ambrosia trifida. NCBI lineage: Eukaryota > Viridiplantae > Streptophyta > Magnoliopsida > Asterales > Asteraceae > Ambrosia > Ambrosia trifida. Next base: position 78,757,036 of record CM054129.1, read on the forward strand.
AAACCCTGTTGCAACATAAAAGCAACAAGAAACCACTGTTGTGACTTCCTCACAACAGATGGATATATCTCAACCTGAACAAACTCCTCATGAATCCTTACCAAAGGATCATGTTGTAAGCCAAAGGGAAACACATCATGATGCATATGAGTCACCTGACCATATGTTCACAAGCCCCTCTCCCAGGGCTAATTCTCTTTTCACTCCTCCACCTTCACCAAAACATTACCCTCCAACCATGCAACCTCTGTTTGAGGCTATTGATAAAACTCAGGACAATCCCAGTTCCTCTCCTTCACCCATCAATGAGAGTATACCCCCACAAGTGACTGGGACTGAGGAAAATCAATCAGCCATCCCACAAGCAGAAGAGGAGGTTACACCCCTAGAGTTCAATGAAACTCTAGGTGAGTTTTCAAGTGAAGCAGCCACTACTGATATAGAGACCATTGTCTCACAACAGGACAGTGGTTACATAGCTAAGACTTCCTTGAAGGCAACAACTGATGAGGCCACTATAGTGTCCCCAAAATCAGTTGGAAGTCCCCAGAACCAAGAAAAAGGGGCATCTGGTTCTCATCCTTTGGACTCACCTCCTAGGACCGAACCTGTTACAACTACCACTGGTAGGAATCCAGATGAACCTAGTAACTTTGGTGATGGGTTAAAATACCAAGAATTGACGGCCAGAGTACAGTCTATAGAAACCTCTGTTGCTGATATCAAATCAAATATCAAGACAATATTGGGATCATTGGCTACTCTTACCAAGAGTCAACCATCCACGGCTGATATTGCTAGTGAGCTATGGAAATCTGTTTCCCCCATCATCATAGCTCACAGAAAACTAGCAGATCAGACACATGAAACTTACATAGCTGAAATCAGAAATATGGTAGATGCTAGGTACAAAGATACCCAAGCTGATATTAAAGCCATTAAAGACCATCTGCTGAAGACCACTGGCTCTGCCCCTACCACAATTCTCAGAGATTAAGATGATGATGACTTCACTGCTGATGATGCCAAAAAGGGGGAGATTAAGATGATGATGACTTCACTGCTGATGATGATGACTTCTCAGAGATTAAGTTGAAAATGTTGGTTCCTTTAAAAGGAAGAAAATGCCTGCCAAACATGTCAGACAACCACCATCCAAACTTGCTGCTAAAACCACTACTACCAAAACCACTGCTGCCACCAAAACAACTGATACCATCACAAAACCTGAACATATCACTACAACTACCAAACCAACCACTGAACCTACTACCACAAGAGTGTTCAGGGCATCCATTCAGCATAGCTTAGCAAACTGAGAAGGATTGAAGATTTTGCTAAGACCCTGAGCAACTCCATGTCTACCATGCCTCTCAGGAGTGACATGGAAAGGGAGGTTAGGGAATCACTTCTTAAACAAATCTTGTCAACCATGCCCTACAAAGCAAACAAGAAACAGTTTGCAGGCTGGACCACTCATGCTCTCAGAGAAGAACTTATAAGAATTGAAGATATGGCCAAGAATCCTCCAACAAAGGTCTCTGCCCCTGACTTTAGGAAAGGCAGAGATCCAGCCAGAGCCTTGAAGTTCAAGAGAATGAGACAAGAAATTATGGCTGCAAAGTGTGGGGAGATGAGGTCTGCTGCTAAATGGTCAGAGCTGAGGCTGGTTGAAACTTACAAGAAGTTGGAAGAAAACAGGAAGAAAGACCCTACCTAGCCCAGAAAACCTGTCTACTCTGATGAACCCTTGATGAAGAGACCTCAACAGGCCTTTACATTAGACAGCTTACTTGACACTTCTGATCTATCTGCTGCTGTAAGAAGACAGTTCAAAAAGAAGAAAGAAATATCTGAAGAAGATCAGAAGAAGTTTGCTGATACTTTTATAAAGGAGGGCCTCTACAATCAAATACATTTTTTCTCTAATCCCATTACTGAAAAACTCAGAGAACTCATTGGGAGACCTCCATCACCAAACTCATCCAGAATAAAAGTGCATCTCAGCAAATCCACTGATTCAAAAATTCTAAAATGGAAGGTCGACAAAGACACCCATGAATTGACTCTGCTCAGATCAGATGGAGAAGCTCAAAAGCTAAGCATAGATGATGCATATAGCCTGCGTGCAGATGACCTTCAAACACTGCTGAACCTTGAGGTTGAAAGAGATGCAGAAGACCTCTACTCTTTGAACTTTGAGTTACAATTCAAAGGTCAAATCAGAGAAAGTCTGATGAGGAAATAAATATCAAGAATAAAGGTTAGTTTTGGCATCATCTGTTCTAGGGGAGATTGTTGGGTCTGCTGACCTGGAGAAGAACAGATGATTGGAAAGCCAAAATATACTACTCTGTTGATCCTTAGAAATAAACAGCAATTTACAAGATACTTCTCCCAAAAGACTGTTGACCCTAACATCTGTTGTACTCAACAACTGTTGGAAACAACTGCTGCTGCAAAGGACTGCTGGATAAACAACTGCTAGAGAACAACTGCGGACTAAAGGTCTGATGAAGAATAACTGCTGACTAAAGTGCTGAAGACTAAAGGTCTGTTGGAGCCAACAGCACTTAGGCTCCAACAGATGATACAAGACCATCAGAGTTTTCCCCAACAGCAGTTTACCTTACAGTGTTTTACAATGTAACAGTAGTTTATATTTAATAGATGTTTTATGTTGTTATTCTATTAGAGGTCACTGTCTTAGGTGACGTCAGCTTAGATCATCAGTGGTTTGGATTTGTCTATAAATAGAACAGTGCTTGTACTGTTCCATTTATTACTTGAAACATTCTCCCAGACAAACAATCACAGATTGATCAGGCTGAGGAGGAGTACTTGTTATATTGTAATCTTTCAATTAATGAAAGCATTCGATTAAAAACAATTATTCTCTTGTTTAGATTTATAGTTTATCATTCCGCTGCACTTTCCATTTATATTCACTTCATTCTTCTCATCTTTACTTAAACAAATCAAAACAATCAAACTCAGATCCTAACAAATGCACAATCACACTTGCACTCACAATCATTTTCACCCCAAGAATCTGAGAGATTCATCTGGAACTACTGCATCAACAATATCATTAGTCACATTTTCAGATTCAGACACCATATCCTCATATTCAACTTCTTCTACTATTGTGTCCAGAGCCATAAAACAAAAAAAATTTGGTTCATTTTCAGCTTTTGCAACAAGAGCAAAATTCTCATCTGTTAACTCATCTGGTAAACTGCTCCAATCAACAAAGCCTTGTGTGAAGAAACTCTGTTGACTGGTCTCTGTAGGGGCATAGGGTGGAGTAGCAGTTATTGGCATTTGTGCCTGAGCAACAGGGGTTTGAACATAATGAATCTGAGGAACAATGGTTTTGACATAATGGACAGGAATAGTGAATGAGGACTGTGCAAAATGAGCTGTGTTTGGCACATTTGGTCCAGGGGTATTATAGGAAACTTGATAAATGTTTGTCTATGGCCTTTGATTTGGATAGGTAATCATAGGTGTACCATGTGGACTCCTACATTCCCTAGAAAAATGACCAAGTCTATGACATTTATAACTCTTAATTTTAGATTTATCCACCCCCACCTTTGACCTGCTAGTTAACCCTGGAAATCTTCTGCCAGTTTTCTTGTAGAAATTGTTAGTTCTAACACTGAGCAGAGCCAATTGGTGCATTATGTCCATTTCTTCTAAATCATCAGGGTCAAAATATTGAAGGTCATTATACTCAAAGGATATGTTATCAGATGCCTGGATATCACCACCACTTGCTGCAAAAGTATAGTTGGGTGTATAAGAATCAGAGTTAAAACCTGAAGTTATGTCAATGAAATGATTATAACTCTGATGCTTACTATTACCAAGCACCTCATCCTCACCCAAAAGTGTTGTATTACCGAAAACATAATCATCAGACACTTTTCTAGAGTCCTGAAGCTTCTTTTCCTGGTTAAGATCTCTCTCATAAGTCAAGAGCTTACCATGAAGTTGGGTCAGAGATAGGTCCTTGAAACCAATTGAGTTTCTCATAACTATAGCAATAGTGTCCCATTTGTCTGGTAATGATCTTAAAACCTATGGTTCAAAGTTGAATTAGGATAAGTTAGACCCACCAGTTTTAGTTCACTAATAAGACAGTTAAACCTTTCAAATTGTTGAGCTAATGACTCTCCCTATACATGACTGAATGTTTCACATTGTTGGTTAAGTATTTCACGGTTGTTTTCAATAACCTCCTCAGTCCTACCAAATTGTTCTTTCAAAGCATCCCACAATTCCTTTGCACTGTTACAGTGTAACAGTCCAGCATAGATATAATTTGGTAGAGCCATGGCCACAATACTAAAGGCCTTAGCATCTAACTCCATTTTCTGAAAATCCTGCTCGGAGTAGTTTTTAAATTTCTTTGGCTCTTGAATCTTGGGATCTTCGGTACCCAGCACCGTCGGAACATGTGGTCCAAAGATAACCGACTTCCAACACCCAGTATTCTGTTGAGCTAGAACATGGCTCATCCGACGTTGCCAGATATTGTATTCAGATCTGACAAGCATCGATGGCTTGTTGTTCGTGCCAGTGTTATGTGGATCGTAATTGATTGAAGCCATTCTCTGATTGTTTGTAAAACAAAGGATGTTTATAATACTTTGAACGTAAATAAACTATTACTCTGTTTTCAATCCGACAAACAAACGATATCAATAATTGTGAGCTTATCTGTTTATATTAAATTGATTGGTTAGATCCAATTTAATTGACCAAGCTCTGATACCAATTGTTAGGATCTAAGTTTGATTTGTTTTGATTGTTTGTAAATAAAATATGAATGACGTTAAACAAATATGGAAAGTGCACGGAATAGTAAATTATAAATCAAAACAAAGAGAATAATTGTTTCTGAATCGAAAGCTTCTCATTAATCAAATGATTACAATGATTACTCAATTACTCCCTCTCAGCCTGATCACTCACTGATTGTTTGTCTGAGAGAATGTTTGGAGTGATGAATAGAACAGTACATGCACTGTTCTATTTATAGACAAACTAAACCACTGATGACCTACGACTGACGTCACCTAAGACAGTGACATCTAACAGATATATAACAACATAAAACAACTGTTGAATACAGACACTATTACATTGCAAGCTCTGATGACTAAACAGCTGATGGGCAAAACTTTGATGCTTTTATCCACTGTTGGAGCCTAAGTGTTGTTGGCTCCAATAGTCTTTGTCTTCAACAGTCTTTTAGCTTCAGCAGTTGTTTCTTCAATCAGCACTTTGTGATCAGCACTTGTACTCTAGCAGTTGTTAGGGGAACAGCAGTTGTTAGAAGCCAATAGTCTTTTGGGAGAAGTAACTTGAGAACACTGATTTTATTATGGATCAAATATAGTATGTTTTGGCTTTTCAGATCATCTGTTCTTCTCCAGGTCAGCAGACCCAACAGAGGGTGGGAAGGGTCCCACAAAATTGATTCCCCAAACTCTGAAGACTTTGACATGGCTCATCCGACATTGCAAGATATTGTATTCAGATATGACAAGCATCAGTGGCTTGTTATTGGTGACAGTGTCATGTGGATCATGATTGATTGTAGACATTCTCGATTTTTTATAAAACAAAATGGGTTTAAACTACTTTGTACATAATTAAACTTTTACCCAGTTTTCAAACAAATTGATATCAATAATAGTGAGCTGATCTGTTATATTAAATTGATTGTTTAGATATAATTTAATTGACCAAGCTCTAATTCCAATTGTTAGGATATGAATTCGGCTTCAACATCTGTTGAAGCCTAAACACTGCTGAGGCTTCAACAGACCTTGTGTAGCAGTCTTTACAGCAAAAGTTGTTAGGGCATCAGTTGTTAGGTCTTTGTCATTGGGAGGATCTATTCTTCAAGTAATCTTTTATTGGGGATTAGATGTTAACAACTTTTAGCTTTCCAATCATTTGTTCTTCTATGGGCTCAACAGGGTCCAACAATCTCTGCTTTTAATAAATCTGTTTTAGACATCAAAAAAAATTTTAAAAAAAATTAATTACTCTTTAGTTTTTTATTTCTAAAATTAACAGGCGCAAGTTATTTCTAAAATTAACAGGCACAAGTTATTAACCTAAGTTTAAAAGTAAGTAGTTTAACCAAACGAGGTTCAAAACATGCAAGACCAGATGAGACACAGTGAGACCTAGTGCGCCTAAAACTCCCTGTTACCTTAGCGACCTGAGAAAACATACAATGTTAGTCAACACATATAGTGTCGTTGAGTCACAGAGATAAAGTTTGTAATGTTCATAAACCAGACCCAACAATCCTTACATCTATACCTGATGCTAGCTAGACATCGTTACATGATACTATAGTGTCGTGAACCACTGCTGAATGTTAGAATGCCTCAATACCCGTCATCGGTTCATCACCCGGTGCCGTAAAGTTTGGTAGGACAAATATGCACCCGCCACCAACCTCCAGTCGGCCGAGTGGAGCTTGCCGGGACCAATAGAACTATTCACACTTTCCCCGCTATGTATCCACATATTAATGGTTCACTAAATGTTTGAGAGGACTGCAATGATGGAGAAATGTCACTAAGTATCTATTTGATATAATATAATATGTTGGTCTAAAAGTTCTTAGGTTGGTACCGCATGTTTCTCCCCCAGATATGAAGACAGTAAAGGAATGGGGTTCTGACACTCACCATAGTTTGCTTTCTTCAATAAAAGAATTACCGACACATTCCGATAGTCCTAAATACCGGCGATCTATCATAAAAGTTTGTATAAGTGTTTTGACTAATGACCTTTAGGTTAACTAGTCCCCGATGGTCCAGATCATGACTAAGTATGTTTGAAAATGTGTTTGAATGTTGACCCGACACACCATATAGACCCGACATCCCGTTGGTGACCTATTACATAAATTAATCAAATATATATAGTTTACACATAAGGTGCATAAAACACTTAGTTTGCATCAAAAAATGCATTTAAGAACTCATGGGGTCGAATCAGTGAGAAATGATGTTCATTCGACCTCCTGACGGATCGAATGGACTTCTGAAGGGCCGAATGAGTCAGTGAGTTCTTCATTCGACCTCCTGAAGGTACGAACCAGTTTCTCGTTCGACCCAACTGCTGCAAAAACTCATAAAACGCACCAAATCGCATCTAAACAGTCTGAAAACATCACGAAACATCACCGATTACAGCAGTCAACTATACCCACAAAACCCTACCAATTTTGTCCCAAAATTAGTCCGTTTCACAACTTTCCCAAAATAAAAATTATGTAAATGTCACATCAATGCATCATGTAATCTTTACCCAAAATGGAAACTTATCAAAATCATCTTATAATCAGATTAATATGCTCAGATTATCATGTATATGAAAACCCCTAATCATTTCATCAACAATATTATCATGAACACACCCTACTTCTAACACCAAACCCCCAAAATGGGCAAAACATCATCAATCACCAATTGTAACCTATAATAATCATAAATCATCATCTATATCAGTCCTAGATAATTGTTATATCATCTACACATCATTCAAACATTAAATAATACATAACACCTCATTTAACATTATTAACACATGTGTTTTTGCATAAAAACTCATTATGAATGAAAAGGTTTTGTTTAGAGAGGTGTTAGAAAGGTTTTTATCCATGAAAGCTTCCTTATATCAGATTTGGACCTTTGGGGTTTGAGAAAAACGAATGAAAAATGCTTAAAAGGGTTTTAGATCAAGAACACACCTTGAATCTTCTCTTGTTTATAATGTAGAAGGTATTTTTATGTTAGGATCTGAAAAACAAGGTCAAAAACTCTTCCCTACAGGTTTGAGATTGAGAGAGCACTTTGGGGCGGTTAGGGTTTGTGAAATGATGAAAAAGTTGCAAAGTGTTGTATTTATAGTACCAATTCATTCGCACCCTCTAGGGGTCGAATGAAGATGCATAGGGGTCGAATGAGGTACTAGGTGACTAGTTCGAACCCCCCTTAGCGTCGAACCAGAACCCATGTTTTCAATTCTCTATGGTTTTTCCGTTTAAATGCGTTTTAACACATGTTAACACATTCTAACACATGAACAAGAAATCCTAACATATGTTAAGCATGTATAATCATACATATGTCATATAATCACGTATCCACGCATTTCACATCATATATGGATCAGTTCATGTTTGTCACTTAATTCAATTTATGTAATTCACCAACAACGGGACTCAAGACTCGTGTGTGCATATGATAACCCTAATGATCCACCGAATCATTGAACCCTAGACAATACGTAATGTAAACCCACTTAACTGACCCAGTTAAGTACGTTAAATAAATATTTTTCACTAAGGTAGACTTATATGTTTGTAAAAGTATTAACCTGAATATGCCGGATGTCACAGTTTATGTTTTTCATTTGCATCATTTTACTAATTATACCTATTTTATATGTTATCTTGTTGGTTTTGCAAATTCATTCAGATGAAAAACATTCTGAATTAAACAAACCAACAGCCACAGAAGCATCTCAGTAGGATGATGGTGTCGATAGTGTTGAGATCATTACTCATGGTGCAATGTTTAGTCTCTACAAATCTGATCTTCAACGTGAATTTAGTGAAGAGGTAATATTATTATTTATTTAATCTTCTTTTAATTTTTGAATTAAAACTTTTCACTTTTTTAAGGATAGGATGACTGAAACACAAATAAAGAGATCTAGAAGGCTCTCTGAATGGAAATGGAGTCAAGTCATTGACCTTGACAGTTTTGATGAAAACGACAAAGAAGACATATTTGATGATACTGCAGATTTAGGTGTTGAACTGAAAACTCCATTTAAGATACCCTGAGTGAGAATTCAGAAGTGCAACATATTTCATAGAGCCTAATATTATTTTTCTTAAAAATTTTTTGTTATTTTCAGTATCGTATGTTATTTTCTTCATTCCAGTAACTTTACATTTTATTTAGTCAATTATGATATAATTTTTCTTCATTTCAATTATCATGTTGCTTTGCAATTTCAACAAGTAAAATAATTATTTTTTTTTAAATCACGTTTTGTCTTTTATTTTACAAAATAATCAAGATATATTCATTAAAATAATAAGTAGTATTTTTTAGTTTTGTAACTAAATAAAATAAGTACAAGTATAAACCTAAAATACAGAAAATTGTAGTATTTAAATATAAGCTTTTGGCTGAGTACGAGGCATAATTTGGTGGGAACTAGAGTCTACTAAGTTATATGCACATGGATTGAACCCCAAATGCATCCGCATAAGTCACCACTGTAAAATTCAGCTTATTTACCGGCACTGAATAAAAAATAATATTCAGACTTGCTTTTTCTAATCACTTACTATTTTTGAAACGCAACAGTGTAGGCATTTGGCTTTTGATGGACTTAAACCTTTTTTTTTATTAAAAAGAACACCCAATAAATAATAATAGAAAAAGAGATTAATAAACTAAATGTAAGTATATATACTAAATATTATAAACTTATTGGATAATCTAACGAATTTAAAATGTTTGCTCATAAAGTTTTAAACGGATAAATACATCGATTAAATAAAAGTCCCGAAATGTTATATGATTTATTCTTATGGATAAATCTTATAAGAATCAATCACAATTTCCTAAAATCTCATATACACATTAATGTAACTATATGTAGTAAATATTATAAATGTATATGGATAATCCAAAGAATTTAAAATATTATCTGATAAAGTTATTCAAATAACTATTCTCTATAAACTCTTAGAGATAATCCTAACTTGCACCGTTTTAGGTTAAAATCCTAAGTTAGTTACTTCTCTGTAAACTCATAGAGATAATAAACTCTTAGAGATAATACTAAAATCCTAAGAGACTTGCACCATTTTAGGTTAAAATCCTAAGTTAGTTGCACTGCTGGTTATTCAAATAATTGTTCTCTATAAACTTTTAGAGATAATCCTAAAATCCTAATTTAGTTACACCCTTTTAGGTTGCATGTTATTCGACTTAATGTTATCTGTAAACTCTTATAGATAATACTAAAATCCTAAGTAAGTTGCACATTTTTAGGTGCAGGTTATTCGAATAATTTTTCTATATAAGATCTTATTTGTGAGTATTTGTGCTTCACAGTTCCCTGCTCCTATCAAACACATACCTTGGTTTTATAGGTATTAAAATTCTGTTGTATATGTTCTTCATAAGTTTTTTTTTTATTTTTCTATATTCATACCTAACATTCATCCATCTAATGTTGTTTTCGCTGATCAAGATTTATCCTTTCAGAAATTTACACAGGTATGTATACTTCTAAGACCTGAATATGATATGTGTTCTTTTGTTTTTATATTTTACGTTTAATTGTGAATAATAATTTTTTTTAAAGATATATCATGATCACTTTTCCTTACTTAAAACGTAAACATAAACTGCTATCTACTATAAACTGCTATCTACTTTCCTTTTT